>OU015756.1:47714000-47739545 GCA_907169655.1 Acomys percivali | reverse complement strand
CTGGCTATTATGAATAAGGCTGCTATGAACATGGGTGAGCAAATTTTCTTGTTGTGTGCTGGAGCATCTTCTGGGTATATTCCAAGGAGTAGACTAGCTGGGTCTTGAGGAAGCCCTATTCCAAGTTTTCTGAGATAGCACCAGATAGATTTCCAAAGTGGCTGTACTAGTTTGCATTCCCACCAGCAATGAAGGAGTGTTCCTCTCTCTCCACATCCTCGCCAGCATGTGGTGTCGCTTGAGTTTTTGATATTAGCCATTCTGATGGGTGTAAGATGGAATCTGAGAGTTGTTTTAATTTGCATTTCCCTGATGACTAAGGAGGTTGAGCATTTCTTTAAGTGTTTCTCAGCGATTTGATATTCCTCTGTTGAGAATTCTTAGTTTAGTTCCAAGCCACATTTCTCAATTGGGTTATTTGGTTTGGTGGAGTTTAATTTCTTGAGTTCTTTATATATTTTGGATATTAGACCTTTGTCAGATGTAGGGTTGGTGAAGATCTTTTCCCAGTCTGTAGGCTGTCGCTTTGTTCTCTTGACGGTGTCTCCAGCCTTACAGAAGCTTCCCAGCCTCATGAGGTCCCATTTATTAATTGTTGACATCAAGGCCTGGGCTGTTGGTGTTCTGTTCAGGAAATTGTCTCCTGTGCCAATATGTTCCAGGCTCTTCCCCACTTTTTCTTCTAAGTGACTTAGTGTCTCTGGTTTTATGTTGACGTCTTTAATCCACTTGGATTTGAGTTTTGTGCAAGGTGACAAACATGGGTCCAGTTGCATTTTTTTACACATAGACCTCCAGTTAGACCAGCACCATTTGTTGAAGATGCTATCCTTTTTCCATTGAATGGATTTGGCTTCTTTGTCAAAAATCAAGTGACCATATGTGTGTGGATTCATATCTGGGTCTTCAATTCGATTCCACTGATCTACCAGCCTGTTGCTGTGCCAGTACCATGCTGTTTTAATTACTATTGCTTTATATTACAATTTGAGATCAGGTATGGAGATTCCTCCGCAGCACCTTTTATTGTACAAGATCGTTTTTGATATTCTGGATTTTTTGTTTTTCCATGTGAAGTTCAGAATTGAACTTTCAATGTCTTTAAAAAATTGTGTAGGTATGTTGATAGGGATTGCATTGAATCTGTAATTTGCTTTTGGTAGGATGGCCATTTTTACTATGTTAATTCTTCCTATCCATGAGCAAGGAAGATCCTTCCATCTTCTCATGTCATCTTCAATCTTCTTCTTCAGAGTTTTGAAATTTTTTTCAAACAAGTCCTTCACTTGCTTAATTAGAGTAAGTCCTAGATATTTTATATTTCTTGTGGCTAATGTGAAAGGTATGGCTTTCCTAATTTTTCCTCTGCAAGCTTGTCATTTGTGTATAGGACGGCTACAGACTTTTTTGAGTTAATTTTGTATCCATCCAAATTGCTGAAAGTATTATCAGCTGCAGGAGTTCTCTGGTGGAATTTTGAGGGTCACTTATGTACACTATCATATCATCTGCAAATAGGGGTAATTTGACTTCCTCCTTTCCCATTTGGATACCCTTGATCTCCTTTTGTTGTCTTATTGCTTTGGCTAGAACTTCGAGAACTATATTGAAGAGATATGGAGAGAGTGGGCAGCCTTGCCTTGTTCTCGATTTTAGAGGAATTTCTTTGAGTATTTCTCCATTTATTTTGATTTTGGCTATTGGCTTGCTGTATATAGCCTTTATTAGGTCGAGGAAAGTGCCTTGTATCCTCGATCTCTCTAGAACTTTAAACATGAATGGGTGTTGGATTTTATCAAATGTTTTCTCTGCATCTAAAGAGATGATCATGTGGTTTTTTATTTTCAGTTTGTTTATATGGTGGATTACATTGATGGATTTCCGTATATTAAACCATCCCTGCATGCCTGGAATGAAGCCTACTTGGTCATGATGAATGATATCCTTTATGTGTTCTTGTATTCGTTTTGCAAGAATTTTATTTAGTATTTTTGCATCGATGTTCATAAGAGAAATTGGTCTGAAATTCTCTTTCTTTCTTGAGTCTTTGTGAGGTTTAGGTATCAACATGACTGTGGCCTCATAGAATGAATTTGGTAATGTTCCATCCAATTCTGTGTTTTGGAGTAGCTTGAAGAGTATCGGTATTAGCTTGCCTTTGAAGGTCTGGTAGAATTCTGCACTGAAACCATCTGGCCCTGGGCTTTTTTTTGGTTGGGAGACTTTCAATCATTGCTTCTATTTCTGTAGGGGAAATGGGACTATTTAGCTTGTTTATCTGTTCTTCACTCAACTTTGGCAAGTGAAATTGATCAAGAAAATCGTCCATTTCCCTTAGATTTTCAAATTTTGTGGCATATATGCCTTCAAAGTAGGATCTTATGATTCTTTGTATTTCTTCAGTGTCTGTTGTTATGTCTCCCTTTCCATTTCTGATTCTGTTGATTTCAATACTGTCTCTCTGCCTTTTAGTTAGGTTGGCTAATGGTCTGTCTATCTTGTTGATTTTCTCAAAGACTCAGCTTTTGGTTTTGTTGATTCTTTGGACTGTTTTCTTAGTTTCTAATTTGTTAATTTCAGCCCTGAGTTTGATCATTTCCAGACGTCTACTCCTTTTGGGTGTTTCTGCTTCTTTTTTTTCTAGGGCTTCCAGCTGTTTTGTTAAGTTGCTTATGTGCGATGTTTCTGATTTCTTTTTAAACGCACTTAGTGCTATGAATTTTCCTCTTAAGACTGCTTTCAATGTATCCCACAAATTTGGGTATGTTGTTTCTTCATTTTCATTGAATTTCAGAAACTCCTTGATTTCTTTCTTTATTTCTTCCCTGACCCATGTGTCATTTAGCAGAGAGTTGTTTAGTTTCCACGTACGTGTAGTCTTTTTGTCGTTTCTGTTGTTGAATTGCAGCCTAAGAGCATGGTGATCTGACAGGATACAAGGTATTATGTCAATCCTCTTGTATCTGTTGAGGCCTGCTTTGTGACCTACGATGTGATCAATTTTGGAGAAAGTACCATGGGGTGCAGAGAAGAAGGTATATTCTTTCTTGTTTGGGTGAAAGGTTCTATAGATATCTGTTAGATCCACTAGACCCATGGCATTGGTTCATGAAGTTATTTCACGGCTTAGTTTCTGTTTCAATGACTTATCCTTCAGTGAGAGTGGGGTGGTGAAGTCCCCCACTATTATGGTGTGGGGATCGATGTGTGGTTTGAGTTTTTTAGAAGATCTTTTACAAATGTGGGTGCCCTTGTATTGGGAGCATAGATGTTCAGAATTGTGATGTCATCTTGGTTGACTTTACCTTTGATGAGTATGAAGTGTCCTTCTGCATCCCTTTTGATTAATTTTGGTTGAAAGTCTATCTTGTTTGATATTAAAATGGCTACGCCTGCTTGCTTCTTGTGACCATTTGCTTGGAATATATTTTTCCAACCTTTTACCCTGAGATAGTGCCTATCGTTATGGGTGAGATGTGTTTCTTGAATGCAGAAGAATGTTGGATCTTGTTTATGCACCCATTCAGATAGTCTGTGTCTTTTTATTGGAGAATTGAGACCATTGATGTTGAGAGATATTAACGACCAGAGACTATTTAGAGTCTTAATTTTGATGTTGTTTCCAATCTAGCGTTTGTGTAGCTGTGTTTTTGCCATGGTATAGTTACCTATTTCCTGAGTAGTTTTGGTTGTAGCTTGACCCTTTGGGATGGAGTTTTCCTTCTAGTACCTTCTGTAAAGCTGGATTTGTGGATAGGTATTGTTTGATTTTGTTTTTTTCATGGAATATTTTGTTTTCTCAATCAATGATTATTGATAGTTTTGCTGGGTAAAGTAGTCTTGCCTGGCATCTGTGGTCTCTTAGGGTTTGCAGGGTCTCTGTCCAGGCTCTTCTGGCTTTTATGGTCTCTGCTGAGAAGTCGGGTGTAATTCTGATTGGTTTGCCATTGAATGTTATTTGGCCCTTTTCCCTTGCCGCTTTTAATATTTTTTCTTTGTTCTGTATGTTTTGTGTTTTGATTGTTATGTGACGGGCAGTTTTCCTTTTCTGGTCAATTCTATTTGGTGTTCTGTAGGCCTCTTGTATCTTTATAGGCATCTCTTTCTTTAGATTGGGGAAATTTTCTTCTATGATTTTGTTGAGAATAGTTTCTGGGCCTTGGAGTCTGATATCTTCTTTTTCTTCAATGCCTATTATCCTCAGATTTCTTCTTTTCATGGTGTCCTTAATTTCTTGGATGTTTTGTGTCAGGAGTTTTCCAGATTTGGCATTTTCTTTAATGGTTGCTTCAAGATCTGTGATTGTATCTTCTAGACCTGAGATTCGTTCTTCTGTCTCTTGGATTCTGTTAGAAAAGCTCACCTCTGTGTTGCTCGCCTTCTTCTCTGAGGTCTCACGTTGTGGTTTTTCTTCTGTCTGTGTGTTTATCATTGAATCCATTTTTATCTTCAGATCTTGAACTGATTTTTTTATTTCTTTCATCTCATTTTTTGTATATTCCTTAGTTTCTTCCATTGCCTCCTTATAGGTCTTCAGAGCTTGAACCGTTTTATTTATTTCTTTCATCTGGTTGTTCACATTTTCCTTAAGTTTTTCCAGTTCCACTCTATGTGCTTCTTTTATGTCTCTCACCTGTTTGGTTGTGTCTTCCTGTATTTGATTATGAATTTTATTTGTTTCCTCCATTAATATGCTCCTTATTAAGGATTTGAGGTCATTTTCTTGTATTTCCGTTGTATTTAAGTTCTCTGGGTTGTTTTCTTTGGGATAGCTGGAAACTGAAGTAGCCATGTTGTTTTGGTTTTTTTGCGTATGCTTTTACGCTGTCCTTTAGACATCTTGCCGGCTTTGTTTTTGTTGGGTAGCTTCCCAAGTTGGATGTAGGGAGTCTGATGATAGACTCACTTGTTTTCTCAGGATTTCTGTAGGCTGGAAGCTCTGATGCTTCACTGGTATGGATGGCAGGAGGTTAGTCCTGTTGTTTTGGACTCTCACAGCCAGTGATCCTCAGCTTTCCTGTGCTGTGGGTCCATCAATTGTTCTGGGTCTCTGAATGAGCGTTGGGTCAGGCCAAGGTATCCACAGCCTTCTGAGTGTCCTGCCAAGTCCAGCCAGGGACACTGGGTCCGAACCATGCGCCGAGCTCAGCTAGATTCTCAGCGCCTGAACTGTCTGCTGAGCTCAACAAGGGATTTTGGGCCCAAAATGCACACAGGGTACAGCCAGAAATTTTGGGCTGGGACTGCGCACCAAGTTCAGCTAGGGGTTTTGGCCAAAAGTGGGTGCTGTGGTCAGTTATTGACTCAGGGCCCGAACTGTCAGCCAATTTCAGCCAGAAATTCTGGATTCAAACTGCTCACTGTGTCCAACTAGAGTCTTAGAGCTGGGACTGTGCTAATGGACTGTGTCCATCAGACTTTCTGGGTCCAATCTGTCTGCCAAGCACAGTTAAGGACTCTGGCCCTAAACTGCACGCCGAAGTCCACCCGAGTCTCCCAGGCGGAATTATGCACCGATCTCAGCCAGGGACTATGGATCCACACTGAAATCAGCCCGGTACTCTGGGTCTATACTGTGTGGATAGTCCAGTCAGACCCTTGTGGCTGCCGAGCCTGTGCGCACAGCTCAGGTAGATACTGTGGGCCTAATCTGACCGGCAATTCTAGCTAGGGCCTCTGGGCTGAATCTGTGTCAGTGCCCCAGAACTGCCCGCTGAGCTGAGTTAGTGTCTTGGGCAGAACTGCTCGTTGAGGTGAGCTGGGTCCTAGGGTGGACCTGAGCGCTCCGCCCAGCCTGCGTCACAGCAGGAGAACTGGGGCTGCACCGAGCTGGTTCCTAGGGTGGACCTGAGCGCTCCGCCCAGCCTGTGTCACAGCAGGAGAACTGCGGCTGCGTTGAGCTGGGACCTAGTGTGGACCTGAGCGATCCACCCAGCCTGCGTCACAGCAGGAGAACTGTGGCTGCGCCGAGCTGGGTCCTAGGGTGGACCTGAGCGCTCAGCCAAGTCTGCGTCACAGCAGGAGAACTGCAGCTGCACCGAGCTGGTTCCTAGGGTGGACCTGAGTGCTCTGCCCAGCCTGCGTCACAGCAGGAGAACTGCAGCTGCGCCGAGCTGGGTCCTAGGGTGAGCCTGAGTACTCAGCCCAGCCTGCATCACAGCAGGGGAGTTGCCGCTACGCTGGTCTGACGCCTCGGGCAGAATTGCTTACTGTGCTGAGCCAGCGTCTCCATGGCACTGAGCTGAGCCAGGGACTCTGGGGCTGAACTGTCTGTGGAGTCCAGTTTGGGTCACAAGGCACCCCGCGACCCAAATCCTGTCCAGAGTCCCCTCTCCCTCAGCTACTCCCACTGGCCACCACACCAATCGCCTTCACCGAAAGGCTCTGAGCTGCAAACCTCAGCCACTGCCGCTGCTGTCACCAGTGCCGCCACTGGCGCCACTGCCTCTGCTGCTGCTGCTCCAATCTGAGAAAATCCACGCTCCTCCCGTGTGCAGGGGCACGCAGGTCTTCCGCACCCTGGTCTCTTCAAACCGTGGAGCACTCCTGCTGCCGTGGTGTTGGGACCTTGGTGTTCCTGGCTCAGAAATCTGTGCAATTCCCTGAATTGTTCACTGGAGCTTCCAAACACGGTCCACACTGCTCGGCGCCATCTTGGATCCCCCAACTTCTGTTTTCTTGACATATCCTTTATTGAGTGTAGGTTCTTCAAGTCTCCCATTATTAATGTGTGGGGATCAATGTGTGGTCTAAGCTTTATTAAAGTTTCTTATACAAACAAGAATGCCCTTGGTCAGGCATAGATGTTCAGAAGTGTGATGTCATCATGATTGAGTTTTCCTTTGATGAGTATGAAGTGTCCTTCCTTATCTCTTTTATTTAATTATGGTTGAAAGTCTATTTCATTAGATATTAGAATGGGTACTCCAGCTTGCTTCTTGTGTTTATTTGCTTGGATGACTTTCTTCTAGCCCTTTACTGTCAGGTAATGTCTATTTTGTGGCTGAGGTGTGATTCTTGTATGCAGCAGAATGTTGAGTGCTGTTTATTCATCTGTTCTGTTAGTCTGTGTCTCTTTATGAAGATTTGAGACCAATGATGTTGAAGTGTTGGTCTTAGAACCTGGTGTTTTGGTGTTTTGTTCAGGAAATTATCTCCTGTGCCAGTGAGTTCAAGGTTGGTTCTGACTTTCTTACTAGTAGATTTAGTGTTGCTGGTTTCATGTTGAGGTTGTTGATCCCATTGCACTTGGGTTTTGTGTTGGGTGACAAACAAAGATGTATTTGCATTTTTATACATGTAAACTCCACTTAGGCCAGTACCATTTGTTGAAAATGCTTTCCTTTTTTCACTGTATGGTTTGGCTTCTTTGTAATAAAAATCAAGTGTCCATAGGTGTGTGGGGTTATTTCTGGGTCTTTGATTCAATTCAGTTGACTAAGCAGTCTGCTTCTGTGTCAATACCATGCAGTTTCTATTACTATAGCTCTGTAGTTTAGCTTGAAGTCATGGATGGAGATACCTCCAGACTATCTTTTAGGTAGGATTGCTTAAGCTAATTTGGTCTTTCACCCAGCATATGGTGTTGAGAATATTCTGCATTAATATTCATGAGTGAAATTGGTTTCAGGTTCTTTCTTTGTTGAGTCTTTGTGTGGTTTATACATCAGGTCAGGGTGACTGTGGCTTTATAGAATGAGTGGAAAAAGTTTCTTCTGTTCCTCTTTTGTTGAATTGCTTGAGGAGTATTGGTATTAGATATTCTTTGAACGTCTGGTAGAATTCTGTTCTAAAATCTTTTGGCCCTGGGGCTTTTGTGGTTTAGAGGCTTTTGATGCCTGCTTCTATATCCTTTGGGGATTATTGCACTTTTAAAACTGTTTTCCTGACTTTGTTTTAACTTTGGTAAGTGAAATCTATGAAGAAAATTGTGCATTCCCTTTAGATTTTCTAGTTTTGTGGGACATAAGCTTTTGATAGAAGACCTACTGATTCTTTGGATTTCCTCAGTGTCTCTTGTTATGTCTCCTTTTCATTTCTGATTTTGTTAATTTAGATATGGTCTCCCTGTGTTTTACTTAGACGGGCCAAGGGTTTGTCTATCTGTTGATTTTCTCAAAGAACCAGCTCTTTGCCCCAGCCTGCAGGGTTTGACTAAAACTCAGGAGGAAGTTCAGCTGTTGAAAATGCAAGACACAAAGAAGATGAGCAAGTCTGATTGATCAAGCTCTCAAACTTTATTAGTCGGGCAGCAGCTTTTATAAGTCAGAAGGCAAAGAAGCATATTGCTATAGCAACCCAACTACAGGCTTTTCTCAAAACACAGGGAATTCCAGGCAGGGTCATAATGTCCTGCCACACAGGGCATCTTGCTCTGTCTTCATCTAGCTTTAGTCTAGCTGCTAAACCACAACAGGATTGCTCCATCTCTATCTGTCTTTAGTCTAACTGCTGACCCACAACAGGGTCAACTAGTTTCTGGTGAAAGGCAAGCTCTGGAAAAAACAGAGACTTAAAAGAGAAGACTTGGACAAGATGGCTGAACAATGGCTATATGGCCTATTATCCCCAACAGCTCTTGATTTCATTGATACTTTGTAGTGTCCTCTTTGTTTCTAATCTATTGATTCCAGGCCTGAGAGTGATGATCTCCAGTTTTCTACTCCTATTGACTGTGTTGGCCTCTCTTTGTTCTAGAGCTTTCAGGTGTGCTTTTAAATTGACTAGTATGAGCACTCTCCAATTTCTGTTTTCAATATTTTTTATTTAATTAATTTATACAGATTACTACTCCATTGTTATCCCCTCACTTCTATCCTCCCATTCTTCCCTTCTTCCCTCTTTCTTCTTATTCCCCTCCCCTAGGTCTGTGACAGAAGGGGACATTCTCCCCCACCATATGGTCACATCCTATCATGTCTTATCTTGGTATCCTGCTTATCCTTTCTTTGAGCACCACCAGGCCTCCTCACCAAGGGGAAGTTTTCAAATATGGGGCACCAGATTTCATGTCAGAGTCAGTCCCTGCTCTCCACACAACTATGGAGAATGTCCTGTCCATAGGCTAGATCTGAGTAGTGGTTCAATGTTTACTGCATGTATTGTCCTTGATTTGTGCAGTAGTTTGAGCAGACACTCTTGGTTCCAGATCTGCCCATCATGATGTTGTTCTTGTAGGTTTCTAGGACCCTCTGGATCCTTCTATTTCCCTATTTTCCCATACTTCTCTCACCTAGAGTCCCAATAGGAAGTCCATACATCTATCCCAATCTCCTGGTAAGTTAAGACTTTCATGGGACATCCCTATGGGGCTAGTATGAAATTATAAGTGAGTATATACCATGTGGATCTTTTTGGGTCTCAGTTAACTCACCCAGGATGATCATTTACAGTTCCATCCATTTGTCCACAAATATCAGGATTTCCTTTTTTTTTTAAAATAGATGAGTAATATTCAGTAGTGTAAATGTACCACAGTTTGTTTATACATTCTTGACTGAGTAACATCTAGGTTGTTTCCAGGTTCTGCCTATTACAAATAAGCTGCTATGATCATGGTTGAACATATGTCCTGGTTTTGTGGTGGGACATCTTCTGGGTATATTCCAAGGAGTGGAATAGCTGGGTCTTGAGTTAGCTCTGTTCCGAGTTTTCTTATAAAGCACCATATAGATTTCCAAAGTGATTGTACAGTTTGCATTCCCACCAGCAAAGAAGGAGGGCGCCCCTTTCTCCACATCCTTACCAGCATATGCTGTCAATTGAGTTTTTGAAATTGGCCATTCTGATGGGTGTAAGATGGAATCTCAGAGTCATTTTGATTTACAATTCTCTGATGACTATGGATGTTGAGCATTGCTTTAAGTGTTTCTTGGCCAATCGATATTCCTCTGTTGAGAATTCTCTGTTTAGTTCTAATCCCCATTTCTATTGGTTTAATTGATTAAGTGGGGTTTCTTTTCTTTTTCTGCTGTTCTCTCACCATCTGGTTATCTCTGTTGTGAGTGGGACTGGAGGGTACTCCAATGGGGTCACTCTATATGTGTGTCCTACATTGCCCAGGCAGGTTAGGAGTGTGTAGAGAGAATCCTAAGCTGAAGGCTATTTTTTAGAGCTCCCCTGATGTCTTCTCAGGATGGTGGACAGTGAACGTTGGAGCCTGCATGCAGCTCAGCTCTACTGGGTTCCCTGTCTTTGTCTTAGTTGGCCCAGGCAGGAGAGGAGCAGGTTGAGAGAGCTTCAAGCTGATATCCACTCTGGTGCCCCTCAGGCTACTATGGCATAGTGGATACTGTGTGGTGTGTCTGAAGCCCAGTTCACCTTTGTTGGTTTAATTCCTGTGATCCAGATGGGCCAGGCTGGTAATTATTGGGTGGGCAGAGAGAAGTCCAAGCCCAAAGATGCTTGGGTGACTCACAGACCATCTTGAGCTGGCTGCTAATGTGGGTTGTGGCCAGTGCCCGCCTCACCTTTTCTTGTTAGTTTTCTGTGTCCCGGGTTGGCCACGCCTATAAGCAGTGTGTTGCTGGAAACAGATCCAAGCTGAGAGCTTCTTACCTGTCCCACAGGTCTTATACAGATAGCAGGTAATGTGGTTTGTGGCTTGTGTTGGACTCAGCTCTTCAAAATCAGTTTTCATGCAAGATCCTCTGTTCCACAGAGGGCCTGCTGTCTACTCAAGTATTTGGAGAAATGCAGGGTTCCCAAACTTTTGTCTCCCAAACTAGGATGACATTAGCAGTAATGGACAGTGGGGCAGGGCTGTTTCCAATCTTCCCCACCTCCTTCCCTATAGATAGCTTGGCAGCCTGTGATCCTCTGCTCTCAAGACATGGTCCACAATCCACAAGTCTATCTTGGGTAATGCCTTTTTATATATTTTTAATCATTACAGCATAGGGTGCCATGACTTAGACATATTGTTGAAGTCATGATTTTTTTTATGTTTCTCTAGATTGAGAATTCCAAGACAAATATATAACAGATTAAATGTCTAGGGATTTGTTCTAGTTCATGGGTGGGATTCAGATATAAAAAAAGCTCAATTCTTTATGTATTTTGCCCAGATATTCTCATATGAGAATGATCTATTTTGATGAAGTCTTGAAATGCTTTAGTCTTTAAAGATTTCTTCTTCCATTCCCTTACATTAGGTAAGATATACTTTATACAGAAATTTAGAGTGAGTATATTAAAAGATTCACTTCAATTGATTTGAAATTTTCATTTATAACATTCTCCATAATGATTTTGTGTCTCCTCTTAGAATACCAACACGGAAATATGAGTTCTTTCTTGTACTGCTTTTTGCTACTGATGAGATCAACAAGAACCCTTACATTTTACCCAACATATCTTTGGTAGTTTCCTTTCTTGATGGCATGTGTTTAAAAACACTGGAAATAATTGATGAAATTTTACTACAAAAAACACTGAAATAATTCCTAATTATATCTGTGGAATAACTGTATGTTATGCAGAACTTATAGGACCATCGTGGACTACATCTTTAAAACTGGCGATATTTTCTAGAAGTCTAAAGGTGAGGCTGTGTGATTAAAACGGAGAGGTAAAATTTATCTATGCGAACCCTAAGTTATGATAGAGAATGAACGGGCACCATGGGTTTGTGTGTGCTGATCTGTATATTCTAAATAATTAAAGCACCCGGTATTTATATGTCACTCCTATTTCCTTGTACTACAAAGAATGAGTGAATGGAGAAACACACAAAAACTTTGGCTGAACATACAAGCATGTCAGAAACATTAAAGAATTCTATTGGAATAATATAGCGCCTTTAGAAAGTGATGTTATTGTCCTTTATAGGAGTTCTGGATGGTGAGTAACACAATTTATATCTAAGAAAGAACTTCCAACCAATCATATTCCTCACATAGATTCTTCTGTTTTTCATCCTTCAGATTTTCTTTGGACCATATCATTCTATTCTGAACGACAATGTCCAGTTTCCACATGTCTACCAGATAGCACACGGGGATACATGTTTTACTCAGGCCATGGTATCTTTGATGCTTTATTTTTCATGGTCCTGGGTAGGTTTGGTCATCACGGAGGATGGCAAGGGTATTCAGTTTCTCTCAAATTTGAAAGAAGAGATGCAAATTAATGGAGTCTGCTTATCTTTTGAGAATGTGATCCTAGATAATATGCAGTTATATGTGACAAGGGGTGTAATATATGAGAAACAAATCATGACATCCACAGCAAAAGTTGTTATCATTTATGGTGAAATGAGCTCTACCCTAGAAGCCAGCTTCAGAAGATGGGTATATTTAGGTGTACAAAGAATCTGGGTCACCACCTCACAATGGGATGTCATCACATGTAATGAAGACTTCCGCCTTGACCCCTTCCATGGGACTATCACTTTTGCACATCACCATGGTGATATTTCTAAATTTAGAAATTTTATGGAAGCAATGAACACTTCCAAATACCCAGTAGACGTTTCACAGATGAGACAAAAGTGGAATGATTTTAACTGTTCAATTTCCTGTACCAACTATAGCACAATGAATCATTGCTCATTCAACACTTCTTTGGAATGGTTATCACAGCATAAATTTATGATGGCTCTGAGTGAAGAAGGTCACAATCTATACAATGCTGTTTATGCTGTTGCCCACACCTACCATGAAGTCATTCTTCAACAAGTAGAGTCTCAGCAAATAGCAGAACTCATAGGAATAGTCTATGAGTGTCATCAGGTAAATTATCTTACACTGATTATGCTTGTTATGATATTTTAAAATAGCCCCACAAATGATCATATGAATTATTCTCTGAATAGAAAGATTTCTGGATTTCACAATACACTAATGTATTTTTTTTGTCTTTTGTCCCAAAGATTTTTTTTTATTGAAAAACAAAATCATTCATATTACATCTCAATTGCTATCCCATCCCGTGCATCCTCCCATTCCTCCCTCCCTCTCGCTTTCACCCAATTTCCCTTCCCTATGACTGTGACTGATGGGGATCCCCTCCCTTTGAATATGATGCTAGGTTATCAAGTTTCTTCTTTTTCTTCTTGGTAGCCGGCTATCCTTCCTCCGAGTGCCATCTGGCCTCCCCATCAAGGGGACATGGCGAAATAAGGGGCACCAGAGTTCATGTGAAAGTAAGTCCCCAGTCTCCACTTAACTGTGGAGAATATTCTGTCCCTTGGCTAGGTCTGGGTAGGGGTTTGATGATGACTGCCCATATTGTCCTTGGTTGGTGCCATAGATTGAGCAGAACCCCTGGGCCCAAATCTGCCCATCATAGTGTTCTTCTTGTAGGTTTCTAGGACCCTCTGGATCCATCTATTTCCCTATCTCCTATATTTCTCCCACCTTAGGATGTCCTAACCACTATCCCATTTTCCTGGTAAGTGAAAACGTTCATGAGATATACCCCTTGGCCTGGAGTCTAGATATAAGTGAGTATATACTATTTGAGTCTCTCTGCTTCTGGGTTAGCTCACTCATTATGATCATTTCTAGTTCAATCCATTTGTCCACAAATTTCAGGAATTCTTTGTTTTTAATAGCTGAGTAGTATTCCATAGTGTAAATGTACCACAATTTCTTTATCCATTCTTTTACTGTGGGACACAGGCTGTTTCCATGTTCTGGCTATTATGAATAAGGCTGCTATGAACATGGTTGAGCATATGTCCCTGTTGTATGCTGGAGCATCTTCTGGGTATATTCCAAGGAGTGGAATAGCTGGGTCTTGAGGAAGCCCTATTCCCAGTGTTCTGAGATAGTGCCAGATAGATTTCCAAAGTGGCTGCACTAGACTGCATTCCCACCAGCAATGAAGGAGTCTTCCTCTTTCCCCACATCCTTGCCAGCATGTGGTGTCGCTTGAATTTTTGATCTTGGCCATTCTGATGGGTGTAAGATGGAATCTGAGAGTTGTTTTGATTTGCATTTCTCTGATGACTAAAGACGTTGAGCATTTCTTTAAGTGTTTCTCAGCCATTTGATATTCCTCTGTTGAGAATTCTCTGTTTAATTCTGAGTCCCATTTCTCAATTAGATTATTTGGTTTGGTGGTGTTTAATTCCATGAGTTCTTTATATATTTTGGATATTAGACCTTTGTCAGATGTAGGGTTGGTGAAGATCTTTTTCCAGTCTGTAGGCTGTCGCTTTGTTCTCTGGACAGTGTCTCCTGCCTTACAGAAGCTTCTCAGCCTCATGAGGTCCCATTTATTAATTGTTGACATCAAGGCCTGGGCTGTTGGTGTTCTGTTCAGGAAGTTGTCTCCTCTCCCAATGTGTTCCAGGCTCTTCACTACCTTTTATTCTAACAGATTTAGTGTCTCTGGTTTTATGTTGAGGTCTTTAATCCACTTGGACTTGAGTTTTGTTCATGGTGACAAATATCGGTCCAATTGCATTTTTCTACACGTAGACATCTAGTTAGACCAGCACCATTTGTTGAAGATGCTATTCTTTTTCCATTGAATAGATTTGGCTTCTTTGTCAAAAATCAAGTGCCCATATGTGTGTGGATTCATTTCTGGGTCTTCCATTCGATTACATTGTTCCACAGGCTTATTGCTGTGCCAGTACTATGCCGTTTTAATTACTGTTGCTCTATAGTACAGCTTGAGATCAGGTATGGAGATTCCTCTAGAGGATCTTTTATTGTATAGGGTTATTTTTGCTCTTCTGGGTTTTTTGTTTTTCCATATGAAGTTAAGAATTGGTCTTTCAATGTCTTTAAAATATTGTGTAGGTATTTTGATAGGGATTGCATTGAATCTGTAAATTGCTTTTGGTAAGATGGCCATTACTACTATGTTAATTCTCCCAATCCACAAACAAGGGACATCTTTCCATCTCCTGATGTCATCTTCAACCTCTTTCTTCAGAGATTTAAAGTTTTTTTCAATCAAGTCCTTCACTTGCTTGGTTAGAGTTACTCCTAGATATTTTATATTGCTTGTGGCTATCGTGAAGGTTGTAGTTTTCTTAATTTCTTCCTCTGCATGTTTGTCTTCTGTATGTAGGAAGGCTACTGACTTTTTTGAGTTAATTTTGTATCCAGTCAATTTGGTGAAGGTGTTTTTCAGCTGTAGGAGTTCTCTGGTGGAATTTTGAGGGTTACTTATGTACACGGTCATAACATCAGCAAATAGGTATAGTTTGACTTCCTCCTTTCGTATATGGGCCGTCTTGATCTCCTTTTGTTGTCTTATTGCTCTGGCTAGAACTGCAAGAAGTATATTGAAGAGATATGGAGACAGTGGGCAGCCTTGTCTGGTTCCCGACTTTAGAGGAATTTCCTTTTGTATCTCTCCATTTAGTTTGATGTTGGCTATTGGCTTGCTATATATAGCCTTTATTATGTTTAGATATGTGCCTTGTATTCCCAATCTCTCAAAAACTTTAAACATGAAAAGGTGTTGGATTTGGTCAAATGCTTTTTCTGCATCTAAGGAGATGATCATGTGGTTTTTTCTTTCAGTTTGTTTATATGGTGGATTACATTGATGGATTTTCGAACATTAAACCAACCCTGCATGCCAGGAATGAAGCCTACCTGGTCATGGTGAATGATGTCTTTGATATGTTGTTGTATTCCTTTTGCGAGTATTTTATTGAGTATTTTTGCGTCAATGTTCATAAGAGAAATTGGTCTGAAGTTCTCTTTTTTTGGCGAGTCTTTGTTGGGCTTAGGTATCAATGTGACTGTGGCCTCATAGAATGAATTTGGTAGAGTTCCATCCATTTCTGTCTTTTGGAGTAGCTTGAAGAGTATTGGTATTAGCTGTTCTTTGAAGGTCTGGTAGAATTATGGTTGAAACCACCTGGCCCAGGGCTTTTTTTGGGTGGGAGACTATCAATAATTGCTTCTATTTATGTAGGAGAGATAGGGTTGTTTAATTGGTTTATCTGTTCTTGATTCAATTTTGACAAGTGGAATCAATCAAGAAAATTGTCCATTTCCCTTAGATTTTCAAATTTTGTGGCATATATGCCTTTAAAATAGGATCTTATGATTCTTTGTATTTCTTCAGTATCTGTTGTTATGTATCCCTTTTCATTTCTGATTTTGTTGATTTGGATAGTGTCTCTCTGCCTTCTAGTCAGTTTGGCTAATGGTTTGTCTATTTTGTTGATTTTCTCAAAAAACCAGCTCCTGTTTTTGTTGATTCTTTGAATTGCTCTCTTTGTTTCTAATTTATTGATTTCAGCCCTGAGTTTGAATATTTCCAGAAGTCTACTCCTCTTTGGTGTTTCTGAGTCTTTGTTTTTTCTAGGGCATCTAGCTGTGTCGTTAAGTTGATTATGTGGGATGCTTCCACTTTCTTCTTCTTTTTTTTTCTCTTGCTTAGTTCCACCATGAGTTCTTATTTTAAACCACACTATTCCTCCGAGGGGGTGCACTAATCCTGGAGGTACTGCAATACTAGGTCCGTGTGTGGAGTGGACAGAGCAAACCCCTATTTCAACTCCTACTTCCAAAAATACTTTCTTCTTAAAGGCACTTAGTGCTATTAATTTTCCTCTTAGCACTGCCTTCAATGTGTCCCATAAATTTGGGTATGTTGTTCCTTCATTTTCATCGAATTGCAGGAAGTCTTCTATTTCTTTCTTTATTGCTTCCCTGACCCAGGTGTCATCAAATAGAGAGTTGTTTAGTTTCCATATGTGTGCAGGCTTTTTATTGTTTCTGTTGTTGTTGAAGTCCAGTCTTAGACCATGGTGATCTGAAAGGATAAAATGTATTATTTCAATCTTCTTGAATCTGTTGAGGCTTGCTTTGTGACCTATTATGTCGTCAATTTTGGAGAAGGTTCCATGAGGTGCTGAGAAGAAGGTATAATCCTTTGTGGTTGGGTGAAAAGTTCTGTAGATATCTGTTAGATCCATTTGATTCATGACGTTGGTTAATGATGTTACTTCTCGGTTTAGTTTTTGTTCCAATGACCTATCCTTCAGTGAAAGTGGAGTGTTGAAGTCTCCCACTATTAGTGTGTGGGGATCGATGTGTGGTTTGAGCTTTGTTAGTAGGTCTTTTACAAATGTGGATGCCCTTGTATTGGGGGCATAGATGTTCAGAATTGTGATGTCATCTTCTTTGACTTTATCTTTGATGAGTATAAAGCATTCTTCCTCATCTCTTTTGATTAATTTTGGTGTAAAGTCTAATTTATTAGATATTAAAATGGCTACACCAGCTTGCTTCTTGTGTCTATTTGCTTGGAATACTTTTCCCCAGCCTTTTACCCTGAGATAATGTGCATTATTGTGGCTGAGATGTGTTTCTTGGATGAAGAAGAATGTTGGGTCTTGCTTATGCATCCATTTGATTAGTCTGTGTCTTTTTATTGGAGAATTGAGACTATTAATGTTGAGAGATATTAGTGACCAGTGACTGTTAAGTCCTATGATTTTGATGTTGGTTGCAGTAGAGTACTTATGTGGTTGTTTTTGTGACAGTATAGTTATCTAAATCCCATATAGTTTCAGTTGTAGTTTGTCACTTTGGTTTGGAGTTTTCCATCTATTAACTTCTGTAAGGCCAGATTAGTGGTTAGAAACTGTTTGAATTTGTTTTTCTCATGGAAAATCTTGTTTTCTCCATCAATATTTATTGAGAGTTTTGCTAGGTAGAGTAGTCTTGCCTGGAACCTATGGTCTCTTAGGGTTTGCAGGACCTCTGTCCAGGCCCTTCTGGCTTATATGGTCTGTGTTGGGAAGTCGGGTATAATTCTCATAGGTTTGCCATTAAATGTTAATTGGCCCTTTTCCCTTGCTGCTTTTAATATTTTTTCTTTATTCTGTATATTTTGCGTCTTGATTATTATGTGGTGGGAGGATTTTCTTTTCTGATCTATTCTATTTGGTGTTCTATAGGCCTCTTGTATGTTTATCTGCACCTCCTTCCTTAGATTGGGGAAATTTTCTTCTATGATTTTGTTGAAGATATTTTCAGGTCCTTGGATCCAGGCATCTTCTCTTTCCTCAACTCCTATTATCCTCAGATTTTGTCTTTTCATGGTGTCCTTTATTTCTTGGATGTTTTGTGTCAGGAACTTTTCAGATTTAGCATTTTCTTTAATGTTTATTTCAAGTTCTACCATAGAATCTTATACTGCCGAGATTCGTTCTTCCATCTCTTGAATTCTGTTAGAGAAGCTTAGGACTGTATTACTTGCATGCTTCTCTGAGTTCATTTGTTCCCATCTTTCTTCTGTCTGTGTTTTTATAATTGTTTCCATTTTCATCTTCAGACTTTGAACCTTTCTAATGATTTCCTTCATCTGGCTGTTTGTGTTTTCTTGATTTTTTTCCAGTGACTTTTATGGGTCTTCAGATCTTGAATTGTTTTATTGATTTCAATCATCTGGCTATTTGTCTTTTCCTGGATTTTTTCTAGTTCCTCTCTATAGGCCTTTTTAATGTCTTCAATTTGTTTAGCTGCATCTTCCTGCATTTGTTTTCGGATATTATTCATTTGCTCCATTATCATCTTCATTACTATGGATTGGAGGTCATTTTCTTGTGTTTCAATTGTGTTTGAGTTCTTAGGGTTGTTTTCATTGAGATGGGATCTGGAGATGTCATTTTTTTTTGGTTTTTTTTTTTTGTTTAAGGTTTTGCATTGACCTCTAGTCATTTTGCTGTCTCTGAAGATGGGGCCCTGATCCACCCTCTCTGTTCTGCCTAGACTAACAGGCCCACCGAGCATCCAGAGAGGGAGACAGAGGGTGGGCAAGTGTGACATGCCCTCAGGCACGCCTGCTTGTCAGTAGGAAGCCTTAAAGCTGTGGCTGGAGGTGTGACTGACTGCAGCTGCCTGAGACCTTGTGTGGGCCTTGGGTTTCTCTGAGGGCTGGTGTGCTTGATGTTCACTCTCTGTTCCTCCTGTGCCAGCATGCCTGCAGGTGGTCAGGAAGGAAGACAGGGGGAACAATTGATGCAAACACCCTTGGCTCAGAGTTCTGGTTTTGTGCCCGCGTTGCAGTGGTTTCCAGACCCTGAGGCTTTCTCAGGACTTGCAGGTTTTTCCAAGATCAGAACCACCTGCTTTCCTGTGTTTTTCCTGGGCTAGTAGCCCCAGTCTGGAGTTACACTGCCCACAGTCCAGTCTCAGATACCAAGTTCCTGGTTATCACTGGCGGGAATCTGTTCAGCTGTTGGGCAGTGTGCACTCTTCCTCCAGGTTCTTAGATTAGACCATCTGGGTGTACCACTTTAGCGGTGTGTCTTGGGGGGGATATCCACAGCTGCTTGGTCCCCTGTGATGGCCCAGGGTTTCTCTGTGGACTGGTAGGCTCAGATCCACATTCCCTGTTCTCCCTGGGGCAACGGGCCCATGAATGGTCTGAGAAGAAGACAGGGCGCGCAGGTGAGGCTAATACCCTGGGCTCTGGTTTAAGTTTTGCACTCCCGCTGACCTGGCCCCTGGCCCCTGGCCCCTGGGGCTTTCTCGGGACTGGCGGGTTGGTCAGGTGTCAGAGCCACCTGTTGTCTTGTGTTTATCCCGGGCCAGTAGTTCCAGCCTGGAGATACACCGCCCACAGTTCAGTCTCAGGTAGAAAGCTGCCGGTTAATGATAGCAGGCACCTGCCCCACTGCTGGGAAGAGTGCACCCTTCCTCTAAATTCTTAGAAACAGAACAGACAAGCTGTAAGCGCAGCTTTAGCATTGCAGCTGGCAGGTGTATTCCTACCTGCCTGGTCTCCTGTCGAGCTCTGGGACTCTTTGCAGACTGGTGAGCCCAGAAACATGCTGTCTGATCCCCATGGACTTAGTATGGTCCAGATCTTCCAGACACCGTGCCAATCACACCTGCCAGTGGATCACAACCCTAATCACTTCAGTAGGTGGGGCCTTGTCTTTGCTTCTGTTTACCCACTTGGATGGCTGCAGGCATGGTGGCTGCTCTTCAGGGCGGTCTGTGCTCTCTGCACGGGCTCCGAAACTTTCTGTGGGTTCCCAGAAATACGCTCTGTTCCCACTGGGCCTAGTGTTGTCCAGATTTCCAGGCACCATGCCAATCACCTCAGCCAGCAGGACCTTGCCTGCTCCAGGCTACCTGCTTGAGAGTCTGCAGCAGCAGCGGCTGCTCGCTGGTTCTGAGTCTCACTGTGGTCCCCCAGAAGCATACTCTCTGTTACCCCTGGACCTCTTACTGTCCAGATCTTCAGGACTCCGAAGTGAGCCCTTCAGTAGGCAGGGCCCTGCCAGCGATCTCTGTTACACATTTGAGTGTGTGCAGTTTCGGCGGCTGCTCTCTAGGGGATCCATGCTCCACGCGGGTTAGGGTCTCACTGTGGACCCCTGGAAGCACTCTCTTAGTTCCCCCTAGACCTGTTTCTGTCCAGCTCTTCCGCAATCCCCGGTAATCGCCTCAGTAGGCGGGGCCTTGCCAGCGATTTCCGCTGCCTGTTTGAGTATCTGCAGACAAGGAGGCTGCTCTCTAGGGGATCCGTGCTCCACGCGGGTTAGGGTCTCACTGTGGACCCCCCGAAGCACGCTCTCTGTTTCCCCTAGACCTATTTCTGTGCAGCTCTTCAGAACTACCTGGCAATTGCCTCAGTAGGCTGGACCTTGCCAGCGATCTGAGCTACCTGTTTGAGTGTCTGCAGGCACAGAGGCTGCTCTCTAGGGGTTCCGTGCTCTGTGCGGGTTCAGGGTCTCACTGTGGACCACCAGAAGCATGCTCTCTGATCCCCCTGGTCCTGTTACTGTCCAGGTCTTCCAGACACTGCGCCAAACCCCTCTGCAGGCAGGATCTTGCCTGTATCCCCGGCTGTTTGTGAGGCTGCGGCTACTGCAGTAGCTCCTTGCCACTTGGTCCATGCTCACCGAGCATTCCGGGGTGTGCAGGATTTCTATAGTTTATTTCTGTTGAACAGTGGAATTCTCCCAGTGTGATGGAGTCGGAAGCTTGGTGTTTCTGGTTAAGAAAATAGTCCAAATCTCTGACTCGATTACTCCGGATTCTAAGCAAGGTTCGCCCCGCTCCTAAAAATTTTAAGTGAATAAATATACTACACAAGATCGTTGTTATTAAATTATCTGTAATATTAGTATGCCTGACTAGCAATCAAGTAAGACACGGATACTTGTTATATTTTAAAATAGTCTTAGTTATCCTGGGGCAGGGCAGACATCAATTCTCTAAACTATTTCCCATAGTGGAAACAGCGAGTGGGGCAGATATCACATACCTGCCCCACTACCATGCCATCTGCTTCTAAATATTTCTCTCATACTACCTCCTATCCATTATCCCAAATACTGGTTAAAGTTCTGCATCTGGGACAAAACTCCATCCATACTGGCCATGTGTTTCTCTTCCATCTAACCCATGGCAGCCTTCTTCTCCCTTTCCTGGGACTCTGTTCGGGTCTCTCTTCTTCTTCCCAGGATTCCTGCCTCTCTCCTAAGCCCAGGAATCTTAGCCACACCTTCATCTCCTCTGCCTTGCCCAGGTGGGATGGCTTCTTATTAATCAAAATGTGGGTCACAGAGACAGCAAGTAGTAATTAGCAACAAAATACATTAGACCATCCCCCAACACAAGATTAAAATTAAATGGATGACAACATTTTTGTATGAAGATAGTCATTTTTGTGAGAATGCATCTGAACATTTCACCAAATGAGTTCGATATGAGAACTAATAACTAAAATATCTATCATAAAGTACACAAGTGACAATTAGAACATAATTTATTTCTCAAGAAAAAACATGTATCGACCAATGCAATGGATAATTACTTTTATAAAACATCAATTACTTATGTAGACATATAATGACTACACATTTTATTAAAATTATTTGTATCTTATATATGCATACAATATTTACATGATTTACTCACTACCTGTCTTCCATTCAACAGATTCCAGGCCTCTTATTCTCTCATTTTTTTGGCTTCTATTTTAAAATGTTTTGCTCCACACACACACAGACACACAGTAACACAACACAACACAAGCACTTAACATATAGACTTACTTAGTTGGTGTATTGACAGTTTTCACACAAGTAATGAATGTAAAGATCTCTTGTACTATGTTACTCAATATTTGGTAAGCATTTTTCTGACATTTTGCATCATAAAACATAGAAATGAAGTATAATATAATGTAATTACCTATGAGATATCTTTCTTCTCACTGGATAGGTAACCATCAACATAAATGTCTTTTCTGGTCTATATTGGAAATTGTTGAATATTCACAATGTCACTTGGCCTTCCTGGGTAGGTATATGTAACTACTTAATGATGCATCTCATTTAGGTAGCTTCTTTTCTGAAGAACATTGTATTTACTAACCCTGTTGGAGAGCTAGTGAACATGAATTGGAGAAAAAGAGTGTGTGCAGATTATGACATTTTCAATATTTGGAATTTTCCACAAGGTTTTGGATTAAAAGTGAAAGTAGGAGACTATTTCCCTTATTTCCCACAAAGCCAACAGTTGCATATATCTGAAGACTTGGAGTGGTCCATGGGAGGAACACTGGTATGTACACATACCTTTAATTATCCATACTTTTATGTTATAAAATATTGTGTCATTGGAATGATGGCTGAGTTAAGAATAATTGCTCTTCTTGCAAACGACTCAAACACAGTTCTCAACATCCATGTTTGATGACTCACAATTTTCTATAAATGCAGGTCGTGGGGAAATTTGCCTTTGGTTTCCCTGGGCACCTAATATGACATTCCACTTCACCTATACTGTAGAAACATATATACAAAATTAGAAGAATAATAAATATTTAAACTGTTAAAATTATGTGATAAGGTATAAACCATGAAGTTTTGTGATTATACATGAAAAATTTTATACCGTAATCAACAATGTCATGTAACTGTTTACAGAAACATTTCTCTGGACTGTAGCCTTTCATTATAAGTTTAAAAAGTTTCAAGTCTATGAGAGTACTCTAAAAATGTGATTTGTTCTTGTTCATCCTATAACTTTTCACTGTTCCATCATGTGTGCTCCTCTACCCAACTCATTGTTCTATCAACCCTTCAAGAGCAATTTATTCCACTTAAGTATTCCTGGAGGATCAATATAGGAAGAAAAGAGTATTTTAAAAATTATTTTATTATGTTTCTTTTTTACCATATACATTTATATTATTACGCATGAATAAAATAAACTACATACAGTAGGAAGAACCATGAGACAATCTTGAGTTATATAAATGTTACATTCACAGTGATTTGGCTCTTTGTATTTATCAAACTTGGAGTACACATTTTTCTTATCTTGTGTAGTCTAAATTTCTGAATGAAAATCAATATCTATCATATATCATCTCTTTTCATTTCAATCATCTATCTTGATCTAAAAATATCTTCTCACCTAACCAACTAAACTTGATTATAAGACTAAACTATCTGATCTACAACCCCTATCAGAGTCTTGAGAAGGAATAAAATTTAAATGCCTGAGTGAACCAGAAGTACATGTTAGCAACATCTAAAATGAAAAAGTGAATGAGACAATTTACTGCCCGAACAATCACTCAACACTCTTTATAACATTGGAGCACCATCTTTGGCCTTCTAGCCCAATATTTCTGCCAGACATATTTGCAAGGCAGAAACTATTGAGGACTTTCTTACCTCTTATGGCACAGTTCAGTCATCTAATCTGCCTGCATCTAAGCTTGCCCATTTTTTGGCAGAATTCTGTCTGTGACAAAAACAAGGGCATTTTTCCCAGAGGCTTGTTTGCCGCCTTTGAAGCAAACTCCATAAAGAGGCTCTTTGATCATCTTCTTTGAGTTCAGGTCGGTGTTGCTATGAGTTAACTTGTCTTGTCAAAGAATCTTTAGAAGGATAAAAACATCTTTAAATGCCATATTCTGGCCAGGCATGGTGGCACATGCCTTTAATCCTCCCAGCACTTGGGAGGCAGATGCAGGTGGATTGCTGTGACTTTGAGGCCAACGTGGTCTACAAAATAAGTCCAGGACTGCCAAGGCTACACAGAGACACCCAGTCTGGAAAACAGAAAAGAAAAAAAGAACCCCCCAAAACCAAACCAAACCAAAAACAAAAGAATAAAGCAAAACAAAAACAACAACAAAAAACTAATGTCATGTTCTGTAGGTCCTTGAGACTTTTGAAGACTTTATTTAACTATTTTAAATTATATATCTATGGAACCATATCTATCTGTTAGTCCTAGGATATATATTTTTGCGATAAAATTAGACTAGTTTTTGATATACAATTATTTGCATCAATATACAAAATTCTATATTTGTGAATTAAAAATAACTTTCTTTGTGAGTAACACTTAAGGCCTTTGGGTAAGGAGTAGGTTCAATCATCTACCTTTGTTCTATCCTCCCTCTCTATTTCCATATCCCCCTTTCTTTCTCTTCAGCTCCTAAATCTTTACCTATGAAAAAAAGAAGAAAGGAGAGATCTCCCTAAGTCCAGAATAGTTTTCTTTCCGTGTAAGACCAATAATAACTTATAACCAACCCCCAATGAAAATAAGCATCTGCAGACCAAAAGGACAAACAGAAACCTACCCCACCCCCCCTTAGAGGAAATGGGATGTCATTCTCTTAAGGTTTCTTCAGGCTGACTTAGGGCAAATAATATCTTAGAAGGGACATGACAAGAATCAGTGAAAATAGTTAAGCAAGCCAGGGATTGCATTTGTGGTCCAGTTTCTAAATGTTGAGAGATTCCAGGCTTAGTAGAAGTCCTGTAAGGGACAGACTGAAATGCTGGATGAATTGGCATCAGAAGTGTTCTAACACACTGTCCAGTTCTCATGGGTAGCAGCAACTGAGGTGCCTGGGACTGGAACAAGGGGCATGCAGGATGTCAGCGTGCAGCATGCTGTGAGACATGAATTCTGTCAGGTTAGATCCAGTATCGGTGTCCGGTTCTTTTTTTCTGAAAACATAATTTCTCACAAGCATTACACAGTTCTAACATGGTAATAGTATGAGGTGCGTAGGATGCACAGATCTATTAAGGCTGATTCTCTGCTCATTGTATGAGCAGAAGTAAGACATCTGAAAATCTTCCTTCATGGTCTACAAAGAGTGGTCTCTAGTAATAAGTCTCAGAGGATCTGTGACCAATATGAAGCCTTGTCTATGCATTTACATTCGCATCTCAGCCAGTCTCAGAGCTATTCCCATGTAGTGGGATTAGAAGTTTGAATTCCTTTGAATTCTTTCCATCCAGAGTGCAGCCCCCTCCCTTAATGCTTCCCAATCCTATCCCCTTACCATCCCTCCCCTAGTCCTTAGAAAGAGGAGCTCCCCTCCCCTAAAGTCTGAATTCAGTTTATCCAGGGTCCCCGTGCTACATATAAACTCTTCCTCTGTGGATTGCCAAGGCCGTGCTGCCAGCGCGGAAGTGACCAGCTTTCTAAGGCCCCAGTCCATGTCAGAGGTGCTCCATACTACCCATATTGTGGGCCCACAAGGAGACTGTACTGTCTATGTACTACAATTGAGCAGAGTGTGTAGATCCTCACCATTCATGGTTCTTGATTTGTTTATCTGTCT
>OU015756.1:47686751-47701952 GCA_907169655.1 Acomys percivali | reverse complement strand
TAATAATAATAATAATAATAATAATAATAATAATAATAATAATAATAATAATAATAACTATTATTATTAAATTATTGGTATGTAGAGTGTTTACAAAGTTCTAAGTCAGTGTATTGCCTGCCTAGCATTATGGAAACTTAACATAAGTAGAGTGATTTTTAAAAAGGGACCCTCAATTGAGAAAATGCCCCCATGAGATTGGCCTGTGGGCAAACCAGGGCTGCATTTCCTTGACTGATGGTCAACCTAGGAGGGCCCAGCACACCACACTTCCATGCAGATCATCCTAAACTGTACAAGAATGCAGTCTGAGCCAGGCAGTAAGCAGCGCTCCTCCTCACATCTGCTTCAGTCCTCCCTCCTGCTCTGCCTCACCTCAGTGATGAGGAACGGTAAAGTGGAATAAATCTTTCCTGTCCATGTTGCTTTGGCCTCGCGGTGTTCATAAGACTTGATAGTCTGTGACCATAAACTGAGGGAGGGTCATGGACCTAGGGGAGGGGAATAGGGTGGAGGTGGGAGGGATGGACTGGAGGATGCAAGTGATGGGATAACAATTTAGTTATAATCTGAATAAATTAATTTTTTTTAAAACCCTAATATGAAAACACCTCATACATTAGATGCCTCAAGGCCCCCAAAATGGAACACAGGAAATGACTTAGTTATAAGCATCTGACCAAGTTTGGTTCCAAGAACCCACATCAGGCATCTCAGAGCCACCTGTAACTCCAGCTCCAACACCACTGCACTTGTGTGTGAATACACATGCACATGCACATGTACGCATACACACACACACACACACACACACACACACACATGATTAAAGATTTATTTGCTTGTTTTTTTGTCTTTTGAGACAGGGTTTCTCTGCGTAGCCTTGGCTATCCTGGACTCACTTTATAGACCAGGCTGGCTTCAAACTCACAGCGATCTACCCAAGTGCTGAGATTAAAGGCATGCACCACATCTGGCTAAGGGTTTCTTTTTTTTTTAATTTTTTAAATTAATTTATTCTTGTTACATCTCAATGGTTATCCCATCCCTTGTATCCTCCCATTCTTCCCTCCCTCCCATTTTCCCCTTATTCCCCTCCCCTATGACTGTTGGATTTCTTTTTTTAATGCAGAAATGTGTGCTTTCACTGCTGTGCAGGTTAGGGGTCTGAAACAAGGTGTCAGGGATGCCACGCTCGCCCCCTCTGAAGGCTGGAAAAAAGAGTCACTCTGTCCTCAGGGTAGTGGCTGCCCTGAGGGTGGCTGCGCCCTACCATCTCTGCTTACTTCTCTGGTGTCTCTTCACCCTGCCCTCTTCTCTCAACATGAGTTCATGGATACAAGGCCCAAGTGACTCCATGAGGGAGCATGTCTGTGTGGGAGGTCAACACCAGTGTCTTCCTCTTTAGGCACCACCCAGCCCCATTTTCAGGGATCAAACTCAGAGTCCGCATTCTTGCTTGACGGGGCCTGTACCCACTGAGTCATATCCCCAGTGTTACCGTTAAAAAGCAGATGACGAGCAGCTGATTTGAATGTGGAGAGATTTACTTGGGGGGAAGTGCAGGGAGAGGAGTGGGCCATGAGGAGGGGGGAGGCGCCTTTAGAGAAAGTACAAGAGAAAAGTGCAGGAGTGAGAGGGTGAGAGGCAAGGTGGTTGGCCCTTGTCTGGCACACACCTAACAGAGACAAGCGATGACACCATAGGTTGCTAGGCAGCCCTGGACGCAGACCTGTGAGGCTGCTTATAGGCTAACACCCAGCCCACTTCATATTGTTTTTAAAGGTTTTATTTTATTTATGTGTATGGGGAAGGTATGTGTCCATGGAGTACAGGTGACCATGGAAACCAGAGATGCCAAATCCTCCTGGAACTGGAATTCCAGATCTTTCTAAACCATTCGACATGGGTACAGGGAAGTGAGGCCCCTGGAGGAGATCCACTCAACCACTGACCTTTCTGTCTGTGTTAATCTCACTCCAACTGAAGTTCAGAAGGTTAGATCCAGGGGCCGCTGCCAACAAGTGCTCCCCCAAATCAAGATGGTGGTAGTGTCCTTCGGCAGGCTCAGCTCAAACCTGTGTCGGAGGCCACCACTCCCTGGTTCTCTTTCCTCTAGAGAACATCTCAGTTTCTGGGCAACTCGAGCTTGTAAATGTGTTCCAGCATCTTGTATCAGTCTGGATTCTGGGTAAAATGGTCATCCGTGGAGACCACCTGCAAGCACCAGGCCTGGTGGTCTGCTTGCTTGTTCTTCTTTGTCTGACGACTTTATATATCCATATCACGACTTTTCATCACGTCCACCCACTTTCTGCTCCCTTGTCCGCTGAACCTTGCCTTCCCAGCAAGTACCTCCCCCTCCGCTCCAACCCCCCCCCACCACACACACACACACACACACACACACACACACACACACACACCACATGCAGCACTGAGTCATCGGTAGGAGGCTGTTTTCCTGGAGCAACGGCAACTTACTGGTGACCACACCATTGAGGAAAGTGATCTGGGCAGTGTCTTCCTTGGCAACTGCCCAGAAACACTCAAAAGAGGGGAAGGAGCTCCCGGCCCCTCCTCCATCCCTCTCGAACCTTGCTGACCTGTGTGTGTGCAGGTGTGCAATGGTTGTATCTACTTTCAAATAGGATCGTGGTCTCAGCTTCCAGGGGTGAGGGGGGGGTGGGGCCATGAGCAGAGGAGGGCTATTCTATATACTAGCCATCGAGACAAGGACAAGTGTGGCGGCTCACATCTGCAACCTAAGTATTCTTGAGGTCAGAAGGATGAGTTAGAGGCCAGCCTGGGCTACGTGGCAAGTTCCACACCTGCCTGGGCCACTTGAGTTATAGGCCACTACAGACAAGTCCTAGGCTAGCCTGGGCTATGTGGTGAGTTCCAGTGTGGGACTTTTAAAACGGCCCACGTGGAAGTGCCTATAGTGTCCAAATATTTGGGGGGAGTATGAGAGATGCCTGGATGCGGAGGCATGCTGATTTCCTAGCACCCAGCCCAGTTCTGAACCACCAATAGATGCTCAGTGGATGGTTTGTTGAATGAATGAAAGAACGAACCAGGCTGAAGCAGCAGGGGCTGGGACAGAGTATTCTGTGCCTGCGGGACAGTCGGAGGCGGGCCTGTCTGTAGGGTGGCAGTGGGTGCCACAAGCTCCAGGGGATTTCCCTGTTCTCCGTAAAGAGGCCCAGTTCTTCCCCTGCGTCGGACATCCCCTGGGTTCTAAGAGCAGGTCAAGACAGGCAGAAGCCTCAAAAGCTCCGCAGAAGAGACTGCTGCTTCCTGCTACCTTCTGGCCGGCCGTCGCCATCAGTGCAGGGATGCCGGAGGAAGGTTGCCCTTGTCCCTGGGTACGCAGGGGCTGGACCGCGTTCCTGCGCCTCACCGTAATTTTTACATTTACGGTGGCGATTTGCTGTTTGCTCTACTGTGGCCTTAGGAAGCAGCAGCAGGAGCCACCTGAGGTGAGAGGAGGAGAAAAGAGGAAGGAGAGAGGGCGCGTTCCAGTGCCCAACTGCTTGAGGGGACCGGAAGGGGCGAAGGGAGAACATACTTGGAGGATGCGCTAGAGCGCAGACAAAGGACACCAAAAAAAGGGGACAAAATCAGGCATGAGATGGATCGAAAAGAGGAAGATGAGACCGACAAAAATATCGGAGAAGTCGAACAGGGAGGCCAGGTTCCCGCTGCCCGGGAACAGATGGGGCATCCCGGGCTGGGAAAGAAGCCGCCTTAGGTGGCAAGGACGAGCCGGGGGTGGGGGGTTGGCGGTCCCCAAAATGCCCGGGACTGTAGCACGCGTTGCTGGGAGCGGTGGAGGGGATCCGGAGCCGACCGGGGCTGAAAGGCGGGGCTCCTCCCACCTGTGTCTTTGGCCGAAGTGGTGGGAAAGGTGGCCTGAGGTCCGGTTCCAGGAAAACGAACTAATAGATTGTTTGGGCGAAGTTGTTATTTTGTGTGAGGCCTGCAACTTCGCGCCGGCCTCTATAAAACTTTACAGAAAAAAAAAAATCAATGAAAACAAAAAAATCTCAAAGTGGGCCAGCGGGGATGCAGGACAGACAGAAGCCAGCAGACGCAAGGACCAGAAGAGTCTCAAAAGTTCCAAACTCTAATGTGTTTTCCCTGGTTTCCGGTCTTTCCTTCCAGGCGCACATAGCTGAATTACAACTGAATTTCACAGGTAAGACTAGGAATCCAGCTGGGTGGGGGCTGGAAGCACGAACGAGGGAGGGAGGGAGAGGGAGGACATAGGAAGGGAGTGGCTTCGCTAGACCTGAGTTGCCTGAGCCTGAATCCAGCATCCCAGAAGCTCCCAGTTTCCAGCAGCACCGCAAGGGGCAGGCTGTTGGTCCACTTGTCATCCCAAAATTTGGGCAACAGAAGCAGAAAGGTCAGGAGTCCAAGGCCAACCTCTGCTACAGAGGGAGTTTGCCTCAGTGGTTACTATGGGATGTTGGCTTAGTGGGTAGGGGGCCGCCTCGCACTCACAAAGCCCTGAGCTCCATCCCAGCACCACTTAAACTACGTGTGTGGTGCACACCTGCCATCCCATGACTGGAGCAGAGTAAGCAGGAGGGCCAAGAGTTCCTAATCGTTAGCCTTGGCTGTCCTGGACTCACTTTGTAGACCAGGGTGGCCTCGAACTCACAGCGATCTGCCTGCCTCTGCCTCCCGAGTGCTAGGATTAAAGGTGTGTGCCACCACGCCTGGCATGAGACATTGTCTTAAAAGATATTGGGAAGGAAGAAAAGAAGGTAGAGAGATGCTACAGGAAAATGAGGACCTAATTCTAAGGCCATCTCACTTCATTTACCCTCTGCCTTCCTCACAAAACTCAAAAACAGCACAAGTACCTCTGATGGCCCTTTGTTTTCTCTACACATCTCTACACATTTCAGTGAAAGGCCAATGAAGAGCTGGGGGCTTGGCTCAGACCCAGGGTCCCCCCCAGTGAGGGGCTGGGGTTGTCAGTGGCAGAATACTTTCAAAACAGATAGGAAGGTCTGGGTTCCATGACACTTCCACAAACAAATCCAAGGAAAACACAAGTGCTGGGGGGAAAAAAATAGTCAAAGATCATTAAGCCAAGGTGGTACTTGGAGCGCGCTGGCTTTGGATCTGACCTCCGAAGTGAGGCCCTACAGGATATGGTGATGCGCACCTGTCATTCTGGGAGCCTAGGCAGGGGCGTTGCAAGTTTCAGGTCAGCTCAAGCTACAAGCAAGATTTTTGCCTCAAAATTTAAAAGCAAACTTCTAGTAGTGACATTTGTTTATTAGTACTTAAGAGAGGACCTTGGACCTTGATATTAATAACCAAGTAACCATAACTTTAGTGAATCCGTTGTGCCTGGGCACATTGGCACACTTGTCAATTCTTGCAGACTGAGGCAGGGACATTGTGAATTTTGAGGGTACCCTAGGCTGTGTAGCTAGACCCTCTCTCAAATTAATAACTAATTAAAGGGATTTTTCTCTCTGCTCCAGTAATTCGTAAGTTTCCCTTCTGGATAGTGGTTTTACAATGCTTTGATTGCTAATTAAGATATTTGGGATCGAGCCGGGCACGGTGGCGCATGCCCTTAATCCCAGCACTCGGGAGGCAGGGGCAGGTGGATCACTGGGAGTTCAAGGTCATCCTGGTCTACAAAGCGGCTACATAGAGAAACCCTGCCTCAAAAACACCAAAAAGAAAAAAGGATATTTGGATCAATCATCCTATTACAAAACCAAAGAAAAACAAAAGCAACTTAGTGGAGGGAGGAGTTTCTGCCGCCTTTGTCAGTCAGGAAGCAGCACGAGGAAAGCTAGTGTCTGGCCCTTTCTCCTGGGTACTCAGTCCAGGGCCCCTGGCCTGTGGCCTGCTGCCACCCACATTCAGGGTAGGTGCTCCCACCTCAGTTAACACCATCTACATGATTGGTGACAGATGTGCTCAGAGTCATCACCAGGGTAGGAACAAGGGACTTTGTAGGGCCCTTCTTTATCCTGGTAGGTGGGCTAACGCGTGTCCAGCCCACGACCAGCTTTCCCTTGCCCAGGAAATGTGATCATGCTGGCCCAAACCCCCTGGTGGTCCTCTGAGCTGGGCAGAGGGTATTGTTGAAGACATAGCAGGAGGGAGTGGAGCTTGGGTGGGACTCAGAGGCAGCTCGGAGCTGGAGAGTGAAGAAGGGAGCTGCCACAGCCCTAGGCAGTCACCACACCAAGGCTCTCCAGCTCGCTGTTTGTCTTCTCACATACATGTAGTTACATCTCTCTGAGGTTTTTTGTGTACGTCCCCACCCCCTTCTCCCCATTATCTCTCACCCCCCCCCCTCTCTCTCCCCCCCCCTCTTTCTCTCTTTCTTTCCATCTCTACCCACCTTTCTCCACCTCTCTGCCACCCCCACCCCGCATCTTGGGTGCCTAGCTACCCCTCTCTTTTTTTTTCTCCTCCCTCCACCTCCTTCCCCTGCCCTGAATCCCCCCTGTCTGTCTAACTTCAGTTCTCATCTCCTTCACCTTCGACCCCCAGGTCCTCGGAAGGACCCCACACTGCAGTGGATGGCTGGCCCAGCCTTGGGAAGATCCTTCATTCACGGACCAAGCTTGGAGAAGGGACAACTTGTTATCCATCGTGATGGCATCTACAGGCTGCATATCCAGGTGACGCTGGCCAACTGCTCTTCCGAATGCAGCACCATGCCGCACAGGGCCACCCTGTCTGTGGGCATCTGCTCCCCCTCAGCGCACAGTATCAGCTTGCTGCGTCAGAGCTTCGGACAGGACTGCACCGTGGCACTGCAGCGCCTAACTCGCCTGGCTCGCGGGGACATCCTCTGCACCAACCTCACCCAGCCTCTGCTGCCGTCCCTCAATGCTGACGAGACGTTCTTTGGCATTGAGTGGGTGTCCCCTTGACCACAGCTCCCGGAGCTTTGGAAATAGGTTTCCTATTTTTGTTACTAGTAACTTTTATTAAGCACTTTCTCTTTTGTATGTAGCCCAGGACCCTGGCATGTCCCACCCACATGCAGCTGGGTCCTGCCACCTCAGTTTTTACACATGTATAGTATGCATTGATAAATGTATAGTATTAGTACCTATTTATAAATGTATAGTATGCATATCTTTCTGTCTTCGACGCCTGGTTGGGTTTCAGACACAGGACAAGCCACTGAGGTGCCTAGTTAACATATATGTTCTCCCAGCACCCCTCAGTTCAATGGCTGTCGCTCTACCCTGAACTTTCCAGTGCAACGGCTGGGCTTGCCCCAGAGGAGGCTCTTCTCTATATAATCCAGATGTTTTGTGCTTGCGCTCTCCATCTCTCTCTCTCTCTCTCTCTCTCTCTCTCTCTCTCTCTCTCTCTCTCCCCTCTCTCTCTGCTTTTCTCTCTCCCTACATCATGCATGCACTCTCTGGTTCTCTGTCCCCTCTGTCTTCCTGTCTGCATGGCAGTTTCCCTGGCCCCGTTCTTTGGGGACCGGTGAACCTGCCTTTTTTTCATTTTCAATTTGGCTTGAATTGGCTTATTTTGCCAGTGGAGAAAAACCTATTACACTCTACCTCCCTCCCAGCTTCACGTCCTTTTTTTTTTAATTTTAATCTTGCCCTTACTAACACCCCACCCTACAACACAGAGGAGGAGGCCTGTTCAGAAGCTGTGGATCTGGGGTGGGAAGGGCTTTCCTTCAAAGCTTCCTGTGATAGGCCACAGCTAGTTCCCACGTCCAGAGGGTCCGCAGAAACCCAAAATAGCACCATCAGCTGGGGGGACTGAACCTTCAACAAAGAAAGCTGAGTCTCAGCTTCAAACCTGAACATTCCACTCCTGGTCCTCCCCCGGCTCCCCAGGGCCAGTGGGTATCTCAAATTTCCACCCTCTTAACACCTCCACCATCATTCAAAACATTGAGTTCTGGGGCAGCAGAGATGGCTTTGTGGTTAGAGCACCAGTGGCTCTTGCAGAAGGCCCAGGGATTGGTCCTAGCACCCACGTGATGGCTCACAGCAACCAAGGCCCGTCTGACAGTCTAGGCCAGCTCTTGTCTGTGGGAGCTTGTGAGACTGGAATTAAGGGAGCTTTCTCTATAACAGAGTGGTGGAGAATAAACCGTCCAATTCTCAAGAGGGAAGGGGGGAATATGGAGGGAGATGAGGCCAAGGCAAGGCAAAAACCCTGCAATGCAAGCTTCGCTCCCTGTACACCATGCCTGGCATCGTGTGTGCTTGCGTGCATGCGTGCGTGCGTGCGTGCGTGTGTGTACACATGTGCATGCGTGCATGTGTGTACAAGTGTGTATGTGTGTGTACATGTGTGCATGTGTGTGTGTTAAATGTCAAAGGGTTAAGTGGACAAAGGAAAGTTCATCATTAAAAAAACAGGGACCCTCTTTAACGATGATGCCCTCTTTAACAATGACATCCCTCCCCAAGTCGGCATCTTTTCCCAAGCTCAGATGTGTGCTTCGAGCTGCATTCTGTTCTCAGCGCTTGCCTGCCGTCTGCACCTGGTCATTGTAGTGAGCCAGGGTACTTCCCAGAACTGGATGCTCACCCACTTGGCTAGACCAGCTAGCCAGTGAGCTGCCAGGGTTCCTCCTGTCTCCACCTCCCCAACACGGGTTACAGACACCTAGTTGATGTGGCTGCTGGACCTCTGAACTCAGATCTCCCCTGCCCCTCTACTTCTTGGTCCTATCCAGCAGGCTGTCCAGTTCCAATGTGTGGATTCTGGGGACATGTTCATTTGGGCCACAGCACGTATTCACGGATGGAAATGGTGAGTCGGTTATAGGGAAACTCATCTGTGTTCCAGTTAGTCCAAACCATAAAAGGATGTGTTCTTAGGTAAAATAGAAATGACCTCAGTGGAAACATACTATGTTGGGAAAGGACTCTGACTTTCAAGGTTTGAGCCTTGAGCTATTAATAAAACCAGAGCTTCTAGGGGGATTCTCCACAGTCCACACAAGATGATGTCAACAGGTACAGCCTTGAAAGTTCCCCTTCGCTGACAGACACCCAACTGTGTAGTAATTTGGTTTATAATAACTAATAAGTAAAAACTGAATCAGGCCATGGTGGCGTATGCCTTTTATCCTAGCACTCAGGAGGCAGAAGCAGGTGGATCTCTCAGTTCAAAAACAGCCCGGTCTACAGAGTGAATTGGAGGACAGGCAAGGCTACACAGAGAAACTCAGTCTCCATACGACCCCTCAACCCCACCCCCCAAACAAAAACCTCAAATTAACAAACAGTGAAAACCCACAGACAGAAGAACACAGAGCACAGCCTGTGGAGTTTTACTCAACCGTAAAGAACGGCATTCAAATGAACCCATTTGCAAGCCAAACTGAGTAGGTTGTACACTGCAAGCTTGGTCTACAGAATGAGTTCCAGGACAGCCAGGGCTATGCGGTGTAACCCTGTCTCATGTGAGGGGGAGGGGGTGAGAGTGCTAACAACTCTTCCAGAGGGCCTGGGTTTGCTGCTCAGCACCCACAAAGCAGCTCGGCCATCTGTAACTCCCGTTCCAATGGGATCCAGTGTCCTCTGCTGGCTTCCTCTAGCACCAGTAGTGTACAGACATTCATGCAGCAAAATATCCATGCACATAAAAACATTTTAATCTTCATAAAACATAATAAACCATTTTTAACTTGTTCGATGCGCAGGCTTGCGTGTGGAGCACGAGGGGTCACCACTTGTATTTTTGAGTCAGGGACTCACTAGCCTGGAGCCCTCTAAGAACTCTAGGCCAGGCAGGCAGGCAGCCCCCAGGGACCCACCAATAGTCTCCTGTCAGTGCTGGGGTCCTAAAGCCCAGCTTTTTATGTGGATGCTGAGAATGAACCCCTAGGTGTGTGCTCCTTTAAGATGCATTCGTGTCACTGTCAGGAAGAGATGGTGCGTTTCCCCCTCAGGATGCTGGCATTGTTTCTGGAAAATCCATGAGTATAAAACTGGATGTCATAACACACACTTGTCATCCTAGCAGTCTCAGGAAGCTGAGTAGGAGGTTGGCAGGTTTGAGGCTAGCCTTGGCTACTTAGGGTTGTCTTAAACAAATGAAATGGAGATGAAAGGGAGGGGAAGAAAGGGGAAGTGGGGGGAAGAGAGGGAAAGAGAGACAAAGGGTCGGGGGTGGGGGGCAGAGAGAGAGAAGGAAGAAGATGTGAGTGACAGTGAGCTTCTCTGTGCAAATATGTCACCCCTCTGTTACTTTTGTTTGGCTGGGTCTCCTTTACAAGGGGGACTAGCTACAACCATGTGCTTTTGAAACACAGGTTCTGGGAGACAGTCGAAGCTTCCCGTCTCCTCAGCCAACTGTCTCTCCAGCCTGCCTGATTCTCTGTGGAAATGGCACTAACCGTAAAGATATTATTATCATTGATAAGCTAAACGTTGCTATGGTTTGGGCCAGGGCCTCCAATTGACTCATAGATACACAACTGAAACTTCTGAGCAGCTTCCCCCAAATTCCACTGGGCTCGTGGGAATTCAGCCCTTTTAGTTTCGACATCTAAGTAACAGTATCTACCCTTCAGCACTGTATACCCCATTTATTGATTTGGCTAGCGCTGAAAATACAGGGTTTTGGCATGACCTGTTCTTATGTGAGGTCACTGGACTTGGCTGATATTCACCCCAACAATACTCTCTTGGTCCCCCTCCCTTCTCTTTAGGTCCCTGACTTCCCCCAACTAAAGCCCTCTGCTGTCATCAGATTGGCTCTTCCTGTGTATTACTCCATCCAAATGCCTAACATTAGAGGAAATAGTGATGGGTTTTCTGAGTCTGCTTATGTCTTTGTTTTGTTTTGACACAATGACTTCCATTTTTATCCATTTTCCTGAAAATTATGTAATTTGATTCTTTTTTTTTTTAATTTAAAAGAATGTAACTTATTTATTTTTGGGGTGTGTGTGTGTGTGTGTGTGTGTGTGTGTGTGTGTGTGTGATGTCACAGCACACGTGGAGTCAGAGGACAAATTCAGGTGACAGGGATGAAACTCACAGGTCTGCCTTTATCTGCTGGACCAGCTCGATGCCCATCAACATCCTTTTTTTTTAGAGAGACTGTCACGCAGCCCGGGCTGGCCTCACTTCATGCTTCTTTACAGTTCAATAGGACGGCTTCATTTTGTGTGATCTGTATCTAGACGAAATTTTCTTTTTTGAAGACGTGTTTGTGTGTGATTTTCTGTACATAAGTGCTGTTCCCACAGAAGACAGAAGGGGGCATCGGGTCCCCTGGAGCATGCCATGAGAACCAGGAAAAAAAAGAGAAGAGGGCAGACCAAAGTGGACATCTGATTGACCTGGATCCAGGATAAAGAGTGGGGGGTCCCCAGGGGAGTACTGGTCTCCCCAACCTCTTGGCAGGGGCCAGGACTGTGTCCACCCCCTCCCTCACCGCCTCACCGATGGAAGGGAGAGAGTAGAAGGGAGAGAGAGAGAGGAGGAAGAAGGGATGAGTGACAGTGAGCTCCTCTGTGCAAATACATCACCTCTCTGCTACTTTTAATTATTTGACTGGTCTCCTTTACAAAGGGGACTAGTTACAACCATGTGCTTTTGAGACTCAGGTCCTCTGACAGATCCGCCAGTGCTCAACCTTTGAGCCATTGCTCCAGCCTCTTGACCTTTTTAAGGGGTCATCCTCACAGGTATAAGGTGACAGCTGGTCATGATTGAGGTTAGCACTTTCTGCCTTACGCTGCAGCTGGAGTCCATTTTGCACACTCACTGCCCATCTCTAGCGTGTAAGAAACAGAGTGAACCGCCACAAGGCACACGCCTGTTCATTGCTGCTGCACTCACGGCAAATCGCCAAGGCATGAGCCAGCTGAGATGGGCAGAAAGGAAAACGAGGGCGGCTCAGGCCCCTTGCTCTGCAAGCACAGGGCCTGACTTGAGTTCCATAGCACACACATAAAAAGCCAGGCCCGGGTAAGAGGAGCCAGAGCTAGGAGGATTTCTTTGGCCCTGAGCCACCAGCCTAATAAAAAACAAATAAAAAATTAAAAAAAAAAAATATATATATATATATATATATATATATGTGTGTGTGTGTGTGTGTGTGTGTGTGTGCCTCAGGATCAGGAAAATAAGGCAGAGACTTCAGACATCCTCCTCTGGCTTCCTCATGAGCACACACAGAATTGGGCATACATCCAACACACATATACCATATACACATGTACAGACACACATCAGATATGTGTGCATGCCACGGACTGGCTTCGTCGGGTGTAGATCCTTCGGAGCAGGAGTTCTCGAAGCATCGGTGGACAAAGATAAGGCGAAGTGACAAACAGAGACAAATGGTGCTTGCACCTGAGTGTATTTTGTAAGCAAGCAGTCTAAATTTTTGTACATTCATTTTGAAACAGGGGGCGTTTATGGTTACACTTCCCACAGAGTAGATTCACAGAGGTAGGTGAGCAATCAGGCATATACAGTACAGGTACAGAATGCAAAGTCATTTTTTAAATTACAACTCTAAATGAAACAATGCGGGGTACAGAATACACAGGGAAAAAATGTCATCATTCTTAAACTATTGGCTTGGTATCAGTATGCATGTGCCCTCTTTGTCAAAGGTCAGTGTTCTCTCATAAACAGAACTTAGGCCTAACACCTGTGTGCCAAGACAGTTTTCTCTCTTTAGTTCTCCTTTCTAATATCTGAGCGCCACTATCTGGAGCACTTGACTTCTTTGTAAGCCATAATATAAATGATTAACTAATAATTAGTTTTCAGTCACATTTCCATGTGGAAGTGGAGCAGAACCACTCCAGCCCTGTACGATCCCTGGCTGCAGTCCCAAGTTAGGGCTGTCTCATAGCAACGTGGTCGTGCCTGAAAAGTCCTGATATGAGAGCCGACTTAAAAAAAAAAAAAAGATTCCAACACAGTGAGAGGGAAAACAGCTGCAATCTATTACTCCTGTCAGGAACATCAGACCCATTCCAGGAGGCTTTCCCTGAGTGGGGGTCATCGCCTCAAGTTGTGTAGTATTTGTCACACAGACTCCACTGGAGGGGTCGTGACATGTGCACACACACCACACTCACACATATACCATACACAAAGGTACACACACACACACACCACACATGTGCATACACAGATACACTTGCACACACATACTACACACATGTGCACACATGCATACCACATACACATTTATGCACATGACATACACACATACACACACCACATACACGTGTGCGCACACACATAGACCCACCACATGCACGCACTACACATATGCGCACACATACACGTGTACACACAAATGCCACACATGTGCACACGCACCACACACACCACATCAGACTCCGCATCAAAAAATATTAAGAACATATGTTATAAATACACAAATACACACAATAAAAGGGAAGTGCATTATATGGACATAAATATGTACAAAAATTTAAACAGAAAAAATTAAACGCACAATAAACTTTGCTCATATGTGCCCTAACGAGGTTTCTGTTTCTGTGATAAGTGGTATGGAAGAACGGGGTCATAGAAGGATCCAGCTGGTCCAAGGAGATCATGACAAATCTGGACCCATGGGCACCTGCACAAACTGTTGCACCAACCAAGGACAATGCATGCAGTAAACCTAGACCCTCCTGTTCAGATGTAACCAATGGACAGCTCATTCTCCATGGTTTTGGGGAGAGCGGGGACTGCCTCTGACATGACCTCTGGTGTTCCCTACTTGACCACTTCCCCTTGACGGGGAGGCGTGGTGGCACTCAGAGGAAGGGAAAGCAGGCTATCCGATGAGATCTGATAGGCTGTGATCATATGGCGGGGGAGGAGGTCCCCTTCTGTCATGGACCTAGGGGAAGGGAACAGGGTAGAAGAGGGAGGGGGGTGAGAAAGGATAGGTGCAGTGAGGCTATAGCGATCGGGATGTAATCTGAATAAATTATAATAATAAATAAATCAATAAATTAAACAAAAACTGGGAAAATCAAATTGGGGGAAGAAAAGTTTATTTCACTTTACAGCTTGCACCAAGGGAAGTCAGGGCCAAAGCCTGAAGCTGATGCACAGGCCGTGGAGGGTGCTGCTTATGCCTTGGCTCCCCATGGCTTTTTTATCAAACTCAGGAACACCAGGCCAGGGATGGTAGCGCCCACTGTGTGCTGGACCTTCTCACATCAACCATCCATGAAGAAAGTGCAGCACATCTGATGAGGGTGTCTTCTCACTTGAGGTTTCCTTTTCCCGGGTGACACCAGACCGTGTCAAGTTGACACAAAACTAACCGGCACAATTTGTAATAAAGAATGAGATTATTCCATTTGCCAGGAAATGAACAGAACTGGAAGGCCTCACTGTGAGGTGAAAAAATGGACCCCACTCAGAAAAGTAAGCAGTGTGTGCTCTACCTGTGAGCCCAGATTACACGTATACACACACACACACACACACACACACACACACACACACACACAAGATCCAAAGGAGGAAGGAGCCAGCAGGAGAGAGGAACAGCATCAGAGAAAGGGGTTCACCCAGTGAACAGACTCCATGATGATAGGCCAACAACTGCTTAACTGAGTTAAAAGGCAAAAATAATAGAAAAAGAACATGTAGTAGAAAGTTAAATACGGGAATAAATAAAAAAAGAAAAGAAAAGAAAAGAAAAAATATCTAACCAGGTTCCTTTGCCCAATTTCAAGCAGCGTTCCGCCACTTGGGCTTTTGTGGTTGTCAGGGTTCACTCGCTGTTGTGCTGTCTGAATTATGTGTGTGTTTCAGAGATTATCCACAGCTCAGGAGTTCTCTTTCTGCCTGTCTCTTCCTAGAGGCTCCCTGTTCGCTACACCGATTCTTCCCCGCAACAGGCAGAAGTCTTTCTGTCTAATGAGAATTTGTTTTTCTATTTTTGCCTCTGCTGCCCATGTTTTGGCTTCAACTTTTAAAAAATTGTTGATGAGACTAATAGTCAAAAAAAAACCTTTGTCCGTGAGATATCTCTGCAGGTAAGGCGCTTCTGCCAAACCTTGACCTGAGTGTGAACCCCAGAAGCCACATGATGGAAGAAGAGGACAGACCCCCTACAAGTGCCCTCTTACCTCCATATATGCCGTGTCACCTGCAAGTGAGAATGCACACACACACACACACACACACACACACACACACACACACACACACACACACA
>OU015756.1:47650602-47682342 GCA_907169655.1 Acomys percivali | reverse complement strand
CTCTCTCTCTCTCTCTCTCTCTCTCTCTCTCTCTCTCTCTCTCTCTCGGGAACCCTCCCCCTTTCCTTCTCTCCCCATGCTCACTTACTAAACCTCATATAATATTTAAAAGGAGGAAGAAGAGGAGGAGGAGGAGGAATGTAACCTTGTGGGGTGGCACACACCTGTCATCCCAGGACTCCAAGGTGGTGGCAGGAGGATCAGGAGTTCAATGCCATCCTCAGCGATACAGAGAGTTCAAGGCCAGCCTTGGAGACATGAGACTGTCTACGATACAATCTGAGGCGCATGCACATACACACACACACACACACACTATTTTTTTTAACAGTTTTGGCCAAGAATGAGCCAGTCAGTACCATCTCCACCTACTTTCTCTCAATTCAGGCTTTTCCAATGACTTCATAACAAGCCAAACCACCTCTGGGCAAAAGAGACACAACTGACCCTGTATCTCCCAAAGGAAAGAACTCTGTAGCCAGGCATAGTGCTATACATCTGTCATCTCAGCACTCAGGAAGTAGGAGGATCAGAACTTCAAGGCCATCCTCAGCTACAAAGTGAGTTTGAGGCTAGCCTAGGCTACATGTGACACTGTCCCATATATATTGTCCAAGTCTTATGAACAGAGGAATTTGGGCAAATAGCAAAGGAATGAATTGGGGGGGGGTGCTGTGCAGGTCTGTAAAAAATTTTTTTTGCGACAGGGTTTCTCTATGTAACAGTTCTAGCTGTCCTGGAACCAATGCTGTTGATCAGGCTGGCCTCGAACTCACAGAGATCCACTTGCCACCATCACCAGCCAGCTTAAAGGTTTAATTTTTCATAGAGTTTAGATTTACTGACTCAATAAATTATTCCCATGGTACATATAAATTAGAAAAAAAACTATTCCTATAAGCCCCAAAGACAAAGTATAGTGGAATTGTAAAATCTGAATGATCAACATGGTAATTTGGTCCTGGAATCAGGTTGCCATAGTGATGAAAAAATCTAGAGTATGGGCTGGCAAGATGGCTGAATGGGTAAAAGTGCTTGTAGCCAAGCCCCTGACGACCTGAGTTGCATCCCCAGGACCAACATGGGGGAAGGATAGAATGGATGCTCACAAGTTGTCCTCTAACCGCTACACACACACACAAGTGCCCATACCACCACATAAATAAATAAATGCAATAAAAATTTTTAGAGAAAGGACACAGGAACTGCAGAGAGCCGCACTCTGAGTACAGCAGCCATGATGTTCATTTTATTATGCTTAGAACAAGGCCATTTTCTCTCTCTTTTTAAATCACATGACATCTCGAGTGTAGTCCCCTCACTCTTATCTTCCTGTTCCCACTCTCCTTCTCTTTTCCACCATATTCCCCTCCCCTAGACCTCTCCTCTGGAGAGCCTGCATCCCCTTCCTCTGTGTTCCCACAGGGCCTCTCAGCCAAGGGACAGTGATCAAACCTCAGGCACCAGAGTTCCTGTCAGAGGCAGTGTCGTCGCCCCCCCCCCACCCCTGCTTTCCCCTCCCCTTCTCCATGTGGAGAATGAGCTGTCCATTGGCTACAGCTGAACAGGGGGTCCAGGGTCTCTGCTTGCAGTGTCCTTGGTTGGTGCATCCTTCGTTCAGGACACCCTGGTTCCAGACCTGACAGCCTTGGCAGTCTCCTTGTTCAGCCCCTGACAGCCCCACACCCCCCAACCCTTCATCCTTCCAATTCCCCATCTCTGTCACACAACTCTTAGCTCTTAACCAGGAGTCAGGCTTTGAGTCTCAGTACCTGTCTCGATCCCCCGCTGGGTGGAGACTCTCAGAGGGCAGCTATGTTGGGCTAATATCCACTTATAAGTGAGTGTGTACCATGCCTGTCTATCTGGGTCTCAGTTACCTTAGACAGGATGATAGGTCTCTTAGTTCCATCCACTTGCCTGCAAATTTCAAGATTTCCTTGTTTTTGATAGCTGAGTAGTATTCCATTGTGGAAATGGTCCATGGTTTCTTTGTCCATTCTTCAGTTGAGGGACATCTAGGATGTTTCCAGATTTTGGTTATTATGAATACACCTGCTATGGACATAGTTGAACAAAGATCCTTGTGTGGTGGAGCATCTTTCCGGTATATGCCCAGGAGTGGTATAGCTGGGTCTTAAGGTAGCACTACTCCCAGTTTTCTGAGAAAGCACCAGATTGTTTTCCAAAGGAGTTGTACAAGTTTGTATTCCCATCATCAGTGGAGGAATGTTTGTCACTTGAGTTTTTTATCTTAGTCATTTTGATGGGTGTAAGATGTAATCTCAGAGTCATTTTGATTTGCATTTTCCTGATGACTAAGGACACTGAGCATTTCTTTAAGTGTTTCTTAGCCATTTGATATTCCTCTGTTGAGAGCCCTCTATTTAGCTCTGTACCCCATTTTTTAATTGGGAAAGAGGCCATTGTTTGTTTGTTTGTTTGTTTTTGTTTTTGTTTTTCAAGACAGGGTTTCTCTGTGTAGCCCTGGCTGTCCTGGACTCACTCTGTTGAACAGGCTGGCTTCAAACTCATGGAGATCTGCCTACCTTTGCCTTAAGAGTGCTGGGATTAAAGGCGTGCACCACCACACCCAGCAAAGAGGCCATTTTTTTACATATTTTTATTGAAAAATAAAATAATTCATATTACATCTCATTTGCTATCCTATCTCATGTATCCTCCCATTCCTCCCTCCCTCCTGCTTTCATCCCATCCCCCTTCCCTATGACTGTGACTGAGGGGGACCTCCTCCCCCTGAATATGATGCTAGGGTATCAAGTCTCTTCTTGGTAGTCTGCTATCCTTCCTCCGAGTGCCATCAGACCTCCCCATCAAGGGAAATGGCCAAATATGAGGCACCAGAGTTTGTGTGAAAGTCAGTCCCTAGTCTCCACTTAACTGTGGAGAATGTTCTGTCCCTTGGCTAGATCTGGGTAGGGGTTTGATGATGGCTGCACGTATTGTTCTTGTTTGGTGCCTTGGATCGGGCAGAACCCCTGGGCCCAGATCCACCCATCACGATGTTCTTCTTGTAGGTTTCTAGGATCTTCTGGATCCATCTATTTCCCTATCTCCTATATTTTCTCACCTAGAGTCCCAATAGGATGTCCTCACCTCTATCCCACTTTCCTGGTAAGTGAAGACTTTCATGAGACATGCTCCTTGGGCTAGTGTCCAGTTATAAGTGAGTATATACCATTTGAGTAGCTCTCTGCTTCTGGGTTGGCTCACTCATTATGATCATTTCTAGTTCAATCCATTTGTCCACAAATTTTGGAAATTCCTTGTTTTTAATAGCTGAGTAGTATTCCATGGTGTAAATGTACCACAATTTCTTTATCCATTCTTCTACTGATGGACGCTTAGGCTGTTTCCATGTTCTGGCTATTATGAATAAGGCTGCTATGAACATGGCTGAGCAAATGTCTTAGTTGTGTGCTGGAGCATTCTCTGGGTATATTCCAAGGAGTGGAAAGGCTGGGTCTTGAGAAAGCCCTATTCCTACTTTTCTGAGATAGCGCCAGACAGATTTCCAAAGTGGCTGCACTAGTCTGCATTCCCACCAGCAATGAAGGAGTGTTCCTCTTTCTCCACATCCTCCCCAACATGTGCTGTCACTTGAATTTTTGATCTTAGCCATTCTGATGGGTGTAAGACGGAATCTCAGAGTTGTTTTGATTTGCATGTCTCTGATGACTTAAAGACATTGAGCATTTCTTTAAGGGTTTCTCAGCCATTTGATATTCCTTTGTTGAGAATTCTCTGTTTAATTCTGAGCCCCATTTCTCAATTGGATTATTTGGTTTGGTGGTGTTTAATTTCTTGAGTTCTTTATAAAGTTTAGATATTTAGACCTTTGGCAGATGTAGGGTTGGTGAAGATCATTTCCCAGTCTGTAGGCTGTCGCTTTGTTCTTTTGACAGTGTCTCCTGCCTTACAGAAGCTTCTCAACCAAAGAGGCCATTTTTAAGGCTTATTTTATTCTTATTTATGTGTATTGCATGTTAAGTACTTGTGAGTGCAGTACCCGCTGAGGACAGAAGAGGGCATGGGATTCCCCTGGATCTGGAGTCACCTGACTTGGATGCTGGGAACCAAATGCAAGAGCAGTCCGCACTGCCTCTGGGCCATCTCTCCGCCGCCCAAGCAGCCATATGTGGTGACTTAGGCCTCTAATTCCAGCACTCAGGAGGCTGACGCAGGGAGTTCATGAACTCCAGACTGGCCTGTATTACGGGAAACCCTGTAAGAAAGCTGCTGATGGTGCTGGTGCTAGCGAGGTGGCTCAGCAGTTAAGAACACTGGCTGTTCTTGGAGAAGACCGGCTTTGAGTCCTAGGACCCTCAGGGCCGCTCATCTCTGTTGACTACTCCAGTTCCAAAGGATCTGATGCCCCGATCTGACCTCCATAGGCACCAGGCCCCCACATGCTGCGCAGACAGACATTGAAGGCAAACACTCACATCCATAAAAACAAACAATCATAGTGGTAAAAAAATTGTTAAAATGAAGTCTTTCAGCACTTTCATTTACAAACAGGAAGTGCATGCCCATTGGGAACTGAAAGAAAAAAATTCCAGCAGGGTATGGTGGTGAATGCCTTTAATCCCAGCCCTCGGGAGGCAGGCAGAGGCAGATGGATTGAGTTCGAGGCCAGCCTGGTCTACAAAGTGAGCCCAGGACAGCCAAGGCTACACAGAGAAACCCTATCTCGAAAAACCAAAAGAAAGAAAGAATACATGAATGGATGAATGGATGAAAATCTATGTATTTTGTGCCACAAATCCAGTGCCTCAGCCGTAATTCTACGCTGTTAACAGAGTTGTCTCTATAAATCCAAACTATTGCCTTAAATTCTTAAAGGAACAAGACTGGGGCTGGGGGTGTGGTTCGGTGGTTGAAGAGCTGGTTGCTCCTGCAGAGAAGCTGTTTGTTTCCCAGAACTCAATCCTAGCGGCTCACAGCACTCAGTAACGCCAGTTCGAGAACATCTGATACCCTCTTCTGGCCTCAGCAGGTACTGCACTCACATGTGTGCACCGCTCCCATACATACAACTAAAAATAATTTAAAATAATGTTGCTGCCACGAGGCAGAAGTGGGGCAGAGGAAGAGGAGCAGAACAGCATGTGCACAAGAATGAGAGGTGGAACAGGAGACACTAGGGTGGTAAGGAACAGACTGATGTGAGTAGTCTGCGCTACTACCTGAGGCCATGGTGAAGTCTTGGGCAATGCTATATGGCTGAGGACCATGTCTGGGTCTGTGGCCCTGCAGCAGTGGGAGTCTGTGTCAATGTCCATGGCTCATGTTACCACCAAAGGCCATGGGGACGCCCCTTTTCTGCTCTGCCCCTTAGGGCCACATTGGTGTCTGAGGGCTGTGCAGAGCTGGCTCCGCCCCTCCCCCGGGCAGCATGGGAGAGCTGGTCCCACCCCTCACCAGCTATAGCACTCAAGAGAGCAGGCTCTTCACCTGGACTAGGCAGCAGGATGGAGTTGGCTCTGGTCACATGGGCAAGGGAGAGCTGGCACTGCTCCTCACCTGGATGGTGCTGGAGAGCTGACCCACCCCAGCGTTCACCCCGTGTAGGAACTGCTGGAGCGTGTGAAGGGATCAGTTCTACATTCTAAGGCTGCAGGCTCTCCAGGAGGACACAGGGCAACCACAGGATACCCTAGAGGAGTCCCAGGGAGGATCCAGTATGGATAGCGTAGCAGAAGTCAGAAGCCTGGAACCAGACCAAGGACTCACTGTAACGAACATATGCAAGTAAAGCTGTTTGGGGAAAAGGGTCTACTGTGGGACACACTGACACACTGCAGCTTCCACGGTGAGATGTTTTTATTTTCATTATTTATCTATTTATATATTTTGGGGAGGCGGAGGTTGTAAGGGCAGAGGGCAGATATGGAGGGACAGGGAGATGAGTGGGACTGGGGTATATGATGTAAAATTCACAAACGATCAATAAAAGGTTAAAAAAAAAAAAAAAAAGAAAATATACTATTTACATCTATGATGATGGTGTTGTTGACCAGGAAAGGCAGCCTGAACATTGTTCATATTCACAGAGCGTCTCAGATAGGGCTTGTGTCGTCACCAGCAAGCAATAGAGAGCTGTAGGCTCTCTCCTAGCTCTCCTATGGCTCACTCAGACACGGACTAAAGCCTTGGCATCCCTGGGGTCTCATCAGCCCACACAGAAAATCCGGGAAAGGGAGTAAGGGGGACTTTATTTTTTCCAGAGGACTTCACAAGAAGCACTCAAGGGGTGGCCTGCTGAAGCCCCCCCTCCCCCACCGCCATGGAAGAGGACCTGGAAGCACGCTGGTGCCCCATGAGATGGCCGCCTGTCGTTCCTCCTGCGCCTGGCTCCCTCCTGCTGTGTGTGATTCTGCACTCACGGCGTGCAGCCTGTGTGTGGTCTCAGGAGTCAAGGGAAATACATGGAGGGACCAGGCCCCCATCTGCGCAGCAGTGGGACTTGTCATCCGTGCTGGGTAAGTCTTTGTAGTGGTCACTCTTCTCCTGTCATTACCCTTCACCAAGGCCCTTGTAGGTAAGCCCCCAAACATCCCTGCTTCCCCAGGCTGGACCCTGGTGGAATCGCAGTTGAGTCTGTTGTTAGACGTCTGTACGGGTATGTCAAACGTTTGCGTACGTCTGTTCAGGGAAAAGAGATCTCTTAATGAATGTGCCCTGAAACTACTTAGCATTTATTTCTACCTGGTCTGCGGTCTCAGGACTGGGTGTGACGTGTATCCAGGAGCCGTGTGGAGCTTCGGGCCATGTGGCTCCTTGCAGTGTGTCGTAGTTAATTTTCTCCTTACTGTAACACATTACCTGACACAGCAACTTAACAGTGGTGAAGGGTTTGTTGCGGCTCACAGCCTTCCTGGATTTTGTACGTTGGCTGATGAGACCCCAGGGGTGCCAAGGGCTTTTGCCCACATCTTTGTGTGAGCCACGGGAAAGCTAGGAAAGCGCACAGTTCCCCCTTGCTTGCTGGTGACACAAGCCCTAATCTGAGACAGTCAGGTCTGTGGATGGCATGGGGAGGAAGGCTGGCAGGCAGGAGGAGCTGGAAGCGGCTGGTCACACCACATCTTCAGTCAGAAAAGCAGAAAGAGACGAATGCTGGCCCTCGGCCCAGGACCCCAGCTCAGGGGATGGTGCCACCCACGCACACTCCGGACACAACTCCACCTTCTGGAAACAAGGTATCAAACACTTCCGCCTCCACAGGCATTTCACATTCAAGGTGCCTCAGGAAGCAGGGCGGTGGTGGCCCATGCCTTTAATCCCAGAACTCTGGAGGCAGAGGCAGGCAGATCACTGTAAGTTCGAGGCCAGCCTGGTCTACAAAGTGAGTCCAGGATAGCCAAGGCTACACAGAGAGACCTTGTCTCGAAAAACAAACAAACAAATAGAAAAAGGAAATTAAACTAATGAAACCCAGCACGGGACACTAAGAAGACAACAAATGAAATGGTTTAGAGGTTAAAGATACTTGCCACCAAGCCTGATGGCTTGAGAGCCATGCCCAGAATTCACATGGCAGAAGGGGACCACTAAGGCCTGCAAGTTATCCACTGACCTCCACATGCACAGGTGTGCACACACACACACACACACACACACACACACACACACACACAAATAATAGATAAATAAATTAATTTTTAAAAAAGAAAAAGAAATGGTGCTCATACAAAGAGCAGAAAACTCGCCTTAATATTCTGTGCATCACGCACACTTATACACTTATAATTTTAAGACTGTATAATGCTTGTGAGAAATTATATACTTTCAGAACAAAAGAACTGGACACTGACATTGGATCGGACCTGACAGGATTCATTCTTCTCAGCAGGCTGGACACTGACATCTTGTAGCCTTCATGTTCCAGCACCAAGTGTTTCAATTGCTGTTCCTCATCAGAACAAGACAGCTCTCAGGACAGTTTCAAAGAAAAGCTTCCAATCCCAACTGGTCCAGCCTTTCAGACTGTCCCACACAGCACTCTAATCGAGCCTGAAATTTCTCAACATTTAGAAACTGGACCACAAATTCTGTGCCACCATTCCCCCATTTTTATTTGGGTCCCTACTAGGTAGTATTCATCCCAAATCAGCCAGAAGAAACCTTAAGAGAATGATGCCCCATGTCCTTTAAGGGGGGTCAGGTACGGTTTTGGTTGCTTTCTTGGGCAATAGAGGGTTATTATCAATGGGAGTTGGTTACAAGTTATTGTTGGTCTCATTTAGAAAGAAAACAAGGTTATATTCGGCGATGTCTCTCTTTTCCCTTATCTTACATTCTTAGGTTTGGAGATAGGGGTTGAAAAGAAAGAAGGAGGAATACAGAAATGCATAGGGAAGACAGAACAAACAGTAGATTAGTGAGTCAACTTAATGCCTCAACTGTCACTCACAAGGTTGATTTTAATTCACTGGTATAGATGCAAAATAAGTTTAATTCTAGATACAGTGGTATAGAATTCAAATGTAAGTTTCTTCTTCACACACTGTATATATCTATATGTAGATATAGACATAGGTATATTTCTACTCTAATATGAGGTACTGTGCCCACATAACTCAATTATAATACAAGGTTTACTTCCAATGCTTTGAAAGTGCTATTGCAGGCTGTTTAGGATAAATCAGTAATACAAGTTAATTGTTAGCTGGTCAAATCACGGTTATATCCACCACTAGTCTACTTTTATCACAAGAATACACATCTTAGGTGCTGCAGATAGATATGATTCTATAGAAAGATAAGGTAGGATACTTAGATAAGGTCTTCAAAAACCTCAGAGACATGCAGAATATGACATTTAAAAATGCTTTTATCATTGTAAAATTTCACAGACAATGAGACAGGTTAACTCCTGGCAACACCCAGTCTACCTCAAAGAGGATGATGAGCATCAAAGAACCCCCTTACAGAGATGGCTTCAAATGTGGCAAACAAGCCACAGGGCAAAATGTCCTCATTTCTACCATAGACAGAATTCTGCCTGAAAAAGGACAAGCTTGGATACAGGCAGAGTTGACAGCCAAACTCTGCCAAGACAGGGTAAGCAAGTCCTCAAAAATTCCTGCCTCACAAATATGTCTGTCAGATATACTGGGCCAGAAGGCTGAAGATGATGCTCCAACATAATAGAGAGTTTTGGGTGAGTGTTCAGGTAGAAAACTGTCTCTGTCATTTTCTCATTTGGAAAGCCACTAACCTGCACTCCTCGCATACCCAGGTAATCAAGTTTATTCCTTCTCAAGTCTCTGAGAGAGTTGAAGACCAGGTAGCTTAGTATTACAATGAAACTTAGTTGTTTAGAGGTTAAGATAATTTTAGCTCTAGATAGATGTTTTAAGTTGATAATGGCAAGATGTGATGGAGATTGATTTACATTCAGAATTTTAGATGCACCAAGATAGGAAAGATGTTTTCTTCAAGGCTGTCAAATACAAATTGCCAAAACAGTAAGAATGTAACATTTACATAACTCCTGATTGTATCATGGTTCTTCTTTCTATAGGTAGCTTATTGTATATACGTGGAATAATATAAATATGTATGTAAAAACTAAAAAAATAAAAAGAAATGGCAGGTTCTACTGCTTAATCAGTAAAGCCTGTTGGCCACTTCATTTCTGTCCTTCCCTATATGTATGGACCACATCTGTCCTTTGTCCCCAAGGGGGAAACCCACCACAGAAAGAACGTCATTCTACCCCTACAAGTAGTGATCTTTACTGATTTGCCTACCTGATCTGTATCTTCTTGGGTAAATCCCCCAGTTTACAAGAGTAAACTTTCATTTTCAATGCCATCTGCAGGCTAGAGAACACTCACTGCTCTTGCAGAAGACCTGAGTTCAACTCTCAGTATGTACTCATGGCTCACAACCAGCTGAAACTCCAGTCCCACAGGATTCAATGACCTCATCCGGCCTCTGCAGTCTCCCAGGCATGCACAGGGCACACACAGACAGACATGTGGGCAAAACACACATCTGTATAAAGTTAAAATCATTTTTTCTCACAATAAATTTTGAATTTGAAAATATATTATCTTCATGCTTAATGAACCCTGAGCCCCCCAAGAACTCAACTAAATGTCTATACTAATCTCTGATACAGCCTGAGTTCTCCAAGCCCGGGGCAGGGTCAATCCGTGCTCCTCAAACCCCTTTCTCTCCTGGGAATTTTAAACAGGGAGAAAGAGTGCCTGCGCCATGTATCCTTGGCACTGAGAAATAAAATAATAAATAGAAACGAACTGGTTTTGTTGTTTTCTGATGTTAAAAACACCCCACGCTCTAAACCAGGAGTGGCGGCTCATCTCAAACATCATACCAGAGAGAAAAGTAACTCATGCACTTAGTAAGGGTTTTTGCTCTGCTTTGTTTTTGTGGAAGTTGTGGAGGTTGTGGTGGTGGTGGTTGGGTTTTTAAAATATTATTTATCTTTATTTTATGTGCATTAGTGTTTTGTCTGCATGTGTGTCTGTGTGAAGGTGTCAGTTGGAGTTACAGGCAGTTGTGAGCTGCCATGTGGGTGCTGGGAGTTGAACCAGGGTCCTCTGGAAGAACAGTAAGTGCTCTTAACCACTGACCCATCACTCCAGCCCCAGATGGTTGGTTTTTGAGGCAGGGTCTCACTATGTAGACCATGCGCATTCATAGTCTTATGGTCTTAGACAAGTCAATTCAGCTCATTCTGTGTTCAGCGGGGCAAGACTTCTCAATTTTTTAATGGTTTGAATGAAAATGTCCCCACACTCCAGTCTTGGGCATTTGAACCCTTGGTCCTAAGTTGGTGGCGCTGTTTGGGTAAGGTATAGGAGGAGATGTGGCTTTGATGGGGGCAGTGTGTCACTGGGGTAGGTTCTGAGGTGTCAGAGCCATGCACCAGTCCCAGTTTTCTGTCTACTTCCTGTTCTGGTCAAGAATATTTTACCACATCCCCTGGATGGGGAGACCTGGTGGCACTCAGAGGAAGGATAGCAGGCTACCAAGAAGAGACTTGATACCCTATGAGCATATAAAGGGGGAGGAGGTCCCCCTCAGTCACAGTCATAGGGGAGGGGAGTAAGGGGAAAATGGGAGGGAGGGAGGAATGGGAGGATACAAGGGATGGGATAACCATTGAGATGTAATAAGAATAAATTAATAAAATAAAATTTAAAAAAAAAAAGAATGCTGTCCCTCCACCATAATGGGACAGTAAAGCCAAACAAGACTTTCTTTCTATACATTGTGTGGGTCATGGTGTTTGCCATAGTGATAGAAAGGCAACAAACCCACAACTTTACAAGGAATAGAAGTGTGCACTTGCACAGTAATTCAAAACTATTCTTTGAAGTGAGGCATAGTGGTGCACGCCTCTAATACCAGCACCCGGGAGGCAAAGGCAGACCAACCTACATAGTGAGGTTCCAGGACAGCCAGGGCTACATAGTGAGACCCTGTCTCAAAACAACAACAACAGCAACAAAACATATTCTTTGAATAGCTGCAAGATGCTGGAAATTGATGGTTCCCAAGGAAGACAAGGGCTTTGCATTTGGGGAACGTGAAAGAGAGACAAGCTGTAGTGAAGACACTCGGAAATGAAAATAGGGAAAATGACTCAGATCAGCTCCCAGCACGCACACTCAAAAGCCTGATGCAGCACACACAACCAGAGCTCCCAGGAGGCAAAGGAGGGAGGGCAGTGTCTCATTGGCCAGTCAGACGGCTGAACTGGTGAACTTCAGCCCGGTGAGCTCTTGCCTGGGAAAATGAGGTGGAGAGTGAGTGAAGATACCTGATGTGTGGCCATCACTCCTGGAGAAAAAAAAAAAAAAAAGAAAGAAAGTGAACAGGAAGAGAGAGATGGGAGGAGGGGAAGGGAGGGAAGGAGGGAAGGAGGAGGGGCCCAGGAAGCAAGCAGAACTCTATGATAAATAATATTAGGTAATCCAAGCTTTTTGGATAGCTGTCAGAAAAAGACTTTTGAGGAAATAATGTTTTCTTATGAAACTTGAGAATGAGTCCACTGCACCAAGAGCAAGATGAGGATGAGGGAGCCATGGTGCAAAGGCTCTGGGCAGGTGGGAGCTGGGGATGTTCTGAGGCATTGTGCTAGCCTGGCATGACGTAATGGTCATAGATGAGAAGGAGGGAGAGGTGGAGGAGAAAAGGGAAGAAGAAAGGGAGATGAAGGAGGAGACAGAGAAAATGGAAGCAGGAGAAGAGATGGAGAATGAGGAAGAGAAGGAGATGAAGGAGGGAAGAGAAAACTAGGAGCGAGATGGAGAAGGGGGAGAGAGGGAGATGGAGAAGAGGAGGAGAAGATGGAGGTGGAGGGAAGACAAAGAGGAAGAGGAGGCTAATCTAGGGCTGTGCCTTCACTATGGTGCCTCTTCGTACGGTGGGTTGATAACAAAATGGTGGCTGGCCTTCCCTAGAGTCAGCTTGGATCCTCCGCACCTCTCCTGTGTGCACATGTGTGTGTGTGTGTATGTGTGTGTGTGTGTGTGTGTGTGTGTGTGTACACATGTGGGAAGGGAACACAATCTGACCTTCTCTGCAGAGTCACTGAGCTCTAATGCTGTTCCCCAGCTGATGGAAATGAGCCACTAACTCAGCCACATGAAAGGGAAGAAGTTGGCTTCATGTTTCAAAAGAAGAAACATCAAACAGTTTATGATTTCTTTATCAGTCATCAGATTGCCTTGAGGTACCAACAGCTACACACACAACTGTACCTGAAGAGATGAGCCAGAAGCAGAATGACAGGAGGATGCAGAAGATACGTTCATTCGTGATCAGAGAAACAGGGTGGGGATGAGGTATCAAGATTAGCATATGAGCGACTGGGGAGACACGGCTCAATGGCTAGAAATGATTGCTATGCAAGCAGGAGGCCCTGAACTCAAATCCGTAGCTCTACATAAAAACTTAAGGAGGGAAGTGTGCGTCTGCAGTCCCAGAACTGGAAATGCAAACAGCTGATCAATGAGCTCCAGGCTCAGGATAGACCCACTGCAGAGAGAAAATGAGGAGAAGAATAGAGGAAGACATTGGACACGGACCTCTGGGCTCTGCATAGGGTCTGCATGGACTCACACACACACACACACACACACACACACACACACACACACACCACCACCACCACCACCACCACCACCACCACAGAATAAAGCTGTTGGGGAGCAGGGAATGTACTAGAAGGCCCTCACACTCCACAGTGGCTCTCACATTGACCCTGAGAGCTATGCTAGCTCACCATCTGGATGCTATAAAGAAATTTATTCTGAATTGAAACATGCCATCTTGGAAAGAGGCTGTTAAGACTCAGTAAGTAAACAATAAACAACTCACAAGTCTCAGAAAAATCCTTGAAATTTACAGGATTCACACGCTCCCACCATCACCCAGGAGTGAGGTCAAGAATCTTGGCAAGCCCTGCAGGGAGCTCCGGGGATGTAGCTCTTGAGAGTTATTATTCGGCTAAGGTGGCCTTGCTGGCACGGCAGCTTTTGCATCATCCGTGCTCCTGTAACTAACCCAGTAGACTAATTGGTTCATCAATTAGTCTGGTGGGGTGTTTTCTTTGGTCTGTGATCAAATCCTTAAATGGGATGAGCACAGTTTTTTTCCAGGGGGAAAAAAAAGTTACCCAGGAGTCCCTTAAAATTCCTAGTGGCTGATACTCCTATTTGCTTTTCATACTCCTGTTGGTCTCTCATCCTCCACTGTCCTGCAAGCAGCACAGCTCCTCAGCACAGGAGGCATGGAGGTCTCATGCACACAGATAAGCACAGGGGAACCTGGAATATTAACCATGGTTAACAGGTGGTTGGCCTTTGTGCTACATGGCCAAGACCACATCTGTTCATTCCCCCAAAACCCTTATCACGAGCTTGTTTTTCCTCACTCAACCCACAGGTTTTTAAGGAAGGAGTCCCTTTCACTTTACAAAGTCTTGGTGCAGTCATGTCGGATCTTTAGCAACCTTGTTTCTCCAGGAGACTTATATCTGCTTTATTGGGCACACAGGTTTGAGTTCAGTGTCACCAGGAATTCCTCACCAGACCCTGCTGTGCTTGAATATGCCAGATTCCCAGCGTGTGAACCAACATGAGCTATTTAGTCATGCGGAATACAGCTCCCTTCTTGCCTCCCAGGGGTCACAGAGACTCCCTCAACCCAACGACATAGAGGTAATTCCTCAAGTAACAAAACACCCCACTACCCTTGAGAGGGAGGAAATCTGAGTTCACTTTTAAAAAATTGTATTAATTCTTTGTGATGTTCACATCATGCTCCCTAATTCTACTTATCTCCCCTTCATTTCATATCTCTCCTCTGTCCGTACGACCTCCCCCCACACTAGGGCCAGGGCCAGCTCTCCCTAGCTCAAGCCCTCAGGCAAGCTTGCCCAATCCCCCAACATCAGGGTCAGCTCCACTGTGTTGCCCAGGCAATGGGCAGAGCCAGCTCTCCCTGGTATCGGGGCCAGCAAGGGATGGGGCCGGCACAATACTTCAAGCCACAGTCCAGACCAGCGACATCTGCATGGTCTTTGGTGGTGACACGGGCCTGGTTCATCAACACAGACCCCAGCTGCCTTAGGACCATAGACCCAGACATGGCCTCTGGCAGCAGCATAGGTCCTGATGTTCCCATGGCCTCAGGTGGCAGCAGGACACTCAGATAAACATGACCCCCATCCATGGCAACGTGGCCCTCAGATATCTACATGGTCTCTGGTGGCAGCCCAGACCACGGACATCCACGCGACCTTTGGTGGTAACTCGGGCCACAGACACTGACACAGACCCCCAGCTGCAGCAGGACCACAGACCTAGACGCAGCCCTCAGCAGCTGCCCAGGCCAGGACCTCACCATGGCCTCCTCACATCTGCCTGCTCCCTGCCACCATCGAGTCTCCAATTCCATCTTTCTCCAGCATATGAACACCTCGTCTTCGTTTTCTCTTTCATCTCTCCATTTCGTACTCCATCTTTTTCAGCTCTCCATCACACATTTGTCCACCGTAGTGGTGCCCGTGGCAGGCATTTGAGTATCTTTCTTCAGGCCACCCCAGCATAAAATGACCTTCACACAAGCAAACCTCTGCAGTGAACCTGGGCAGCCTAATAACAACATTCGTTAGAAATTCTTGTTTTTTGGTTTTCTGGGAGGTTTTGTTGTTGTTGTTTTGTTTTGTTTTTTGAGACTGAGTCTCTCTGTGTAGCCTTGGCTGTCCTGGACTGGCTTTGTTGACCAAGCTGGCCTCGAACTCACAGCGATCCGCCTGCCTCTGCCTCCCGAGTGCTGGGATTAAAGATGTGTGCCACCACATCCGACCTCATTAGAGATTCTTAGAAGAGAGCCTTTCCTGACGTACTGAGGTAATAGGCAACTTCAGAAGCTGAGGAGATGCCTCGGCCATTGTCAGGGTGGACTGCTCCTGCACAGGACCTGAGTTAGGATCCCAATACCCGCTGAGTGATTCACAACCTCCTCACCTCCAGACCCCTTTTGGCTTTGACAGGCACTGCATGCCAGAGAAGAGCTTGTGAGACTCAGTTCTGCCCTCCCAGCATGCAGAGACCAGGAACGGTCAGGTCATGAAGCTTGGCAGCAAGTGCCTTTGATTCTCAACAGAGCAGTCTATAATGGCTGAGAAGCACTTAAAGAAACGCTCAGTGTCCTTAGTGATTAGGGAAATGCAAATCAAAATGACTCTGAGATTCCATCTTACACCCATCAGAATGGCTAAGATCAAAAACTCAAGTGACAGCACATGTTAGTGAGGATGTGGAGAAAGGGGAACACTCTTCCATTGCTGGTGGGAGTGCAAACTTGTACAACCACTTTGGAAATCAATCTGGTGCTTTCTCAGAAAATTGGGAATAGTGCTATCACAAGACCCAGCTATACCACTTTTGGGCATATACCTGAAAGATGCTCCACCATACAACAAGAACACTTGCTCAACTGTGCATAGCAGCCTTATTCATAATAGCCAGAATCTGGAAACAGTCTAGATGTTTCTCAACCAAAGAATGGATAAAGAAACTGTGGTATTTTACACAATGGAGTACTACTTAGCTATTAAAAGCAAGGAAATCATGAAGTTTGAAGGGAAATAGATGGAACTAGAAAAGACCATCCTGAGTGAGATAACCCAGACCCAGAAAGACACACATGGTGTGTACTCACTTATAAATGGAATTTAGTCATATAGCACAGGATAAACACACTACAACGCACAGACCCAAAGAAGATAACAAGAAGGACCCAAGGGAGGATGCTTAAGTCTCACTCTGAAGGGGAATAGACTAGACAGAAGCAGTGGTTGAAGAGAAAGAAAAAGGTAGGAGAGAGAGCACAGAGAGAAACAAGGGTGGAGATCAGACCTGGGGAGAGCAGGGGGGGGGGAGGGGGGAGGGTTGGGAGGGAGGGCTGGAGGACAGGAGGCCTGCAGAGAAAGGAGAAACTATGGGCTGGAGACCTACGTCAAGGTAGGCTTCTGGGAAGGCATGAGGATGACTCTAGCAGAGACTCCTAGTAGCAGGGGTCATGGAGACTAAAGCCTCTAACTAGCTAGGACTTTTAGAGGAGGGAGGGGAACACGAACCCACCCACAAAAACTTCCACTCCAAATTTACCCTGTCTGCAAGATGTATAGAGCTAAAGATGTGGGCAGAGACTGAGGGAAGGTCCAACCAATGCCTGGCCCAACCCGAGACCCACCCCATGGGAGAGAGCCAACCCCTGACACTGTTGAAGATACTCCGCTTTGCTTGCAGACAGGAGCCTAACAGAGTTGTCCTCTGAGAGGCTCCACCCAGCAGCAGTTCGAAACAAGATGCTGAGACTGACAGCCAAACAGTGGGCGATGCATAAGGGAGTCTTGTGGAAAAGTGGATTGATGGAGAAAAAAAAGACCTGGAGGTGACAGGAGCTCCACAAAAAGACCAACAGTGCCAACTAACCAGGATCCAGAGGGCCTTGCTTAGACTGAAACACCAACCATGGACCACCCATGGACCCTACACAGATGTGGCCGATGGGCAGCTCAGGCTTCATGTGGGTCCTCTAGTAAGAGGGGCGGGGCTGTCCCTAACATGGACTCTGTTGTCAGCTTTTTGATCACTTCCCCCTGGTGGTACTGCCTTGCCAGACCACAGGGGAAGAGGCCAGTCCTGATGCGACTTGATGAGGTGGTGTGGATGGGAAGGGGGGTTCCCCTTATCTGGGTAGTAGGGGGGGAGAGAGAGGGGAGAGGAGGGGTGGGGGCTATGACCAGGATGTAAAGTGAATAATTAATTAACTTTTTAAAAAAACTGGATTTCTTTCTCCTTCCTCTGCTTTAGAGGAAGAAACCAGGAGGAAGAGGTAGGAAAATGACCAAAAACTTAAAACATATATTGATAACTGTTATATGAGGAACAGAGAAAGGGGGCGGGGCGGAGAGAGACCGGCATCAGCGCAAGCAGGACCTTCCCACATTTTGACTTTGAACTTCCTTCCTCCCAAACTATAGGGCATCAGCTGCGGCTGTTTGACTTCCCCAGCGCATCTCCGCACTGGCAAGTGTAGCAACTCCAAACTCGGCTTAAGCCGGCTCTTACGCCCCGCCCCCCGCCCCCAAACAGTGCAAAACTGTCACAGAGAAGGAGCTTTGGAGGAAAAACAAAAACAACACCCACTCACCTACCCCGTCCCTCAGGACCTACACATAAAGCCCATCATGGCGGCACGCGCCTGTCATCCCAGAACGTGGGAGGCAGAGGTAGGAGGAGCATTCAAGGTCATCCTGAGCTACATTAGAGAGTTGGAGGGTCAGCACGGGCCATTGGAGACCTGGCCTGGGAAGGGAAGGGGCTTGGCCTCACCTCTCTCAACTTGTTTTCTGTTGCTGTAATAAATACCATGACCCAACACACCCGAAGCAGGAAAGAATCTTGTTTGTTTGTTTGTTCATATTTCCGGATGACAGCCTCGCCAGTGAGAGCAGCGACACTGTGGAACCCGAAGCAGGACCACACGGAAATGCTGCTAAGAGGCTGGCTCTCTGGCGCTATGGGCAGCCAACCCATGCTGCTGCTGCGGCTGCTGCTGCTGTGGCTGCTGCTGCTCTGTCTGGGGTGGAGCTGCCCACAGTGGCCTGAGCCCCCAGCTGTATCAACCACCAATCAAGACAATTCCCACAGAATGGCTACAGACCAACCCCGATCCAGGCAGCTCCTCCACTGAGGTTTCCTCAAATGACACTGGCTGCAGCCACCTAGGACAGAAGGGAAGGGAAGCTGAGCAAGGTGGACAGGGGGCGGGGAATAAGGGAAGCGAGAAACAAAAACAGTGATGGGGGATTCCTGGACACCCGTAGCTGCTTAGGGACCTGCCTGTCACCGTCCTCCCACAGGAGCCTTTTGACAGTTGGGCTAGGTAAGAGGGCAAACTGCTACGGCTCCCCATCCTTTGTTGAGATTCAAAGACATTTGAGCCAGTTTCCTCCCACCACACAGCTCTGGATGGGGCTAGGATTGGAGCCCAGGTGTGGGAGAGGAGGCCCCATTCTATGAGGAACCGCAGGGGCCCCACATCCTGTGTCTCTGTGAGCATTCGGGCCAGTCCTCTGTGCTTCTCAAAAAAAACCATTGACCACAGGGCATTTCTGTGGCATCCCCCCTACCACCACACACACACACACACACACACACACACACACACACACACACCTCATCAAAGTTCACAGAGTCTGGGAGAAAAAAAATTAAAAGAGGTCCCTGAAGCTGAAGGACCCAAAGCCCCAGACATCACAGTGTATTGTGGAGAAGTGCCATTTTTTAATTTGGTTTTAATTTTTCTATTTATCTCTATGTCTGTGTTCGTTGTGTGAGTCCTATGCCTGCAGAAGCCAGAAGAAGGTGTCAGAATTTTTGAAATGTTTATTTTTACAGTTTCTCACTTGTCCACAGAAACAGTTTTACTTAAAGTTTTGTTTGCTGAATCCAGGGTCTGATCTCGTGTAGGCCAGGTTGGCCTCCAACTCACTGCATATCCAAAGCCGACCTCAAATTCCTGATTGTCCAGACTTTATCTCCCAAGTGCCAAAACAGCAAGTGTGTAATATGCCTGGTCCAGTTTGATTTTTTGTTTGTTTGTTTGTTTGTTTAGTTTTGTTCTTAGAAACAGTAAATTGGGTGTGGTGGTACATTCCTTTAACCCCTGCACTCGGGAGGCAAAGACAGGCAGATCTGATGCTCAGAGAGAGTTCTAGGATAGCTGGGGCGAAAAAGAAAAACCAAAAACAAAGCCAAACCATAGAGAACATGGTTCTCAAAGCCCATCCTCCTGCCTCGGCTTCTGAAGTGCTTTAGTTCAGGCATGCATCGCCACACTTGGCTTTGGAGCACTGGTTTAGTTCTGAGGCAGGGCGAGGGATATCTTTCTATGTATCCCAGACTTCCCTTAAACTTGATATGCCCCTGCCTCAGCCCCTGGAGTGCTGTAGCATCATAGTTAGTCAATTTTGCTGTGGAATAGCCCAAACCTGTGCTGAGATGTCCAAGTGCTGTTTGAGCACACGTGTGTGCACTCCTATATGGTCCCAAAGAAAATCTTGCATATATGTGTGTGTGTGTGTGTCTGTGCATGAGTGTGCATGTGCTTATGCAGGCTGAGAAACAACCTCAGGTGTCACCTCAGGTATGCTATCCACTTCAGTCTTATTGAATGGGAGACAGCCCCAAGGCCACACCCCCAACCCCAGTATTTCCACTTTGGGTACTGGGAATCTAAAGTCACATGGGAGATGGGCCTCTGGGCATGTCTGTGGACAATTGCAGATTGTGGACAATTGCAGATTCCGTTAACTATAGTGGGAAGACGCACCCACTGTGGAGGCCCTGATACTGGTGGCTGTCTTCGGCCAGGTTTTTTTTTCCCCCAAGTTCTGGGCCTGTTTTGTGTTTTTCGAGACAGGGTTTCTCTGTGTGACCTTAGTCACCCTGGAACTTGCTCCGTACCAGGCTGGCCCTAGAACTCAGAAATCCTCCTGTCTCTGCCTCCCAAGTGCTGCGATTAAGGCCACCAAAGCCACCTAACTCTAGGCCTCTTATGATAGGATGAAATGAAAGTCCACACAGGGGGCATGGGGTCACAGAGACAGGCAGATGGATATGAGTTCAAGGACAGCTTGATCTACAAAGTGAGTCCAGGACAGCCAGAGTGACACAGAGAAACCCTGTCTCCAAGAAGGAAAGAAAGAAAGAAAGAAAGAAAGAAAGAAAGAAAGAAAGAAAGAAAGAAAGAAAGAAAGAAAGAAAAAAAGAAGATATATCCTCTGTCACCAGCTAGAAGACAACGATGCCAGGGATTGAACACGGATTATTGAAAAATTGATATCACGATTTTAACATCCCCTGCATGGTGGGTTATTCATTCAGGCATGCCGTCACTCAGATGTGAGGATGGAGCCTAATGCTCATGCGCACCAAGTATCTCTGAACTACACCTGAACTACACCTGAAGAAGGACTGGAGATGTGGCTTAGTGGGTAGAGTGCTCGCCTGGCCTGCATGAGTCTTGGGTTCTAGTCCCAGCACCACATAAGCCAGGTGTGGTGGTGAAAGCCTGTCATCCGAGTGCTGGGGAGGCTGAGGCGGGATGCTAAGGATTTCAGGGTCATCCATAGCTACATAGTGAGTCTGAGGCCTGCCTGGGCTACGTGAGACCCTGCTTCAAAAAGAATTTTGGGGAAATTAGAAGTGAATCTCAGTAGCAGAGTGCATGTTTTACATGCAAGAGCCTCTGGGTGAAATCCCCACACCATCAGAAATTGGGGGCCAGGTACTGAGACTGTGCACGCAGCTGGGAGCTGCTGGATGTGGGTACTGGGAACTGAAGTCAGGTCCAGAGCAAGAGGGGCCAGAGCTCTAACCACTGACCCACCTCTCTCACCCCCTCTTCTGCTTTTAGTGGGCTGCCAACCCAGCTCTTAGTGACTAAGCCAGCTAAGACCTGCAAGTTAAGAGTCTACACCAATGGGCCTGGGGTGGATGCTTCCCCTCCCTCCTCCCCACCTCAACCCCCCACCCCAGCCCCCAAAAGGGCTTGCAAGAGCCTCCTCTCTCAGAACCTGGCCCCCCTGAAAGGTCATCATCGTCGTTATGCAAATAAGCCCTGACAGACTAGTCCTCACCCTGAGGCAACCCTAGAAGCCTCAACTGTTTCCTTGGAGTCTCAGGCCATTTGTCAATGGTCCGGCGGCCACCGAGATCTACACCTGTTAGAGACTAGGGAGGGTGGGCCACAGTGTGTGGCTTCAGCAGCCAGATCTGGCCACCAGTCCTTGAGAAGCCAATTAAGAGTAAAGGGCTGAGAGTTATTAAATGTGGCCACCTTAAGAAGGACATGAGAGATCGGGGAACTCCCTCCCCAAGTCCGTCTTTGGGCTTCTGAAGTGAGGCTGAAGTAATAGAGAACAGAGGGTGTGGGGCACGGCGTACTACTGCACATCTAAGCAATTCACGTCAAGATGTGGTCCTGCCACCACTGGCTCCATATAGCTGTAAGCCCCTTCCCCTGAGAGGGAAGAGGACACACCCCCCCACCTCCACCCAGCTCAACCCTCCTCCCCACCTTCCCCACCCTCTCCTCCTCAACCCCACCACAGCCTCCTCCACCACCTCTTTCATCCACCCCATTTCTGCTCTTTGCTTCGGGCTTTTCTAGGGAATTCAAATTTCCTGGGTCTATAGGAATATAATTTTGTGATCTAGCTTTTTTTGGCGGGGAGTTGTTTGTTTGTTTGTTTGTTTTTACAAGATAGGGTTTCTCTGTGTAGCCTTGGCTCTCCTGGACTCACTTTGTAGACCAGGCTGGCCTCAAACTCACAGCAATCCACCTGCCTCCGCCTCCCCGAGTGCTGGGATTAAAGGCATACGCTTCTTTTGGGGGCCACAGTATCTGCAACAGCCTCTCAGGGGTTCCCACAGACTTCCTATCGAGACACAGTGAGCCCCAGGTGTCAGGGTCTCTTGCCTGGGAAGTGAGGTTACATCAAAGGGTGCTGGTGGCCTTTCCTCCTGCTTCCTACTCCCACCCTCAGCAGTGAGGGGCTCCTTCCCCTGCCACTGAGTTCCTCTCCTCAGAGCCCCTGCCTCACTGTCTCCGGTGTTAGGGACTGAACTCTCCCTGGAGTCCTTGCCATGCTGTTGTCAATCTGTCTGTCCACAGCATTAATAATTCTGCTGATTAACTGTTTCCTCCCGCCCCCACCCCCCCACCCTGCCCCAGGAATCACCACCCTCAGGGTCTTGAACCCTGCTCCATCCAAAATCTACCAGGGCTCATCATTATAACAGACTTATAGGTAAAGAGAGTCTTTGGCACCTGTTTCTGCCACCCGGCCTCTGTAAGCGCCTGAGTGCTCCTAATCACTGAGCCACCTGTCCAGCCACATGTGTATCACTACCAGCATCTGTTTTTCACTATACCTGCTCTTCTTTGTTTTCTGTGTTCCTCTACACTAAGGGAGAGGGTGACGGCACTCTTTTGTTAGAGGTCTGGATCTATGTCCCAGATACACACACAGAGGTTTCCCAGGCTCTGACTCTCTGGATACACACACACACACACACACACACACACACACACACACACACACACTGGAGTACGAAATAAAAATAGAGCCATGTTTATGTCCATGGGTCAGACTGCCACGGGAGACCAGATTGGTGTTGGTGTCTATGGTCTGCACCGCCACTAGACACCACGTGGAAGGCTGTGATCCGTGATCCTAACACTCTAAGGGGCAAGGAAGCGATTTTTGCTATGGTGTTGATGACACCAGGCTCACAGTTGAGAAAGAGGAACAGAGAAGGCTTCTGCGACAGCCCGACCACCACCCCATTCCCCAGAAAAAGAAACAACCTAGACAGAAGGCCATCAGAGAGAACTCTTTAAAAAGCTGTGATGAGGATACTGAGGTGTACTTCTCCACAACTGATGGCTTCTGGTGTGGGTGGAGACGGATTCAGCATTCAATAAAAGACTGACCACTGAGAGTTTGACCGTGCTCCAGTTACTGTATGTGCAACATGAATTGGACTTTTTCTTCTTCTTCCTCCTCTTCTTCTTCTTCTTCTTTGTCTTCTTCTCTTCCTCCTCCTTCCTCCTCCTCTTCCTCCTCCTCTTTATTCTTTTTTTTTTTAAGATTTATTTACTTATTATGTATGTAATGCCTGCAGACCAGAAGAGGCCACCAGATCTTATTATAGATGTTTGTGAGCCACTACGTGGTTGCTGGGAATCGAACTCAGCGTCTTTGGAAGAGCAGCCAGTGCTCTTAACCACTGAGCCATCTCTCCTGCCCTCTTATTTTTGTTTTGTTTGGGGTTTTTTGTTTGTTTGGTTGTTTTTTTTGTTTGTTTGTTTTTTGTTTTTTTTTTTTTGCTTGCTTGCTTGCTTGCTTGCTTGGTTTTCAAGACAAGGTTGCTCTGTGTAGCCTTGGCTGTCCAAGACTCGCTTTGTAGACCAGACCAGGCTGGCCTTGAGCTCACAGCGATCCGTCTGCCTCGGCCTCCCAAGAGCTGGGATTAGAGGCGTTGGCCACCACCGCCCAGCTTGTTCTCATTCTTATTCTGTGGTTTCAAGCTTCATTTCCTCCCTCAGAGCATTCAGGCACCGCTCTGCTGCACACAACAGAGCCACAACGGGGGTGGGTGGTGTCTGCAGGATCCAGCTCCAGCTGGGAACGTCCTGGGGAGAAGGCCTTCTCTGAGAATTCTAGTGTTGTAGCTCTCTTAGCTTGGGAGCGTTTCTGGGGAAAGAGCAACTCTTAGCAGAGACTCAGCTTATATGTGTTTATTTGAGAGGTACAAAAAGACAAAGGCTCCATGAACCCTGGGGAGTGGGAAGGGATTTCCAGGGGGGTTATCAGTGGCTGGGGGCTTGTGAGCCTGGGAGGCCTCATTTGCCTGGAGAGGCATTCCAGGTGCTAGGGTACATGACCACCTAGAGACCTGTGGGGGTGGGAGCTGCAGGATTGTGTAGGCCAGGGCAGGGAGGCACAGAACAGGGAGAGAGGCATCCTTATTCCTGCCAGCCTCAAGATGGGGATTTTCAAGGTTTGGACCCATCTCAATCTCGCTCTAGCGCTATGCCATGCCATCATCATCATCATCATCATCATTATTTTCGGGGGAGGTCAGAAGGGTAGAGAGGGTAGCCATGGGAAGGCCGAGAAGTGAGTGTGACGTGGTGCATGATGTGAAATTTCCAAATAGTCAGCAAAAATATTATGTTGGGAAAAAAATGAAATAGAAATAGTTAGGGAGACATGGCCCAGTGGTTAAGAACAGTTCGGAGAACTCAGGTTCCATTCTTGCCCCCACATCCGGCAGCTCACAGTTCCGGAGACATGTAACACACTGTGCTGGCCTCGCTGGACTCTGCACACATGCCACACCAGAGTTGGCTAGTGAGATAGGGAAAGCCCACAAACTGCCAGGCTTTGAAACACGTGCCCCTCACAAGACATTTACATTGGAGACACCGCAGTGGTAGAGCGGGGACTTTCACACCAGGTGGGGAAGGGTGTCCAGTCAATATGTCCCCAGACCTCAGTCTCTCAGATTTGCCTCAGAATAAATTCCTGAAACTGTGTGTGTGGGGGGGGTGAAAGCTGTTTTGTGCCATCAGTGGAAAGTTTCTATGCCCTCACGGTACAAGCTTCAAGTCATTTTTCAACAGTTATTAGCAGTTACTCTAAATTACTTCAAATTATTTAAATTATTTTTTTCTTTTGAAACAGGTTAAAAACAAAACTTTTTTTAAAAAACAGCTTTAAAAACAAAACAAAACAAGGTCTCACTGTGTAGCCCTGGCTGTCCTGGACCTCACTTTGCAGACCAGGATGGCCTCGAACTCACAGAGATTCACCTGCCTCTGCCTTCCGAGGGCTGGGACTAAAGGTGTGCGCCACATTGGATCCCCTTAGATTTTTATGATCCCATGTGTGTGAGGGCAGGCTCACATGTGTGCCAGAGGCGAACATTCAGGTTCTGTCCACCTTTCATTATTTTTAAATGTGTATGTATGTATGTATGTATGTATATCTGATTTTGAGTGTGCACATGTTCAGAGATCAGAGGACCACTTGCGGGACTTGGTTTTTTTTGTTGTTTTGTTTTTTGTTTTTTGTTTTTTGTTTTCCTTCTACCACATGAGTCACCAGGATCAAACTCATGTGGGTTGGGATTACAAATGCCTGCTTTTGTTATGTGTCCCTGGGGATGAGACATGGGTCCTCAGACTTATTTTTTTGGTTTTTGAGACAGGGTCTCTCTGTGTAGCCTTGGCTGTCCTAGACTCACTTTGTAGACCAGGCTGGCCTCGAACTCACAGCGATTCGCCTGCCTCTGCCTCCCGAGTGCTGGGATTAAAGGCGTGCGCCACCACTGCCCGGCTCTGGTCCTCAGACTTATATGGAAAGTTCTTTACTGACTGAGTCATTTCCCAGATACTTTTTTTTTTTTTTTTAATATATTTTTGTTTGGTTGTTGATTGGATTTTTTTTTTTTTTTTTTGGTTGGCTGGTTGGTTTTGATTTTCTGTGAGACAGGCTCAGTCACTTGGTAGTGCAGGCTGGAACTTTTAATCCTCTTGCCTTGGCTTCCCAAGGGCTGAGATTACAGCTGTGCACTACCACACTGGACTTCACATTCTTGCTTTCTGGTGAGCACTGAGAGCTAGTCAAGTACAAGCAGAGTTAAAGGTCATTGGGGACACAACTTTAATGCCAGGATTCAGGAGGCAGGGATACCTCCATGAGTTCCAGGACAGCCAGAGCTACATAGGGAGATCCTGTCTCAAAAAATAAAAAACAAACAAAAAACAAAACAACAAAAAATAAATAAATAACACACAATAATACACAGGCCATGAGGCAGACCCTAGATACATGGCCATCCACTGAGGCCTCTAGGCTCTGCTAGGAGCCAGCCGGCCAGTTTGCTCTTGTTAGGCACACAGTAAAAGAGAGGGGATCTAGGTTAACAGGACTTAATTGGCCTGTTCCAAGATCTCGAAGGATGACTGGTTCTTCCCCCAATACCAGACCACACAGGCAATTTTCTAGGGTGTGTGCTCTTGTTGGAGGTTTGCCCAGGCATGTCCTGGGCGGCCCTGATTATGATGTGGTCCCGAACTTCCGAGAACGCATCAACCGTGCTGCCCTTGTTCAGGTGGACCAACCCAGAATGAGAACAAAACCGGCCTGTCTCGCCCCCCACAAAGTTCCTCAGACCCCATAAAAGCTCCAGGCCCAACTGCAGGGAGGTGACTCCAGCTCCCGGTCCTAAGGACGTTGCCTCCCCCTTGTGACTTTCACTATGAATACCCCCCACCCCCACCCCCACCTCCCGCCGGCTTTGCTTCACTCTCACACTCTCTCTTGCCTGTTAATTCTTGGCAGATAAAAGCAACAACTTATCCGCGCACTCACAGATGGCAGTGTTTGTAATCCCAGCACTGGAGAGGCAAGGGCCAAATAAGCAAAGGAGCCCCTGTTGGGGAGAGGAGCAGGCCTTTGAGAAGCCCTGTAGCTCACGCTCAGAGGGAAGATGCGTGACCCGGGATAGTGGTGTCCCATCGTGGTAGCTAGTGATGATGTATTGTGCTTCCGCTGGGTCCCTGGGGCTGGCTGCAGAGATGCCTGGTTGCTAACATTTCTCCCGTTTGTTTATTATAAAAGAGGAGGAACTGGAAGGGGATGATGGTGAGGCAGGGATGAGGATGTTGAGCTCTTTAGACTACTTCCTGTAGTCTGGGGGCGTGGTCATCTTCCCGGTACTGTTGATCCTCGCTATCAGGGCACTCTGGGAAGACGCGAGCCTCAGAGTCTATGGCCAAGTAACTGATTGTTTGGTGAGACATTTTTGGAAGTTGTCGTTGGAGAAATGTAGAGAAGAAATCGATAGAACAGGGTGTGATTAGTAAAAGCAGAAAAGTAAGAAGAAGAGGGGTCGGGAAGATCAGTGTCCACTTCATACGGGGTTTTCCAAGGCCCGGGGGTTAGAGGCATTGAGTTGTTTCTGACATTTTTGGAGGTCAGTTTGGAGTTGTGGGATTTTGTTCTTTACTACACGGGCCTGGTTAACATAAAAGCAGCGCTCTCTCGCTCTCTCGTTGGAGGAAGAGGCAAAGGCCACCTTCTCCAGCTGTGAGCAGATCTAATCCCTGTTGGTTTTGTAGTACTGCCACAGCCAGGGGTGTGTCGATCGGTCCTTGAAGAGTGAATATGGTTTGGGCCACGTGCTAGAGGTCCTGGATAAACTGAGAAAAAGCTGGTGATACAAGGTTAGGGAAGTGATCAGTCCTGCTGTCCCAAGGGGCCACACCCACCGTCCTTCCTGCATCAGTCAGCCAGGAGGGGCAAGATTTGAAGGCCCTTTTATTGTGTTGGGCAGCTATTGAGTCTGCCACTGGAATCAGTAGGGGCTCTTCTGCATGTACCACTCCCAACTTGGGGAAGAGAAATACTAGTATGCCAACTACTGACCAACTAGCAGGTTGGCAGGTGATGATAAACCTGAGTATCACAAAGAATTGCAGTGTTGTGGACTGTAGGGCACTAGGACTGAGATGAAGTTTTGTGGCAGTCTATGGGATTTAACACCCCTACAAAATGTGTCCCAGAGGCCTTGAAATAGTTTGCCATGCCAAAGAATGGGGTTGGCAAAAAGTTGGGAGTCATGGCAAAACCGGGGATCAGGGCAGTTGGTGAGTGGTGAGGTAAGGTCATCTGACAGGGTCACTGCTGTAAGTAGCAGGGGTGTGTTAGTCCCAGGAGAAGCACACAGCCAGAAATCTCCAAAGCAGCCAGATTGGGTGACATTAAGAAGCCAGTAGCCAAGCCGGGCGTGGTGGGGCACTCCTTTAATCCCAGCACTAGGGAGGCAGAGGCAGGCGGATCACTGTGAGTTCAAGGCCAGCTTGGTCTACAAAGTGAGTCCGGGACAGTCAAGGCTACACAGAGAAACCCTGTCTCTAAACCCTCCCCCCCCCCAAAAAAAAAGAAAAGAAAAAGAAAAAGAAGCCAGTAGCCCAAGATCAGAGTTTGAAGCAGGAAACAGGTTTGTATCATTGAGGAGAGGGGACATTAAGGAGGCAGCAACCTTGGAAGAGTGCTTAATTACCTCTTCTCCTTCCCCTATCTCCAGAGGTTGGATAATTGGGACATATTTTCTCTGAGTATTAATCTGGGGTTGAATCAACAGTAGGGTTCACGAACGGTGCCCGTTTCCCACCTGAGACTCCACAGGTCCAGGATATAGAAGTAGAGTCTTATCGTTAGGTAGAGGAGGGAATCAGAGCGAGGCTTCACGAATGGCCAGTGGTATTGGCAAGACCAGTGCGTGCAGCCTCCATATCTGTGTCGCTATTCTTTACAACAACCTTCTGTCTGGTCAATGAGGATGGGACAAAAAAGGTCACAAAGTGAAGAAGGAGGAGTGACTATAAGGGTGAGGGGATTTTTATTATTTATTTATTTATTATTTATTTATTTATTTTGGTTTTTCGGGACAGGGTTTCTCTGTGTAGTCTTAGCTGTCCTAGACTAACTTTGTAGACCAGGCTGGCCTCGAACTCACAGCGATCCACCTGCCTCTGCCTCCCGAGTGCTGGGATTAGAGGAGTGTACCACCATGCCCCGCAGTGATGAGAATTTTAATCAGCTCCTGACAACCTGCTCTGGACCGACTTCCCGACTCTATTTGGAGAGACTACTGTGAGTGTTCCTTGAACCTCGAATCTCCGTGTGTAGGGATTGCCCTGTATGGAAACAAACGAGAGAAAGGAGCAAAAATCTATACCCAGTCTGATGGAGTCAAGCATGGCTGCCGGAGAGAAGCTTTGTTCTTCTAGAATTTCGGACAAAGTGGTTGATTTCAGCATCCTCTGAAACTTAAGGGCTGTGGCCGGTCAGTAGGAAGGGAAGATATCTTGAAATAGGGGAGTAAAGGGCTTGAGGTGGGATAGGTGAATCCAATGAGGGAGACCCTCAAGCTTAGCAGCATTGGGGAGTCACAACAATTACCTTAAAGGCCAAGGACCATGCGTAGACTGGACCTAGGTCCCTTACCCAGAGGTAGCCAATGGGCAGTTCAGGCTTCCTGTGGGTCCCTAGTAAAGGGATGGGGGCTGTCTCTGACATGGACTCTGTTGCCTGCTTTTTTTTTTTTTTTTTTTTTTTTTTTTTTTTTAATCACTCTCCCCATCCCCCGAGGCGGAGCTGCCTCACCAGGCCACATGGAAAGAGGACTCACTCAATTCTGATGTGACTTGATGAGCTAAAGTGGGTGAGTAGGGGGGGCTCCCCTTTTCTGAGAACTAGGTGAGGGGGTATGGAGGAAGAGGGAGGGAGGGAGGGGGTCTACGTAGGATTGGTATGTAAAGTGAATAAATCAATTTTTTTAAAAAAAGAGTGACCTCAAAAGGGCCCTGCCGTTTAGGGGAAAGGGGTTAGGGATGTTGGTCCAGAGGAGAGAGAAGTGCCTGGTCTTTGATGCTGCTATGGGATGGACAGGAGTTACTGTGCGGCTGGGGTGGGTAATGGTCAGTAAAGTTCCATAGGAGGGAGCAGAGATGGCAGAGTAAGGAGGTGAGCAGGTGAGCAGGGAGAGGGTTTGGGTGAAAGACAGAGTCAGAACGGGTCATCCATGCATGAGCTCAAAGGGTGAGCTGGAAAGAGGCCATTTGGGGGAGATCCCACAGCCTGAAAAGGACCAGCAGCAGGCGCTTTACTCAATCGAAGGGAAGTTCTTGCGACAGTTTGACAAGAGTGTTTTGGTTTTTCTTGTTGTTTTGTTTTGTTTTATTTTGTTTTGTTTTTGCGAGACAAGGTTTCTCTGTGTAACAGCTCTGGCTGTCCTAGAACTCTCTTTGTAGACCAGGCTGGCCTCGACCTCACAAAGATCCTCCTGCCTCTGCCTCCCAAGTGCTGGGATTAAAGGCATGCGCCACCACCGCCCGGCGACAAGAGTGTTTTTTTAAGGAATGGTTAGTTCGTTCTATCTTTCCTGGGGGGTGGTATGGGATATAAAAATACCAAGAGATGTTGAGGTTTTAGATAGGGTTTGGGAAACTTTGGGGGCAGGGTGAATTCGGGACCATTGTCTGTCTGGAGGGAGGAGGGGATTCCAAAGTGAGGAACAATCTCTCAGAGGAACAGATCAGAGACTGTCTGAGCCCTTTTGTTGGTGGTGGGGAATGCCTCCAGCCACCCTGAGAAGGTGTCTACCAAAACCAGGAGGAACCTAACACATTTGACTGTGGGCATGTGGGTAAAGTCAACTTGCCAGCTGGTTCCAGGGAGAGAGCCTCTAGCCCTGATGGGTAGGAAAAGTGGGGCTACAATAATCTGGAGTTGGGGGGGGTCTGACATCTGACAGGTTTTATAAGAGGCAATAATAGCCCTTAAGAAATGTTAAGCCAGCCCTTCAGGAGGCAGAGGCAGGCAGATCCCTGTGAGTTCGAGGCCAGCCTGGTCTACAAAGCAAGTCCAGGACAGCCAAGGCTACACAGAGAAACCCTGTCTCAAAAAAAAAGAGAAAGAAAGAAAGAAAGAGAAAAGAAATGTTAAGTCCTCGGGGTGGGCTAAAGTGAGACAAGGCTTGGCTATTGGGATGAAAGAGCTGGTGTAGATAGGACAGGCTTTTACAAGAGTCTGGGGGTGATGGGGGTTGGTGGGGAGGCTGTAGTACAAGAATGCCCTGTGGTGGGTGAGGTGAGTCTGGGCCTCCAAGGGCTGCAACTCTAGCTGCCTTGCCAAGTCAGTTATTCCCCTTAGAGATGATGGAATTCTCGGTTGGGTGGAACCTGCTGTGGGCAATCCCAATAGCCATGGGGAGATGGGAGGCTTTTAGAATGGCCATAATTTGGTCTTCATTTGCTATTGATCCTCTTTTTGTTGTCAGTAACCCAAGCTCTTTCCAGATAGCAGCATGGGACGGGAGTGGGGGGAGAGGAGAGATATGAAGGGCATATTTAGAGTCTGTGTAGATGTTTAGGTATTATCCTTGTGCCAATTGGGAGGCACAGTGAAAACTATTAGTTCAGCCTGTTGATTAGTGGTGTGGGCAGGGCGGACCTGTGCATCAACCACTATGGCATAGCCAGATTTGCAGGGCCCCCTCAGGCTGCCATCTTTATACCAGGTATAGATGGGCTGGGGCAATGTGCCCTCCTGTATGTGTGAGAGACGGGGCACTAGTAGTTCCTTTAAGGCTTCAATGCAAGAATGAGGTGGGGGGTGGGGAGTGGTCTGTATTTTTTTGGGGAAGAAGATTTCAGATATTAAGAGTTGGGCATCATTGCAAAGTGAGTGTAGAGTCGGCCACTAGTACCACCTGGAAAGAAAGAACCCTGGCAGGAGGTAGAGTTTGTAAGCTTTTATACCATAAGAGGTAGGGGGCTGGAGAGATGGCTCAGAGGTTAAGAGCACTGACTGTTCTTACAGAAGTCCTGAGTTCAACTCCCAGCAACCACACGGTAGTTCACAACCATCTATAATATGATCTGAGGCCCTCTTCCGGCCTTCGAGGTGTACATGCAGGCAGAACACTGTATACATAGTAATAAATAAATGAATCTTTTTTTAAGAAAGAAAGAAAGAAAGAAAGAAAGAAAGAAAGAAAGAAAGAAAGAAAG
>OU015756.1:47626921-47650592 GCA_907169655.1 Acomys percivali | reverse complement strand
AAGAAAGAAAGAAAGAAAGAAAGAAAGAAAGAAAGAAAGAAAGAAAGGAAAAGAAAAGAGGTAGGACAGGTTGTGGAAGCAGAAGACAGCAGTAGATCACACAAAAGTTAGATTTTCCCTGGGTGGTCAGGTCTGATTTCTTTGACAGCTACGCTACAGGTGCAACAGAGGGTCCCGGTTGGTGGCCTAGGACCACAAAGACACATTCTTCTTTTTCTGTTGCATAGAAGGAGAAGGGATGGGTTAGGTGTAGGATGTGTAAGGCGGGAGCCCGGAGGAGGGCCTGTGTGAGGAGGGGTTCATGTGAGAGCGTGAGGACAGCTTTATATAGGGGGTGGGCAAGGAGGGAGAAGGAGGGGACTCTGGGAGCATAAGAAGCCAGCTACTCCTAGGAATGATTTTTTTTTTTTAAATCTCCTCTTTAGTAGAGGGGACTGCTAGAGACTGGATTCGGTGTTTTCTGTCTACAGTAATGGCTTTGCGGGTTGGAGTGATAATTGTTAGTCCCAAGTAGGTGACCTGAGGGGTGGACAGCTGTCTATCTTAGAAGGTGAGACTCTGTAGGCCCCGGCTGGACAAGACATTTTAGCAGAGCACAGGTGTTAGTTTTTGGCTAATTTGTAAGGATGGGCTGCAGGGGGAGAGGTCATCTATATACTGTAGAAGTTTAGATTTAGGGAGAGGTGAAGAGATTAGAGCAGGGCCAAGGCTTGGCCAAACAGGTGTGGGTTGTTCCAGAGCCTCTGGTGCAGAACAGTTCAGGTGAGTTAGGTAGAGAAGTGGGTGTCAGGATCAGTCCAAGTAAAAGCAGAACTGTTTTGTGACGGGGCGTCAAGGGGGATGGAGAAGAAGACGACCTTGAGGTCCAGGCCTGAGAGATGGACGGTCCCTGAGAGGATAGTAGAAAGGAGTATATGAGGGTTAGCAACAGCAGGATAGAGAAGGACCACTGTAGAACTGATGGCCTGAAGATCTTGAACCAGGCACTAGGTTCTATTGGGCTTCTTAGCTGCAAATACAGGGAGAAGAGTGGGACAAAGTGGGTTTTTTCCTTAGGAGGTCAGAAATAATAGGCTTAAGTTCCCTGAGGCTCTAGGGAGAGAAACGATGCTGAGCTTGGTTGAGGTACCAGGGTCCTTTAGTTGGATAACAGTAGGGGAATGGTGTTTAGCATCAGAGGGGGTTTTGGACATCCAAGACTTTGGTGTCCACCTGAGAAGCTGGCAAAGGAAATGATGTGTGGGAACCAGTAGGTTGGGTAACTAGGAGGAGGAAAGGGGCTGCTGGTGACCTGGGGGGTCAGGGGAACGGGGGAAGCAAAGGAAATAGAGGCTGCCGCTTTGGCTAGAAGATCCCTTCCCAATAAGGGGACAGGACAGGTTGGCACCACTAGAAAATAATTACCAAGAGGGATGTCCCTGAAAATGCAATTGAGTGGTGGGGTCTGGAGAGAGTAGTAAAGTTGTGCCCCCACCCCACACCCAACAATAGGGAAACAGGAAGGGAAGTTGGGTCCCCCAAACTCCATCAAGACCAAGTAAGTGGCCTTGGTGTCCAGGATGAAGGAGATGGGTGGCCCTGATACCGTCCTTAATGACTACCCAGGGCACCCTGTTAGAGATGACAGTGGTTGAGCCAAGGGAGTCTCAGACCCTTTCAGTTGTCCACGGCCAGGCCAAGAGATCAGCTGAAGGGTGATCTAAGAGTGACGTCCCTGCACCACAGGGGATGCAGGGGCCATCAATAGCCCAGCATCCCTCTTGATGGCCCTTTGGACATGGCCTTGGTGGCTTTGAAGGGGTTAGGGCAGCCTGGGGCCATTGACCTGGTGGTCCTCAAGCCCAAACTGAAGGCAATTGAACAGCCTTGGCTAGCATTTGGTGGTTTTATTTATGGGCTTTTTCATCTCTCCCATGGTATATGCTTGGCCCTAATGTCGAGAGAACTCTGGGAAAATAATAGGTCAGGAGTCGCTCGCCCTCTGGGTTTTGGGGATCTACGTTACTGTAAGACGGCCTTTGTATGGTGGTTCTAGGAATTGAGACAGGTTTTCATTTTTGTCCCAGATGACTTCTTGGGGGTTTTTCATAACGTACTGGTTTAAGAGCAGCCTTATGGAGACCAGCCAGGAGGCCAGTTGTAAATAGATCTCTAGCTAAAATGCCATCTGGGGGACTATAATTCCATTGCGGGGTCCTGGTTGGGCACCTCCTCAGGTTTGATCAGGTATGCTGTGTTGGTCTTGGGTGCTTCGTTGGCATGTCCTCCAGCCTCTTCCCAAACTTGTGTCCTCAGGAAGTAGATTGGGTAATATATCAGAATTATTTTTTAATTGAAATTCTTTAATAAAGTAGAGTAGTTAGGGGTATATGATCCTAGCTTTTTTTTTTTCTATTTGAGAGAGTTCACTTAATGAAAAGGGGACATGTACCCTGACCAGGCTGCCCACCCCTGCAACCTCCTCAAAGGAAGAATTGAGACTGGATGAGGCTGGGGCTCCTGGTGGGGTGAAGGTGGCTGCCAGAGTTGGGTGCTTAGAGCAGCCTGTTGCTGGAGAGAAAGAGGAGAGGGGGCTGAGGAAGCCAGAGAAGGGGAGGGAGCTGTGGTTTGGGCCCCCCACGTAAGGAGGGGCCTCGTTAGCAGGACCAAAGGTAGTGGAGGTAATCTCCTCTTCCGGTTGAGACCTCAAAGCTAGAAGGAGCTGAGTGGGGGAAACCCGGAAGAACGGAAGGAAAGGTGGGAGCAAAGATAAAAGAGCATAGGGAACCTTCTTCCGTTTACCCAGTCACCAGCAGCAATATAACACAGGGACCTAAGGTGCCAGTAGGTGGCCATTTAGATCTGTTATCCAAGGGATATTGGGGCCAATTTTGGCTGCAAAGGCATGTAAGTTTAGAGGCCCTTGAGCCAGGCGCTAGGTGTATGGGGTCTGAGGTTCTTTCAAAAGGCATCCCAGGGTTGAGTTGGGAGGTATGGTGGAAGACACGGTTGCCATGGATGAGGAGAGACATCACAGACCTGAGCCCAAGGCATCCCAGGAACACAGGTAGGACTAGAATGAGGAGATACAAGCTGACTAGCAAGCCATCACAAGACTGGCCAGGGACCAGAGCTAGAATCCTAAGCATACTCGGCCTGTCTAGTACTAGGATTTATGATGGAGAGAGAGAAATGTGCTGGTAGGGAAAAAAAATGAGACCTCACCCAAGGGAAAAGGTCAGTGGTGGAGGAAGGCAGAAAGGGCAGGCAGTGGCTGTAAAAAACAGTGGCTGGGGGTACCTCCTCCTCCAAGGACACCGGAGGGGTGCTGGATACTCAAGTCACTCCCTCCGATTCAGGGAAGTGTTTACTCTGACCAGAAAAGGGGAAATTTACCCTTGGTGGGTGTTGAACGTAGCAACCCAGTGATCAGGTGTCCGGGAAAGTGAGCCTGTTGCAGGCAGACTAGAAATAGGGTCCTGGGGTACAGCTTCAGCCTCACAAAGGGAAGCACAGCACAGTCACCAGGAGAGCCTGTCTGTCAGCATCACTGTTACGATCTAAGCAGCGGATGCCATAAAGTCACACCAAGGGACAGATCTCACATGGGGGGTTTATTGGGAGGGGGTATACAGAGACAGCCTCTGGGCGGGGGTGGAAGGAAAGAGGGGCGGGGGGAGGAGGAACAGGCCTTTTGTAAGGGGACATAGCATGTGCACAGGAGGAAGGGGTCTGCCGCATGGTGTGACTTTATGGTGTCTGCCTTTTAGATCGTAACAGCCCCCCCCCCCCACCTCACTTCACCCTAGAGTTGGGTTGAACCCTCTCACCAGCTGAGAAACAAAAATTTCAGCCCAGGGCCTTCCAGATAACATAGGCTTTTAAATTAAAATCGCAGTGCTGGGTGGGGGACACTTCACACATCCTGGATAAGGCATCAGTGGTCGTACCCAGCTGGAGACTATCCCCCACCCCCCCACCCCCGCACGCTACAACACCAACCTGCCAGGCAAGATGCCCCTACTGGAGCAATAGCAGCATGGCTGCTGTGGGGGTAACCAACTGTTTTCTGGTTGGGTTTCAAGCCTGCTTCACAGGGCACAGTATCTATCCATTACTGTGAACCCAGCCAAAACCCTGTATCTAGGGAGGTCACGTGCCCTAGAGGCTTAGAGGGCACCCCAGCCTCGGTTTATAAAAAGGGCAAGTGTACACTTTAAAGATGTTCTTCTTCCTCCCCGTAGACTGCTGCTGTTCTCTGCCTATCACAGAGGTTTCTTTCTACAGCACAAAACCTCTGTCGTAGAGACTCCCAACTGGTCATGATGCTGAGAAGAAGAGATTATGGGTGCTCAGCCTCAGACCAAACCCCAGCCCAAGGCCCAGGGGACAGAGCAGAAGAAGGAATGGAAAGCATGTGAGAGCCGAAGGGAGTGGAGGCCTATGAAGTGTGTCTTCTGGGTAGAGACAGGACTTGACTGTCTCTCGTGAGCTCACAACACCTTCACAAGATCTGCATAAAAACTTAAGACACGGAGTGGGAGGACACAGAAACACAACATGAGTTGGGGGGATAAGAGAAGGTAATGGGGGGGCGGGGAATGCTTTAGTACAGCCATGAAAATAAGAGGATGAAGAGAAGGCTTAACAGTTAACCGCAGTGGCTGCTCTCACAGAAGATCCAACTTTGATTCCCAGCCCCCGCGTGGCAGCCCACAACCATTGGTCAGTTCCAGGGGATCTGACACCCTCTCCTGACCTCTATGGACAACTACACACACACATACTTCATAAACTTTAATATAATTCAACTAAGATATAACTACATCGTTTATCTCCCTTCCCCTTGCTCCCTGCATCCCCTCTCGCGGTGCGCTCTGTCTCCCTCTCAAACTGACAGTCTCTTTTTCTTTGACTGGTTTTCCATATATGTATTGTAGCTACAAGGGTCTGTAAATGCAACCTGCTCTGTTTATGCCGTTTGTGTGAACATGGCTGCAGAGTTGACTACTTGGTATGGGTAGTTGGTAGCTTGAATAGCTCCCATAGACTCCTGTGTTCACGGGGAATGGCAGGCACTATTGGGAGGTGTGGCCTTGTTGGAGGAAGTGTGTCACTGTGGGGATGAGTTCTCCTATGCTTAAGCTCCACCCACTGTGGAATTCGAGATGTTGAACTCTTTGGTCCTCCAGCACCACGTCAGCCTGCGCACCACCATGCTATCCACCATGACAATAAGGGGGACTAACCCTCTAAAGCCATAAGGCAGCCCCAATTAAATATTGTCCTTTATAAGAGTTGTCTTGGTCATGGTGTCTCCTCAAAGCGATGGAGACCCTAACCAAGTCAAGTCATGGTTTTCTCCGGTGATCTCCACTTGCTTTAAGGTGGGGCTCCATTGACAAGGGGTGCTGCAGCAGTTCCAGCCGAAGGTTTGGAGCTTGAAAGAGAACATTGGCCGTTTGTCTTTCCGGGCCTGGGTTACCTCACTTGATATGATCGTTTCTAGTTTCATCCATTTCCCTGCAACATTCGTGGCATTAATTTTTCTTTTCAACAGATGAATAGTATTCTCTAGTATAAGCACCACATTTTCATTATCCATTCATCATCCATCGGGTGGCTCCCGCTGCCTAGCTGTGGTGACGACTGCAGCAGCAGTGGCCATGACCAAGCAAATGTCTGTAGAGTCGGGTCGTGAGTCCTCTGGGCTGATGCCAAGGAGCGGTACAGCTGGATCCTATCGCTAATCTAGTCTCAGCTTCTGAGAATTCCCCCACAGTGCTTTCCAGAGGCTGTACCAGTTTTGCGGTCCCACCAGTAGGGAAGGAGGGCTCCCTTTCCCACATGGCGCCCAGCATCCTCCGTCGTCTGACTGTTGTTCTGTCATCTTTGCCATTCTGACTGAGGTAAGAAGAAATCTCAAAGTTGTTTTGATTTGCATTTCCCAAATTGCTAATGAACACTTTTTGAGGTATTATTTGCTTTTTTTTTTTTTTTTTTTTTTTTTTTACTTCTTCTATTGAGAGCTGATTAGATCACTAGCACATTTTTCAATTAGGCTTCTCTCTCTCTCTCTCTCTCTCTCTCTCTCTCTCTCTCTCTCTCTGTCTCTCTCGTTTTTTGAATTCTTCGCATAGTAATCCTCTGGCCAACAGCTGGCAAACTCTCCCACGCTGCACGCTTTGCCCTCACCCCTTGTTAGCTGTTTCTGTAGCTGTAAAGAAGCTGTTTAGTTTTTACAATGTTCCTTTTGTCGATTGCTAATTGTTTGGCCAGTGCAGTCCTGTTTGGAAGGGCCTTTCTCACACCTATGTCCTGGAGGGCACTGCCTCTGTTCGCTTCTAGCAGTTTCAGGCTCAAGTCTTTGATCCATTTGGGGTGAGTTTTCATTCAAGATTGACACATATGGGTCTAATTTCATTCTTCTGCATGTGGGCGTCCCAGTTTTCCCAGCACCATTTGTTGAGGACACTTTCTTTTCTCAGTGTGTATTTTTTTGGCATCTTTGCCAAATACCAAATCCAGCTACACATATCCATACTCTGAGTTTTTGTAAAGTCATGCTGATGGTGCTGTGACCCCCAGCCAAGTCTTCCTTTTGATCCCTGTTCTGCTAAACTGCTGATAAGAGTCCAAAAACATTTATGAGATTTTCTTCCAACTTGGTCTGATTTGTTAACATAAAAAAAAAAAAAACCTATTGCTCCCTCATCATCCTCCGCCCTCTGCAGTTCTCTCTGTTCATCCAGATTCACCGTAAGTTAGCAGAACTAGCCCTCCCATAATCCCTCCTAAAACTGTTCTAGTAATTTTTCTAGAACAATGTGTTCTAGAAAAAAAAATTTTTCGCCACGTGACTTCGCTAAGAATCAGCCGGGTGTGCCGGGTTCGCCCTACTGCAAAGGTCTGACCCTGATCTCCCAATGTCCTAACATTTGCCTCAGAACACACAAACTAGTTGCATCTCAATCACACACACACACACACAAAGCTTACCAGCCATACCTAAGTTAACTTTCCCCCGAACCCTACACACTGGCATCTCACCTTGGGAATAGGCTGCCATAACATCAAGATAAAATATCTGAGCTTGACTAACTACCGCACTGCTTTGCACCCAGCTCCTCTTTGCTTCCACCATTCTTCATAAAAGAAAAATTTTGTCTCTTTTCTTGTAGTGCTTACACACTTTTACACACTTTTATTTGTTTTGGTTGGTTAGTTGGTTGGTTGGCTGTTTGGGTTTTTTTGCTTTTTGGTTTTGTTGTTTTGTTTTTGTGTCTGTGGTACTAGAAAAATGATCCAGAGCTTCGTGCATGTTCCTGATGCAGACATGTCCCCAGCCCTCACTGGGGGGTTCTAGGTGGGATCTCCACCCCTGACCATGCTTCCAGCCCCTGGCTGGGGCAGGCTAGGCAGGGGCTGTACCCTGGTGGAGCCTTCCCCATCTAGCCAGGAAACGCTAACATCTGATGCCACGTGCATCCCCGTACTCAGGAGAGATGGACAGTAACTGACAGCAGGTCACACAGCACCCAAAGCCTCTATTAAAGCATCTGAGCAGGCAGCTCTGTAGGGACATGAAGCTGATTCACAGTCACCAGGAGAGGATGGGAAAGAAGTCAAGAATTTTGTCCTGGTTAGCTTTACATTAACCTGACACAAACTAGAGTCATCTGAGGGGAGGGAGCCTCATTTGAGAAAACTCCTTGATAAAATCAGGCTGCAAGCAGGCCTGTGGGTTATTTTCTTAATTGGTGACTGATGGGGCAGGGCCACCCCTGGGCTGGTGGGCCTGGGCTCTTTAAGAAAGCAGGCTGAGCAAGCCAGTGAGCAGCACCCTCTATGGCCTCTGCATCAGCTCCTGCCTCCAGGTTCTGCCCTATCTGAGTTCCTGTCCTGGCTTCCTTCAGTGATGGACTAGGATGCAGCCAAATAAACCCTTTGCTCTCCACAGTGCTTTGGCCACACCACAGCAGTAGTCGTCCTGGTAAGACAGATTTGAGACTGACACACTGCCTACTGCGCTAACGGGGCACAGTAAGACAGATTTGAAATCTTTACAAAAGTCGTCATGGTAATGGATGCTCAACTCTACAGAAAAAAAAAAAACATACATGAGATTTTGCTTTTGATATGAAGCCTTGATTTGTAGCTCGGACTTGCCCTGAATTAATGATCCCCCTGCCTTAGCTTCTTGAGTGCCGGAGTCACAGGCCTGTGCCACCACAGCTAGCTTTCTGGAAGATTCTTACAGCTGCTGAATTGCAGTATAAACATTACGTAAATACAAACTGTACTTCAGGCAAGGGAGGGATGGGGACAGGGAGAGAGAACAACCCAGAGCAGCGGTCCTCAACCTTCCTAATGCTGCAATCCTTTAACAGAGCTCCTCATGTTGTGGTGACCCCCAACCATATAACTGGTTTTTTGTTGATACTTCATAACTTTAATTTTGCTACTGTTATGAATTGTTTTTTTGGTTCTGTTGTTTTTGTTGTTTAAGTCAAGGTTTCTCTGTGTAGCCTTGGCTATCCTAGACTCACTATGTAGACAAGGCTGGCCTCAAACTCATAGCAATCTGTCTACCTAAAGATGTGCGCCACCACGCCTGGCACTGTTATGAATTGTAATGTAAATATCTAATATCTGATATGCAGCCCCTGTAGTGGATGTAAACATGTGTTTGTTTTGATCCCAAGTGTGGGATGGGGAACAGACTTGTGAGAGAACAGGTGATGTTTATCCACTAGAAGTTGAATCACCTTGTGTGGGGGCTTGGTTTTTGCCAGCTGAAACACATCTTAGTACAGACTCTGAGAGGAGATACATGTATGTATGCATGTATGTATGTATGTATGTGCATACATATGTGTATACATGCATGTATACATATATGCATACATGTGTGCACATATGTGTATACGTGTATGCATGTGCACATATATACGTGTGTGTGTGTGTGTGTGTGTGTGTGTGTGTGTGTGGTTATGTGTGTGTGTACATGCCCAAAACAGGAGGCGGGGGACTTTTTGAGTCTTGGTACTATTTGGCTATTCATCGGTCCACTTCAAGACACTCCTAGAGAGAACGGTACCAGAGAACGCTTCTGGGCTCTGGGTTCCTCCAGCTGCTGCTCCAGGTTCCAGCAGCAACTTTGGCTGAATTGCTGGTCTGCTGAGATCCTGCCGACCACACCAAGGGAATCGCTCTCAGATACTGAGTCCGAAAAGGTCTACTTCTCCTGTCCCCATTAACCTCTTTTCTCTCCTATCTAGGGTAGGTGGGTTGGAAGGGAGGTATAAGAATTAAAGAACCCCAAACAAAGTGGGTTTGGAAAAGGATGAAACCTACAGACCCCTGTGACCCAAAGGGGTCATGACCCACAGGTTGAGAACCACTGACCTAGCGGGTGAAAGCTCCAACCGGTATCTTTAGTCCCTGGAAGATTCTATGTGCTCAAATGTCCAAAATCTCAACAACAACAACAACAAAAAACCCTAAGCAACATGTTTTAAGTTTAGGGGTATATAAAATGGACTTTTATTCACCTCTTTCCATTGTGTCAGAGGATTGCTGCCTCCCTCTGCTAACCTAGGCCTAGTCCTGGAAGCCTCCAGCCTCTGTACAATCTAACCTAGGCCTAGAACGTTTTCAGCCTCTGAGGCTTACTGCTTAAAAAGCTTTTGATAAGATTTCATATCAAGGTTAACTTTGTAAGTGACATATGCCAGAATATAGAAGAACACTTTTACTCAAAAGGAGGAAGAGAACCCAGAAACAGGACCACAAGGCTACTTACTCTAACTTTGCAAAGACAGCCGCCCTCACAGGGCAACGAGCCCACTGACCAGCACCAGACAAGCATGAGGTACAGAGAAACCATTTTTTCTACCTCCAGGAAATATCTACATCCGGTGTGAGAATCTCACACTATAAAGCAGATAGAACTCCATATTTGAACAGTAGGACAGCATTCTCAGAACATTCAAGACAGATGGGCTAATGCCATGGAGGACAACTTGAGTCGATGTGGCCTGACGTGTGAGCTAACCCTGTCTTTCTCTTCCTTCTCAGCTTAGTAAGAACAAGAAAGGGTGAGCTCAGCCGGGCATGGTGGCGCAGGCCTTTAATCCCAAGCACTTGGGAGGCAGAGGCCAGCCTGGTCTACATAGAGAGTTTTGACAGTGAAACTGCCAAAAAAAAAAAAAAAAAAAAGTACTGAAACCCCATCTGGGCCTGCTGAAAGTGGCAATGCAGGGTTCAGGCTGGGGACAAGGCAAAAGTCAGGGTGCTGAAAACACCGGGGGTTGTGAGTCACGGCGGTTCCCGTGAAGCAGGAAGGTCATGAATTTAAGGTTAGCCTAAACTACGGGGTGAGACCCTAGTCAGAAGGAAGAGGGTGGGAAATAAACTTTTCTGAGTCTTTTTATGATATTGTGTGTGTGTGTGTGTATGTGTGTGCTTGTGTGTGTTCACATGAGGCCACGTGTGTCCAGATGTGCGTCCAGATGTGTGTGCCTGCCTGCAGACTCCGGAGTGAACATGAGACATCTCCATCAATTTGTCTCCTTTTTTTTTTTTTTAATTTCTCATTTCTTTGTGTGTGTGCAGCGCTGGGAATTGGACTGAGATAGCCAAGCACTAGAGTCCCTGCCCCATGTCAGCTTTTAAGACAGAGCCTCTTTGAGTCTTAAGGGCCTCTGTCTCCCAATACTGGGATTATAGATACAGATCACCACACCCAGCTTTTCTTTCCTTTTCTTTTCTTTTTTCTTTTAATTTTTCTCTTTTCTCTTAACTGTATGATTGCTCAGGTGTAGAGCATTCCTGTGTTATGGTTCATTTAAAAAGTATGGCCTAACATTTTGTTAGGCTATGGTGGTTATAGTAACATTTGCTTACTTGCTTTTTCTCTCTTTTTTTTTTTTTTTTTCTTTCTTTTTTTCTGGTTTTTCAAGACAGGGTTTCTCTGTGTAGCCTTGGCTGTCCTGGACTCGCTTTGTAGATCAAGCTGGCCTTGAATTCACAGCAATCCCCTGCCTCTGCCTCCCGAGTGCTAAGGCTAAAGGCATGCACCACCTACCTCCCAGTTTACTGTGATATTTTCTAACCTGCTATCAATCAATAAAAGACACAGACACCTGTTATATTTTAGAATAGCCTTGATTCACCACACATATTAATTCCCTAAACTACCTTCCAATATCTCCCAGCCTCCATCCCATGTCATCTGCTTCTAATAATTTCTACTGAGCTTCCTTCCATCCATAATCCATAAATACTCACGAATGTTGTCCATCTCCTCCATCCACACCGATCGGGCCACGTGCTCTCTCTGGCTAACCCATCTCAGAGGTCCACTTCCTCCTCCCATACCTGCCTTTCTTCCTCCCAAGATCCTCTCTGTCCCGCAAAGCCCACAAACTTTTGCCGCTCAGTCCTTGGCCAGGTATAGGTTTTCTTTATTAGTCAAACAGGGAGGCGAAGGCATGAGAGTCTGTGATGAGAACCAAGGGAGGGAGGAAGCAATGAGCAAACACAAAGCACCAGATCATGCTCCAATGCCCGCGAAAATCAGGGGCCAGTCTCTTAGAGTTGGTTCTCTCCTTTCCCCCATGGGGTCCCTGGGATGGAACTGAGGTTGTCCAGCTTGGCAGCAAGTGCCTTTACCCGCTGAACCCTCTCACAGGTCCTCTGCTAAATGATGTTCTAATGAACTATTTCTTCCTCGCATTGCTCTTGTCAGGTGTGCTAGAAGAGCAAGAGGGCGAGTGTGCTACACTACAGCACAGCCACGGGATGCAGAACAGGGCTCCAGGGCTGTTTCCTCATGGGGTAGTGTGTAGAATTCAGTTATGACTCATAGATAGATCCTGAGAGTTGCATGGCTGCAGTCTGAGACTTCCAGCCTGAGCCAGCTTCCCCCCACACACCCCTAGTCACATCTGTGAGTCATTGGTGACCCTCCAAGCTCTCCACTGAGGAGCTTCTGCTTCCCAGGGAAGCCGCTGAAAAACAGCTCTGGAAGAAATGGAGTGAGAGCACACGCACAGTTGCCAGGTTTCACATCCAAGTCTGAGAGAATTACAGGACGACTTTGCTCCTTTATTCACACATGTGCTCAAACCTGAACTTCACAGTTACTTACTTGAGGCACAGTCTCACTATGCTTTTGTAAAGTTCCATCTCTACCTCTGCAAAACACAATATGTAAAAAGGTGCTGAGCTAACAGTGCTGAGCCCTCCCACCACCCTGGTGACTTAGTAACAAGTCTTTTTTTTTCCCCCCCCTACATGTATTAGTTTAGATTTCTATAGAAATGGAACAATGGATCATTTTCAGGGGAAACTTTTCTGCCTGCCTGCCTGTGCCTGCCTGCTTGCCTGCCTGCCTGTTTCAAGACAGTGTTTCCTTGTGCCACTCCAGCTGTCCTGGAACTCACTCCGTAGCTCAGGGTGGCCTCAACTCAGAGATGCCACTGCCTCTGCCTCCCGGGTGCTGGAATTAAAGGTGTGTGCCACCACCGCACGTTGAGGAATCTTGGCAGATTGTTTCACACAGTCAGAGATCAATGCACCCTGTGACAACCATCTTCAGAACTTAGAGCCAGGAAAGCCAACAGCTGCCCCATCCAAGATGCTGGGCATCTGGAAACAAGCAGAGCTTCGACAGCAACAGCAAGGAGCCAGTGCACAATCGAAGGCTGAAGACCCTGGAGTCTTATCTCCACAGGCAAGTGCAAAAAACCACTTTATCCCCGGACTTGAAAGATGATGTCTCAATGTGTAAAGTGTTTGCTGCACAGCCTGCCAGATCTGGTTCAGAGCCCCAGCAGGTACACAAGAGGCAGAAGCATTGCCTCAGCCCTCCTGTGGTGACAAGGGCATCCTGGGAAGTTCCAGGTCAACTGGCCTGGTACACACAGCAACAAACAACCGAGACCCTGACTCAGATAATGTGGGAAGTGACAGCTGACAGCCAAGGCTGGCCTCTAACAGCTGCACACCTGCACACGCGCCCACCCATACACTCTCACGCTCGTGTACTCACACGTGTACACACTCACAGGCTTGCGCACACACACAAACACAAACTCACAGGCACTCACACACCCACATGCAGTCACACACACTTTCACTCACACGCACTCACACGCACAAGTTCAACAGGGCTTGGGCATAGCATCTGCAGACTTTCCCTTTCCTTCTTCCTCTTTCTCCTTCCTGCTGAACAGCATCACCCTTCCCTGTTCAGAATGCTGAGCACACACTCCAGCCTTCTTCAGAACCTCTTGCAGACATAGTCAGTTTCCTAAGCTCCCTCAATGCTCCAAGTCAAGAAAAGAGCCAAAAATCCACCATGGAGCTGGAAAGACAGCTGGGCTGGTGGAATGTATGGTGCAGCCTCCCCTAGTCTCCACCCTATTCCTTTGAAATGGCATCTCTTCTGAACCTGGGCCTCACGTTTTCTCAGCCAGGCTATCAGCAAGCCCCAGAGCCCCTCAAAGCTGGTGTTACAGATGTTATGCGGGGCTGGATCTGGACTGCCGCCATTAACTCTGAGTCATCCTCTCAACCCACCACTTTCATTAAATTCTTTTTGTTTGTTTTTCAAGACAGGGTTTCTCTTTGTAACCCTGGCTGTCCTGGAACTCACTCTATGGACCAGGCTGGCCTCGAACTCATAGAGATCTGCCTGCTTCTGCCTCCAAGTGCTAGAATTAAAGGCGTGTACCACCACTGTCCAACATCTTAATGGCTCACTCTACTCCTGAGCTCCTGTGTGCGTGAGTGTGTGTGTATGTGTGTATTACCATATGTATGAGAATATATATGTGTATCTGATATGGGGGTGTATGTATTATATGAGTATATGTGTGTATGTACGTGAAGGTGTATGTGTGTGAGTGTATATATGTGTGTATGTGTGTGAGTGTATATATATTTAAGTGTGTATATATATGTATGTGGGTGTACGTATGTGGGTGTACATATGTGTGTGAGTATGCATATGTGACTGTATTTCTGAGTCTGTGTATGTGAGTATGTATATGTGGTACATTTATATATGGTTTGTGAATGTGTGTGTACCTGAGTATGTGTGTGACTGTGTGTGCATCCAGGTAAGTGTGTGCGTGGGTCTGCCTGTGCACCCTTGGGTGGAGGTTGGGCCAGACTCGGTGTCTTCCTCTGCTGCTCTCCCCTTTATTGCCTCCAGATAGGGGCTCTCCGTGAACCAAGAGCTGCCAAATCAGCTGCGCTGGCCACCGGTGAGCTCTCGGCATCTGCCTATCTTCATCTCTCTGATGCTGGCATTGCAGGCACCTGGCGCCACGCTCAGATTGTCACATGGGTGCCGAGATTCAAGCCAAGGTCCTCCTGTCAGCTCCTCAGATGTGCCCCTTTAAGTGATGTCAGTCAGGGACAAGAACTTGTCTGGTTCACCTCACAGAATGAGACAATAGCCAACTAGAGCCTCCTTGGCCATGGTGGGAATTACGAAGACCCCTTTCCTCTATTGCAACCTAAAGTTTAGGTTTTAAGGAGAGAGGAAGACAGAGCAACAAAGACACAAAAGGAGGAAAAGAAAGTTCCATCAGAAGTTAATATAAGCTGGGCGTGGTGGTGCACACTTTTAATCCCAGCACTCAGAGAAACAGAGGCAGGTGGATCGCTGTGAGGTCGAGGCCAGTCTTCTCTCCAAAGGGAGTCCAGGAAAGCCAAGGCTACACAGAGAAACCCTGTCTCAAAAATGAAACAAACAAACACACACAAAAAAATAAAAATAAAAATAAAAATAATAAAAAAATAAAAAACTCAGAAGTTAATATTAGACCTTCAAGGCCCCTCCCCAGAAAAGACACATCACCAAAAGAGTGCCAACTAGAATGGCACATGATGAAAAAGGGATTTTGTTTTGTTGTTTTGGTTTTTGAGACAGGGTCCTCTATAGTCCATGCTGGCATCAAACTCACTCTAGAGCCAAATCCTGATCCTCCCTCCTCCAGGTCCCCAGTGCTAGAATGACAGGTGTGCTCCATGGAATTCAGCACATCAAAAAGGTTCTAAAAATAGGAAGATGTGGTTTCAGACACAGTGAAGGACTGCTGTAGGCTCAATTTTCTTAGCAAATATATTTTATTACGAACTTATTAACTGAGAGTACTTCACTTGTAACCCGACTATCTGAAACAATAGGAAAAGGAGATTAAAGAATACAATAATGAAACTGTAAGGATCTCAGTTCCGAGGAACAATTCTCCTGGTGTAATCAGCAGGATTTCTTCTGCTGGAACCTGGAGTAACCAGAACCCAGAACCTCAGCCAAACCTGGAGCCCCAAAGCCTTCCCTTGAGTGGTTCTCTCTAGGAGCTTCTCGAAGCAGAGTGATGAACAGCCAAAACTATCCCAAGTCTCCAAAGGCTTCGCCTCCTGTTTTTGGCTCACATTTATATCTCCTCTCAGAATTTGTTCAAGGATGTTTTTCAGCTGCTTAAGAACCAATCTCCCCAACACAGTGGTATGACTTCTAAGGGGATAAACATCACCTGCTCTCTCACAAGTCTTTTTCACCCCCTACTTGTGATCTAAACAAACAAACAGAAAAAACATGTTTATCTCTCCTTCAGGCCGTGGCGCCACTCAACTGAGCTGAACACTTTAAAGGGCTGGCTAGATGGCTCAGCTGGGAAAGGCGCTTGCTGAGAAGGCTAACAACCTGATTTCTATACCTGGGAGGGGTTGGGGAGGTGTGTGAACACACATGTTGGGAGGACCGTAGAGAGTATCTTTAGACATAGACGCCTCTAACCACACTTGATACATGGCCCTTGACACAACTCCCTGCTAGCTCTCCCCTCCCTGCACCTGTAGGATAATTAAGTACTGTGTTCCCGCCCATGTGATAGGAGTGTGCTGCCAAATGCAAAACAAGCATCCTTAAAGCGCCTGGTTCCAACCAATTATTCACACCTATCCTGGAAGCCCTGCCCCACTCACTCCCCAATGGCTATACAGCCTTTGTTCTCCCTGAATGAAGCTGAACTAGCTCCTGGAGTGGCTCGGGGGCGGGCAGGGAGGGGGCTTCCGATCTCTGTCATGCCTATGGCCTTCCAAGCTCTGTGCCTCATCTTCTGCTCCTCCTGCCTTGATGGGCTGGTGGCCAGCAGCTCCCCCCCCCCCCCCCCAGGAAGAGTGGAACAACACACACACACACACACACACACACACCACAAACACGTAACTTGACATTTGTGAATTATTCAGGTAGCAGTGACTATGCTAAAGCACGAGGGTCCAGGGTTTGGACACTGGCCTGGAATGCATGAGTCCCTGTCTCAAACACTCAAGCAAAATAGGACTGTGATGAGAAACGCTGAAGCCAGGCACAGCAGCTGGTGCCTGCCATCCTGGCCCTGGAAAGGCAAAGGCAGGAAGGTCAGGAGTTCAAAACCAGCCCTGAAAACATAAAACAGCCTTAAAAAAAAAAAAATCAAACATGGGAAATGTTATGTAATAAGTAATATGAATTTCATCACAATAAAAACCTTAGTAGCAAAATATATGGGCTCACTGTGTCTGCATAGTACTGGTGGCATTTGAGGCCACATATTTCACAAATGTTGCGTACATGCCACCAGGGCCAGCTCAGCCAAGCTGATTTAGTTTTTAATTCGTGTGTGTGTGTGTGTGTGTGTGTGTGTGTGTGTGTGTGTGTGTGTTTCGAAACAAGGTCTTTCTATGTAGCCCTGGCTGGCCTGCGACTTGATCTATAGACCAGACCGGCCTCACAGAGATCTGTTGGTGTACTTTTTAAATCTTTTTATTTTGGGTTCTTTAAATCTCTTTTTTCCTTCTTCACCCCAATCCCTTCCAACACCCCAACACCAGCTACGAGAGAAAGAAGGTTTGTAGGGTAGGGAGAGGGGCGTAGTTGTCCTTAGCTACTTCCTGCTGGTGAGGTCATTGGGTTCCTTGGGGCAAGTCCAATCCTCATTTCAGGATATCTCCAACTTCTCCTAGACTGCATCAACAGCAACCAGGAGCAGCAGGGAGAAACCCCAGCAGCCCTCTTCTTTCTCAGAGCCCCAATCTCACTCTTGGTCCCGCTTTTATTCCCCTGGCAAAGACCCCATGCCCCCGTTCAAGGTAGTTCACAGCTAACAAAGATCACGTGGCCCTCTCAAAAGGCAGTTACCAGCTGTGGACAAACGGGTGCAACCCCCCTTGGCCCACACCTGGGATTAAAACAAAAACGTGTTTACATATAAACCAAACCTTCCCCAACAGAGATCCACCTGCCTCTGCCTCCTGAGTGCTGGGATTAAGGTGTGTACCACCACCACCACCCAGCAGTTATATTATATTTATGAGTGCGTATATATTTGTGTGGAGGCTTGTGGGTACTCATGGAGCCCAGAAGAGGGTGATGGAGTCTCTGAAGCTGGAGTTACAAGCCACTGTGAGCCAACGTGTGGGTGCTGGGAACCAAACCTGGGTCTTTGGCAAGAGCAGCCCGGAATCTTAGCCACTAAACATCTCTCCAGTCCCAAATGTCTGAAATGTCTTCTTAAAAAAGAAAACTGCTTTTTATTAGGAGATGGACTTTTTTTTTTTTTTTTTTTTTTTTGAGGTAGGGTTTCTCTGTGTATTCCTGACTGTCCTGGACTCACTTTGTAGACCAGGCTAGCCTCAGACTCACTTTGTAGACCAGGCTAGCCTCAGACTCACAGAGATCCTTGTGCCTCTGCCTTCCAAATGCTGGTATTAAAGGCATGTACCATTATGCCTGGTTTAGGAGATGGATTTTATCAAAGCATTTATATTCGTGTACAAAATTCTCATTCAGTGAGTAAATGTTTTCATTAAGTAAGAAAAACAAATTGGGGCTGGAAAGATGGCTCAGAGGTTAAGAGCACTCACTGTCTGTTCTTCCAAAGGTCCAGAGTTCAATCCCCATCAACCACATGGTGGCCCACAACCATCTATAATGTGATCCGATGCCCTCTTCTGGCCTGTAGGCACACATGTGGGCAGAATACTGTATAAATAATAAATAAATCTTTTAAAAGAAAAACACATTTAAATAAGCTTTAAAAATAAATGACACAAAAAATAAAATAAAATAAATGACAGTTCATAAAAACAAAAAGAAAGGAAAAGACTCGTTAATTTTAATCTATGGAAAATTCTGATCTGAGAAAATTTTTAAAAAGAATTAAGAATTAAATCAAGAAAAAAACAGAAGAAAAAGAAAAAAATTTAAAAGAAAATTAAACGTATGCCAATATTCAGGCAATGACTTCTCTTGTGAATTATTTGAGAGGCTGAATCAGAAAGTTTGCTTCAAGTGTGAGGCCAGCCTGGGCTACAAAAGAACTTCATGTCCAAATCCACAACTTCCTACCTTAGGAGAAATGGGCATGTTTAGTGAGATGCTTATGAGAAACAATTTCACGGACGAGATGTGAAAACAGTCCAGATGTCGGGAACATGAGCCATCTCCATCTGCCCCAGGGAAACATCATTTGACCACAAAAAAGGGAAGGAGTTACCGCAGCATATGACTGGAGCTCCCTTAACAGAGCTCTCAGCTAGCATTTGCAAGAGCCCAGGTGTTAGCCCCAGCACCCACCTCACAAACCAGGCCTGGTGGTGTACCCCCCTCCCCGAATTCAGATGAAGGTGGGAGGGTCAGGGGTTCAAGACCTGTACTGATTTCCAGGCCAGTCTTGGCTTCAGGAGAGCCTGTCTCAAAACACACACAAGATCCTAACACATGAGACTACAGGTCACAGCAAGTCCAAAATTAGTCAAGACAAATCTCATAACGTCTTTTACGTTGGTGTTTTGGTTTCATCGTTTTGTTGTGTTATATTACTATTAGGTTTTTGCTGAAACAAGGCCTCACTCTGTAACCCAGGCTGTCTCCAAACTGACAGCAATCCTCTTGTCTCAGACTCTTTTTATTAAAAAGTATTTATGTGTGTGCATGCGAGTATTATTGCTACTGCGCAGGTGTGAAGGTCAGAGGACAGCTCGCCGAAGTTAGTTCTCTGTTCTGCCATGGAGGCCCAAGGAATCTAAGTCGGTCATCAGGCTTAGCTCTTAGGGCCTTTACCTGCTGAGCCATCTTACACCCCCTCCCCCAGCCCACTCCCATTTCTCTCACATTCTGCCTGAGCTTCTTGATTTCTAGGATGACAGGTATGTTGCCACTGGAATGTTCCATGAAATCTTGCGTGTGTGTGTGTGTGTGTGTGTGTGTGTGTGTGTGTAGGCATGTGTGTAAAGGCTGGTATGTGTGTGTGTGAAGGCAAATGTGTGTGTATGTGGGTGTGTGAAGGCATATGTGTGAAGGTGAGTGTGTGTGTCTGTGTGTGAAGACATGTATGTGAAGGTGAGTGTGTGTGTGTCTGTGTGTGAAGGCATGTGTGTGTATGTGTGTGTGAAGGCATGTGTGTGAAGGTTAGTATGTGTGTGTGAAGGTGAGTGTGTGTGTATGTGTGTGTGAAGGCATATGTGTGAAGGTGAGTGTGTGTGTGTCTGTGTGTGAATGCATGTGTGTGTATGTGTGTGTGAAGGCATGTGTGTGAAGGCTAGTATGTGTGTGTGAAGGTGAGTGTGTATGTGTGTGTAAATGCATTTGTGTGTGTGAAGGCATGTGTGTGAAGGCTAGTATGTGTGTGTGAAGGCTAGTATGTGTGTATGTGTGTGTGTGTAAAGGCATATGTGGGAAGGCAAGTGTGTGTGTATGTGTGTGTGTATGTGTGTGAAGGCAGTGTGTGTGTGGGGGGGTGTATGTGTGTGTATGTGAAGGCATGTGTGTGAAGGCTGGTATGTGTGTGTGTGAAGGCAAGTGCGTGTATGTGGATGTGTGAAGGCATATGTGTGAAGGTGAGTGTGTGTGTCTGTGTGTGAAGGCATGTGTGTGTATGTGTGTGTGAAGGCATGTGTGTGAAGGCTAGTATGTGTGTGAAGGTGAGTGTGTGTGTGTAAAGGCATTTGTGTGTGTGAAGGCATGTGTGTGTACGTGTGTGTGAAGGCATGTGTGTGAAAGCTAGTATGTGTGTGTGAAGGTGAGTGTGTGTGGTGTGTGTGTGTGTGTGTGTGTGTGTGTGTGTAGGCCCAGCTGTCATTGATGCACTTTGATTATAGAGCAGGCCCCGAGGTCCGAATTACAAGCCTGGGCCACCATGGCTGGCTTTAATCTGTCTCTTCTGGGACTTGAGTAAATGCTCGGCCAGCCAGCCCCACTCCAGCCACAGAAGGCTGCCTCGTTGCCTTAGGCCCCAGGGCTGTCTGTTGTACCCACCCTGGTCTGGGACCTGAGACTTAGGAAGGGCAAAGCTCTGCCTGTGAGTCTGTGGGGCAGGAGGTGAGTCAGAGGGTGCAATGCCTCTTGGCATTGTTCCCTGCTTTTGAGTGACAGCATGGTCCAACGTCCCTTTGGCTTAAATGAATGCCAGAAAATGAATGCTTCTGTTACATGCTTCTGTCTGGTTCCTCTCTACAAACCTCCCTTCCACCCTGGCTGAGGAGGCTCACTAGAACCAGCTTCACATCAGCAGTGTCTATATGAAATGATGTTTAAAGGGCTGCTGCTGTATGTGGCCTTACAAGCAGGAGGCCCTGGGCCCTGCCCCTGCCCCTGCCCCTGCCCCTGCCCCTGTCCCTGCCCCTGCCCCTACCCCTGCCCCTGCCCCTGCCCCTGCTCCTACCCCTGTCCCTGCCCCTACCCCTGCCCCTGTCTCTGTCCCTGCCCCTGTCCCTGTCCCTGCCCCAGCCCCTGCCCCTGCCCCTGTCCCTGCCCCTGCCCCTGCCCCTGTCCCTGCCCCTGTCCCTGCCCCTGCCCCTGTCCCTGCCCCTACCCCTGTCCCTGTCCCTGTCTCTGTCCCTGCCCCTGCCCCTGTCCCTGCCCCTGCCCCTGCTCCTACCCCTGTCCCTGCCCCTACCCCTGTCCCTGTCCCTGTCCCTGTCCCTGCCCCTGCCCCTGCCCCTGCCCCTGCCCCTGTCCCTGCCCCTGTCCCTGTCCCTGCCCCTGCCCCTGCCCCTGTCCCTGTCCCTGCTAAATGAACTTGGTGGAGCCCCTGACTAGAATCCCCAGTGAGGGGATGTGGCTCAGCAGCGGAGCTTCCCTCCTAGAATCCCCCAGTAAGGGGGCTGAGGGTGTCATCACGAGTGAAGCCTCCCTAAAATCCCCAGCGAAGGGATGAGGGTGTGATTGGGATGGAACCCCACCTTAGAATCCCTCAGTGAGGGGGCGTGGTTCAGTGGTAGCAGGAGGCCCTAGGTCCAACCCTCAACATCACAAACCATAAATGAAATCCAGCAGCTGTGTACAGAATCTCTCAAGTTCCTCACTTGTTACTAGCTTTTGGCGCTGCTGTGATGCAATCACGTCCATTCATGCCAGAGAGAACGCTCAGGAAACCACCATGGGCCTCGTGATTCAAGATCGGGTCTGCGTTCTCATTTCTCCTTGTAAAGCCTCTCAGCAGTACCGGACACCCCAGCCCATGAGTTCTCACTTCCGTGCCAAAACACATTCCCTGGTGGCCTTACTTGCTCACCAGCACAATGGCTGGAACCCAGAACCTTGGACCGGCTACACAAGCACCCTACCTTTGGGATTTTTGAGACAAGGTCTCCAGGAGCCCAGGCTGGGCCCGCCTCAGCCTCCTGAACGGTGGGACCACAGGTGTCACCACCACACTGAGGTGGTGGAGGTGCACACCTTTAATCCCAGCACTCAGGAGGCACATTTAAGTGATCTCTGAGTTTGAGTCCAGCCTGGTCTACAGAGAGAGCTCCGGGATAGCCAGGGCTACACAGAAAAACCCTTTGTCCAAAAAAAAAAAAAAGAAAGAAAGAAAGAAAGAAAGAAAGAAAGAAAGAAAGAAAGAAAGAAAAGAAAATTAACTAACTCTCTCATTATCTATTCATTGTCTCTTCCATCACACCTAGCAATCTATTTGTCCTCTTCTAGAACATTCTACAGCCTCTTCCATGAGTCTATGCCTCCATTCCTGTTCATCCTTTCAGACTCATCCTATAAGCTGAGCAGTCATCCAATAAGCTCACCACACCATCACTCGGCGCTAGTGTGGTGTGTATGTGGTATGTGTGTGTGTGTGTGTGTGCACCCACATGTGTGCCCGTGGAGGCTGGAAGCTAATCTCAGGTGCATTTCTCAATCCCAGCCCCCTTTTGTTTCTGAGACAAGGTCTCCTACAAGCCTGGATCTCATTGGTTAGGCTGAACCAGCTGGTCATGGACCCTGGAGTCTCTGCCTCCCCAGGGCTGGGATTTATACATTTACTACTGGCCTTAGGGGTCACAACCTGTGCCCCAGTAACCCCGGTTCAGTCACCCTATTTAATAAGCCTATTAAAACAGCCAAATTAGCCAGACATGGTGGCACATGCTTTTAAACCCAGTATTTGGAAGGGAAAAGGCAGGTGGATCTTTGTGAGTTCAAAGCCAGCCTGGTCCAGGCAGCTAGGGCTGCATAGTGAGACCCTGCCTCAAAATTTAAAAAAAAAAAAAAAAAAAAAAAAAAGCAAATTAATAGTGAAAAGCAGAAAAAAATCCGTGTGGCCACATTTGGGAAAGGGACGAAGATGCCCATGACCCCGCACTCCCATCGAGCTTATCTTGGGTGGCCCTAATATGACCCCAAGTTTTAAATAAGAAGCAGGAGACACACATGAGGAGGGCTGGAGATGCCAGCGGTTAGAGCACCAGCTGTTCTTATTTAATTATTCTTGTTGTTTGTCTGTTTTTTGTTTGCTTATTTAGATAAGGCTTCTCTGTGTAGCCTTGGCTGTCCAGGACTTGCTTTATAGACCAGGCTGGCCTCGAACTCACAGAGACCTGCCTGCCTCTGCCTCACTAAGTGCTGGGATTAAAGGCGTGCGCCACCACACCTAGTTGTACTAGCTGTTCTTGCAGAGAACCAAAGTTCAGTGCCCAGTGCCCACACAGGGACTCACAGCCACCAGTAACTCCAGCTCTGGAGAGCCTAGCGTCCCCTTCTGAGCTCTAGGGGCACCAAGCACAAACAGTGTGCACAGATACAAACAAAAACACTCATCCACATAAAATAGTTTTTAAAAAAAAGAAGAGAGAGAGAGTGAGAGATGCTAAGAAAGTAGTCTGCTACCATGTGGTCCTGTCCGTCACCATCTCAGCTCCAGTCTCTTCTGCAACGTTATCCCGGTGTCAATCTCCCTTCAAGAGGAAAGCTCTGCCCCTGGACCCTCCTGCAGTTGGTGATTCCTGGGGAGATTCTAACTTTGTAGGTGCCCTGTTTTCAATAGTCTGATACCCAGCAGGAAGTGCCATTGCGTCTTTAGAATACACACACAGGTCAGTTACACCTGTGCACCTCCACGACCAATGTTTATTTTGTGTAGCCAGGTGTAGAGGTGCACGCCTTTAATCCAAGCCCTCGGGAGGCAGAGGCAGGTGGATCTCTGTGAGTTCAAGGGCAGCCTTGTCTACAATGCCAGTCCATACAGCCAAGGCTACACAAAGAAACCCTGTCTCAAAAAAACCAAAAAGAAGGAGAAGGAGAAGGAGAGGGAGAGGGAGAGGGAGAGGGAGAGGGAGAGGGAGAGGAAGAGGGAGAGGGAGAGGAAGAAGAAGAAGAAGAAGAAGAAGAAGAAGAAGAAGAAGAAGAAGA
>OU015756.1:47571777-47613097 GCA_907169655.1 Acomys percivali | reverse complement strand
GTGTGTGTGTGTGTGTGTGTGTGTGTGTGTGTGTGTGTGTGTGTGTGTGTGTACAAAGTTTTATTTGGGTTCCTCCTCCCCTCCTCCTCCCCTCCTCCTCCTCCTTCTTCTTCCTTTTAACGGTTAACAACCTGTGGTCAATTAGGCACCCACTAAGAAAGAAAAAGTTGGCCACAGCTGTCTGAAAGAAGGGAAATTTTTAGCATCAACAATAGGTGTTTCCCTGAGAAAGATGGGGCTGGCTGGGCAAGAACTAGCTCAGTGATGGGAAATGGGCCGAGCTGGGTAGAAAGGGGATCCCAGCCTAGCCACCACCTGGAAGGGGCTCCCCAGTGCTGCCAAGGAACACAGCCGTTGAACAGCCACAGTTAGACACAAAAATACAAATGACACCCACAGTCAGGTCACAGAGAGAGAGACAGAGACAGAGAGAGAAGGATAATTGTCAAACACAATGAGAATAAAACAAGCAAGGTGTGGCGGCTCATATCTGTCATTTTAGCATTTGGGAAGCTAGAATATTACAATCCGCCAACTTTGATGCCAGCTTGACTATGTATAGTTTCAGGCTAGCCTTGGCTACAGAGATAGATCCTGACTCATGAGGAAAGAAAGAGAGAGGAGAAAAGGGGGGAGGAAAAGAAGAAAAGAGATCTTATACAGGGCGTGGCGGCCCACGCCTTTAATCTCAGCACTCAGTAGGCAGAGGCAGGTGGATTGCTGTGAGTTCAAGGACAGCCTGGTCTACAAAGAGAGTTCTAGGACAGCCTGGGCTATTACACAGAGAAACCTTGTCTTGAAAAACACACACACAAACAAACAAAAGACACACTAGCAAATGTTTGTAATATTAGCTCTGGGAAGCCAAACATAGGAGGATCCCTGAAACCTAGTGGCAAGCTGTTCTAGAGCCCACATACTAGTGAGAGATCTTATCTTTAAAAAACAGAAGCAAAAAAAAAAAAAAAAAGAGGCTGGAGAGATGGCTCAGTGGTTAAGAGCACTGGCTGCTCTTCCAGAAGACCTGAGTTCAATTCCCAGAAACCACACGGCAGCTCACACCTATCTTGTACCTCCAGTTCAAGGGCTTGTGACACCCTCACACAGACACATATGCAGACCAACACTAGTGAACATAAAATAAATTAAATTAAAAGCAAAAGCCAACAACAACAACAAAACAATACTCCAATAAGACATCCAGGTTCTTGGGGCCTCCTAGCCTTCAAGTCTCTTCGGCAGCAACCATGCCCTCTGTAGTGCTGAACCTCCTGTCAAGAGCCACACTAGGTAACCAAAGACAAAGATGGTGACAATTCTTTTAAAGTCCTGTTTGGAATGGGCTGGGTGAGTTGGAAAAGAAAAGGAAAGGAGGAGGAAGAGGAAGAGGAGGAGGAGGAGGAGGAGGAGGAGGAGGAGGAGGAGGAGGAGGAGGAGGAGGAGGAGGAGGAGGAGGAGGAGACGACATCCAGGCTCCTGAGTATGTGGATTAAATTCCCTCCTTGCTCAGTCCTGGATCCCGGAGCGGGATACGTGCGCCCCCTTGTGGAAAGTAGTCCCACCCCAGGGCTGCAGGTGGGCGAATCCGCCCGGCATCCTTGCAGAGCCCCTGGAAGGACGTGAGATAAAACCTGAGAGCCAGGTAGACCGCCAGCCCAAGGACCAGAGCCCAGAAAAGCCTGTACGGCCGCGGGATGCAATCAATGAGGATGCTGTAGGAGGAGAGATAGGTCATCGTTGCTCCCAAAGGGCCGACATCAGCAACGGGAAAGTAGCCAGAGCCCAGGAGTGTCACTTATGAGTGGACTCTGGTTTCCAAGCCATTCTCCCTAGGCTCCGCCCATTTCCCAGATGTCAAGCCCAGCACATTCCCTTGACCTCCTTTCCAGTTCTTCACCCCACCCCACCCCCACCATCCCAAATACCTTTCAGCATCGCCCCTCAGGATGCGCCTGTAAGTTCTCTCTCTATGCCCCGCCCAACTTCCCCAGGCATCAGCTTCCTTGAGGGTCTGAATTCCCACTTCTGACGTCATTCTCCCAGCCCTCTCTCCTACTTCAGACCCTGTTCAGTTTCCTTGTCGGGTTCACTTCCCTGCCAGTCTCCAAAGGCCCCGAATCAGGCCCTCCCCAGTTTCTTCGGGTCAATTAGGGTCTTTGCTGACTTCTCCATCCCGCATCCCAGGCCCAGCCCTCGACCTTACCACATACTCACCATTCTCCCTCTTCCACGTGCCTTCCTCCCAGGCCCACCCACAGCCATCTGCTATATGGTACCACCTCTAACAATATAGGTGAGATAGGCCTGTTTCCCCACCGGCCATTCCTCAGAGACGTCTCATTCCCTTTTCCACCCGGGACCTAGCTAACCACAGTCTTCCGCCCACACCTTGTTCTCCTACTGTGCTTTACAAACTCTCATTCCAGCCCCTGGACATACCCCTTCTTTTTTTGTTTGTTTGGTTTGTTTTGTTTTTTGAGACAGGGTTTCTCTGTGTTAGCCTTGGCTGTCCTGGACTCCCTTTGTAGCCCAGGCTGGCCTCCAATTCACAGAGATCCACCTGCCTCTGCCTCTGGAATGCTGGGATTAAAGGCCTGTGCCACCATGCCCAGCCCGCCCCCCTTTTTTTTTTTTAATATTTTATTTATTATGTGTACAGTGTTTTGCCTGCATATACAACTGCACTCCAGAAGAGGGGACCAAATCTTATTGTAGATGGTCATGAGCCACCATGTGGTTGCTGGGAATTGAACTCAGGACTTTTGGAAGAGCAGTCGGTGCTCTTAACCTCTGAGCTATCTCTCCAGCCTTCACCCACCCTTTCTTATTCTTTTTAAAATTTAGTTTGATTTTGTTAGTATGTATGGGTAGTCTGTGATGCTACAAGTGTTCAGGGAGGCCAGAAGAGGGAGTCAGATCCCCCTGCAACTGCAGTTACAGGTGATTGTGAGACGGGCTTGGGTGCTGGGGACTGAACTCTGCACCTCTACTAGAGCAAATGCTCTTGGCCACTGAGCCATTTCTTTAGCCCCACCCCGACCCCCAGCTCAGAAGATTGCCACACGTGAACATGACCCAGCCTTGAGCCCCACTCTCTGATCCCAAAATCTAAAGTGGTGATGGGGAAGAGAAAGGCCGCCTGCCCCAGTGTGTGCACTGGGACCGTGCACCTGTCCATCCCGGTGTGTGCTTGTGTCAATGGGAAAGAATTGGGCTCTGCACAGGTGTGGCTTCCAGGCCACCACACTCGCCGTGCACCGGTGTGTCTGTTGTGGCTCAGCAAGTGTGTACCGCATATGTGGTCTGGCCTGTTTGACCAAAAGCCAACTTGGAGAAGAAAGCCTTTATTTCCTCTTACAGCTCATGGTCCAACATCCAGGGATGAACTGGAAATTAATGTGGAAGCAGAAACTGGAGCAAAGACCACGAAGGAAATGAGAGCATCCCCACTTTGCCCTGTGTGCTCAGCCTGCCTCCTTGCATAGTCCCAGGGATGTCACAGTTCACAGTAGGCTGGGCCCTCCCACCACCAATCAGAAGTCAAGAAAATGCCTCACAGGCCAATCTGATAGAGGCAGGTAATGCCCATCCTGCTTTAAGCATCCCCTTACCCAAGTGTCAAGTTGACACGCCCTAGAGTCATCAGAGAGGAGGGAGCCTCAATTGAGAAAACACCTCCATAAGATATAAAGGAAAGCAACCTTGTAGGGCACTTTCTTAATTAGTGATTGATGTGGGAGGACATGGCCGGTTGTGGGTGGTTGCTACCCCTGGGCTGGTGGTCCTGGATTCTATAAGAAACAAGGCTGAATCAGCCATGAGGAGCAAGCCAGTAAACAGCATCCCTCCATGGCTGCTGCATTAGCTCCTGGCTCTAGGTGTCTGCCCTGTTTCGGTTTCTGTCTTGACTTCCTTAGATGACAAACAGTGATATGGACGTATAAATAAACGTTCTCCTCCCCAACTTGCTTGGATCACGGTTTTTTAATCACAGAAATAGTAATCCTAACTAGGACATTTATTAAGAGAGCAGAATAAACTCGTTGGCTCACCAAACAGAGTCCGGACGTAGTTGTTTCTGGTTTTCTTTCTTTTTCTGAGTTGTCCTTCTTTAATTATTTATTTAGTTGAGTGTTTTGCCTGCCTCTATGTCTGTGCCTCACTCATGTGCGGTGCCCATGTGTGGTTCTCCTCTTCCCTGGGGGGGGCTGATGGCCACCAGCCCACCAAGGCAGGAGGAGCGGAAGACGAGGCAGCACAGAGCTTGGAAGGCCAAGAGCACAAGGGAGCTCAAGAGCCACTCCGGGAGCTAGCTCAGCTTTACTCAGGGAGAACATAGGCTGTATAGCCCTTGGGGAGGGGGGGCAGGGCTTCCAGAATAGGTGCTCAGAACTGGTTGGAACCAGGGGCTTTAAGGATGCTCGTTTTTGCATTTGGCAGCACGCTCCTAGCCTATGAATGGGAACACAGCACCTAATTATCCTACAGGTACAGGGAGGGGAGAGCTAGCAGGGAGCTGTGTCAAGGGCCATATATCAAGTGTGGGTAGGGGCATCTAAGACACTCTCCAGATGGAGTCAGGCAGAGAGCAGGAGGCCCTGCTGGGAACAATGGCTCTCTGGACTGCAAGGACTGCAACCTCAAACAGCAGGGTCCTTCTAACACCCATGGGGGCCAGAAGAGGGCGACAGAGCTCCTGGAACTTGGTTACAGACAACTGTGAGCCACCATGTGGCCTCTGCTAGAACAAGTGCTCTTAATTGCTGAGCCATCTTTCCAGCCCCCTTGGTTGTTTCAAGACAGGTCTCACTATGTAGCCCAGGCTATACTGGAACTGGCTCTGTAGACCAGGCTGGCCTCAAACTCACAAGGATCCACCTGCCTCTGCCTCCTAGGTGACACCACACCTAGCTAGGGTTGCTTGCTTGCTTGCTTGCTTGCTTGTTTTGGCCTGTTGATGCCCTCACTATCTGCCTGCATTTCTGAAAAGCTCACCCAGGCATATATGGTCCAGGACTGAATGAGAAGAACTAAAACGAGCCAGGCGGTGGTGGCACACACCTTTAATCCCTGCACTCGGGAGGCAGAGGCAGATGGATCTCTGTGAGTTCGAGACCAGCCTGGTCTACAAAGTGAGTCCAGGACAGAGTGACTAGACAAGTGACTGACACAATGGCCATACGCCGCCACCACCCCTCCATACAGCCACACTCCACAGGGGACACAGCTGGTGTTCAAAGCACCCTTCGTGAGGAGCAGAGGCGTTGGGATGATCTTTCTGTGCACTGTGTAGAGGTTGTCCTTGTATTATTCAAACGCTGACTTCTGTACCAGCAGAGAGCTGAGAACAGGCCAGGCTTTGGTACTGTTATTCTTGTAGATGCATCATATTTTGTAAACATGCCCTGCTGCACCTTCTGGTTGCTTTAATAAAGAGCTGGGGCCATGCAGGTTGGCGCGGGCCTTTAATCCCAGCACTTGGGAGGGAGAAGCAGGCAGATCGCTGTGAGTTTGAGGCCAGCCTGGTCTACAAAGAGAATCCAGACCAACCAAGGCTACACAGAGAAACCCCGTCTCGAAAAAATCATCATCATCATCATCATCATCATAATGAGCTGAATGGCCAGTAGCTGGGGCAGGAGAGGAAAGGCGAGACTTCCACAAGAGATAGGACCACTGAGAAAGAATCTCAGGCAGGGTTTTAACAAGGACGCTCAGAGGAAGAAACAAGTGGCAGGACTACAGGACTGAGAACAGGTAAGGAGCCATGTGGAAGAACATCACCTGATATACAGGTTAAATTAAGTTATAAGAGCTAGTTGGCAACAGCCTCAGCAAAGGCCAAGCTTTCATAATTAATACAATGTGTCTGTGTCATTATTCAGGATCTGGCAGTCCAAGAAAGTCCTGTTCTACAGAGACTAAGGCTGGATGGGACAGTCGCTTCATCTGTTCCCCTTTTCCCCAAGGCCAAGGAAGGAAGTCAGGTGCTACCGGATGCTGAGTTTAAGCCACCTGGCTCTACCAGACTTCAATAAATAGTGCATTGAGGATGCTCAAAGGGCTGGGGACCTGGCGCAGCTGGTAGAGTGCTTGCCTAGCTTGTATGAAGCCCAGAGTTCCATCCCCAGCATGGCACAAAACTGAGAGTAGCCCCTCTGTCATCCCCGAACACAGGAGGTGAACACAGGAGGGTCAGGAGTTCTAGGCCAGCATGGATATTTGAAAAGGGAGGGGAGGACAGGGGAGAGGAGAGGAGGGGAGGGGAGGGGAGGGGAGGGGAGGGTAGAAAGGAGGCATGCTGACTCAGGAATGGGAAACCTAGGGGGAGACCTTTGGCGTGGGTCACCCTAACAGAGCTGACACCTGCTTGACATCAAGCCCCTCCTTTCATGGCCTGTTTGGTGATGTCAGGAGGTAACAGACCCCACCCCCTGCTCACATACAGCCTTCACACTTTACACACTGTTGTACATAGATTGAGGCTCAAACATATACACTGATGCCTCATATGATCCCAGGCATGTGCCAGAACAATTCAGAAACATACATGCGTAACTGGGGTGGGGGTGGGGCAGTGAGATAGAGGTCTCACTATGTAGCTTTAGATAGCCTGGAAATCTCCAAGTACACCAGGCTGGCCTTGAACTCACAGAGACTCACCTGCCTCTGCCTCCTGATTGCTGGAATTAAAGGTGTGCACCACTGCACCTGGCCCTTTTTTTTTTTTTTTTTTTTTTTTTTTTTTTTTTTTTTTAAGGACTAGGTTTAATACAGGATGTCCTCAAACTTACCCTGTAGCTGAGAGTGACCTGATTCCTCTACCTCCACCTTCTGAGCTCTGGGATGGCAGGTGTGTGTCACCAGATCACTTTATTCAATGTTGCAGCTGGAACCCACAGCTTCTACTTGGTCTGGCTGGAAACTCTACTCCGTTTCTGCCAGGGTCCAGCCCTGGGTGAGGTCAGGGCCTGAAGAAGGGTGGGTGCAAAAGTATCCATATGCAGGGACTGTCTGACACAAAAAGCTGGTGGTCTCCAGCTCTCATGGTCCCTTTGCAAACCCCCTCCCGGGCGGGGCCAGGGAAGTCTTGTCTTCTCCATCTCACACAGAGCCCATGAAGATCCGCATGGAAGACATGAGCCACATCCCATGCCTACAACTATGCTCACCGCCCAATGTGAGGATCTGTGACATCCTAGTCTGCCCTGGTCTGTGATAAGCAGCACTGTCATCTTTAGTGACATAGCCAGGCCATGAGCCATGTGTGATCCTGTGGTCCCACCTTTGGCTATGTGCCCACTAGAGTCGCCTCCTCCCATTCCAAGAGCAGTGGAATCACTGGGGTTGCATGCATCTAGTTGGTGCTGCAGGAAGGACCAGAGAAGGCAGACACAGCTCAGCATCAATCCATCCTCATCCCATCCTTCTACCCTGGACACCCCTGCGCCAGGCCAGAGAATATGCCATGTCCTTCCTGGGTCAGGGTCTGTGAAGATTATCACTCATTGTCAATTTGATGACACAATCTAGAATCCCTGAGGAGAAAGTCTCAATAAAAGACTGTCGTCTGGGGGCTAGAGAGATGGCTCAGTGTTTAAGAGCATTGCCTGCTCTTCCAGAGGTCCTGAGTTCAATTCCTGACAACCACATGGTGGCTCACAACCATCTATAATGAGATCTGCTGCCCTCTTCTGGCCTGCAGGTGTACATGCACACAGAGCACTCAGATTCATAAAAATAAATGAATCTTTTTTTTTTTTTTTTTTTTTTTTTCTTTTTAAGAGACTGTGTCTCTTTAGGTTGGGCTTGGGGGGGGGAGGGTAGGAGCCTGACTATGAGAGATTATCTTAATTATATTAGCTGAAGTGGGAAGACCCAGCCGGCTGGGACCAGCATCACCCTATAAGCAGGGTTCTTGAATTGTATAAGAGTGGAGGAATGAAGCAAGCAAGCAGCGCAGCTGAGCACTTAGGCATTCATTCTCTGCTCATGATTGTGGATCTCACATAACCAGCTCTTAGCTTGTTGGCTGCTCCATAATGGTTGAGCTGTAACCTGGAATTGTAAGCCAAAATAAGCCCCTTTCTCCCCCCACCCCCACCCCGAGTATTTTCTTGCATCAGAAGATTTAAAATAGCCAGACGTGGTGGCACACGCCTTTAATTCCAGCACCTTGGGAGGCAGAGCCAGGCAGATCGCTGTGAGTTTGAGGCCAGCCTGGTCTACAAAGCGAGTCCTGGACAGCCAAGGCGACACAGAGAAACCCTGTCACAAAAAAGAAACAAACAAAAAACAACAACAACAAAAAAGAAGACTTCAAACTAGGACAGAGTTCGAGGGTGGGTTGTTCTTTCCGGCTGAGAGAGTTATTAACTCCATTGACAGAGGAACAGCAGTACAGTGTGGGCGCTGAGGAGAGACCTGACCCATATGGCAGAATCCGGTGCCTCCTTACAAGCTGGAGAGGGAGGCTCTAAATCACAGGACTGAGGAGCAGCCCATGGCACGTGCTGGAGCTGCTGGCCTTCCTGCTATCTGAATCAGCCAAGGGTGAAAGGGCAGGGACCTAGAATAGGAAGTCACTGGTCCTGGAAACCAGATTACTATGTTACTGTATAGCTGATTGTCAAAGTTTCACAAAATTGGAGTGACCCTGGCACTTGCTATCTCTGTCCACATCCCCACACAATAGTCATTTCCAGAACTCTCCATCTCCAATTCCCACAGCCCCAGAGGACTCAAGCCAAGCCAGGGCCACACACCAGGAGGACAAGAGAAAGCCGACCTAGCTATGTCATGGCCTAAGATCAGGGTGAGGAACTGGCAGAAAGCTCAGAGGAGAGGCTGTGAGTGGGCTATAATGAACAGTGCGCTGGTGCAGCCACACGGTAAAGCACAGATGCCCGCCCCTTACGGTTGTGAGCCTCGCCTTTAACTGCTGAGCCATCTCTCCAGCCCGCCTGCCCCTTACAAAGACAGTACAGAGCCAGGGCTGAGTCAACTGCTCTCACACAGCCAGCAGCCAGCACGTGGAGCCAGACACATGACATGCGCAGGCACAGGCCCCAGCTGCAGGTTTTGTGATGGTGTTGGACCCTAGCAACACTGTATTCTTGAAAGCCAAGCCATTTGGCCACCAGATTGCTTTGTTTCTGTCTAATACCAAGCAACAAAGTAGCAGGAGCCCTGCAGTGATGAGAACCTGGGTTTAGGATATTCCGGTTCACGGCCTAGTTCCAGCAGCAACAATGTTTCAGCACCGTAGTGTGGTGCTCTACCCTCTTAGAGCCTCCGTTTCCTACCTTCAAAACTGCCATGAGCCTGCACCTCCAATCACTGTTTGCATTAAAACCTAAACAGATACCCATAATGCATTTAGAAAAAAATGTGGCCATTGGGTGTAGTATAAATATCTCTTTTTTATGCACTACTGGAGATGGAACTAAGTTACAAGCACATTCTAGGCAGGGGTTCCACCCCTGTTCACAACTCCCAAGCCCACGACTGAGGATTCTAGGCAGGGTTCCACCCGTGAGCCACGCCCCAGCCCCTCCCTCACTGGGGATTCTAGACTGGAGTTCTACGGCTTTCATGTTTTCAGAATTTTAATTCTAAGCTGTTTCAAAATTCACAGCTGGGGAGGTCATAGGCTCACAGCGTGGGGGCAGGGGGGTGGGGTGGAGGGTTGTTACTGTTTTTCTAAATTGACTGACTTCTGAAAGTTTATGTTTGTACCCACAGACAAGTGCTACTCCTAATCTTGAGCAGAGAAGAGTCTCTCTGCAGTCAACAGTCGTGACTGCAGAAGTTCATGGATACTCAGGGTGCTGAGAATGAGGAAGGATTGAGTGCTCGGGCCTAAACAGGATTTTAATACCCTGCCAGCTAAGCTTCTGGGAACATGGAAGAAGAGCGGAGACATTTAACAGGGCCAAGGTGGAATCTTCTGGGTGGGCACAACAGGACCAATTGCACTCATGAACACACAGCAGCTTCTGCAGCCTGCACAAGAAGGAGTCTATCAACAGTTGATCATGGGTTGGAGAGGGGGCATCTGGGGCCATTACCCCTTCCTCTGGAGGAGAGGTCATTATTTTCTCCTGTGTTATAACCATCGATGCACACCAGGAAGGATCCAATGGCCACCCATGGCCACAGAGACAGCCCTGGTAAATCTTAGTGGGTTGCAAGACAAAAAGCCGTAAATGTATAAGTAACTGTAAAAAGGGGGGGGGGGGGGGTTGACAGGGGGGGGAGGGAGAAAAGGGAGGTTGGGGTGAGGGGCAATGGGTCAAAGAAGAAAGTAAATTAATTAAGACACCTTGGGGGGTGGCTGGAGAGATGGTTCAGTGATTAAGAGCACACTGGCTGCCAAAGGACCCAGGTTCAATTCCCAGCACCCACACGGCAGCTCACAGTTGTCTGTAACTCCAGCCCCAGGGGATCTAATGTCCTCCCTGGCCTCTGCTGCCAGTGCATGCCTGCAGTGCACAGACACACATGCAGGCGAAACACCCCCTACATGTAAAAATAAACAAAACAGGAAGACTTGGGAGGGTTGGGGAGGTGAGTCTGGATCTGGGGGGGAAACAATGGAAAGGGAGGAATGGAACATGAGAGGAGGGAAGGGAGGAGGAAGCGTCGTCCTTGCTTGGCCAGCTGGCAATACCACGGTTGGGTCTGCAATGAGGGAGAAACAGCATGGTGTGGCCGGAAGCTGGAACCCGGTGGGTAGAGCACTTTGCAAGCGTGCATGAGTCCCTGAGTCCTATCCCCAATGCCCTATAAATCCGGGACTAGGTGGTGCACACTTGACATCAGCACTCAGGAGGTGGAGGCAGAAGGATCAGGAGTTCAAGGTCATCCTAAGCTACTTATTGAGTAGGAGACCAGCCTAGGCTATGTGAAACCCTATCAAGAGAGACAGACAGACAGAGACAGACACAGAGAGAGATAGAGAGAGAGAGACAGACAGAGACAGAGAGAAAGAGAGACAGAGAGAGATAGAAAGAGAGAGAGACAGACAGACAGACAGAGACAGAGAGAAAGAGAGACAGAGAGAGGGAGAGAGAGGGAGGGAGGCGCTGTGGTGATGGCTGGATGAGTCAAAGCATTTGCTGTGTAAGTGTGAGGATCTGAGTTCAAATCCCTCAAAGCCAGGAACACTGCAAGGAGTATGTGTAGCCCCAGAGACCCAAGGGGTGGGGTGAAAACAGAAGAACGCTGACATCTGGCAGTCCATGGCCAACAAGGTAAAGACCAGGATACATGGATGCCCACTAACTTCCACATGTGCTCAGGCAAGTACATGGCCATGCACAGGCGTTTTAGATGTCACTCTGAGGTCAGGTATGTCGTTGCTCTCTTGTAATCCCAGCACTCCAGGGGCTGAATGCAGGAAGGTCATGAGTTCGAGATCAGTCTGGGCAATACAATGAGTTCCAGGCTAGCCTGAGCCACATAGGAAACCCTGTAAACAAATAAATAAATAACAGTAACAACGCAAAGGCGTGTTGATGTGGGGAAAGCACCCTGATGTTCGTTTGTGGGGTTCAGGTATAAGTCTTATTCCTCTAGTGTGGGTCTCCAAGCTCTCCCCAGGTGATGTCTATCTTGAGACCCAAGTGCCAAGCGGCAAGGGAGTTCTAGCGCCGGCCAGCGCTCCTCAGACTACACAAACATTTCCTGCAAACATGAAAGGAAAACTGTGGAGGGTTCCAGAAGAGACCTCCAGAAACCAGCCGTATCTCCCACACATACCTGCCACGCTAAAACCAAACTCCACTCTGGATATCCTGGAGCTAGGAGCCACCACCTTGCTCCACCTATACAAAGGTTCTGAGGAAGTAGGGAGTTCCGATGATGACGTGAAGAGGGGAGAAGCAGGCAGAGAAACTGAGGCTGGGACTGGGATGAATGGTGTTTACGTGACCCGTGACCCGGCATGCAGCCTCTCTGAAACCCGAGTGGAGAGGAAGGAGTCACTGACGGCGCCTGGAAGCTGGAGTAGGTCTCAGAGAAGGCTGGTTCTTAAGTGAGGAGATTCCTACATCTCCCAGGCCCCTCCTTCCATCCTTCACTGCAAGCATCCCAGGCAATCCAGGAGGCGGAGCGTGCAAGCGACCTGGGCGGTGACGCGGTACTGGCTGCACGAATATAGAGGCGCCCGGGGGCGCAGATACAGAGCTCCGCAGCCACCTCATCCAGTCTCCAGAGCCAGAGCCACAGCGGTCCGTCGACACCCGTCCATCAGCAGCTACCAGCAGCGCCACCACCATGAGGGAAATCGTGCACCTGCAAGCCGGGCAATGCGGCAACCAGATTGGGGCCAAGGTGCGCTGGGCTGGGTAGCGAGTGGGGATGCGGAGGGGCGCGGAAAGGGGTCCTTGGCTCCCATAAGACTCACCCGGGAATTCTGCATCTCAGGGTGGTGGGGGAGGGGAGCAAAGGCAGAGCCAGGCTGGGAACAAAGAGGCCGGTGATGGGGGCAGGGCCTGGCCTTGTGTCCCTTGGCCACAGCTGGCCTCACAGCTGGGCCACTGTCACCCTCAGTTGCCCGGCACAAAGAGGCACGACCCCCTTCCTCCCAGGACTGCAGCTGGGATGGACAGGCACCGAGTGGCTCTGGTGGGGCCCAGCCTCTCCCTACCCCCAACTTCTCCCTTCTTGCTGGCTCATTCTTTGCTGTGTTCCCCCGGTCACCTCACAGGCAGACAGGCAGCAACTGAAGTGGCTTTATGGGTGTCCCAGACGCAGCATCTCTCAGCCCTTCCCGACTGGCACTGTGACCCACTCTTACATCTTAGCACTTTGTGGGCTAGAGGCAGGAGCTCCAAAACAGCCTCCCACATGCAATAAGTTGGAGGCCAACCTGAGCTACATGAAACCCTGTGTCAAAAAAACAAGGGGGGGGGAGCGGTGCTATAGCCCAGTGGGTAGAGCCTTTGCCCAGGTGTGGTACACACCTGTCACCCCAGCCATTGGGGACGTAGTGGAAGGAGGATCCAGAGTAGAGTTCAATATCATCCTAGGCTATTCATTGAATTTTAGGCTAGCCTGGGCTTTTGGAGACCTTGCCTCAAAAATAACAAATAATGGGGAGGAGGGGTTAGAGACAGGGTTTCTCTGTGTAGCGCTGGCTGTCCTAGAACTCACTCTATAGACCAGGCTGGCCTCAAACGCACAGTGATCCCACCTGCCTCTGCCTCCAAAGTGCTAGGAGTAAAGGCATGTGCTACCACCATCCAGCAGAAATGATTTTTTTTAAAAGACAGCAAGTCTTCAAGGACAGCCTGGTCTACAAAGCAAGTCCAGGACAGCCAAGGGTAAACAGAAAAACCCTGTCTCAGAACAACAACAAAAGGCAACAAGTCAAAAAAGCTATTCAGCCCTTCCTAGTATCCACCCCATCAAACAAACAACAGGGCAGACAACATGGTTCCTCCGGGGCTCGTGGCCAAACCTGAGGGCAACACAGTGCCAGGTCATACATTCTGGAAGGGAATAACCATCTAGCAAGTTGTCCTCTCATCTCCGCGCAAGCATGCGGCATGAATGCACATACATAAAATAAGATGTTTGGGGCTGGAGAGATGGCTCAGTGGTTAAGAATCCTGTCTGCTCTTCCAAAGGACCCGGGTTCAATTCCCAGCACCCACATGGCAGCTCACAACTGTCTCTAACTCTAGTTCTAGGTGATCTGACACCCCCACACCAATGTACATAAAATAAAAATAAAAATAATTTTTTTAAAAAAAGATGTTTGTGGTACAGCAACAAGGAAAATCTATTCAACTTTACTGTCCCCCACCCATCCTCTAGTTCTGGGAAGTTATCAGCGACGAACACGGCATCGACCCCACGGGGACCTACCATGGAGACAGTGACCTCCAGCTGGAGAGAATCAACGTCTACTACAATGAGGCCACAGGTAGGGCAGCCAGTGGGATGGAAACCTTCTAGAAGATGGGGCCAGGGGGAAGGGCTGGCAAGAAGTGACAGGATGTGCCGTGGAGCCTGCTGGGCCTGGCACTCACCCCAGCTACTCTCCATCTGCCATCCCCACAGGTGGAAATTACGTCCCCAGAGCCGTGCTGGTTGACCTGGAACCAGGCACCATGGACTCCGTCCGCTCCGGCCCTTTTGGCCAGATCTTCCGGCCAGACAACTTTGTATTTGGTGAGTCTCCTCTCCCAGTGTCGGCACACAACATGTTTGTTTCTGTTTCTAAATGCTTACAGAAGATTCTTAGCCGGGCACAGTGGCACACACCTGTAATCCCAGTGCTTGGGAGGTAAAGGCAGGTGGATCGCTGTGAGTTCGAGGCCAGCCTGGTCTACAAAGGGAGTCCAGGACAGCCAAGGCTACACAGAGAAACCTTATCTTGAAAAAAAAAAAAAAAAAAGGAAAGAACAAAACAAAAACAAAACAAAAAAAGAATATTCTCTAACTAGCACCGAAGAGCCTACAGGGCAGCCAGGGGTTTGATTTGGGACACCCAAAAAACCCCTAGGGAAACACAGCTGAGGACCTCCATGAGGGGCTTATTTAAAGACAAGGTTTGTTCTGTGTTTAGATGGGGTCTCCCTAGCCTCTATATAGCTGAGGTTGGCCTTGAACTAACTTATGCAGCTTCAGATGACCCTGCGTTCCTGATCCTCCTGCCCCCATCGCTCCAGTACTGGGATGGCCAGTGGTTTTCTGTGGTGCTGTGTGGCTGGAGCCCAGCGTTTCATGCATGCCATAGGAGCACTCTGCCCACTGAGCCCCAGAGGAGCACTCTGCCCGCTGAGCCCAGGCCCAGAGGAGCACTCTCCCCACTGAGCTCAAGAGGAGCACTCTGCCCACTGAGCCCCAGAGGAGCACTCCACCCCTGAGCCCCACAGGAGCACCCTGCCCGCTGAGCCCCCAGAGGAGCATTCTACCCACTGAGCCCCAGAGGAGCACTCTGCCCCTGAGCCCCAGAGGAGCACCCTACCCACTGAGCCCCAGAGGAGCACTCTGCCCCTGAGCCCCAGAGGAGCACCCTGCCCACTGAGCCCCCGAGGAACACCCTGCCCACTGAGCCCCAGAGGAGCACCCTGCCCACTGAGCCTAGCCCCAGAGGAGCACCCTGCCCGCTGAGCCCAGCCCCAGAGGAGCACTCTGGAGATCATGTGCTTAGGAAAGGTGTCAGCAGGTTCTCTGTAGACACCACTCTGCTTTCCAGAAGGAACCTAACCCAGAGGAATCGGTGCACCGCCACAGGGCTGGTGTTTGTCAGTCTGTCTCTGCCTCCTCCTGCCTTTGGATGTCACCTCCACGGGGTTGGCAGAGAGTCAGAGAGGCAGCAAGCAGGTAGCTGTTTTGTTCCCTATTGCAGCCCCAACAAGTGACCTTGGGCAAGTGAGTTTCCCTTTCTGATGGCTACAAAATTTGTGGAAGATAACGTGTGCCTGGGTGGGTATGGCACATACAAGTTCCTCCGGAAATGGCTCTGGAGAGAAAGATATAAAAAAGTGAGCCGGGCATGGTGGCACATGCCTTTAGTCCCAGTACTCAGGAGGCAGAGACAGGCGGATTATTGTAAATTCGAGGCCAGCCTGGCCTACAAATCAAGGCCAGGACAGCCAAGGCTACACAGAGAAACTTGTCTCCAAAAACCAAAAAGAAAAAAAAAAAAAAGGTGGGCCGAAAAGAACATGAACACAAAAAGTGGGAATAGTGTATATGTGAGAGATGGACAGAGAAACAGAGAGGAGAAGGAGATAAGAAAGAGAAAGAAAGAGAAGAAAAGATTAAAAGGAGGTTTGGGGAGATGACAGTTGGTAAAGTATGCAGTGTGCAAGCAAAAGGGATGTGAGTTCAAATCCCACGCACTCATTTATGTCAATAACCCTAGCTCTGGGGAGAGCGGTGACAGGTGAATCCCTGGAGATCACTGGCCAGCCAAGTCTAGCCAACTGTTGAGTTCTGGTTGAGTGAGAAGCCCTGTCTCTAAATAAATAAATAGGACAGAGAGATAGAGGAAGACACCAGGCATTGGCCTCTGGCTTCCAAACATGTGAACACACACACACCCACACACACACTCACACACACGTGACATGGAGGGGCCTGTGAATACTGGTGGAGACGGAATTCCAGGCAGACGACTGGCCTGCGCAAAGTTCCCAGAGCAGGACGCAACCCTGTGTGATCGAGGAGCACCCAGGACGCCATGTAACCATAGCAGAAGAAATAAGAGACAGAGGAGAACGGAGCAGGGTAAACAGGCCGTGTAGGCTGCAGCCCGGAGGAAGGGGGCGGGCAGGCGAAGGATGAGCAGCCGGGACCTGACTCAGCTCACGGGCACCCTCTGGCTGCTGCAGAGAGAACAGACGTGAGACAGAGCCTAGTGAGGCAACAAGGAAGATGCAAAAGAGTTTCAAGCTTAGATGAGGGATGATTCTTTTTAGCTTTTTGTAGAAGCCCTCTAGCTTCTGGATGAAGGTGTGGCAAAATTCAAACACTATTATCTGTAAAGTATCATAACACACAATAATCGGGGCCGGGACCCTCCTGGTACTTCAACCACCTTTAACTCCAGAGCACCTGACGCCCCCCTTCTGGCCTCATAGGGTACTGCAACTCACACCATGCACAAGCAAGCAGGAAAAATGCGCGCTCACAACACAAAAAAAATGAATAAAATAAAATGTGAAAGACAGCTATAGCCGGGCGGTGGTGGCGCTCGCCTTTAATCCCAGCACTCGGGAGGCAGAGGCAGGCAGATCGCTGTGAGTTCGAGGCCAGCCTGGTCTACAGAGTGAGTCCAGGACAGCCAAGGCTAACACAGAGAGACCCTGTCTTGAAAAAAAAAAAAAAGAAAGAAAGACAGCTATATAATCAAATTAACACATTTTATAACTGTTTGATAATGTACTGATTACAATCCATGCCTATTATTTTATTAGTGATTTTTGTCAACAATAATAGTTGTGCTGTATTGACTGCAGATAGTAACAATATACAAGATCTCATGCAGCTGAGGGGATAGACATAACACTGATGTATGCTTGGGGAATTTGGTATCTTTATCCTAATTCAAACATTGTACAGTATGGACCTGTATCAGAATACAATGTGGCCCTCTACAAATGTGTATGATTTTTTAAAGATTTATTTATATAACTTATTCATATGAGTGATCAATCTGCATGTATAGCTGCTCAACAGAAGAGGGCATCAGATCCCATTATAGATGGTTGTGAGCCACTATGTGGTTGCTGGGAATTGAACTCAGGGCCTCTGGAAGAGCAGCCAGCGCTCTTAACCACTGAGTCATCTCTCCAGCCCCAGACGAGTGCTTACCTGGCATGCTCGAAGCCCCGGGTCCCATGCCCAGCACCACAGAAACTGGGATTTCTGATGTCTGTCATCATCTCAGGGCTCAGTGGAACAGGGGAGTCAGGAGTTCAAGGTTATCCTGTTATCCTTAGCTACACGTGGAGTTTGAGGCCAGCTTGGGCTACATGAGGCCCTGTGTCTAAATGAACAAATAAATAACTTGGAGCCTGGCGTAGCAGCCTACACCTGTCATCCCAGCAGTTAGCAGGCACGCAGCCAGAAACTCATGAGCAACCAGGGCTACAAAGGGAGAACCCATATAAAGAATTAAAATAAAATAAAAACCACCCAAGACAAACAGTTGGGGGCAGGGGGAGGGGGGCTGGAGAAATAGCTCAGTGGTTAAGAGCACTTGCTGCTCTTCCAAAGGACCTGAGATTGAGTCCTAGCACCCACATCAGATGGCTCACACCCACCTATAACTCCAGCTCCTGGGGGGATCTGATACCCTCTTCTGCTCTGCAGGGACACAGGTACTCATGTGTAGACACATATACATAAAAATTGTTTTGGGTTTTTGCTGCTGCTGTTGTTGTTACTGTTGTTTTGGCTTGGTTTAGTTTGGGGGGGGGGTTGTCTTCATCATCATCTTCTTCTTCTTCTTCTTCTTCTTCTTCTTCTTCTTCTTCTTCTTCATCTTCTCCTTCTCCTTCTCCTTGTTCTTGTTTTTCACAGGATTTTTCTGTGTAGCCCTGGCTGTCCTGGATTCCATTTGTAAGCCAGGCTGGCCTCGAACTCATAGAGATTTACCTGCCTCTGCCTCTGAAGTGCTGGGATTAAAAACATACACCACCACACCTGGCCTTGGATTGTTTGTTTGTTTGTTTGTTTGTTTAAGCTCTCACCGTAGGGCTGGAGAGATGGCTCAGAGGTTAAGGGCACTGACTGCTCCTCTAGAGGTCCTGAGTTCAATTCCCAGCAACCACATGGTGGCTCACAGCCATCTATAATGTAATCTGATGCCCTCTTCTGGCCTGCAGGTGTATGTGTAGGCAGAGCACTGTATATATAATAATAAATAATAAATCTTAAAAAAAAAAAAAAAAGTCTCACCATATAGACCTGGCTGTCCTGGAACTTGAGATGTAGACAGGCTCACCTTAAATTCACTGAGCTCGGCCTGCTTTGCCTCCCCAGTGCTGAGAGTAAAGGCATGTGCTGGAATGACAGACAGGTGAGGCCACACTTGGCTTCTGCCTATGGCAAGGCTGGAACCTGGGGCCTCACTCTTGCTAGGCAGGGCTCTGTCCATGGACCTAGTCAGGCATTTTTAACATTTTTCTGGTCTAATGAATCAGACACTAGGGTGAAGCTCAGACAGGTTGGAGGGCCCATCCCTCCTGCGTGCTTGGGAATCCAACCCTGTCCCTTCCCCAGGTCAATCAGGAGCTGGCAACAACTGGGCCAAAGGTCACTACACCGAGGGCGCGGAGTTAGTGGATGCGGTCCTGGACGTGGTGCGGAAAGAGGCTGAAAGCTGCGACTGTCTTCAGGGCTTCCAGTTGACCCACTCGCTGGGCGGTGGCACCGGCTCTGGCATGGGGACCTTGCTCATCAGCAAGATCCGGGAAGAGTTCCCAGACCGGATCATGAACACATTCAGCGTGGTGCCATCGCCCAAGGTCTCTGACACGGTGGTGGAGCCCTACAACGCCACCCTGTCAGTGCACCAGCTGGTGGAGAACACAGATGAGACCTACTGCATCGACAACGAGGCCTTGTACGATATCTGCTTCCGCACGCTCAAGCTGACCACGCCCACCTACGGAGACCTCAATCACCTGGTGTCGGCCACCATGAGTGGGGTGACCACTTGCTTGCGCTTCCCGGGCCAGCTCAATGCAGATCTGCGCAAGCTGGCCGTGAACATGGTACCTTTCCCTCGTCTCCACTTCTTCATGCCAGGATTCGCACCCTTGACCAGCCGTGGCAGCCAGCAGTACCGGGCCCTCACCGTTCCTGAGCTGACGCAGCAGATGTTCGATGCTAAGAACATGATGGCCGCATGTGATCCGAGACACGGTCGATACCTGACAGTGGCCGCTGTCTTCCGGGGACGGATGTCCATGAAGGAGGTGGACGAGCAGATGCTAAGTGTGCAAAGCAAGAACAGCAGTTACTTCGTGGAGTGGATCCCCAACAATGTGAAGACGGCCGTGTGTGACATCCCGCCCCGGGGCCTGAAGATGGCAGCCACCTTCATTGGCAACAGCACCGCCATCCAGGAGCTCTTCAAGCGCATCTCTGAGCAGTTCACCGCCATGTTCAGGCGCAAGGCCTTCCTGCACTGGTACACGGGCGAAGGCATGGACGAGATGGAGTTTACTGAAGCGGAGAGCAACATGAACGACCTGGTGTCAGAGTACCAGCAGTACCAGGATGCCACGGCTGAAGAGGGCGAGTTTGAAGAAGAGGCGGAAGAGGAGGTGGCCTAGGTCTTCCGCCGTCACTCTGCCCCTGGGGCACACCAGCAAAGCTTTGACCCTGAGCACCCCATGAGCATCTTCACCTTGAGGGCCACACCCAGAGCCCAGGTTGCATCTACCTGCTTTAACCCCTGAACCCCACCTTCTCTCCAACCCTGCCCGGAAGGGCTCTTGGAGTTCCTGTGAGCCTCCACATACCCTTATCCATCCTCTCTTTTATCCTATGTCCCTTTCCTATCATTCCTGAACCATTCTCCACCTCTGACATACCCAGATAATCTCTCTAGATCTTCACTTCCATTTCACCCACTCCCATAAAGCCCTCTTCACCTCTCACCTTGCCTCACCTTTGACCTCACAGTTCCCCACTCCTGAACCCAGCACCTTCACTCTCGCTCCCATAAAGTCCCTGTGTGTTCCTGCCCTGGTGCCTTAGTTCAGTTCTCGCCAGAGAAGTGCTGAAGGGAGAGGAGAGGAAAGAGAGGCCTGCCACCTGGGGTGAGGGAGCCCCTCCCCACTGCCCACCACCACCCTGCTCTCCCCGCTGAACCCCCGCCACCATCAATAAATGAGTCATGGCTGTGATACGGCTTACTGTTCCATTTCGTTTCTTCTCTGAGTGCAGCTGGGAAGTGAGTGGAGGGCCACACACGGTGGAGGAGGGCCACTGAAGATCAGATCTCGGGGTGGCTGGGTACAGGGATCGCAGAGCCCAATAGACAAGGCCAGCTAGACCAGACTGACTCTGTAGTATAAGATAAACCATTTGCACACCAGGAACGTGCCAACTTTCTGCCCTTAATGCCAAAGTTGGGGCCACAGCCTGTACCCTAATAAATCAAATGAGATTTGTCTCCAGTGCTCAAAAGTTTACTTCTTGGGGTACAGATGAGGACTCTATCTTTTGGTAACACCCTGGCCTGTCTGCCTGTCTTCAGTCAGTTCTGTGAACTCTCTCAGTGAGGGGGGGGGGATATGTGTGTGTGCGCACGCACACGCGTGTGCACGCTCACCCTACCTGGGTCCTGCGTCTGTCTGCATCTCCGTTGGGATTCCTGCATGACTCCGGTAGTCCCCTTCTGTCACCCTCTTTTGCCCTTCAGTGTGGCTGCCCCCCCCCCCTTTAAATGAAACAGAGGAACAACAAAGGGAAATGATCTGTGTGGTCTTCACAGACTTTCCATACTCAGAAGACGCAGGAAGGATCGAGCTGGGTGTGACCGTGGGGACCATAAGGGTGACACCAGACTTCCCAGCCGCCTGCCCCTGCTTCTTACCCTACCTAGGCCATGAATAGAGGACGCCTGGGTTACTCACAGTGGGTGGGGGCAGGGGCCTCCTTCGTCTGGGAACGTCACCCTGTTAAACTTCCTCTCTCAGCCACACAGGAAGCTGAGCAGATCAAGGGCCCAGCCCCAAGCAAGCACAGGCTCCCCCAGCCCCAGGAGCCCTGGGGGGGAAAGGGCCCAACTGGGCCAGCCCTGCGGAGACCATGGGATCCACAGAGAAGTAAGAGCTGTCTTCCTCCCCTCCCCATCTTGTGCAGCAAGCTTGCCAGGCAACCCTCCAAAAAAAAAAAAAAACCAAAAATCATGGTAGCCGGGGCTTCAGCAGGGGAGGGCCCAGGAAGCACAGCCATCCACCCACCCGGGTGGACTCTCAGGGACCTGCTAGGGCCATGCATGGGCTCAAGGCTGCTGGCTCTGGAGCTGTGTAAGGAAAAACAGGCTTGAGGAGTGTGCTGCCCCAATAAGGGAGGTGTTATATAGGAAAAGTGGTTTCCAGCAGGAGGGTGGTGAGTATTGAGATGTGAGAAGATATGGCGGGAGACTGTGTGTCAGCCTTAGCTGGGGACTTAGGGGTGCCTTGTAGCCACACAGCAATGAGATGCTGAAGGTGCCCATGTCAGGGTGGTGTGTAACGACGGGATAGGATGTCCACAAGTCAGCCACCTCCTTTGGTTTGTGAAAGCTAAGGCCCTAGCATCTTCTCTGAGATGCGGCAGGCAGCAGGGAAGGGTAGGCTGTAGGCTTGCAGTTCAGAGCCAGGGCAGCCTTGCTCTTCTTTCTCTGCTGAGGAGCGTGGGCCCCATAAAATCTCCCGTGGAGACACAAGGACAAGCCTTGAAGATGCTCAAAGGCACAGGGAGAGGAGAGACAGGACTCAGAGGGTGCACACCTGAGACACTGCAGCTCTACCCCACAGATTTAAGGGACGGGCACCAGACAGAATCACAAGTATGCTCTTTTTACACAAGTGCTTTTTACACACAGACACACCATCACAGGCAGGCAGGGGTGGTCCCTCCCTCATCTCTCTCTCTCTCTCTCTCTCTCTCTCTGGAAACAGGAAACAGGGTCGCAGTATGTAGCCCTGATTGACCTGGAACTCCTATGTAGACCAGGCAGGCCTTGAACTCACAGAATTCAGCCCACCTTTGCCTGGGGTTAAAGGTGTGGTCCCCATGCTGGTTTCCTCTCTCTTTTTCCTTCTTTTCTCTGGCCACCCCTCCCCCCCATCCAGCAGCATTCACACATGGCTCCATCCCTCAGGGTGCTCACACCAACACACACCTAGTTCCACAGAGGTACAGAATAAGGACCACACAGAAACACAGAGGCAAGACTCAGAATACACTCATTCACACATTCACACACTCACACTCACAAATACATTCACACACACATTCACATACACATTCACACATACACACACACACACACACACACACACACACACACACACACACCCGCTAAAGCCCCCTCATGGTCCACAGAAGGCATCCCCCTGCTGTGTTTGACTGGTTCTTTGAAGCTGGCCGTCCCCACTCCCTGGAGGAGGGTAAGTTGGGAGAGCTGGGGCTGGAAAGGTGGGGGGGATGCAGGGGAGGCCATGAGCTCAGCAGTAGGCTCTCCCTGCAGATCCCCCCATCCTGCGGCAGTTCCCTCCAGACTTCTGGGAACAGGTATTCAGAAGGCATCCAGGACCAGTTGGCAGAGGGAGGGAGCTGGGTGGGCCTTGAACCATGAACTGAGGTGTGGGGGGGGGGTGCCTTGAAATGTGAATTGAGGTGGGGAGCATGGGGGGGGGGGGGGGGCAGCATAAGTGATGTGTTAATGCTTTTTCTCCTCTCCAGGAAGCTATGCAGATGGTGCCCAAGTTCTGTTTCCCTTTTGATGTAGAAAGGTATGGAAGGGACAGATTGATGGGGACTCAGAGCCCTTGGGGACTGCAAGCAGGACCATGACAGCTAATGAACTGAAGGACATGGGAAGCTAGGTAGTCCCCTCAGAGGAGACTCCGTATGAGAGGCAGACCTCAAGCGCCATTTTCCAGAAGCCATCCTTTTTTCTCTTTTAAATGTGGGCCATCTTGCCAGCCCTACACTGGTTTAGTTTTGTTTTGTATTTTACGTTTCTTTCCCTTGCATGGGTGTTTTGCCTGCATGTGTGTCTGTGCGCCACATGTATGCCTGGTACCTTGGGGTGAGGGGAACCAAAAGAGGGCATCAGATCCCCTGGAACTGCAGTTGCAGATGTTGTGAGCCACCATGTGGATGCTGAGACCTAAACTCCATGGGGAGCAGCTAGCGCTCTAACCACTGAGCCATCTCTCCAGTCCCTACACACTCACCTTGTTTTTTGAGACAGGGTCTCTTACTGGCTTAGAAGTCTCCAAGGTCTGGGGAGTTCTTGATTTCACCTCCCTGACTCTGGGACCAGGTTTAATTTAATTAATTAATTTAATTGTATTGACTACATGGGGGGGGGGGGTTGCCTGTGGCACAGGACCCAGGTCTACGGTCAAAGGGTAATTTTACAGAGTTGGTTCTTTCCTTCCACCATGTGCGTCTCCAGAGGCTGAACTCATACAGCCAAGCTTGCAATGACAAGCACCTTTTCCTGATGAGCCACCTCCCCGGGCCTCCAGATTTTCTTTCTTTTCAAAGACAGGTCTGGGGAATAGAACTTGGGTCATCAGTCTTATAGGGAATGCGCCTTAGTGGTGGAACTATGAAATCAGCCTCCAAAGCCACAAAAAAAAAAAAATGGTGCATACACGGGCCATCTTGGGGGTGTGATAGAAGGAGTGGGGTGTACAGAAGTCAGAAAATAGATGCCCAGTGTGCACCAGAGCCTTTCCTCCCTCCAGGGAGCCGCCCAGCCCTGCCGTCCAGCATTTCACCTTTGCCCTCACTGACCTAGCAGGCAACCGTAGATTCGGCTTCTGCCGCCTGAGAGCCGGTGCGTGGAGCTGCCTCTGTATCCTAAGGTGGGTGACATGAGCACCTGAAGCCAAGTACAGACAGGTGGGACCAAACACTAGGCCTCACAACAATGAATACAGAGCCACACAGCTGGCAAAGTGCTCAGCCTGAAATGGGACATGACGGGACTGATGCTCACAAACACACAGACACACAGACACAAGAAAAAGGAGAAGGAGGAGAAAAAGAAGGAGAAGGAGAAGGAGAAGAAGAAGAAGAAGAAGAAGAAGAAGAAGAAGAAGAAGAAGAAGAAGAAGAAGAAGAAGAAGAAGAAGAAGAAGAAGACAATGATGCCGCAGCAGCCAGATGAAATCCTGCTGGGGAGGGGCTCATGAAGCCCCGCCCCTAACTTAACTGTTAGCAACTCTCTGAGGAGAGGCTTGCCATGTGCCTGTGGATGGCCCTACAACCACACACTTACACACTTACAGATAGCACTAAGTGGATGCAGTGGGTTGGGTTTTTTCTTTTGTTTTGTTTTGTTTTGTTTTTGGTTGGTTGGTTGGTTGGTTGGTTTTCTTTTTGGTGGCGGGGGTGGGCGAGGGGGGGCGCGCGCTAAGAGTCTGAGATAGGATATCCCTATGTAACCCCTTACTGGCCTGAAACTCATTATGTAGAACAGGCTGGCCTCAAACTCCCTGAGATCCTCCTGCCTCTGCCTTCTGACAGCTGGGGATTAAAAGTATGTGCCACTATACCTGGCTAATTCAGTAGGCTTATAAAAAAAATGGCATAAGGGCTGGGCAGTGGTGGTGCACGCCTTTAATCCCAGCACTTGGGAGGCAGAGGTAGGTGGATCTCTGTGAGTGCAAGGTAAGCCTGGTCTACAGAGCAAGTTCCAGGACAGCCAGAGCTATTACACAGAGAAACCCTGCTTTTTAAAAAATGTATAGGGCTGCAGAGATGGCTCAGAGGTTAAGAGCACTGTCTGCTCTTCCAGAGGTCCTGAGTTCAACTCCCAGCAACCACATGGTGGCTCACAACCGTCTATAATGAGATCTGGTGCCCTCCACTGGCACACATGTGTGCAGAATACTGTATAAATAAATAATAAATAATATATTTTTTAAATTGCATAAAATTAAGAAGGGAAAGTTGTGGGGAGGGGGTTGAAGTGGTGGGTACGGTACTGATCAAAACACATGGCATGCACGCATAAAAAACACACAGTATCAGTGGCGCACGCCTTTTATCTCACCATTTGGGAGACAGAGGCAGGTGGATCTCTGTGAGTTCGAGGCCAGCCTGGTCTACAGAGCAAGTTCCAGAACAGCCAGGGCTACACAGAGAAACCCTGTCTTGAAAAACCAAACCAAGCCAACAAACAAAACTAGACAGGAAAAGAAAGAAAGAAAGAAAGAAAGAAAGAAAGAAAGAAAGAAAGAAAGAAAGAAAGAAAGAAAGAAAAAGTGAGCCAGATAGTATGCATGCATGAAATTCTCAAGCAAGTTTGTAAAAGCATCAGATCCCTCAGAGGCACTTTCTAAACCCTGACCCTCCCGCTTTCTCTCTCTCTCTCTCTCCAGCCACCTTCCCTGGTTTGAAGTGTTCTACAAGATTCTCAATACTGTGGGGGACCTCCTAGCCCAGAACCAAGTGAGACCAGCCCCACCCCCCACCCCCACTCACCCCACCCCCACCCCGCCTCTCTCCATTCCCTGTCTGGTGTGCGAGGCTTCACCTGAGCTGAGGCTGTTCTCAGGACACCCCACCCCACCCCAGTCTGAACGGAAACGCTCAGAATCCCAAATCGATCCTCTGCTACTAACCCCTCCTGCATCCCTCAGGTCTCAGAGGCTGAAGAACTCCTACAGAATTTGCAGCAACACCCCCTTCCTGGTCCACTTTCAGAAGGACCAAAAATGGTGAGTAACTCCCAGGTCTTTGGGGGCTGGTTTCTTGTTCGCTAAGGAGGATTGCGAACCAGGCAGGTGCACCGTACACTTAACTCCTGTCCTCCAGGATAGCAGCACCGCCATCTGGAGCGAGTGTGGCATCTTACCACCCGCCCTGCGGAATAACAAGCTGGTGAGTGAAGCTCCCATTCTCCGCCTACCCTCAGCCCCCGCCATAGTCAGCGCAGACTGACTGAATCTTCCTTCTCTCTGATAATCCCCCACTAGCTCTCTTGTTTTGTGGCCCCGGATTCTGCCGGCCTGCCATCTATTCCTGAAAACGTGAGTAAAGGAGGATGCAGCGTGAACTACAAAAGGTGGGACGGCCAATCTTGGCTATTTGCCCCACGCCCAGCCACTGTGCCTCTCTGCTCCTCAGAGGAATCTCACTGAGCTGGTGGTTGCAGTGACGGATGAGAACATCGTGGGACTCTTCGCGGCGCTGCTGGCTGAGAGGAGGGTCTTGCTCACAGCGAGCAAGCTCAGCACTGTGAGGCGGGGCCCCCTCCCCTGGGGAAGGGACACTAGGGCGGACTCCTAAACCCCTTTCGTTCAGCCCCTCCCCAGAGGAGACAATCTGAGGAGGCTGCACAGTGCTCCAACTCCCGGCCTAGCTCCGCCCCTCTGGAAGCCGAGGTTAAACTTCCCAGCCTGAGCCTTAGCTCAGTGGGTGGAGCGCTCACCTAGCAAAACATGAGGGTTCCCGTCCTAACCTGGCATCAGGCAGACTTGACAGGCAGGGTGGTTTACACCTGGAATCCCAGCACTGGGAGTCTGAGGCAGGAGGATCAGAAGTTTAGGGAGGCCACTCTGAGAGAGCTAGTTTGAGGCCAGCCTGATACACGAGACCCACCAATAAATAGACAAATAAAAATTAAAAAAAAAAAATATATATATATATATATATATATGTATATGTATTCTAGGGCCAGTGAGATGGCTCAGCGAGCAAAGGTGCCTACAGCCAAAGTTTGAGGAGCTGAGTTCAATACCCAGGGCACACCTGGTGGAGAGACAGACCCAACTCCTCCAAAGCTGGTCTCCAGATCTCCACAAATGAGCACACACAGGCAGACTCACTCAAAAATAAATAAGTTTTTGACTTACAGTGCCACTCTTATGTTTTACAGTATAAAGATAGGTTTTTTATTGTGTATGACTGGATGTGGGTACCCTAAGAGAAGATCCCCTGGAGATGGGGTTAGAGGCGGTTGTGAGCCACCATGTGGTTGTGGGGAACTGAACCTGGAGTCTGCTCAAGAGCAGCCAGTGCCCTAACTGCTGGGCCACCTCTCCTGCCCCTCAAGTGTGTTTCTGTGCATTTGGCGTTTTTGTTTTTCTTTTCTTTTCTTTTTCAAGACAGGCTTTCTTTGTGTAGCCTTGGCTATCCTGGATCTCACTCTGTAGACCAGGCTGGCCTTGAACTCACAGCGATCCACCTGCCTCTGCCTCCCGAGTGCTGGGATTACAGATGTGCGCCACCACATCACATCTGGCTCAGAGTTACTTTTTTAATCTTAGCGCATGGAGCTGTAACTGGCAAAAATCCTGTTTCCCACTCCCTTCCTAAGGGGGGCCTGAGTTCCACCCAGTTCCCCAGTCATGGATGGAGGACACAGGGCAGATCAAGGGGACCTAAGCCTTCCACCTCAGCGATCCAGGACCCTGAAGTAGGGACTCTTTTTTTTTTGTTTTGTTTTGTTTGTTTTTTTGAGACAGGGTCTCTCTGTGTAGCCCTGGCTGTCCTAGAATCACTTTGTAGACCAGGCTGGCCTCGAACTCACAGCGATCCGCCTGCCCCTGCCTCCCAAGTGCTGGGATTAAAGGCGTGCGCCACCACCGCCTGGCGGCTCTGAAGTAGGGACTCTTAGGCCTGACTCCACCTCCTCCTTCCTTCTCACCCCCAGCTGACAGCCTGCGTTCATGCATCCTGTGCTCTGCTCTATCCCATGCGCTGGGAGCACGTTTTGATCCCCACACTTCCCCCACACCTACTGGATTACTGCTGGTGAGAAAAAAAAGGCGTTGGGGGGGGACGACAAGAGATGAGGAAGAGTAGGCAGAGGGAAAGCCTGGAGTGTTGCTAGCCTTTAATCTTAGCATCTGTGAGGATCTCTTTGTGTTCCAGGCCAGCCTGGTCTACAGTGAAACCCTATCACAAAAAGTTAAATTATAAAGAGTTCACCCGGGCTTTTAATCCCAGGGCTACACAGAGAGACCCTGTCTCGAAAAAAAAAAACAAATAAATTAAATTAAATAAAGAGTTCCAGGCTAGCCAGGACGACATAAAGCAGGCATAGGCGAAAGGCTTGGGGGGGGGGTTAAGGCATGCATGCATCTGCCTCTCCACAGTGCGCCCATGCCCTACCTCATTGGAGTCCACGCCAGTCTCTCTGAGGTAAATGCTGAAACACCCCGAGGCTGGGACTGAGGAGGAATTCCCCCTTCCTCCAGTTCCTCAGAGCTCCTCCTCTATCCTGGCCTCCTGCAGAGAGTTCGGGAGAAAGCACTGGAAGATGTGGTGGTGCTGAACGCCGATTCCAACACTCTGGAGACGCCCTTTGACGATGTGCAAGCGCTGCCTCCTGATGTGGTCAGTGCCGCCGCCTCCCACCCCTGTTCCTCAAGATGGAGCCTCCACTCAGGGCCTCTCCTGTGTCGTCAGGTATCTCTGCTGAGGTTTCGGCTAAGAAAAGTTGCGCTGAGCCCCGGAGAAGGGGTGTCCCGTCTCTTCCTCAAAGCCCAGGCCCTGCTCTTTGGAGGGTACCGCGAAGCACTTGTCTGCACTCCGGTGAGCAGGTGGGGATGGGACAAGCCTCTCAAGAGATAAGTTACAACAGCAAGAATGCCTAGTGGTTTAGGGTCTCTGGTAGCCTAGGCTAGCCTCAAACTTAATAGATAGGCCAGGATGAATTTGAACTCCTGAACCTTGCGAGTTTGTTTGTTTGTTTGTTTGGTACACAGTAGGCGCCCAGTCAGCGTTTGCTAGGTAGCTATGAAGTAGGAAAAAAGATGGTGGGCGTCAGGAGAGCAGCAGGGAGCTCTGGAAGGAATCCTTCTTCCAGGGTCAGCCAGTGACGTTCAGTGAGGAAGCTTTCTTGGCTCAGAAGGTCGGGGCGCCCCTGCAGGCCTTCCACAAAAGAGCAGTGCACCTGCAGCTGTTCAAGCAGGTGAGAGCGCTGGGGGCGGGGCTGGAGGAGGGGCTTAAAATGAGGAATTAGTGGTGAGATGCTAGCCCCTGGGGGGGCGGGGCCTAAGGTGAGAAATAAGGATGGGCTGCGGGCCCCTGGGGGCGGGGCCAAACTGGATGCCAAGTTTCTAGAATGGTTTTCTGATGCCCAGGGCCTTAAGAGGGCCCTGGCAGGGTTGCCTTCTAAGTCTTCAGACCCTCTGTCCCTACCTCAAGTTCATCGAAACCCGACTGGAGAAACTCAACGCTGGAGAAGGCTTCTCAGACCAATTTGAGCAAGAGATCATTGCCTGCTGTGGGGCTTCTTCAGGTGAGCCCCTGGGGGCTCTCACCCCATCAGCTCCCCAAATTTAGGTCTGTCTGCCTTAGCAATCACAGCTCTCTCTCTCTCTCTCTCCCTTCCTCCCAGGCGCCCTTCGATCCTACCAGCTCTGGGTAGATAGTCTTAAGGTAATAGAAAGAATCTTTGTTCCTGTTTATAACCAACTTTGTTCCCTCATCTCTCATCACAGACCCCAGGAAGGGGCTTGGTTAAAACTGGTGGAGCCACAGAGAGGGAGGGGGCTGCCTAACAGAAGACAACCTGAGCTGGGAAATGGAGTGTTGGATCTTGCCCTGGTGGCCTCGGGGAGGGGGGATGGGGAAGGCTGAGTTTCTCCTCTGGTCTTTTCTCACCCAACCCCCTACAGAAAGGCAGTGATGCCCTCCTGCATTCAGTGAAGGCTAAAACCCGACCAGCTGTCAGGAACATGTACCTATCGGTGAGACATGGTGGCTGCGGTGACCAAGGGGAGGGGACAGAGGGAATCTCTGTGTTCTATGCGTGTGTGTGCCTGTGCATGTAGAAGCCAGAGCCACCTTGGGGTTTGCTTTTGAGAGAGGGTCTCATTATGTGGCTGGCTTTGAACTCATAAATACAGCTGAATTGCCTCCTGAATCGTGGAATTGGTATGCCCTACCATACCCAGCAACTTTGGAGGGTTTTTTTTTTTTCCAGGAGGGGCATTACATTTATTTTAGGTATGTGTTTGTGCCATGGTGCATGTGTGGAGGTCAGAGCACAACTTGTAGGAGTTGATTGTGTTAGCTGGGCTGGGCTGCACGCCTTTAGCCCCAGCACTCGGGAGGTGGAGTCAGGCAGATCTTTGTGAGTTTGAGGCCAACCTGGTCTAAAAAGCAAGTTCCAGGACAACCGGACTATACAGAGAAAACCCCCATCTCGAAAAACAACAACAAAGAAGTTGGTTGTGGGCTTCCACTCCCATAGGTCCCAAATGTGGGGACTGGGCTCCAGTTGTCAGGCTTATGTTAATCACAGTCACCTTCACCAGCTGAGGCTCGGACAGCCCTTACCTTGTTTCCTGAGGCAGGATCACCCATTGAAGCTGGAGCTCACTAACTAGGCCAGCCTGGGTGGCCAGTGCTCTGGGGGGGCTTCCCTCTGCCCCCGGCTGTAGCATTTCAGGCGCACACCACCACACCCAGCCCTCTTTTTTCTTTTTTTTTTTTTTCCTTTTTTCTTTTCGAGACAGGGTTTCTCTGTGTAGCCTTGGCTGCCCTAGACTCACTTTATAGACCAGGCTGGCCTCGAACTCACAGCGATCCTCTTGCCTCTGCCTCCTGAGTGCTGGGATTAAAGGCGTGCACCACCACGCCCGGCTTCACCCAGCTTTCTCTGTGGGAAGGCTTTAACTGACTGGCCCTTCCCTCCAGCCCAGAAGACAGTCTTGAGTATTCACAGAGGATAGAACTTTTTGATCTGTTTTTTGAGGCTTTTTTTTTTTTTTCAAGATACGGTTTCTCTGTGTAGCCCAGGCTGGCCTCGAACTCACAGCAATCCACCTGCCTCTGCCTCCCGAGTGCTGGAATTAAAGGTGTGCGCCACCACGCCCAGCCTAGCTTCCTTGTTCTTTGCCTTCTCTTTTTCTGTCTAGTGTGTGTGTTGTATGGGTGTGGGTGTGGGTGTGTGTGCCTACGGGCCTGCTTGTATATGCACCGTGTGTGTGGAGGCCAGAAGAGGATACTGGACCTCCTGCGACTGGAGGTTCCGGCAGCCTGATGTGACTGCGGGCACTTGAACCAGCGTTCTCAGCAAAAGCAGCAAACACTCTTGGCTAATGGGTTCTCTCCAGTCCTACCATATACAGGCCAAGGGTGGGGGTGAGGTTGAAGCAGGGTCTCATTAGGTAGCTCAGGCTGGCCTCTAGCTCTGCCTCCCAAGCGCTGAGCCTCTACCTCATACATTATCTGTAGAACTACTTTTTGCCCATTTTCACTGGGCAACCAGCTGTGGCTACATGAGAAGAGAGCTTGAGGCTAGCCCAAGACGTGTGAGACTACTTTCTCAAAAACCAAACTGAGTCTGGAGACACATAGCTCTCCCATAGAGTGGTGCACACACACAGCCCTGGGTTTCATCACTATCACCATATAAACTAGGCATAGTGGTACACACCTGTCATCCCAGCATTAGGGAGGGAGAGAGACAGAAGGATCAAAAAGTCAAGGGGAAGGGAGGGGAACTGGGCAGTGGTAGTGCACGCCTTTAATCCCAGTACTTGGGAGGCAGAGGCAGGTGGGTCTCCAAGTTCAAGGCCAGCCTGGTCTACAATGTGAATTCCAAGATAGCCAGGAACTCAGAAAAACCCTGTCACACATAGATAGATAGATAGATAGATAGATAGATAGATAGATAGATAGATAGATAGACAGACAGACATACATTTTAATTAGGGATGGCAAGGTTGATCCCTAGAACCCAGATAGAGAACCAGCTCCTCACATTGTACTCTGCCCTCCACACTGACATTCCCTCTCCCCCAAATAAAACATATAAACACTATTAGACACGCTCACCAACTCCGACAGCCGAGCTCCACTGCCTGCTCTTCGTTACTTAGCTTCTCCATTCTTGACTATTTTGGTCTGGAGTTCAAAATTTCCTTCAGAGCAGCCTTTACATTTCAGATCTGTCCATTTGACTTTAACCCTGCACACGATGGGCAGACCTTTGGTTTATGGCAGGGCGACTCCCTCCAGGAATATTGTGCACAGTCAAAGACATAAAACATAGCTTGGAAGATACAAAGATGGGGTGGTTGGTAGAAAACAGTTGTCCTAGGAACCCAGGTCTGTGTCCTGTCACCTCAGATCTAATGCTGTGTTGGGTCACTGTCCTAGGCGAAGAGTGGCTTGAAAGGTGTGCAGAACCTGCTCATGATTAAGGTAAGATGATCCGGGGTGACTTCCCCCACTCACAGGCAGTAAGAGTAGGGATGGTACCCCAGCCCACATGTATTTCCCTTCACAGGATGGAGACTCTGGCCTGCAGAGGGGGGGTTCCCTGAGAACCCCAATCCACATCAGCCGCTCAGAACGTCTGCAACAGCGCCTTCCTATCAGCCAGCACTTTGGGCAGGTGAGGATGCCCACCTCCCACCACAGACACCACTGAGGGTGCCCACCCTCCATCATCCCCCACTCATGCCCCGTGTTCACCAAACAACCTCCCTTTGTTGAGGCTGAAATGTAACTCGGTCACAATACAGCCAAGGATGGCTTTGAAACTCCTGATCCACCACACCCAGTTTAAATGGGGCTAGGGACTGAACTCAGGGCCCTGTGCTTGCTAGGTAAGACCTATACCAATTGAGTTATATTCTCTTGGTTTGGGTTTTTAAGAGCACACTGGTCTCGAACTCAGAGATCCACCCCAGCCTGTGTTTCGCTTTTAGAGGAATCTCATATGTAGGACTCAGTCAGGATTCAAACTTGGATCGATCCCCCTGCCTTAAGCTCCAGAATACTGAGATGACAGACATGCACCAACAAGCCCAGCTCTGTCCTTCCAACTCAAGCTGGAAAGCCCTAGCCTTGGATTCTGCAGCTTCCGGGGCCCCTCCCCACCTTTCCGCCCTTATCTTTTCCAGAACAGGCCCCTGCGCCCTAGCAAGAGAGTCAAGCGGGAAGGGGCACCTTCCGAACCCCTGGGAGAGAGGTAAGAATTGAAGTGGGTCAGGGTTGGAGGTACAAGGGTCACAAGTGACGAGGAGGGACGTCTAGACTCTGGAGCATCCTGATGAAGCCCAGGATGTCCGTCTTCAATGCAGGAGCCCCGCCTTGAGCCCGAAGGATGCTCAGAGTCCCTGGGCAGAGGAAACGTTAGACGGCAGCTTTCTGGGGTCGGGAGAAGAACTGGATCTCCTGGGCGAGATACTAGACAGTCTGAGTGTGGAAACCAAGAGTGGCGGGCGGCTGAGGGCCAGCCAGAGTCTGGATTACTGTCAGCAAGGAGCCTCGGAGAGCTGCTTCAGCCTCGTGAGAACCCCCCCCTCACCCCCCGCCCCCCCCCCCGCCTCAGTTTCTTCCCCATCTGACACCAACCACAACCCCCAATCTTGCTCTGCCCAGCCTGACATCCCAGCAAGGTCGCCATGGCAACTAGATGAGGAAGAGCAGTTCCCTGAACCGCAGCCCTGGTCCCTGCCATCTCTGCAGGACACCCCGTCTTTAGAGGAAGTAAGCTACTCAAAGAACTCCTGCTCTCAGGCTTCCTCAGACATCTCGCTGCCGCCGCCTGCGTCTTCAGCCACTTCAGCAGACCCCAGCAGCCAAGAGGACCCCAGATCCTCTCCTCTCACAGAGCTGGATCCTGGAACCCCACAAAGCCCTTGCTCCAGGCTCCTCACAGTCCCCACTCAGCCCAGTCCTCCAGAAAGCCCCCAACTTCTTGTCCCTACAGAGCCCAACTCGGATGCTATCTGGACATTACAATCCAGTCAGTCTCCCTCACACTCCAATTCTCCAGAGGACCCCAGAAAACATCCTCCCCAGGCCCTACTGGGTCAGGCTCACGTCCAACCCCTCAAGGAGCTACGATCCCTCACTTCTAACATCTCTCAGATAAGCAACCAGCAAGCGCCCCAGGCCAGGCAACCTCGAGTTGCTGATCTAAAGAAGTGTTTTGAAAACTGAGATCAGGGGTGTGGAGGGGGCCCCCCTGAGCTCTCAATAAAGCTGATTTTTTTTTCCTTTGATACGTTTCCCTGGGGCCCTCTGTTAGCTCAAAAACGTACCTTCATCCATCACCCCAAGTGATCTCTTGGGATGAGCATCTTTAAGGTTCATCTGAAGGCCCTTCCCCCCCACTTCCAGCCTGTTAAGACCCCCGAAAAGCTTACAGTTCAAATCTAATCCATCTAAGCTAATATTCCCACAAGCTTAAAAAAAAAAAAAAAAACACTTTTATTGTACCTTACTCTCAATTTCATATAAATATATAAAAAGTGAGCAGCCCCCATCCGCCCTTGGCCTCAAAGTCAAAGTCTTTGAAGAACTTTCTTCCCTTCTATTCTTAAGCATTGGGTGAGTCTGACTGCCCGGAGAGGGTGCTGCCTTCCCCCAAGCTCACACAGCACTTAAGGGAATATGGGTGACAAGAAGGGAGGGGAGGAGCTAAATGGGCAGGCAGCCCCGCACTGGCTCCTTGGAGTCCTGGGGGGCCCGGGCCTCAGCTGCTGCGTGGGAAAACTGAAAGAAAGGACAGGAGGTTTGTTGGGCCTGCAGTCATGGAAGAAGACACAGCAAAGACAAGATCGTATGAGGTAAATGGTGAGGAGGTGAGGGCCCCCGGCCCCAGCACCCCCCAGCGTCATGCAGAGCCAAGCAGAGGCAGCATGCTGCATAGCCCACCAGCCGGGTGCCCCAGGCTTCCCCACCCCAAGTCCTCCTGAGCCATCACAGGCTGGCGCGTCTCCCAGGTGGCTGCTGTGTGCCAGGGTGTGCCGAGGCAGTCCTGGATGGATGGATGGTGGTGGTGGTGATGGCCTGTGGCCGACACCCCAGCGTTCAGATGAGCCGCTCCTCCGGGGGCAGCTTGAGGTTGGGGGGTGGTGGAGCACGGGCACCCACCTGCTCCTCACTGCTGGGCCGGTAGGTGCCCTCTGTCTGGCGCTTTTCTCGAAGTTTCCGCATTAGCAGGAACAGCAGCACTGCTATGAGGAGGACTCCCAAGATGGAAAAGACCACAATGATGGCTACTATGGCCTCTGAAGACTGTAGAGAGTAGGAAGGCGGACAGGTGTGACCAACTATATGTGGGCCCTACTCAGTTCACCTAAGCCACCCACCAGAGGTCCTGTCACCCTGTCTGCTTCCTGGAGTTCTGAGAAATAAGTCCCCTGTACCTCCCACACCTGCCCCTCCCATGCTTGCCCCTCCCACACCTGCCCCTCTCACACCTGCCCCTCCCACACCTGCCCCTCCCACACCTGCCCGCTCTGGGCTACATATGAACGTTGGAGGGCCAACAATATACAAGCCTATTGTTCTTACTTCTGTTTTCCTTTCTGTCTTTCTTTTTCTTTGGTTTGTTTGGTTGGTTGGTTAGTTGGTTTTTTTGAGAGAGGGTTTCTCTGTGTAGCCCTGGCTATCCTGGCCTCTCTTTGTAGGCCAAGCTGGCCTCGAACTCAGAGATCCCTCTGCCTCTGCCTCCTGAGTGCTGGGATTAAAGGCGTGCGCCACCACACCCCAGCTCCTTTCTGGATGCCTCTTGTGTTCTTTGTTTGTTTGTTCAGAGTCTCATGCAACCCAGGCTGGCCTTACTATAGAGCTAAGAATAACTCTGAGCTTCCTGCCACCTCCTCCTCCTCCTCCTCAAAGCTGGTACTGAGTGAGAAGGTAGGTGTGTGCCACCACACCCAGCCTTTTTATTGTCATATGGTCTCATCTATACCCCAGGCTGGCCTTGAATTGTGGCAATCCTCCTACCTCAGCCTCCTGAGTGCTAGGGTGGCAAGTGTGTATCACCATGCGTACCAGGCAAGACATGGTATGTTTTGTTTATTTTACTTTTTGGAGATAGGAACTCATGGTAGCCCTGGATAGCCTGACACTCACTATGTAGACCAGGCTGGCCTTGAATTCAGAACTCCACCTCTGTCTGTCTGTCTGTCTGTCTGTCTGTCTGTCTGTCTGTCTCTCTCTCTGTGTGTTTGTGTGTGTGTGTGTGTGTGTGTGTGTGTGTGTGTGTGTGTGTCTCTTAGTGTATGGACTACCACCCCTAGCAAGACACAACATTTTTGTCCAACCTTATATAGAGAGAGGTCTTGCTACCCTCTGCCTGAAACTCTAAGTGGTCCCATTGCTGTAGCTTTGTAGGTAGAGGGTTTGCCTGGCATAAGACCCTGGATTTGACTCCCAGCACCCCATATACCCAGCATGACAACACACACATCCCCTCAGCAATGAAGCTATAAAGGTAGAAGGTCACCTGGCTACAAAGGAAGTTTGAGGCCAGCTGGAGCTACACCAGACCCGTTTTAAAAAATAAAAAAAATAAAAAAATAAATTCAGGGCTGTGGCTGGGGTGTAACCTGGTTGTTGAGCATGTGCCTAGCATCATCTGCCTGGCCTCAGAAATAAGGCCTGTCTACCTGTCCCAGTAGACTGGTTCCTCACACACCTGCTCGGACTGTCTGTGGCCCCCCTCCCAACTCACCAGGCCCCCACTGGAACCGGAGTCTGGGGTTTGAGTCGAGTTATTTGTGAAAAGGTCCATTGTGAAAGGGTCCGGTGCTGTGAAACAGAAGAGAGAAAGAAAGAGAGAGAGAGAGAGAGAGAGAGAGAGAGAGAGAGAGAGAGAGAGAGAGAGAGAGAGAGAGAAAAGAGTCCATGCCAGGGTCTGTACTAGGCATCACTTCCACACCACTCAGCCAGACCTTGTAAAACTCCAAGACAGGCTGCAGTACAGCCAGGCCACCCCCTCCACCTCCAGTGAGGTATTGGTTCCTCTGGCCACCCCTCAGCCCAGCAGGGGATAATCTGGCCACCCAGGGTCACCATTGTTAGCCTGTCTATTAGACCAGATGGCTTCCAGAACAGTGTCCCCACCACCATCACTCTGGCCCAGGGCCCTTAAGGACCTGGGCGGGGCTCATCCTTTCCTTGGAGTGTGTGACTCACTTGCCCCCCACCCCCACCCCCAGGCTCCCGAAACTGGAACCAGAGAAAGACAGAGGGAAAGTCTGGCTGGGTCCACACCTACGGAAGGGCCAGCCCTGTCAGCTGGGCCTTCAGGCCTCCTCCAGGTCCCCTGGTGGCTTAAGACTCTCAACTATGCAGACTCAGGTGCCCAGGCCCTCCCCTCCTCCACCTCCCGGCTCTGCCCAACAACCCCTAGCTCCCAAATTCCACAAGACTTAAGGACTCAGGAATTCTGGGCTGCGGGTGCGGGGTTTACTTGACGGTAGAGCGCTTTCCTAACATGCAGGAAACCGTGGGTTCGAGGCCCAGCAAGGCAAAAGAAGGAAAAAAAGAAAAGTTCGGAAGTGGGCTAGTCTAACTTCGTAGTTCAGCCCCGACCCTTACGGACTCCTTCCCCAAACACATTCCAAGCGCATCCCTCAGACCTTTCACTCTTTCTGGGTCGCAAATGACTGGCATTTCCGAGTTCCACCCGGGAACCCTCCTCCCACCCCAGCTCCGCCCAGGACGGTACCTACTTGCTTGGCCCAAACCGGCGGGGAGCATCGGCAGGCCGAACGCCAAGAGCAGCCCCAGGCCTGGGGTCGCCATGAGCTTGGGCGACGAGTTGTGGCGCCAAAGACAGGACTTCCCCAGGGCGCCAATTCCTACCGCATCTTGGGGTCGAAGAGGACACCTGCACCCCGAGACCTGGGGATTAGAACAGGAGAGAGGCCGCAGCGTGGGGTGGGGGGGGACTGGACTCAAGCCCTGGCCCCAGCGACAGGCAAACCAAGCTTGAAGTGAGCTCCCCGCCCTCCGCGCCAAGGGTCAGAGATTAAAGATTAACTCCCCGGCCGCGTTCTTGGGCCAGGCAAAGGAAAGGAGGAGGTGGGGACAGGACAGGCTGCGCGCCCTTCCTCGCTACCTGGCCCAGGAGTTTGAGAGGGACTTCGCACAGGTTCCCGATCCTGGGTCCGCGGCTGGAACCCCGAGTCGCTGTCCTTCACCCCGTCGCTCTGGATCCCACCCTCCCCGCCTGCTCACGTGACCCGGAAAGTTTAGTCACTCACCTAGGCAAGGAGCGCACTTCCGGCTTGTGCACCTGAGCCTGGCTAAGAGGGGCGGGGCCAAGGGGGCGGGGCCGCGCAGCTGAAGCACCTGTAACGGGAACCCCCATTGAGACAGGGAGCAGTAGCGCGTAAAGCGGAAGGAAGCCAGCAGGTGTAGGGACTGCACAGGTGCGTCCCCTCTGTAGCAGGCGTGTGCAGTCTCAGGGGGCGTGGCGACAGGACAGAAAAATACACACCTGTGATGGGTGGGCTTTGATGGGTAACAGTGAAGAATTCACACCTTCTCAGACCTGGTAAAGCTAACCTGTATCCTAAGAATTCTGGGGATTGAGGCAGGAAGATTCCAAGTTCAAGGCCAGCTAAGCAACTCTATGAAACCCTATTTTAAAATAGGGCTGGAAGGATGGCCAGGACACCTGCCTTGGATCACCTAGTGAAGGTCAGGGGACGTAGAGTCCCTGCCTAGGATGCCTTAGTGACGGGATCGGCCCTGTGTCAGCCATGGATTCCTCCCCAGCATGCCTGAGACCCTGAGTTCTGTCTTCATCCCACAGTCAACCAACCAACCAACCAACGTATATGGGATTAGTTCTTTAGAAAGATGCACATGTGGACTTTTTTATATATAGGGTAGACAGGACACCTGCTTCGAATCAAACCCATGCTGTAAAAAAAACACCTGGACAAAGGGCCTCACAGCCACACTGAAGAACATCCGTATGAGGTACACCTGTCAGGGAAGTGTCTATGAAAAAGCCTGGATTTGGGGCATCTGTATGAAGAAGTAGCTATGTCTCTATGGCATCCACAAAAAAAACAAAACACCTGTGCATGGAAACGTCTGGGCGCTGGTAGAGGGTAGGGTGGGACTCTCATCTGTTCGCCATACAGGTATGGGCACAGCCTGACAGGAACCACATGACCTCTGAATGTATCTTTGGATAAAAGGTGGTTAGGAACCACATATGATGGCGCATAATTACCGTCCCAGCCATTGGGAATCTGAAGCAGAACTGCTGCAGGTTCGAGACCAGTTAGGCTACAGCGTGGGATCTAGACCCAAAAGAGCCGTGCCCACAGCAAATTACCAGACCTGAAACCGGGATTCAGTGACTAAAGCCCTATACCACCCACGCTTTAGATCCCAGCAGAAGCAAGCAGGAGGATCTCTGTGAGCTCCAGACCAGCCCGGTCTACATAGTAACTAACTTCCAGGGCTACATAGAGAGACCGTGTCTAAAACAAAACTAACTTAAGAGTCAATAAATGAGCCGGGTGGTGGTGGCGCATGCCTTTAATCCCAGCACGTGGGAGGCCGAGGCAGGAGGATCGCTGTGAGAGCGAGGCCAGCCTGGTCTACAAAGCGAGTCCAGGACAGTCAAGGCTGCACAGAGAAACCCTATCTCGAAAAACAAAAACAAAAACAAAAAAAAGAGTCAATAAATGAGGCTTCATCCCTTCTAGTGGTTTAAAATCTGTTTAAATTTCTGCCCTGGGCCTAAGTAGGAATTCAGGCGAGGATTTTCACCTCTTGCTTCCGCCACTGTAGCGTGGGAAGTTAGTGCCACCTAACTACCTTACAGGGTTTGGGCAGGGACGGTGCCGAGCAGCGAGTAAAGGGCTGGCATGCGCAACGCACTCTGTTAGCTATTATTTATTATTCGCGGTCAAGAGGGCGCCCTTCCCCCTGACGGTGAGAAGAGAAACTGCATCCGAAACTTGTAGGCGGGACTTCAGCAGGTGCAACCAGAGTCCTCGGCTGAGGCCCCGCCTCCAGAGCCCTGCGGCCTCCTGATCTTTATCCTTAGTGGCGCCGGAGACTCTGGTCCATGACTCCCTTCCCAGACAGGTCTGCAAAGAGCAGCCTCCTGAGTCTGAATGGGGCCGTGGCCCCTTTAAGAACGCCTAGCGGGCTGCGGGCTGCAGGACAGGAGGCCGCGGCGGGTCAACCGGGAAGCCCCGCCTACATGGAGCGGGCGGGCGCAGCTCTGGCGGCTCTGACCAATAAGGATTTTACTTTGCAGCCGCGCCGCGTGTTGACCTTGCGTTTCTCGCTCTGAGTGTCACCAAGTAAAAGAGGCGCGCGGGTGAAATGTGTTGGGGAGGGAGAGCGCTCCCCTTTGTTGATCTTCTGTTTCTGTTACCGGCTGGGGAATCTGGCCATAACGGGCGGGCAAAAGAAGCTCTTAAACTGGTTCAGCGTTCTGGCGTAGGCCTGGGAGGAAGCAAAATCTTGAATACCTGATGAGGGTCCATAGGAGAGGGAAGTCTAAATAAACGAAATCACAAAATCCAATCCCTGACAGTTTCCTGCCAAAACTATTTGAGCAAAACGGGTAAACTGAGGCAAACAGAGTACTGAGCTGGTTGCCCTTGCAACGGTCCCAGGAATGCTCTGTCAGATGTGCACTCTCAGAGCCTCCTACAATCCTTCCCCACGCCCCCTGCTCCGCCCCCGCCCCCCTCCCCCCAAACCCAGTAATGCGGGTCGGAGGAGGAGACGCAAGTTCTGGCGCGGGCGGGGACGACTAGAAATTATCACTTCCAGCAAGTGCCGGAGCTCGGTCTGTCAGCGCAGAGGCTGCTGTGCAGGTGGTCCCGGGAGCTGGCCCTTTGGGGGTCCCGGGGGGGAGGGGGAGCCGGAAAGCCCCCGCCGAGGCCGTCGCTGCGGGGCCTCCCCTCCCCCCCGGGCGGGCGCCATGCGGGGGGGCTCCAGCGACGCGGAGCGGCAGCAGCGCTGGGGACGCCTGTTCGAAGAGCTGGACAGCAACAAGGACGGCCGCGTGGACGTGCATGAGTTGCGCCAAGGGCTGGCCAGGCTGGGAGGGGGCGATCCCGACCGTGCACAGCAGGTACCACGGGCAGCGACCACAGCAGCAGGGCCCACCTGCTCCGTAACGGGTGTCCCTGTATGCCCAGGCTGCAGGAGCCACATGCTACCTGTTGTTGCTTGGACCCCACCACCTTTGTCTAGGCTTCCTTCCCCCTGTCTACCAGCGCCTGGCCTAACGGCGGCGTCGGGATACAAGGCTGCTAAGGCTCCCCGGCCTGCCGCGGCTGCGGCTGCTAGGACCTAGTGCCCGTCCCCCTACACACACACACACACACACACACACACACACACACACACACACACA
>OU015756.1:47499557-47563040 GCA_907169655.1 Acomys percivali | reverse complement strand
GAGAGAGAGAGAGAGAGAGAGAGAGAGAGAGAGAGAGAGAACTGTGGTGGGCTTTGGAACCCTAAAGAGCCCCTCCAGACATCAAACCTCCATCCTCCATTGCTCAGTGTTGCAAAACACTTGTTTCCAGTTCTACATGGTGGCACACACTTGTCATCTGGGCACTTGGGAGGCTGACATAGGATTGGGAATCAAGGCAGTCCTGCACCAGGTAGTCAGTTTCATGACAGCCTGGATATTTTTAAACAACTCTGTCTTGCCTCGTGATGGTGGTGCACGCCTTTTAATCCCAGCACTCTGGAGGCGGAGGCAGGTGGATCTCTGTGAGTTCAAGGCCAGCCTGGTCTACAGAGGGAGTTCCAGGACAGCCAAAGCTACACAGAGGAACCATGTCTCAAAAAACACAAACAAACAAAAAACAGAGAAGAAATTAACAATAACCAAATAGAAAAACAGTGATTAAAGAGATAGTTCAGCCATTAGGAGTGTTTGCTGCTTTGACAGAGAACCTGAGTTCAGTTCCCAGCACCAACAACAAGGTCTAATAATGCCTTGTGAGTCCAGCTCCAGGGAATCCAACACCCTCTTCTGGTCTCCAAAGGCACTGCACTCACATGGTGCATATACACTGAAATAGGTACATACATGTACATGTACACACACACACAGCTGTTTTGTTCCCAGGGATAATGGTACGTGCCTGTAATGTTAGTGTTCAGGAGCAAGGCAGGGGGATTATCATGAGTTTGCAAAATCATGGGATGCTTCTGGTCTCCAAAGGCACCAGAAAGTGCCTTTGTGTGTGTGTAAAGGCCAGAAGACAGACTCAGATGTCATTCTTCGGGTACTGTCCACCTTATCCACCTTTTTTTTTTTTTTTTGGTTTTTTGAGACAGGGTTTCTCTGTGTAGCCTTGGCTGCCCTGGACTCACTTTGTAGACCAGGCTGGCCTCGAACTCACAGCGATCCGCCTGCCTCTGCCTCCTGAGTGCTGGGATTAAAGGTGTGCGCCACCATACCCAGCCCACCATCTCGACAGCTCATAAAAGCCCTTAATTACTCATTAAACATCTGTAGTCTTAGCATCTACATAGTAGCTCTCAATCACCTATAACTCCAGTTCCAAGGGATCGAATTGCCCTATTTTGGCCTCTCTAGGCATTGTGTTCATGTGGTACACAGACAGACATGGAGGCAAAATACCTATACACATTAAATAAAAATAAATCTTTAAAAGGAGATGGGGGGTGTGGAGGTGGCACACGCCTTTAATCCCAGAACTTGGGAAGCAGAGGCAAGCATATCTCCAAGAATTTTGAGTCCAGCCTGGTTTACAGAGTGAGTTCCAGGCCAACCACAACTACAGAGATCCTGCCTCAAAAAAAAAAAAAAAAAGAAGAGTGCTGGGGAGATGGCTGAGTTGTTAAGGTGCCAGCTGCATATGCATGAGGACATAAGTTCTGATCCAGAATCTAAGTAAAACATCAAGAAGAGCATCTGCTAGCCCAGGGCTGAAAGATGGGAAGCAGGAGGCTTCCTGGGGCTCGCTGACTGGCCAGTCAATGAGATCCATGTTCAGTGAGAGACCCTGTCTCCAAAGATACGGTGAGAGAGATCGAAGGAGACACTGATGTCAACCTCTGGCCTCTACATGTCAAGTGGATATGCACCGCAGCACACACATATACATACACACAAACATACACACACATGTACCTCTAGAAAACAAAAGGAAAGAAGGAAGGAGAAGGGGAAAGGGAAAGAAAGGAAGATCTTGGAAGAATGTTCCAGAAAATGCTAGAGCTTTTGGCACATGGCTCCCTCTTCCCCCAGTTTCTTGTCTTTCCGTTGGTTGAAATATTCTGAGGTTGCAGCTAGTGAGTACCGATGCAGAGCTGGGGCTGGGGGTGGCGGGGGTGGGGAGGCAGTAAGAGAGGCAGAGACCAGAGAAAGGCAGGGTCTCTCACTGACTTGGTTCTCCTGGGATGACTAGCCTGTCAGCCTCAGAGATCCCCTTGTCACTGCCTCCCCAGAGCTGCCTTTTCAGATGTGCACAGGAGTGCATGCTGGGATCTGAACTCAGGCCATTTGGCTAATGAGAGTGTCTCTGCCTGTGAAACCATCTGCTTGGCTCCTCCTATTCCATTTACTTTTATTGTAGACAATGTTTCCCTTTGTTGCCCTAGCTTCACAAGCTCCTGGGCACACTGAATCCTCCTGCCTCGGCCTCCTTGCAGCTAGATCGACAGATCGTCCCTGCCGTTTCCAGCAGCATTCCTTCACTGAAAATCTGTCACTCCCATTTCTATGTCTGATGTCCCTTGACTCCTTTCTCTATGTCCCCCCCCCCTTTCATATAAGGACACCTGTGACCCTCAGAGCCCGCTCCAGTCATCTCTACTGATCCCATCAGTGAAGTACCCTAAAGTATCATCCTCAAATAATGATAGCATTAACTTGTCTTGCAAGGGATGGAGGATGGAGCTCCAGGGGTCGAGAACTCTCCCCTATTATACACAAAGCCTGGGAGTCCCCCCAGAACTTTAGAGGCACCCACCCTTTTACCCATCACAGAGAGGCAGTGCAGGAGGACCAGGAGTTCAGGGTCATCCTCAGCTACGCAGGTTTGAGACCCTTCTGGGCTAAATGAGACTGCACTTTTTTGTTGTTGTTTTTAGGTTTGGTTTGGGGTTTTGGTTTTGGGGTTTTGGGTTTTGTTTCTTTGTGTTTTTCGAGACAAGGTTTCTCTGTGTAACAGCCCTGGCTGCCCTGGCCTTACTTTGTAGACCAGGCTGGCCTGGAACACACAGAGATCCACCTGCCTCTGCCTCCAGAGTGTTGGGATTAGCACAAGATTCCATCTTTTTAAGAAAAAAAAATCCAAGAGGGTGGTGGTGCACGCCTTTAATCCAGCATTCAGTAGCCGGAAGGCAGACAGATCTCTGAGTTTGAGGTCATCCTGATCTAAAGAGCTATTTCCAGGACAGCCAGGGCTACACAGAGAAACCCCATCTGGAAGAAAAACAAAATCCAAAAGGATCCTTAATCCTGGATGCACAGTCCTTGGTGCTGTGGGCAGTCACTTTGCAGAGGTCTCAGTCATGGGGTACAAGAGGCAAAGGGAAAGGAATACAGGGAGACTGTTTACAGAAGCCGCAATGGTTAGTACAAGCCTGTCCTCCCATCCCTGGGGTGGCCGAGAAGATGACATCAAAGCAGGTATGGGCTACAGACTAAGCCCCTGTCCGAAAATGAAAGATTTTTGTTTTGTTGAGACAGGGTTTCTCTATGTAACAGCCCTGGTTGTCCTGGGATAAAAGATGTCACCACCACTACCACCGCCACCACCACCACCATCACCCAGCTTAAAAAATGAAAGTCTTAGAAAGGATGTAGCTCAAGTGGTGATGCTGAGGGCATGACTCAGTCAGTAAGCAGAGCCTCTCCCTAGAATCCCCCAATGAGGGGCTGGGGGCATGGTCAGAAGTGGAGCCTCTGCCTAGAATCCCCCAGTGAGGGGACTAGGATGTAGTGGTATACAGAGCTCTGACCCTACCTGCTCCACTCTCTTCTAGACTCTGAAGAATCACTGGCTTCAGCAGTACAGCCACGAATCAGCAAACCCAGGCATTCTCGTGCTCCTAGCCTGTGGCACCATCTCCAGCACCTGTGGCCAGATTGCCAGCTACCCCCTGGCACTGGTCCGGACCCGAATGCAGGCCCAAGGTGAGCAGCCTGGGCAGGGGTCTGGGCTAGGAAAGTCTAGTGCTTGGGTCCCAACCGGCTCTTACCTAACTCCCTGTATGTAGAGCTCTGGGCTGGGATTCTTGTGGGTTTGGGTGGCCTTCATAAACCCTTCCTCCTGTCTGGGCTTCCATTTGCCTGTTAGTTACACTGAAGAAGGCGGCTTTTACCTTAATGGGCTGAGAGGTCCGGGGCATCAAGTACAGGAAGTACCAAGGACAACATTGTGGCATTTTAGGCTTGCCAGTAAGGAGTGAAAACAAGGGAGTGGGGATGCTGGGAACAGCATTAGCCAAGGTCAAGGAAGGACACTTTCTTGTTTTTCATTTTCTTTCTTCATTTATTTTATGAGACAGGCTCTCACTATATAGCCCAGGCTGGCCTCGAACTCAGATCAGCTTGCCTCTGACCCCCAAGTGCTGGGGCTAAAGGTGTGGCCACCAAGCTTACCTGTAGTATTATTGTTGTCATTTTTAGACAAAGTCACACTGTGTGGCCCTGACTGACCTGGAATTTACAGAGATCTGTCACTGGCCTCTGCCTCCTGAAGGTGTGCATCCTGTGCTCAGTCTTTTTGTTTGTTTGTTTTTCAAGACTGGGTTTCTCTGGGTAGCCTTAGCTATCCTAGACTCACTTTGTAGTCCAGGCTGGCCTTGAACTCAGTGATCCACCAGCCTCTGCCTCCCAAGTGCTAGGATTAAAGGCGTGCGCCACCACTGCCCAGCCCTGTGCTCAGTCTTAAGGACAGCCTAGTTGCTGTGTTCTGTTTTGATCTCAAAGTGTTCTTAAGATTTTTTTTTTTTATTTCTGCACATGTACGTGAGTGCGGGGGTGCATGTCAGAAAGACAGACAGACAGACAGACCAAAACCCACAGAGGCCTGTCAGACGCCCTGGTGCTAGAATCACTGAGTTGTGTGGGGACCAGAAATTAAACTCTCATCCTCTGGAAGAACAGGAAGCACTCTGTCCCACTGAGCCATCTCTCTAGCTCTTGATTTTAGTTTTTTGTTGTTGTTGTTTTATTTAATTTTATTTTATGTGTATTGGTGTGGGGGTGTCAGATCCCCTGGAACTGGAGTTACAGACAGTTGTGAGCTGCCATGTGGGTGCTGGGAATTGAACCTGGATCCTTTGGTAGAACAGCCAGTGCTCTTAACCACTGAGCCATCTCTCCAGCCCCTTGTTTTATTTTGTTTTGTTTTGTTTTGTTTTGTTTTAAGACAGAGGATTGCTATGTACCAGGCTGGGCTAGAACTCAGGACAATCCTCCTGCCTCAGTTTTCCCGCTGTTGTTTTTCCTCAGTGTTTTCTTCCACGGGTTATTTTCCTATTCCATTATCCCTCATTTTGTTTTTATGAACTTTAGTTCCTGGGCTTTTTGCTGGAGAAACTGTCAGTGCCCCCGCCCTCTGCCCTCATGACCTTCCTCCCCTGGGAAGGAGGAAAGAGGTCACATAGTCATTGCATGATTGTTGATTTAGGGTTGAAGAGAGGAGAGGTAGGAACCTAGCGTAGACTAGGGTACCACACAGGGCTCCTCTAAACAGCCAGCTCTGGGATGGAGATGAGGGAGATGAGCAGAAGTGAGCGAACCCTGAAGAGAGAGAGAGAACGAATTTTAAGGAAGGGGGGAAATCTCTCTCTTCTCTTGTTACATACAGACACACATATGCACCAATACACACATATATACACACATACACACGCATGCACTCTTATACACAGAAGCACATATGCACATACAGGCATGTATGTGCTCTCACACAATACATACATTCACACATGCATATGCACACACACATACACACATGCTCAACCCTGATGTTTCCATTCATCCCCAAAGGCACTTCCTAAGATAGACAGTTCCTAGGCCCACAGTTCCTGGGTCTTGTGGTATAGGTCCCACTGTTTCTCGGTCTCATCCTCCTTACTCCTGTGTTGTTGTTGGTGGTGGTGGTGATGGTGGTTTTTGGGTTTTTGGAGACAGGGTTGCTCTGTGTAGCCTTGACTGTCCTGGGCTCGCTTTGTAGACCAAGCTGGCCTCAAACTCACAGCGATCCACCTGCCTCTGCCTCCCGAGTGCTGGGATTAAAGGTGTATGCCACCACCGCCCTGGCTCTCCTTCCTCCTGTTGAAATGGCAACCTAGACTAGCCCTGGAGTGGAGTGAGAGGGAGAGATGAGAGGCCAAGCTTTGGTCTTACCTGGCCCTCAACCCCCCTTCCCCAACAGCCTCCATTGAGGGTGGCCCGCAAATCTCCATGGTGGGTCTGCTTCGACACATCCTGTCTCAGGAGGGTGTGTGGGGCCTCTACCGGGGCATCGCCCCCAACTTCATGAAGGTCATTCCAGCCGTGAGCATCTCCTACGTGGTCTACGAGAACATGAAGCAGGCTCTGGGGGTCACATCCAGGTGAGGGACTGGGAGCTTGCCCCCCCCCAAGATTCCCTCATCTTCACCGTGGCATCCCCCATGCTGACGTCCTCAACCACCAGAGACTGTTGGCCTGACCAGTGGATCCTGACCTCTCGCCACCCCCACCCCAAGCTGCAGGATCCCAGTGCCCAAATCACCGATCCTTGCCCTGTGCCCTGACCATTGTACCACTAGACCCCACACTTTAGCCAGTGGACCCCCAGGACTGGATCCTTGACTTCACAACCAGACCCTAACTGCTGGCCCCCCCCACATCAGCAGTCTGACACTTGAAATGCAAAACTATCCACACCCTGGCCCTGAACCCTTATCCCCAAACCCCTTAATCCTGCTCATCTGCACCTCAAAACTAGATTCTACTTTTTCCCTGTCACGCCCACTAGGTAGGTGCTGGGCCTCCCTTTGCAGCAGCAGATGTCCCAGTGCCCCAAGCATGGGGGCACACATTCATGTACCCTATAGCCCAGACTTTAGACCCCCTCAGGCACCACACCCAGGGCCCTAATGCCACACTGGACCTGAGATCCGCAAACCTGCTGGTGAGTCCAGCCACTGGATTCTAGAAGCCAAGAACTCTCAGCCAGCCATAGGGCCCTGATAAGGAAATGCCAAGCCCACTAGATCACTGGATCCTGGGATCCCAGATTCCTCATCCCAGCCATTTCATCTTCCTCAATTTGGGGTTCCATATCCTTCCACTGCTGGGTCTACATTTCAAGCACCACCCTCAATTCTCTCATCATTGCATCCCAGGGCCCCAAGTCCCAACACACTGGATTCGGGCTCCTGGAGCCACAGGTGTGTGAGTTCCAGGGTGCCTCAGGTGGATCCCACAGGCCACAGCTGCTAAATTCCACATCCCAGAAAGCCAAGCTCTCCCAGACACCACCAGATTCCCAAGACCTTCACTCCTGCACTGCAAATACCACTCCCCAAGTCTAGATCCCAACAGTCCAATGGCAGCATCTCAGACCCCACAGACCCCTCAAATCCCAGACACACCTCGGAGCTGATCCCCACTGCATGGAAGCACTACCATCCAAGGAGCCTTCTGGAAGCCCAGGTCCTAGACCGGTGGCTCCCCACCAGGTGGTAAGGAATGGAATGTACGTCCCACACCACACCCCATATGAATGGATTTCACCTCAGCTAGGACACACCTCCCTTTCCACATGCTGGGGAAACCACTCCCCCAAATCACCTCCCTCTCTGTCCCCCACTTCTCTGCAATGTCTTCCACATTCCCCCTGCCCACCTTCCAGGCTAGTAACTACTCCCAGGGCCCAGGGCCCTCTGGGAGGGTCCAGTCGGCTTGTTCATGGCTTGGGAGCTGCCAGGTGAAGCTAGGGACATAACCAAGGGGACCTTCTGCATCCTAGCACTGCCAGCCCTGTTCGGGCCTCAGCAAGTCACAATCAAGGACCAACACATGCATCCTTCCTGAAACCCAGCATCCAATATGCAAAATTAAACATCCTCAAGCTAACTTGGGGGTCTATTTTTCTACCAGACAGAGAACAAAGTCCCCTGGCTCCCACCACATTCCTATACCCTCCACACGTCAACGTTGGATTCTGAGCTTAGGAGAACTGGGGGTACCCTATTCGACACCCCAGTCTTTGGGGGACCTCATCAAAGAACTGTGAAGGGGAACTGGGATGTTGGGGGGCTGGAGGACCCCACCATGCATTCCACCTCGCCTTTCAACCTAAACCAAGCCCCACACCTCCCTGCCCATGTGTGTCATTTCAAGGAAAAAAAGAATAAATTTTCTAAGCTCTTTCATTGTTGCTTTTCAGCTTTATGAAATTACACTTGTTTGCTTGGGGGAGGGGCATATGGAAGTCAAAGAAAACTTTTGAGAGTCTGTACTCCCTTCCTGTGTGGTCAAACTCATGGGGTCAGGCTTGGCATGAGCACTTTCACCTGCTGAGCCATCACAGTGGCCTCATTTTAATTTTGTGACTTTTAATTATGTGTATGTGTGTAAAATCACACTGAGGTGCTCCCAAGGTAAAATCTGTCTGTCTGTCTGTCTGTCTGTCTGTCTGTCTCTCTCACTCACTCACTCACTCATGCTGCTTCCCTTGTCTCTTTCCTGTACTCCCATCCTCCCTCTCACATTTTATCTCCCCCTCTTCTTCCTACCTGCTCTTCTCTGCCACTTCCCCTCTCTCCTTCTTTCCTTCCTTCCTCCCTGCTTCGGACCTTCCTTCACGCCCCCTCTACTGTCTCTCCTCATCTTTCTTCTTCTCTAAGACTTTGGAGCCTTGGTGTCCACTCCATTTGTAAAGAGCAAGGCGGCTAGCGAGCTGGCTCAGTAGCTAAGAGCCTATCCTGCTCCCACGGGGCACCTGTCAACAGTCTCAGCACCCACATGACAGCTCACAATCATCTGTAGCTCCTGCTCCATGGATCCAGTGCCCCCTTCTGGCCTTAGAGGACACTGTACTCATATGGCACGTGTGCACATGTGCGCACGTACACACATGTGCGTACAAACACACACAAACACACACACACACACACACACACACACACACACGGAAAGGTGCTTGCCACACAAGCCTGACCACCTGAGTCAGATCCGTGGGACCCATGTGCAAGTGGAAGGAGGGAGCTGACTTCATCAGACCTCCACACATGCACCATAGTACATATACACACACACACACACACACACACACACACACACTCACACCAAAATAATACATTTTTAAAAGATTTGATTTATATTGCGTGTCTCTCTGTGATGGCCTTGGGTCCCCTGGAGCTGGAGTTACAGTGCTTGTGAGCCACCGAACATGGGTGTTGGGAACTGAACCCAGGCTCTCTACAAGCAGTATGCACTCCTAACCATTGACATCTCTCCAGCCCCAAGTAAAATGCACATACACACCACATCACACCACACCACACACCACACACACACACACACACACACACACACACACACACACACACATACCACACACACCCCTTGATGAGGGGAGAGATGGAGCTTTAAATCTGGATGAGGTGGCACACACTTATCATCCAAGCACTTGGACTGGTGAAGGCAGAAGGATAAGGAGTTCAAAGTCATCACTAGCTACATAGGAAGTTTAAGGCCATTCTGGGCTACATGAGACCCGGTCTCACTGATCCCCACTAGAAGAAGAAGAGAAGAAGGAGGAGAAGGAGGAGGAGGAGGAAGAGGAGGAGGAGGAGGAAGGGAGGTCGTAAGGAGGAAGAAGAGGAGGAGGAGAAAGGAAACAAAATTTAAAAACGTTTTTCTTGTACACAGATAGGGTAGCATGGAGCTCATTCACTGGGCTGTGCAGCTGTCCCCGACCTTCACCTCTGGACCCCTCCATCTGTCCATCTAAAGCTCTGTCTCCATTCAGCACTAGCTCCATTCTGTACCTTGCCTTGGGAGGTGGAGGCAGGAGGACCATGAATTCAAAGTCATTCTTAGCTACTTGATGAGTTGGAGACCAGCCTGGGCTACATGCCACTCTGTCTCAAAAACAGAGGACCGCACTTGCTCTCCCTGGCCTGTGGGAGTTAGGGTGCGGATGCTGTATAAAGACAAGGATGAGCCACACTGCCTACCATATGCTTGTGAGCTCACAGGCACTTTTGTGACCTCATCCTCCCCTTGCCCCTAAAATCACAAGGCCAGGTAACCAGTCACTCTCAGCTGGGAGCCAGATAGACGCCCCAGGAGACGCAGAGACTGGGACACTAATCCTTCAACAGCTATGGGAGTCCACCCCGAGGTAACACAGGAGCCTTGCTTGAGGCCCCAGAGCTTGCTTAAGAGGGTCAAGACAAGCCGGGCGTGGTGACGCACGCCTTTAATCCCAGCACTCGGGAGGCAGAGGCAGGTGGATCGCTGTGAGTTCAAGGCCAGCCTGGTCTACAAAGCGAGTCCAGGACAGCTAAGAATACACAAAGAAACCCTGTCTTGGAAAAAAAAAAAAAAAGAGGGTCAAGACATTATTTAGAAAAGCTCTACCCCAGCCCCACCCTCACCCCGCCCCTCCCCCACCTACATCCTGGAACCCAGGGTACACACACGTGTATGAGTATGTGTTTGGACACATGGGTGAAAACAACACTGAGCATCCTCCACCATAGCAGGTAAGTCTGGGGAGTGAGGTGGCACAGGGCCTCAGGCCCTCAGGCTAGACCAAAGGGAAGCAGGTTGAGACCACATGTAAGACCATGCGGTGGAGCACGCCTGTCATCCCAGCACTCGGGAGGCTGCAGGCAGGACATCAGAAGTTCAAGGTCATCCTTGGCTGTTTAGTGAGTTAGAGGCCAGTTTGGGCTGCATGAGACCCCATCTCAGAAAAAAATGAAAAAGGAGGCGGGGAAGGCTGAGGAGAAAGTACCTGACACTCAAGCAAGCATAAGTCCAGAATCAGGTCCCTAGAACCTGTGTAAATGCTGGGCAGGCTTGATACCCCAGAGCTGCAGACAGAGATGGGCAGCAAGCTGGCTGGCTAGACCAGATGAACTGTGAGCTCTGGGCTCAAGTGAGAGACTCTGACTCAACATATAAGGTAGAGAGTGGTCCAGGACAACACTGGACATCAACTCCTGCCCTATACATACTCACAGACATACAACTCACACACATAATCACACATGCTACTATAAACCTGCGCACACTCTCACACACAGCCACACATATTACACACACACTCATATGCATGCACTCTCACACGCATAGCCACACATACCATTACACAAACATGCATGTTCTCTCTCACACACACATACTGACACCATACACACACTCACATGCATGTACTCTTACATACACACATACCACTACAAACACACATATATGCACTCTCACACACACACACTCTTTTTTGTTTTTTGGTTTGGGTTTTGGTTTTTTGAGGCAGGGTTTCTCTGTGTAGCCTTGGCTGTCTTAGACTAGCTTTGTAGACCAGGCTGGCCTTGCATTCACATCAATCCGCCTGCCTCTACTGCCAGCATGCTGGGATTAAAGGTGTGTGTCACCAATTCTTTTTAATGATTTACTTTGTGCTTTGTGTATGTGTGTGTGTGTGTGAGAGAGAGAGAGAGGGAGAGAGGGAGGGAGGGAGGGAGGGAGGGAGGGAGGGAGGGAGGGAGGGAGGGACAGAGAGAAGAGAGAATATCAGCAGGGCAGTGGTGGTGCACACCTTTGATCCCAGCACTCAGGAGGCAGAGGCAGGTGGATTTCTGTGAATTGGAAGACAGCCAGGTCTACACAGTGTGCTCCAGGACACCCAGAGCTACACGGTGAAACTCTGCCACAAAACAAACAAACAAAAAAACTACCAGGTCACCCCCTCCAAAGAACTGTCCATGCCTAGGGAGCAAAGAAAAACAGAGTAGGTGCCCCATGGAGAGCAAGCTCCTTTAGGGCTGAGTGTGGCCAAGCGGGCGACTGTTCTTGCAGGTTCTGGACACAGGAGAGCAGCTGATTGTCCCTGTGGACGCCTTGGAAGAGGGGAACAAGGGAGCCTTGTGGAAGTTTCTGCTCTCGGGAGCCACAGCTGGGGCAGTGTCTCGCACAGGGACGGCCCCTCTGGACAGAGCCAGGGTATACATGCAGGTTTGTCCGTGGGGCCGGGGCCCTTTGCGGGGACAGTATGGTGGGAGAGAGGGTAGAGAAGGAGCTGACAGGACTTAGGAGGGACTGGAACTAGACTTAGAGGTCTCAGAAAGTTGTTGCTCAGACTGGAGTTGTGGAAGATGGTGCGACAGAAGGCAGAGTCGTGTTGGGGCTAGGTTTAGAGAACTCTAGGCACAGAGACCAACATGAGATTAGGTCAAACGGTTCGGAGATCTGTGGGTTGTGGCTGATGCCTTTGAGATGGTTGCCGGGGGACATGAGGGGATGGAAGAAACTCAGGATGGACCCCAAGGCTTCACAAATACCAGGGAAGCACTCACAGCTGAGCAACGTTCCCAGCCCTCCTTTCTTTCTTTTTGAAGAACTTTTTTTTTTATGTGTTTTGAGTTTGACTGTGTGCTGTGCTGTGCACCTGGTGTACATGCAGTGCAGCTGGAGGCCAGAAGAGGGCGATGGATCCTCTAGAACTGGAGCTACAGGTGGTTACGAGCTGCCATGTGGGTGCTGGGAACCGAACACGGGTGCTCTTGACCCCTGGGCTGTCTTTCCAGGCCCCAGCCCAGTGTTCTACCCACTAGCTGTCCCACCAGCCAGCTGCCCTCTTGTCACATTTTATTTACAGTCATCCCAGTAAGTAGCCCAGGATGGCCCTGAATTCACCCTGTAGCTGAGAAAGGACTTGAACTATAATGTTCCTGACACGTCCCAAATAGTTGAGATCACAGACCAGTCTTGCCAGACCTGGACACAATGGAGATCTTTAGACAAATGTGAAGACTAGATAAATGGATTTACCCTGTGGCCCAGGCTTGTGATCCCAGCTATACCTCCGATGCTGAAGCTCGTTGACAATTTCAGTGAGAAGACCTTGTGTCAAAACATTTTAAAAAGCCGGATGTGGTGGCACACACCTGTAATCCCAGCACTTAGGAGGCAGAGGCAGGTGAATCGCTGTGAGTTCAAGCCCAGCCTGGTCTACAAAGGGAGTCCAGGACAGCCAGAGCTATTATAGAGAAACCCTGTCTTGAAATATATGTATTAATCCCTCTGAGGAACAGTCATAGGGGAGGGGAAAAGGGGAAAATGGGAGGGAGGGGAGAATGGGAGGATACAAGGGATGCGATAACCATAGAGATGTAACAAGAATGAATTAATAAATAATAAAAATTAAAAAAAAAAGAAATATATGTATGTATGTATATGTATACACACACACACACACACACACACTAGGGACATGGCTCAGGGGTGGCCCTCGCCCCCCAATAGGGAGGGACTGGGGAACACCTGGCAGGGTCTCAGGATGGTTTACCTCTCTTACTTCCTCAGGTGTACTCCTCCAAGAGTAACTTCAGGCACCTGGTGAGTGGGCTGCGGAGCCTGATTCAGGAGGGAGGTGTCCGCTCTCTCTGGCGGGGCAATGGCATCAATGTGCTCAAGATTGCCCCTGAGTATGCCATCAAGTTCTCTGTCTTTGAGCAGGTGAGACTGGGGGCTTGCCACAGATCAAGCCCCGGGAGTGCAAGGCACCCCTCCACCCTCCCGACGCACTGTGTCAGGAGATTCTCTCACACCCACTCCCCACCCGCCCCCCGCCCCCCGCAGTTTAAGAATTTCCTCTGCGACGTGGACAGCTACTTGCCCTTCCAGGAGCGGCTGCTCGCGGGTCCCCTGGCTGTAGCCATCTCCCAGACGCTCATCAACCCCATGGAGGTAAGGCGGGAGGACCCGGGTGGTCAGGACTGGCTCTGGGGCACCCCCTCGCCTCCTTCCCTTGGCTCCCCCCTTCCTCTCCGACCCCCTAACATCCCACCTTGCTCTTCCTTCTTCCTCCTGGCCTCAGCCTCCTCCTGTCCCCTCTTCTTTCCCTCTGCTGTCTCCCGTCTTGGCTCCTCCACCCTCCTGCCCTGCCTTTTTCTGCTTTTGGGTTTGGGCAGGGGGTTGTTGTTTTCAAGCTAAGATTTCGCTTTGTAGCTCTAGCTGTTCTGGAACTCGCTCTGTTGACCAGGCTGGCCTCGAACTCAAGAGATCTGCCTGCCTCTTCCATCTGAGCACTTGGGAGTAAAGTCATAGCCACCACATCTGCTACCTTTCTTTTTTCTTCCCTCCTTTATTCTGTCTTTGCCTTTTCTTTTCTTTCTTTTTTTTTGTTTTTTTGTTTGTTTTTGTTTTTTTTGTTTGTTTGTTTTTTTCTTGGTTTCCCTCCCACCCTTTGGTTTTTCCAGACAGGGTTTCTCTGTATAGCCTTGGCTGTCCTGTACTCCCTTTGTAAACTAGGCTGGCCTCAAACTCACAGCGACCAGCCTGCCTCTGCCTCCCAAGAGCTGGGATTAAAGGCGTGCGCCACCACGCCCCACTCCTGTCTTTGCCTTTTCTTTCTTTCTCTCCTTTTTTGTTTGTGTTGTCTTGTTTTTGAGACAGGATTTTTTTTTTTTATAGCCATGGCTGTCCTGGAACTTACTATATAGAACAGGCTGGCTTCAAACTCAGAGATCTTCCTGCCTCTGCCTCCTGAGTGCTGGCATGCACCATCACTTCTCGGCCTTGCTTTTTCTTTTTTCTTTTTTTAAGATTTATTTATTTATTACATATACAGTGTTTTGCCTGCATGTGTGCCTGCACACCAGAAGAGGGCAGATCTCATTATAGATGGTTGTGAGCCACCATGTGGTTGCTGGGAATTGAACTCAGGACCTTTGGAAGAACAGACAGTGCTCTTAACCTCTGAGCTATCTCTCTAGCCAGTGTTTGTTTGTTTTTAGCTTTTTGGTTTTGTTTTTTGCTTTTTTTTGAGACAGGGTTTCTCTGTGTAGACCAGGCTGGCCTGAAACTCAAAGTGATTCACCTGCCTCTGCCTCCCAAGTGCTGGGATTAAAGGCCTGCACCACCAGTGCCCAGCAGAAGTTAAGTTTTTGCTTCTGGTTTTGTGTGTGTGTGTGTGTGTGTGTGTGTGTGTAAGTGTGTTCATGGGGAGAAGTTGCCTCTTTTCTTGGAGAGGCAGGAGCACCAGTGAGGATTGAGTTCAGGGTTTTGCACACGGTAGACCACCCCTGTCTGGTTGGCGGGTTGGTGGTTGGGTTTTCTTTTTCTTTTTTTTTTTTTTTTTTTTTAGATTTATTATGTATACAGTAATACATCAATATACATCAGATCACATTATAGATTGTTGTGAGCCACCATGTGGTTGCTGGGAATTGAACTCAGGACCTCTGGAAGAGCAGTCAGTGTTCTTAACCGCTGAGCCATCTCTCCAGCCCCCTGGTTGGGTTTTTTAAACCTTTATGTGCACAGATGTTTTGCCTGCACGTATGTCTATGTGAGAGTGTCAGATCTTGGAGTTTCAGTTGTGAGCTGTCATCTGGGTGCTGGGATTTGAACGCAGGTCCTCTGGAAGAGCAGTTGGTGCCTTTAACCACTGAGCCATCTCTCCAGCACCCCGTCTGGGTTTTTTGGTTTATCTATTCTGTTGTGTGTCTGTTTGCATATGTGCATGCAGTGCTTGCGGAGGTCAGAAGAGGGCATCGGATCCCCAGGAGCTGGAATTAACATGTTTCCCAGGATTAAATTCAGGTCATCTTGTTTAGGAGCAAATGCCTTAACACGTTGAGGCATCTTATCTGCCTCTTCTGGTTTTGAAATGAAGCCTCGAGTAGCCCAGGCTGGCCTTGAACTAACTATGTAGCCTAGGATGATCTTGAACTCTCAGTCCTCCTCAGCTGCATAGTGAAAGAGGCTAGCCTGGGCTACTTCAGACCCAGTCTCAAATACACAGCGTAGATTTAGTTGGCCTTGGGGAATGAGTTTGGTTAAATGAATCTTGGGGTGGCATGATTGGATCCTGCTCCTCCCTCCCCAAAACTGATTTCTCTGTGTAGCCCTGGCTGTCCTGGAACTCAATCTGTGGACCAGGCTGCCCTCAATCTTGGAGATCAGCCTGCCTCTGCCTCCCAAGGTCTGGGATAAAAGGCATGATACACCACCACCCAGTGGTGTCTTTAACTCCAGCACTCTGGAAGCAGGACAGACAATCTGTGAGTCTGAGGTCAGTCTAGTCGGGATTTCAGGTAAGCCAGGGCTACATAGGGAGACTCTTTCTCAAAAGGAGTAGGGGCAGGGTCTCATTGGAGCCCAGGCTGGACTGGAACTCTCACTATATAACAGGGTGACTAAATTTCCTGTCCCATCTCTACTTTCGAATGCTGAGATCACAGGTGTGTGCCACCACACTCAGTTTACAGGGGCGCTAGGATGGAACTTAAGGCTTTGCACTAAGCATGCCCTCAACCACAGCCTCAGCCTCATGTTTTTTTTTTTTTTTAAAGATTTCTTGACCGGGCGTGGTGGCGCACGCCTTTAATCCCAGTACTTGGGAGGCAGAGGCAGGTGGATCGTTGTGAGTTTGAGGCCAGTCTGGTCTACAAAGTGAGTCCAGGACAGCCAAGGCTACACAGAGAGACCCTGTCTCAAAAAACCAAAAAAAAAATAAATAAATAAAAATAAAGATTTCTTTATTATGTATACAATATCCTGTCTGCAAGCCAGAAGAGGACACCAGATCTCATTATAGATGGTTGTGAGCCACCATGTGGTTGCTGGGAATTGAACTCATTACCTTTGGAAGAGCAGTCGGTGCTCTTAACCTCTGAGCCATCTCTCCAGCCCCCAGCCTCATGTTTTTTGTGAGTCTTGGCATGTAGCCCAGGCTGGCCTCAAGTTTGTAATCCTCTTGCTTCAGCCTCCCCAGTGCTGATGGGTGTGTTAAACCCTGGTTTAAACTTTTCTTTAAAAACCTCAACAGCGGGATAACCATTGAGATGTAACAAGAATAAATTAATTTTTTAAAAAAGCTACAAAAAAAAAATAAAATAAATTAAAAAAAAAAAAAAGCTCAACAGCAACCCTGAAGGTGATGGCGCACACCATTAATCCCAGCACTTGGGAGACAGAGGTAGGGGGATCTTTGTGAGTTCGAGGCCAGCCTGGTCTACAAAGAGTCCAGGACAGCGAAGGCTACACAGAGAGACCCTGTCTCAAAAAACAAAAACAAAAGCAAAACAAAAGAGAAACCTTGTCTTGAAGAAAAAAAAAAAAGAAAGAAAGAGAAAAGAAAAAGAAAAGTCCAACTTCTATTTGGGCTGGAGGGAGATGGCTCAGCCATTAAAGGCTAGGCTCACAACCAAAAAAAATAAATAAATAAAAAAAATATATATGAATGAGTTCGGTTCCCAGGACCCACAGCTGTCTCTCTAGCCATAAAAACAAAACAAAACAAAACCTCAACAGCCTCAGGAATTAATGTTATAGTGAGAACAACCAGGCTTGTGCACTCCCACTGGGCTCCCTCTTTCCATGTAGGTGGCCTATCTAATGCTGCATGTGCACAGCTGAACCCTGGACCCCTTAACAATACTTCACCTATCAATGCCAGGCTGGGTTGCTTAACCAAATGGCCCTCCTCCCTGCCTCCAGGTTCTCAAGACTCGGCTGACCCTTCGCTTCACTGGCCAGTATAATGGGCTTCTGGACTGTGCCAGGCAGACCTTAGAACGGGATGGCACCCGAGCCCTGTACCGAGGCTACCTGCCCAACATGCTGGGCATCATACCCTATGCTTGCACCGACCTGGCCGTCTATGAGGTGTGTGTCCCCGGAGGAGAGAGCATCACCTTCAGGTCTGCCTGGAGCTTTCTCTCTGCCCCTTTGGGTGCTGGGAACTGAACTTGGGTTTTCTGCAAGGGCAAACAAATGCTTTTTACTGGGGAGCCATCTCTCCAGTCCATTGGTTTTGTTTGGTTGTTATCACCACCCCACCCTACCCCACCCCCTGCCACTCCCCCCACCCCACCCACCATAACAGGGTTTCTCTGTAGCCCTGGCTGTCCTGAAACTCATTCTGTAGACCAGGCTGGCCTTAAACTCAGAGATCCAAAGCCTGTTTTTCATGACAGGGTCAGCTCAGTATTTAAAGAGATCCTCCAGCCTCTGCCCTCAAGTGCTGGGATTAAAGGCATGTGCCCTTGTGCTCAACTGGTTTTTATTCTGAGACAGGCTCCTAGTATGTAGCTTTGGCTGTCCCTGAACTTACAGAGACCCACCAGCCTAATTCAACAGTGGAGGAGTTAAAGGCGCGCACCACCATGCCTGTCTTGACTCCGAGTCCTTATCAAGAGCACTCTTGTCTCCTTTTGCAGCTACTCCGGTACTTGTGGCAGAAGTCGGGCAGGGACATGAAGGACCCCAGTGGCCTCGTCAGCCTGTCATCTGTAACACTGTCCACAACCTGTGGCCAGATGGCCAGTTACCCACTGACTTTGGTGCGCACAAGGATGCAGGCGCAAGGTCAGCCCCAGGAGCCACTGCACACGCCCCTCCCCTGCTTCATGCCAGCTCTCTGGGATTTCTCACCCTTCCCCACCAACTTCCAGCCTCTCTATACCCCACCGGGAACACCCCCAATCTAATCCCGGCCCTCAAATGAACATGCCTATCACTCCATTGCTTGGGAGGCCGGCCTCAGCTAGGCTGGGATTCTAGCTCAGCCTAATACAAAGTATACCTGATATGCATGAAGTCATCGGCTCACTCCCTAGATCAGGTGTGCACTAATTCCAGTAGGAAGTGGAGACAAAACCATCAAGAATTCAAAGCCAGGCAGGTGTGGTGGTGCACGCCTTTAATCCCAGCAATCGGGAGGCAGAGGCAAGCGGATCTCTGTGAGTTTGAGGCCAGCCTGGTCTACAAAAGAGAGTCCAGGATAGCCAAGACTGTTTACACAGAGAAACCCTGTCTCAAAAAAACCTTTAGCCAGGCGTGGTGGTGCACACCTTTAATCCCAGCACTCGGGAGGCAGAGGCAGGCGGATCAATGTGAGTTCAAGGCCAGCCTGGTCTACAAAGTGAGTCCAGGATGGCCAAGGCTACACAGAGAAATCCTGTCTGGAAAAAAAAAAAAAAAAAAAAAACCTTAAAAAAATTTTGAAGTTCAAAGCTAGCCTTAGCTACATATGGAGTTCTAGGCCAGCTTGCACTACATGAGACCATCTCAAAATACATACATACATATCAAGAACCGAATGATCTCTACAAAACTCCCCAAATGTAACTCATCCTCCACACTGACCATGGTGACATCTCATGTCAGACCCACTGCTGATCTTGTCTTTGTCTATCCCCAGACACAGTGGAAGGCTCCAACCCCACCATGCTGGGAGTCTTCAGGCGGATACTGAGCCAGCAGGGCTGGCCCGGGCTGTACAGAGGCATGACGCCCACATTACTAAAGGTGTTGCCAGCAGGCGGCATCAGCTACCTGGTGTACGAAGCCATGAAGAAAACCCTGGGTGTGCAAGTCCTGAGCAGATGACATGCCCTGAACAGGAAGAGAATGGAAGACCCAGTGTCCCTGGATCTCAAACGGCCCTCTAAGGCTCAGGCGTTAGGCCACTTTGGTTTGCAAAAACCATCCAGGACTAGGGTTAGAATGCTGGGAGTCCCTCCTGTGGGATGCGGTCTGAGTTGCGACTCCAGCCTGGTTTTTGCAGGCTTGTCCAACAGCAGGTGCAGACAAGGAATAAAGTTAGTTTTGGCTGTCTGTGTCTGGAATTAGCTGGTTCAGGATGGAAAGCTGGGAGTTTGAGGGTGTAGTTCGGGAACGCTCCTGGGTCTAGCTGGGCGTGGGTGGTGCACACCTTTAATCCCTGCACTCCAGAGGCAGAGGCAGGCAGATCTTTGTGAGATCAAGGCCAGCCTGGTCTACACAGCAAGTCCAGGACAGCCAAGGCTACACAGAGAAACCCTGTCTCGGAAAAACCCGGGGGGTGGGGAGGGAGAATCCTAGGTCTAACCCCCACCCTGAGGAGCTGGGGAAGAAGGGGTTTGGGTTCCTGTAGGGACCTGAGATTTTTGGATCCAGGCTAGGAACTAGGGGACCGGGATCCCTTTAGGAACTTGGGATCCCTTCTGAGTCCAGGGTTGGGAGCAGGGGGCTTGGACCTCTTTGGGGACCTGGGTTCAGATCCGGAACAGGCTTGAAGTAAGTTTGATGAGTTGGTGCCATGAGTCCTGGAAGAAGTGCCGGCTGAGATGGAACATTCAGGAAAGCCCTGGGTGCTTCACCCAATCTCTCGGGCCACCCACACCTCGAGAAACGACAGCCAAGGCTTCGAGCACGCCACGTGCAAAGCCGCTTGGGGCGCTGCTGACCTAGAGGTCAGGCCGTAGTTCCGTAGCTAACCACCGCCCACCTCCGCTGCCATTCACTCGGGCTCCCGCTAATCCGCTCTTGCCGTCTGGAAGCTGGTTCCACCCCAACGTAGGTGGCTTTCACTGGCTCCCATCAAAACACGGCTCTATTACTTCCGTTGCCATTTGCCCATGAAGGCGTCGCTCATTGAACGCTTGCCCTTGTCGCCCAGCCATTGGCTCCGAAGCCAGAGGGACACGGAGTCTGAGAAATGCCGTCAAGTCCAAATCCAAGCGCATCACCCCAAAAACGCCTCAGGGTCTGGATTAGTTGACTGCCAATCTTGACAAGCACCGCCTCCCGCGTGTATTCATTGGCTAGAGCACCCGCCCGGTAGAGCTCTTTTTGCTAAGCTCCGCCCCGGAGGCCACGTGACTGGTCAGAGCCATCATTCTCATCCTGGAAGCCGCCCCGAGAATCTGGAACTCTCGCTTCATTGGGCTTCCTGACTTCTCGCGTGACTTCCAATTGTCCATCCAGCGCCCGCAGCCCGCGGCCTATTGAGTCCTATAGCCGTCAATCACTCCGTGCCTCCCGCCCCCTGCGTCTTGCCGGACTCTGACTGGTCACCCGGATCTACGGCCCGCGATTGGCAGGCGTGGAGCGACAGCCGTATCCTACTGGCTGCTCCGCGCCGTCTGTCACGCCGGCGGCGGGAGGAGGTGCCCCTCTTCCCCCCTCGTCGTCTTCCCAGCCGCTGGCTTCCCATCGTGCTCCGCGGCCGTGTGGAGCGAGGCCTTGTTCCCGCGTTGAGCCGCCGCCGCCGCCGCCTCCTCAGCTTGAAGCCTCCGCGCCAGGTCCGTCCGCGCCGCGCCATGTCGGACTATAGCACCGGAGGCCCCCCGCCCGGCCCGCCGCCTCCCGCCGGCGGAGGAGGAGGAGCCGCGGGTGCGGGAGGAGGCCCTCCGCCGGGCCCACCGGGCGCGGGAGACCGGGGCGGCGGAGGCCCCGGCGGCGGCGGCCCTGGTGGAGGAGGCGCGTCCGGGGGCCCTTCACAGCCTCCCGGGGGCGGCGGCCCGGGGATCCGCAAGGACGCCTTCGCCGACGCCGTGCAGCGGGCCCGCCAGGTGAGAAGGCCGCGAAGGCGCGTGCGCGCGCGGGGGAGGGGGCGGTGGCGCGCGCGCGGGGTCGCGGGAGGGTCACGTGGGCGGCGGGCTCGGGACGGGGAGTCTGGGGCCGCCTTGGCATAAGGGTGACCCTCATCGTGCTTGGAGTTAGGGGTGCGCTAAAGGAGGGGGGGTGGTCTCCGAGAACTAGACCTTGCAACTGGAAGATCCCTATTAGGATACCAGGGCTTGCAGCCTTGGGGTTCCCTGAGAGACCCACCCCTAAACTGGCGTCAAGTGTTCTTTCTCATTTAGGATAGGAAGGTTGGAGCCTTGGAGTTCACAGTTATTCCTGAGTGCACAGGAGGATTCCTCCAGAACCCACAAAGATTGCAGTCTGGAACAGGGTCCCCAAGAGCTATCCTCCGAGCTTGCACTCATATTTACACTCAGGACACAAGGGCTTGTATTCCAGGGGGCCACTCTAGAATCCAGGAGGGTTTGTGGTTTGAAGAGGGTTTGCAAGGCCTGAGCTTGAGTGTCATGAGGGTGTCCCCAAGAATCACTTATGGATTTGTACTGGGACACCCCTCTTAGGATTCATGAGAGCTTGGAATCTGAAGCAGAAGCTATTCCTAAGCTCATGAAAGATGAGGTCAGAGATGATGGGGGATCTTTCTCAGAGCCCCACAAGACCTTGGGATCTTAAGAGGCCCCAAGAGCCACTCAGGGTTTGTAAAAGTTGCATTCAAGGATGCTAGGGGACCACTATTCAGACATAGAAAGGCTCAGAATACCAGGGAGTTCCAAGACTGAGCCCTAGGTTTGCAAAGAGCCTTAGCTTGGTCATATACTTAGAAGGTGGGAACCCATCTTAGGACATATTTGTGCCCTTCCAGAAATCCAGAACCTGCCTTGCTTTGCACACCCCTACTCCCATTTCTGAGCAGGTCCCACAGCCCATCCCATTTCTGTCCTTCCTCTTGAATCTTGATGGTTAAGAGAGAACTCTTTGTGAGAGAGCTTGGGCTTTGCAGTGAGGTGGGAAAGATGGACATGGTTACCGCTTTTTACTGTTAAAAAGGATTGTCTGTCTCTCTTTGGGAACAAGACTTGTTTTGATGATAGCATATAGAAAGAAGTGCATGTGCTGGTGTGGCCCAGCTCAGCTTTGCTCACAACTCCACTCTGGTCAGTTCTGAAAGTTGGACAGAACAGGCTCACAGTGGATGGTGGTGTCCTGGGGTTGTCCTAAGGCCTCTCTCTGGGTTTAAGGACTGGCTCCTCCCAAGGTGCGAACCCATTGGCTTACTGCTCTCTTCATTGTCATCTCTGCCTCCTTCACTCCAACGTGGGATAGGCTCTTGCATGCCTTTTTTTCTGGTCATCCCCCAAAATGTCTCTTTAAGAGGAAGCTTACCCCGGGTGTGTGAGTGCTGTCAGTGGGGATGACACTCCCTGTCAAGGGTAAGCATGCTTTTTTGGGTTTTGTAATAGAGTAGGCCAGATCCAGAGTTCAGGATTTGGGGTGTGTTGCTGGCATGGGGGTGATGTGAAGATGCTGTCTGTACACTTGAAACTCAGTACTTGTCCCAAAGAGGCTTTGGTTTTGGTCATACTGGAATGTCAGGTGCCTTGAAGGCAGAAGCCTGGCTGAGATGTCTCAGGATATTTTTATAAAGATGTCAAGGGTAAGAGGAAAGTTGGAAGGACCACATTGCTGCCCATGCCACCTGTTGGAGGTGACCCAGGAATCCCTGTCCTCCTGAGCTGCTGTTCCCTTTGCACTTAGAACAACTTGTGGGCACAGGTCTGCCAATAAGGAGGAACAGGGAGTCTGCAGTTCTTAGAAAACTTGGGAGACCTTCCTAAAAGTTTCCAGAGTGTCTATGCCCACAATCCTCCCCTAAATGAGGGGGGGGGCCACTCCAGGCCAAATCTTGAGGCAAACATGGGTTGCTTGGGATGGTAATTCGTCTACATTTCCTACCTCATCCTAGATTGCAGCCAAAATTGGAGGTGATGCTGCTACCACCGTGAATAACAACACTCCTGATTTCGGTTTTGGGGGCCAAAAGAGACAGCTGGAAGATGGAGGTAATTCCTGGTAGTGGTGGTGGCTGGCTCTCTCCTGTGAGGGAAGCCTAGGGCTTGAAAGTAGCACTTTGTCCCAGTGAGGCTACAAGACCGGGGAGCCAGACCAGCTTTTTGTTCCATCTGCCACCCTTAGGTATCAGGTAGCTGAGAGAAGGGCAGGTCAATTGAGACTAGGGAAAGTTGTAGGTTCTCAAGATTGTTTCTTCCCTGTGGGAGACTGACACACAGCACAAGCATCACCAAGGTGGCTTTTGAACAGGACACTTGTTCCTGGGCAGGTCCAACTATAACCTGGAAGAACCCTGTGATGTTACTAATGTTCACATGTTAAAAGTGATTTTTTTAATTTTTTGGCCAGGGGTGGTGGCTCATGCCTTTAATCCCAGGCAGAGGCGGGCAGGTCTCTGTGAGTTCGAGGCCAGCCTGGTCTACAAAGTGAGACAAGGACAGCCAAGGCTACACAGAGAAACACTGTCTTGGGAAAAATGAACTTTTTTTGCTCTGGGATAGTGAATGACTTGGGCATGTTGCCCCTTTCTGGGCCAGCACCTACTAACCCTTCATCTAGGCTGTTCTGCGGGGCTAGTGGTGACAATGCCTGGAACATGCTGCACCAGCTTTGGGGTTGAGGCGGTGTAGGTGGGTGGTGTCGCATCTGACAGTCTCTCTCATCCACAGACCAGCCAGACAGCAAGAAACTGGCTTCCCAGGGAGACTGTAAGTCCACTGGGTCTGTGGGCATGGGGGCATTGGAGGTATTGGGTCCAAGAAACCTGTATGTAGTGGCTCAGAAGGTTTAGGGGTCTTCGAGCCTGTGGTGGAAATTGAAACAAAAGCTCTAGAGGCAGGCTTTTTTTTTTAAGACGTTTATTTATTATTTATACAGTGTTGTGCCTGCATGTACACCTGCAGCCCAGAAGAGGGCGTCATATCACATTATAGATGGTTGTGAGCCACCATGTGGTTGCTGGGACTTGAACTCTGTAAGAGCAGCCAGTGCTCTTAATCTCTGAGCCATCTCTCCAGCCCTAGAAGCAGGCTTTTATGGGGAGAGGCTTCGGCGCCCTCAGGATGTAGATCCATGCACAAAGTCATGGTGTGGGTTCCATTTGTCCCATACAGGGACATCATGGGTTGGCGTTATGGGGCCCAGATAGATGCTAAGCTAGACTCCACTTTAAATTTCTCTCCACAGCTCTTGGTTCTCAATTGGGACCCATCCATCCTCCCCCCAGGTAAGCTATCACTGGCCTCCTATTATCTCTGGTTTTGGGGCTGGCATAGAGGCATCTCTGGAGCAAGGAGATGCTAGCAGGCCTGGGGATTGTGTCCACTAGTATGCTCTGTGAAGTGGGATGGGTTGTAGCTGCTGGAGCAGGATGGTTCCACACTAACTATGACTGGTCAGATGCTCCCAGGGTGATCAGATCCTGTGGGTATGTGCTGCTGTCTGGCTGCCTCAGACTGCCTGGTGTGAATGTGACCCAGGTTGTTGAGAGAGGCCACTGGGTTCTTTGATGAAATATTGTAGACACTGACTGGAGAAAGAAAACTGTGACAAGCCCCCTTTTACTGGTATCTGTACTGTCCGTGTGGTATGAAATGTACAAGGTGGGAAAGCTGTAACCCAGCCAGGAGAGCACTCATCCTGGGTTACCTCCCTGCTACCCTGCCTTTAAAAAAAAAAAAAAAAAAAAAAGCACAGGCAACATGACACATCTGTCATCCTAGCACTTGGAAGATGAAAGCAGGGGGATTAGGAATTCAAAGCCAGCCTGAGCTACATAGAATTTTGTCTCCAAAACCAAGTGTTTGTTCTTACCTGAGGAAATGGGATTGCCATGGGCCACTTGTCGATCCCTGGATGTCTTCAAGCCATTGCCCTTGGATTGTTGGTGGCAGGCTTGCAGCAAAGGCCCTGGGACTTCAAAGGGCTGGGTCTTTCTCTCCTGGAGAGCTGGGGTCTCTTCCCTAGCTAGAGGCTGACTTTGAGTGTCTTTTCCCACAGGACCTCAATGACAGAAGAGTATAGGGTTCCGGACGGCATGGTGGGCTTGAGTGAGTGTGGGTCCCCATGATGAGGGTGGGGCCTGCAAGCCTCTGGCTGCCTTAAGCCAGGGGGTTTCTGGTAGTGTCCAAGGGACCACTGTCGGGGAGCCTTGTCTTGGGTGCCCTTACTCGGCCTTCACTTTTCTTTCCTTTCTACCTAGTCATTGGCAGAGGTGGTGAGCAGATTAACAAAATCCAGCAGGACTCAGGCTGCAAAGTTCAGATTTCACCAGGTAAGGCCCTCTGTCTGTAGTTTCCTGGGACCCCAGAGCGGAGCGGGCTCTGCTGGGTGGTTGGTCCCTGCAGCCGCAGCACAGCACTGTCCCTATTCAGGTGCTGCTGCCCTCTTCTACTTTGTACCTTATTACTATGTCTTTAGGTGTGGGGGGGGGGTGCACCTTTCACCGCACAGGAGTGGGGTCAGTTAGTGGTCTTCTCAGGTCGCCTGGATTGGTGATGAATGCCTTTGCTCTCTGAGCCATGTCCTTGCCCCTTGCTTTCTCTTTGCATGCGGGGTGGCCTAGGGGACTGTGGGCTTGGTCATGGAGGAGCTTCTTTCCAGGGGCAAGCTCTATGCTGTCACCTTAAGCATCATGAGATAGAAATTAGTGCTGCAGAAAGCAGCATGGCAGGGTGACCCTAGCTCTGAGGCTGCCTGGCCCTGCCACTGTGGAGTGTGTGCATGGGGCCTTGCTCAGAAGTCTTTCAGATTTGATCCCAGGTCCCCATGCTGCTAAGAGACATCCTAAGCTGATTTCTGGAGTCTCCTCTTTCCCCCTCACTATCTGACCTCTTGCCTTGGCCTCTTAAGTGCTAGGGTGATGGAGTTGTGGTGCTCTACATGTCTACCTCCTGAGTTCTGTCTTCCCCACTGAGTTTTAAAGAAGCAGCCTTCTAGTGTCTCATGGCAGGGGATAAAGTGATTTATAGGAGAGGGCCACAGGCTGTCCTGGAAGTTTTATGTCCCCACAGCAGCAGTTCTCCGCTCTGGCCACTGAGCCTCTCTTCTTTTCTGCAGATAGTGGTGGCCTCCCTGAGCGCAGTGTGTCCCTGACTGGAGCCCCCGAGTCTGTCCAGTAAGTCCCTAGCTGGGTCTCCTGCAGGAGAGGGTGGCACCTATGTGTGTCCTTCCCACCTGACCTATCCCTAGAGCTGTGTGGACAAACTGACACCCCCTCTCAAAGCTGAATAGCCCCGGGTCCTTGGCACCCGCCAGATACCTGAGCTGGGTGTGCTCTAGATGCACACTCTGAATGCCACCCTGTTACCTCCCCAGAAAGGCAAAGATGATGCTGGATGACATCGTGTCACGGGGCCGTGGGGGCCCCCCAGGACAGTTTCATGACAATGCCAACGGAGGTCAGAATGGCACGGTGCAGGAGATCATGATCCCCGCTGGCAAGGCTGGCCTGGTCATCGGCAAAGGTGGGGAGACCATCAAGCAGCTACAGGTACGTAGCGGGACAGGCTGAAGCATTTGTCCCCAGTCCCCAGCAGCCCGCACCAGAGCCTGTCTCTGACAGGCAGGCACTTACATTACAGGAGCGTGCCGGGGTTAAGATGATTTTAATTCAGGATGGCTCCCAGAACACAAACGTAGACAAGCCACTGCGGATCATCGGGGACCCGTACAAAGTTCAGGTGAGTGTCCAGACAGCATGGACTCTGCAAGGCTCCACTGTCCAGCCTTCCCTGAGGTTTTCCCAGCTGCTGCCAGGAGTAGCTTCTCTTAAGCCCTTTAGCCTCTTGCCTTCTAAGGCATTGTGTAGTTAGTTCCACAGGGATGTGGGGGGCCCTCGCAGGTGCCAGGAAGTGGGTGTTGATGTGACACACTTGCCTGTGCCCACTGCTCAGTGTGGTGTGTTCACAGCAAGCCTGTGAGATGGTGATGGACATCCTGCGAGAACGTGACCAGGGTGGCTTTGGCGACCGCAATGAGTATGGATCTCGGGTCGGCGGAGGCATTGATGTGAGTGCAGGCACTCCAGGGAGGTGGGCAGCTGGGAGCAAGGCAGAGCTAGAGGCGCACTGTATGACCTGATGCCTCCTGGCCTCCCAGGTGCCTGTACCCCGGCATTCAGTTGGTGTGGTTATTGGCCGGAGCGGAGAGATGATCAAGAAGATCCAGAATGATGCTGGTGTACGCATCCAGTTCAAGCAAGGTGAGGGGTGGGCGCCACCTTGGCCCAGACTGTGTCTATACCCCCAGCTCTTGCAGGCCCTCAGTGCCTTTACAGATCTGTCAGTTTCTTTTCTGGAACCATTGTTTAAGATTGCTTAGCTAATTTCTGTGGACCCCCAAAGGTGGGAGGACACTCAGGCTGCTACTCTTGAGTGGGTGGGCATCTTCTGAGAAACAGGGCTTTCTGCTTGCTTGCATGAAAACATCAAATCAAGGGAACTGGTCTCTGAGGAAGCTTGGCTTTGCTTTTTCTTGGTGTGGATGTCAGATGATGGGACCGGCCCCGAGAAGATTGCTCACATCATGGGTCCCCCAGATCGGTGTGAGCACGCAGCCCGCATCATCAATGACCTCCTCCAGAGTCTTCGCAGTGGGCCCCCAGGTCCTCCAGGGGCCCCTGGCATGCCCCCTGGGGGCCGGGGCCGGGGCCGAGGCCAAGGCAACTGGGGCCCTCCTGGAGGGGAAATGACCTTCTCCATTCCTACTCACAAGTGTGGGCTGGTCATCGGCCGAGGTGAGTCCCCAAGGCCCTGCCCTTGCCCTGCCTAGCTCTGCACTTGCCAGCCCTTCACTAACTGTGGCCCCATAGGTGGTGAGAATGTGAAGGCCATTAACCAGCAGACAGGCGCCTTCGTGGAAATATCTCGGCAGCTTCCGCCCAACGGGGACCCCAATTTCAAGTTGTTTGTCATCCGGGGCTCGCCCCAGCAGATTGACCATGCAAAGCAGCTCATTGAGGAGAAGATAGAGGTGGGTTCTGTCCGGTGCTGGTGAAGGTGCCCCTCCCCCCTGGATTGCTCACTGCAGCTGCCACTTTTTCCCTCAGGGTCCCCTCTGCCCAGTTGGACCAGGCCCTGGGGGACCAGGCCCCGCTGGACCCATGGGACCTTTCAACCCTGGACCCTTCAACCAAGGACCTCCAGGGGCACCCCCACAGTAAGTACTTTTTGGCTTCCTCGGTTGTGGGGCCTGGCATAACAGGGACAGGACCTTTCTCAGCCCTGCCTCAAGCACAGGAGGAGCTAGATGTGTGCAGCCCGGTGTCATGGGTGCCATGAGAGGGTGTACTGCCTTTGACCTATTATCAGCCCCAGCTTTTGGGTGTTGGTAGGGGCTTGTTTTCACACCCTCGAGCCAGCTCTCATGGACACTTCTCCCTTCCCTTGCAGTGCTGGCGGTCCTCCTCCTCACCAGTACCCGCCTCAGGGCTGGGGCAATACCTACCCTCAGTGGCAACCGCCTGCCCCTCACGACCCAAGTAAGTGTCAGCACCACATAGGAAATTTAGGAGGTGACACTACGCCAACTACTGTGTCTTCCCTCAACCAATATCTTTTCTTTTATAGACAAAGCTGCTGCAGCTGCTACAGACCCAAATGCTGCCTGGGCTGCCTACTACTCCCACTATTACCAGCAACCCCCAGGCCCTGTGCCAGGCCCTGCCCCAGCCCCAGCCGCCCCACCTGCGCAGGGGGAGCCCCCCCCAGCCTCCACCCACTGGCCAATCAGACTACACGAAGGCCTGGGAAGAGTATTACAAAAAAATTGGTAAGTTCAGTGTTGGGGAGCAGTGAGGTATCCTGTACATTGTCCAGCTTCCCTGACACCCTGTTCCTCAGGCCAGCAGCCCCAGCAGCCTGGAGCACCCCCACAGCAGGACTACACCAAGGCCTGGGAGGAGTACTACAAGAAGCAAGGTGAGCTGCTGGGCGGGGCCAGGGTGAGACTGCCTGGGTGGGCTCTTCTGCCAGCCACTCACTATCTTTGTGCCCACAGCACAAGTGGCCACTGGTGGGGGTCCTGGAGCACCCCCTGGCTCCCAGCCTGACTACAGTGCTGCCTGGGCTGAGTATTACAGACAGCAGGCCGCTTACTACGGACAGACCCCAGGCCCTGGTGGCCCACAGCCACCTCCCACCCAGCAGGGACAGCAGCAGGCAAGTGGGAACTGCCACCCTCCTCCTCCTCCTTTCTCCTTCCAACCCCCGGCCACCGTCCATCCTGCCTTAGTGGGTAGCGCCGGAAACCCTTTCCCCTGCGGGGTGTGTCCTTGATGCCAGCCTCGGGCGCGTGGCCAGAGTCTCCCGGAGCCCCACAACCCGCCGCTGAGAAGCGCCCACTGGGTGCAGAGGCTCACGGAAGAGGCTCCTCCGGCAGCCGCTGTTGGTGCGACGTTGTCGGGTGCTGGGGGCACCAGCCGCAAAGGTGGAACTCTGAACTGCTGGGGTGTCCCGGGTGGGGGCAGGAAATGGGGACTGCGCTGGGTGCCATGCCGGTTGCTGAACCCACTTGCTCAGAATCTGGCCACTTGGGAAGAAAATGTCTATTTTTCCCCCTTCTCAGCATCACTATTTGGGTTTTGTTCTTTTTTATTCTTTTATTTTTTTAAAGCTACCATCTTTATCTCCCATGTCCAAGTAACTGTGTTGCAGGCGGCCCTGGCTCTGCTGGGATGGAGGGGAATCCACTGAGGGGGCTGGGCCCTCCCTGCCTGGCGAGGCCACCTCTTGTGTGCTTGCCTCTGTGTCCCGGTCTTGTCTGTGAAGTGGGCATGACGATCGTTGCCACCTTCCAACCTACCTCACAGGGGTGTTGTGGGGACACCGTGGTCTGAATGTTGTGATGCCGAGCCTCCGCCTCCTCCTGCCCTTTCCCCACCCTGGCACTTCTCCCCTGTGCGCCTCCTTCCCACACCTCTGGCTTCTTCTGCTGCAGACCCTCCTTTTCCTCCTCCCTCCTGCTTCTTCTCCACCAAGGAGCAGTCCGACTGCAGCGAGTCCCCAAGGGACAGTCAGCGCCCCGCTTGGCCTGTGTGGGCTTGGGCCCGGCCTCCTGGCTGCTGCCTCCTGTAGCCCGGCCACCCTCCTGCCATGACCATTCCTGTCTCTCCCTCTCCACAGGCAAATGAAGCAAATGGATGTGAACTTCATCTGTGAAAATACTTTTTTTCCTCCATTTTTGTTCCATTTGGGGGCTTCTTTTATTGGTTTCTATATTTGATTGGTTTAGTGAGAGAGCAACGGCTGCCCAGGGTGTAGGGGTCCCCTCATGCTGAGGCGCTCCCTCTCTCATTCTGTGTGTCTCACATTTTTTTCCTTCCAAAATCAGATCCTTCATGTTGAGCCAGCCTTAGAAAATAGCGAGAATTTAACCTCTGCCAAAAAAAAAAAAAAAGTTTAAAAATTAAATCACAAAGAGCAGAACAAAACCTATGAAATGATATATATATAGAAATATATAAATCTCTATCCCCCAGCCTCTGAGCCCACCCCTCTGAGGGAAGTGGTTCACTTTCTCCCTATTGCCCGGGGCCCTATTCTTGTTTTTAAATAAACTTTTTAAAAGGAAAGAAACAGTCACTCTTGCTATCTCTCTTTTTTTTTCCCCAGTGGTTTTTTTTGTTTTGTTTTTTTTTTTAGTTAGAGTTGGAACATTCCTTGGACCAGGTGTGGGTGTCGCAGGCCCCTCCTGCCCTGCCCATCTTTTTCTCTATCTCTGTCTCTCCCCTCTTCTCTCCCCCCTGCTCTTCCCTGGCTCCGCCTTGTACCCACCCCAACCCCAGGACTGGCCTGGTACGTTGTCATCTGTTGAAGATGAGATAAACTGAGAAAAAAAAAATGAGAACAAAACAAAAAAAATTGTATGGCAGTTTTTACTTTTTATCGCTCGTTTTTAACTTCACAAATAAATGGTAACAAAACCTCGCTTTCTTGTTGGCTGCCATCTGTCTCTCCTGCCCTTCAAGTAGGCTTCTGAAGTGGAGGTGCACTGCTGCTGTCTAGGCGGTGTAAACATAACCCTGACGATGAGACGCTGTACGGATTTTAGAGGGTGGTTTGCAGGCCTGTGCTTTCCTAACCTCCCTTTTGTTCGGTGCGCAGGGTAGAGAAGATGGGAGTAGAGTGCAGTCCCAGAGACTACCTTTCCTTTCGGGGAGCCCTGCCCAGATTCTCTGTCCCTTTGGGATTTGAGGAACCAGGCACTGAAGAGTGTCCCCAGGGCTCGTGTTCCCATGGATGTGGCCACAGTTGTCACTAAGGCTGCCTCATGGAAGCATCCCATTGGGGCACAGGCCTGACTTAGAGTGTGTGTCACTAATATTGAGTGGAAAGTAAGAGGCCAGGCCTGGGTGGATGATGTCTGGGCCACCAAAGGCTCTGAGGCACTGTGCCATCCTGTGAAGTTCCCATCTGTGATCAAAATCAGCGGCAGGGAGATGGCATAGCAGGTCAAAGTGCTGGCCCCAAAACCAGGTGCAGTGGCTGGCTGCAACCCCAGTCAGATGAGGGGCTTGGGGCAGCGAGGACAAACCCATTCTCCCAAGCTGCCCTCACACCAAACCATACCTTGCTAGGGTCCACATGATGCAGTGACAGCTGCCACCTCTAGGTGAAGTTGGTTTCCCTTCAGCTGTGCTAACTAGTTACCTCTGCCTATCAGGGACCCTTGTTAGCACCAGGGTCTCACCTCAGGTCTGGCTTCTGTGTGCTGAGCGGACGCGGGTAAGCCTGGCATCGGCCCCACCCTGGCTTACTGCAGACTCTCAATGACTGAACAGCACTTGGCAAAAATGTTTTCAGGAGCCTCTTCAGCCAATATCTAGGGAGAGGAAGCCAAAGGATCAAGGAGGCAGCCCATGGCCCTGTGCTCCATCAGCCTGAGTACCAGTCCTGGGACTGCGTGTTAGGAGGGAGGGGGCATGGAGGAAGGCAGAGACCCCATGGGTCCAGGGAGTAGGAAAAGGCAATCTCCCATATTTGTTTCCCATGGAGATGAGGACACCACCAAAGTCTCTCTTTCACTGCTCCTTGTGCTAACCACCCTGAGCCAGATGTGCAGGGAGGGGAGTGCCAGAGCTTCATACCAAGACGGTGACTGTTGGGGAACCTGCTGCAGCTTTCAGGAGCTATAAGCACATTCACTGAGTTAATGGAATTGAGCTCAAGGCCAGCCTGGGCTACGTGAGGCCTCAGCCTGTGCTGCTGACCTAAGGAAATGGGATTTCCTCCATCATTACATACTGGGGGAAAAGGCAAACCCCAAGCTAGCTACACAGGGTTCACTCTGGGTACCCACATTTCGCAGAAGGTTCTTTTGCTGGTAAAAGGTAAGGACAGGCTCACACAGGGTATAGTGTGTCTCCAGGCGCTTGCGGATGGCTGGCTCTGAATCATCCGCCCGGTGCTCCACCTGTCCTCGGTGTAGCACTCTCCGCACCATGGTCTCCATGGAGCAGTCGAATGCGATGACTATGTTGGGGGCCCTGCCCACCTAGGCAGCAACCAACAGGATAGGGTGAGGAGAGGGCCCTGCACCCGTTCCCGAGGCTGTGAAGCTGGCAGGACGCCAGGTCTCCCTGGTCTACTGGTCTATGAGGGCGGGCATCAGGTCCCTTGGAGCTTGAGGACGGATAGTAATGAACCACCTATGCGGATGCTAAGAACTGAACTCAAGTCCTCTGCCAACAGCAATATATACTCCTAAACATTTTTGAGCCTTGTATTGTGGCTCAGGCCTTTAATGCCTGCACCTGGGAAACAGGCAGGAGGATATTCTCAGTTTGAGGCCCAGCCTGGTCTACAGAGCTACTTTTGTTGTTTTGAGACAGAGACCTGCCTGCCACTGCCTCCCCAGTGCTGGCATAGTACATGCTCTTGACTGCTGCGCCATCTCTCCAACCCACAACCTTGTCTGTGAGGCAGGGTCTCTCACTGGCCTAAAACTTTACAGGTAGCCCAGGCTAGCAGCTGAATAGTGAGCTGTAGGGATTCTGTCTTCCCCTATTCAAGAGCTGAAAGGAAACACACTATACCCAGGTTTTTATACTCAGGCTCACATACTTGCAAGGCTAGCTCTTTGCTGACTGAGTCATATCCTGTACCCCTAGGTTTGCTTTTTAAGGGTCTCATGTCCCAGCTATCAGGAAACTCCTAATCCTGCTTCTAAATTTGGAATCACAGGTGAGCACAGCCACATTGGCTATGTTCTTTTCTGCTTTGCTTATTTGCTCTTGGTCCTTTATTCATTTATTTATTTAGAGACAAGGTCATTCTTTATAGCCAAATCTGGCCTTGAATTTACAATTCTACTGTCTCAGCATTCTGAGTGCTAATACCATAAAGCCTTTTATTTCCATTTTCTTGTTTATTTTTTTATTTTTAGATAGGGTCTCGCTATATAGCCCTGGAACTGTTCCTGTAGACCAGGCTAGCCTGGAACTCAGAGAGGTCCATGTGCCTCTGCTTCCCAGGTGCTGGGATTAAAGATGTGTGTGCTAACTCACCTCCCTACCCCTTTCTTTTGGACAAGGTCTCATGAAGCCCAGGTTGCCCTTGAATTTCCTATGTAGCCCAGGATGACCCTGAATCCCTGATCCATGCTGAACCTTGATCCTTCACCTCCCCAGTTGAGTGCTGGGATGACAGGTGTCACCCCAAGTGCACCAACATGCTTGGTTTCTTGCTTCCCATGAGTTCAGGGACACCACAAAGTACCTTCTCATCCATACACTCTGAGCTGACAACTAACGGGGTTTCACTTCTCCACAGGCCCTGGGGATGGAACCCACACAGGGCTTCAAATATGGGAGATGAATGCTGTACCCTCTAAGCTTTGCAGTGGTGGGCAGTGAGTGCATGTGTAGAGCATCAAAGACAAACAAGGAAAGAATGAAGGTTCTCTGCCCCTTGCCCCTCGGCCGATCCCTCCTCATAGGCAGCAACGTCACCTGCTGCCTGGCCCTCTGACAGTATGGTGCCTGCATGCATGGTTCTGGTATTTCATCCTTTTTCTTTTCCTTGCTTCCTTATATTATTACTGGATGGAGGAGAGGTGTGCATGTGGAAGTTAAAGGGCAGCTTTGTTTTTGTTTTGTTTTGTTTTTTGAGACAGGGTTTCTCTGTGTAGCCTTGGCTGTCCTGGACTCGCTTTGTAGACCAGGCTGGCCTCGAACTCACAGCGATCCATCTGCCTCTGCCTCCCGAGTGCTGGGATTAGAGGCGTGCGCCACCACGCCCGGCTTAAAGGGCAGCTTTGTGAAGTCTGCTCTCTTCCACCTTTATGTGGATCCTGGGGTGAACTCAGGTTGGTAGGCTTGGCAGCAAGTACTTTTACCTACTGGCCCATCTTCATCCTTTTTTTTTTTTAAAGATTTATTTTTTGTATATGAGTGCTTTATCTGCAGAAAAGGGCATCAGATAACATTATAGATGGTTGTGAGCCACCGTGTGGTTGCTGGGAATTGAACTCAGGACCTCAGGAAGAGCCATTTCTCCAGCCCCTCTTCATCCTTTTAAAAATATATTTTTTAAAATATTTTTATTTAATTTATGTGCATTGGTGTGAGGGTGTCAGATCTTGGAGTTACAGACAGTTGTGAGCTGCCATGTGGGTCCTGGGAATTGAACCCCGGTCCTTTGGAAGAGCAGGCAGTGCTCTTTTTTTTTTTTTTTTTTTTTTTTTTGGTTTTTCGAGACAGGGTTTCTTTGTGTATTCTTAGCTGTCCTGGACTCGCTTTGTAGACCAGGCTGGCCTCGAACTCACAGCGCCTGCCCCTGCCTCCCGAGTGCTGGGATTAAAGGCGTGCGCCACCACGCCCGGCTAGCAGGCAGTGCTGTTAACCACTGAGCCATCTCTCCAGCCCTTAAAAAATATTTTTAAGGCTACATGTATATGTGTGTGCTACATGCATGGGTGCTGATGCCCACAGGGGCCAGAGGCTTGGGGTGCCCATGGAGTTACCTGAAGTGGGTGCTAGTAACTGAAACTCGGGTCCTCTGGAAGATCACTGAGAGCTCTTAACTACTGAGCCATCTTTCCAGCCAAAATCCAGCCTGCCTCCTGCCTTTCCTTCCTTACCTTCCTTCCTTTGTCCCTCCCTCCCTCCCTCCTTTTTTTTTTTTTTCCTACCTTTCTTATTGTGAGACAGGAAGTAGTCTGTGTAGTGCTAGTTGCCCTAGAACTTTGTGGACCAGGGTAACCTCAAATTCAGGGATCCGCCTGCCTCTGCCTCCCGAGTGCTGGGATTAAAGGCGTGCACCACCAGGCTCGGCAGTACACACCTTTAATCCCAGCACTCAGGAGGTAAGAGGCAGGCGGATCCCTGTGAGTTCGAGGCCAGCCTGGACTACAAAGTGAGTCCAGGACAGTCAAGGATACACAGAGAAACCCTGTCTCGAAAAACCAAAAAATAAAAAATAAAGGTGTGTACCACCATGCCCAGCCCTTTTTATATAAAGATGCTTGGCCTGCGCAGTTCCTCACAGGATGGAGACCATGTGCTCCATACTGGCAAGCAGGTATTTCCTGCTTCCTTGGAACCACTAGTCAGTCATCCATGAGTTCAGACACCCTAGATAAGAGAACCTACTGGACGCTGGTGCAGTGATTGCCCAAAGCTGCCCACCTCTTTCACACTTTGCCCGTAGATGACTCAGAGCACTTGATTAAATTGCCACAGTGCTTATGCTCAAAACTAGTCTGTAGGTGTTCAGTACATGGGCAAGCTTCTTCCCTAAATATATTTTTCTTACATGTCTTTATTTTGTCCATGTCATGCTTGTATCATGGTACATGTGTAGAGGGAGAAAGACACCTTGCAGGAATCGGTTCTCTCTTTCCAACATGTGGGTTCATGAGTCAAACTAACATCCTCAGGCTTGGACACAAGCCCCATTATCTGTTGCACACTCTAGCTTCCCCCCCCTCCCACAATGTTTTTAGTCTGAGCTTCATTGCATGCTTGGGTATGGGACCTGCAGGAGCCAAGGTCAGCATATTTATATACATCTCACAACCCAGGAAAGCAGAGCGTGCACAGAATGAATGCATCCGTGAGCCACAAGGGGGTGGCGCACGCCTTTAATCCCAGCACTCTGGAGGCAGAGGCAGGTGGATAGATGAGAGTTCAATGCCAGCCTGGTCTACAAAGTGAGTGCAGGACAGCCAGGGCTACACAGAGAAACCCTGTCTCGAAAAACCAAAACAAAACCTCTGGGTGCAGTAACACATGCCTTTAATCCCAGCACTCCTGAGGCAGAGGCAGGCAGATCTCTCTGAGTTCGAGGCCAGCCCAGTCTACAGAGTGAGTCCAGGACAGCTAGGGCTACACAGAGAAACCCTGTCTCAAAAAAACAAACAAAAACCCAAACAAAAAAAAATCTGTGCAGTAGTGGTGCACACCTTTAATTGCCAGTACTCAAGAGGCAGAGGCAGGTGGATCTCCTGAGTTTGAAGGCAGCCTGGTCTACAGAGCGAGTTCCAGAACAGTCAGGGCTACACAGGGAAATCCTGTCTGAACAAAGAAGATTTATTCTATGTGGGTATCATAGAGTACACCCATGTACATTCTTAGGTCTACACCGTGGCTGGGTGATAGAGTTTGATTCCAGCATCCACATGATGGCTCATAACCATTTAAGTCCAGTTCCAGGAGATCCGATGCCATGTTCAGACCTAGACCTCAGAGGGCACACCAGACAGACATATCTGTGCTGTGCATACATGCATGCAAGCAAAATATTCATGTGCATAAATTTAAATATCAAAAAAGCAAGGAAACAACAGTTACCCGTCCAGCCTGCAGTGGCGATGCGTGCCTGGGTTCTTTGTATTCAGGAGGGTTGCAGGGACTTCCAGGCCAGCCTGGCTACATAGAAAGACACTGTCTCTAGAAACAGCAAAAAACAACTACGAGCCAGTTGGACAGTGCTGTCTCACTTCTGGGAAGTGGAGGCAGGAGTAAAAACTCAAGGTCATCCTTGGGTACTTAAAGAGTTGGAGGCTAAACTGGGCGAGGTGGCACATGTCTGTAATTCCAGAACTCTGGGAGGCAGAGGCAGGCAGATAGATGGGAGTTCGAGACTAGCCTGGTCTACAAAGTGAGTCCAGGACAGCCAAGGCTACACAGAGAAACCCTGTCTTGAAAAACCAAAACCAAAACCAAACCAAACCAAACCAAAAAGAATAGGAGGCTAGCCTGGGCTATATCAGACACTCTGAGGACTGAGCAAGTGTCTGCAACCTGAGAGCTGAGGCTGTTCCACCCTGACTCCTGGTCCTCAGTTCCCTTTGGGTTACAGTTTCACATTTTAAGAAATTGTACCCCCTCCCCCAAAAAAAGAAAAGAAATTGTAACCCATATTTAAACAAGGGTTGGGGGTGCTTCTGCAGCAGAGCTCCCAGCTTCTCATAAACCCTACTGGCTTGGTAACGTGGGTCCTGTACGTCCCCATGGCAACAGCAATGTGAATGTTTCCTGAGCCCATTGGCAACACTCTGCATGGATAAATTCACTCTCTGAAATCCTCCATGGACTCACACCATCAACATCACAAATTTTTTTCATGCATGTGTTTGTGACTGTGGAGGTCAGAAGTCAGCCAGCATCAAAATTTTACATATATATATATATTATATATTACTTAATTTATATACTATATATAATATACTATATATATTATATATATATACTATATTACTTAATTTTGCTTTATGTGCATTAGTTGAGGCCATTAAATCCCTTGGAACTGGAGTTACAGACAATTTCTGAGCTGCCATGTGGGTGCTGGGAATTGAACCCAGGTCCTTGGAAGAGCAGACAGTGCTCTCAACCACTGAGCCACCTCTCCAGCCTCCTAATTTAAGATTAAAAATATATATATATATATTTTATTTGCATAAGCATTTACCTGGGTGAGCTTATGTACAGTATATATACCCAGAAGTTTGTGGGGTCCAGAAGAGGGCATGAGACCCTCTAAAGCTGGAGTCACGGGTCCTACGAGCCATCATGGGCATGCTGGGGACTGAGATCAAGACCTCTGCATGGGCCGGGCGGTGGTGGCGCACGCCTTTAATCCCAGCACTCGGGAGGCAGAGGCAGGCGGATCGCTGTGAGTTCAAGGCCAGCCTGGTCTACATAGTGAGTCCAGGACAGCCCAGGCTACACAGAGAAACCCTGTTTCAAAAAAAAAAAACCTCTGCACGAGTGGGAAGTGCCCTTAACTGCTGAGCATTCTCTCCAGCCACTGTTTTGTCCAATTTTTATTATTTGAGGCAAGGTCTTTCTATTGAATTCCCAGCTTGCTGTCTCCTGCTAACCTAGGCTTAGTCCTGGAAGCTTCTAGCCTCCGTACAATCTAACCTAGGCCTAGAATGTTTTAGCCTCTGAGGCTTTTTTGTTTTGTTTTGTTTTGTTTGTTTTTGGGGTTTTTTTGGTGTTTATTTTATTTTATTTATTTATTTATTTTGGTTTTTCAAGACAGGGTTTCTCTGTGTACCCTTGGCTGTCCTGGATTCACTCTGTAGACTAGGCGGGCCTCGAACTCACATAGAGCTACCTCTGCCTCCTGAGTACTGGAATTACAGACACATGCTTCCTTCTACAAACTAACTTTACCTTCTTTGGGGATTAAAGGTGTGTACCACCAAGCTTTCTTTACTCGATACTTGCTCTATACCAGGCGGGCCTTGAACTCAGATCTGTTTGCCTCCGTCTCCTAGATGAAAGGCGTGTTTGTATTCCATCCAGATCACACAGACCTTGAAGGATGTGATCTCTGCCAGAACAGCCATGTTCTGAATTAACATTTCTCTATACCAGCTCAACTCCAGCCTAGGCTGGCCCTCAGGATCCCAGTGCTAGGGTGACAGGCATGTGCCTCCATATTCAGCTTCCTACCATGACCATTACTGAGCCACAAAAAATAAACTGACTGTGCAGACTGGGCGGGGCACGTTGGGTAAAGGGTTCACCTAGCACACTCAAAGCCCTGGCTTCAACCCTCTGCACACAACCCAGGTGTGCTGGCAGAGACATGCCAGCCCAGCACCCCAGAGGCGGAAGCAGGAACATTAGGTGTTCAAGGTTAGCCTCTCAGGCATTGCAGAGTTTGAGACCAGCCCAGGCTATATGAGATCAGAAGAGAGGAGATGGGGCGGGGGGGGGGGGGGGAGGAGAAGAGGGAGGACAGAAAGGAAGGTCCTATCTCCCAGCCTCAGGTCCTCCCATATCCATGCACTTTTATGCAAAGTGCTACAAGGGTGGCCTGGACTCTCCACACAGGCATCAAGCCCCTGCCCCCCCCCCCCCCCCCCCCGCCAGCCACCCCTGCCCAGGACACTCTGGCTCCCGGCTCAAGTGACTCACAATCCGTTCAAACTCTTTGGCCTGTTCCAGCTCTCTGGGGAAGCCATCGATGAGGAAGCCTTGGCTTTCTGGATGAGATAACAAGTTGTCACTGACCATGTCCAGAATGAGACCCTGGGGAGGAAAGGGCGTGGACTCAGGACTCAGTGCTGGGGAGGGACCTGCTCCCTACCCCCCACCCCCCACCCCACCCCCCACCTCCAGCGGCCAGGTGCTGTGTAAGTGCTTCAGTGCCTGGGAGGACCTGCCCCCTCCCCAGAGGCAAGGCACTACATAGATCCTTCAGGACCTGTCCCTCCCCAGAGGTGCCATGTAGGTCCTTCAGTTTGAACCTCTCGGAGGTCATAGGAACAGGACCCAGACTGTACAGAGCTGCCTGTGTGTGGATATGCTCAGGTGAATTCAGGTGCTCCAGAGGCCAACGATGTAGGATCCCCTGGTTCTGGACTTTACAGGCGCTTGGTTGGAAGCCACCTGAGGGGGTGCTGGGAACCAAACCCATGTCTATGGAAAGCCGTTACGTGCTCTGTAACAGCTGATCCACCTCACCAGCAGCGAGGCATGTAGCCCAAGCTGGCCCTGAATTCCGAGATTCCCTTCCGTCTGCCTTCTGAGTGGTTGGCTCTTATCTTCCTTTCCTTTACCCCCAATCCCCATACACACCCATATACTGAGCCCAAGGCCTCACAGATGCTAGGCAAGCTCTTGTTCACAGAACTAGGCTCTCAGACCTCATATTTCTTTTTAGAGACAGTCTCACATAGGCCAGGTTGGCCTGGAACTCACTCTGTAGACCAGGCTGGCCTCAAACTCTTAAGAGCTCCTACTGCCTCTGCCTGCCAAGTGCTGGGATTAATGGCATGTGCCACCAAGTCCAGTGACCTTGAGCTTTAGATCCTTTTACCACCACCCCCCTCAAGTGACTGGGGTGTCCCACCATGCCCATCAGACATTGTAAGACTCCACCAGACAGCTTACCTGACACACCATCAATTCTAGGCAAATCACTATACTTTGCTGTGTAGGGAACGAAGTGTGCCTGCTCAGGCAATTTGCTTCCTGGATACTTTCAGTAGGGTCCATTGAATATGTGGGTACACAGATGATTTGTTTAAGCAGTTTATTTACTTGCGTTTTATGTAACCCAAAGTTGACCTCAAATTCCCCATCCTCCTGCCTCAGCCTCCTAGGTGCTGGGATGACAGGCATTTGCCACTTCATCTGGCTTTCTTTTTTTTCCCCTCTGTCTCCTCCCCCAATGCCTGAGATAGCCTCCTCACATAGCCCAGGCTAGACCACCCTTTTTTTTCTTTTTTTTTCTTTTTTTGGTTTTTCAAGACAAGGTTTCCCTGTGTAACAGCCCTGGCTCTCCTGGACTCACTCTGTAGACCAGGCTGGCCTGAAACTCACAGAGATCCACCTGCCTCTGCCTCCTGAGGGCTGGGATTAAAGGTGTGTGCCAGCCAACACAGGCTAGATTCCTGTAAATTTATTAGATCTTTAAAAAGAGGCTATTAGATCTCTTTATTATTTATCTAGTTGGGGAGGGGTGGTGCATGTGTCACCTGCAGAAGTCAGCTCTTTCCTTCCATCATGAAAGCCCCACGGACTGAACTCAGGTTGAGAGGGTTGGCTACAAGTGTCTCCACCCACTGTGCCATCTCTCTGCCCCAGAATGGATTGTCTATGTAGTCAGAGATACTCTAGAACTCCTTATCTTCCTGACTACACCTCCCAAGGGCTGGGTTGCCTAGTATGCACCCAGTTTCTGTGGTGCTAGGGATGGAACCCAGGACTTTGTGGGTCACTTTGTTTTTTCCAAGACAAGGTTTCTCTGTGTAACCCTGGCTGTCCTGGGCTCACTTTCTAGACCAGGCTGGCCTCGAACTCACAGAGATCCACCTGCCTCTGCCTCCCGAGTGCTGGGATTAAAGGTGTGCACCACCACACCCAACGTGTTTTTTTTTTTTTTTTTTAAGTTTTATTTGTATGAGTGTTTGCCTACATGTATGTCTGCACACAGATGAGCGCAGAGCTCTCAGAGGCCAGAAGAGAGCGCCAGAAACCCTGGAACTAGACTTACAGACAGCTGTGAGCCACCATTCGGATGCTGAGCAGGAGCATGCAAGTACCCTTAACAGATACATTGTCACAGGAAGGCAGTAGCTGGGCCAGGAGACCCCGGCTTCCTAGAGACTCTGTCCTGCCGTGCCCCCTTCTCCCCTGAACTCTCACCGTGGGCACCAGGAGTCCCTGCTGCATGATGTCCCGGATCTGCCGGCCCCGCTGGGTGCTCCTCTGAGCCTCTTCCCGCAGCAGCTGGCCCAGCCCGACGTGGCAGAAGCCGTATTTGATAGCCATATTTCGGCACTGGGTCCCTTTCCCGCAGCCAGGGCCCCCCACCACGAAGATGATCAGCGGGGACTTCAGGACGCCTGTCAGTGTTCGAGGAGGAAAGAGTGGGTACTAGTGCGTGTCTTTAGGATGCCCTGGCCTCGCACTGAAGGATGCCACTGTTGAGACCTCCTTGAAGGGTTCCAGTGACTTCATTACCCCCATTTTTACAGATCACGGAAGGGAAGGGGAAGGCTCTTAAACTCAGCCCGCGGCACCCTGCTCCGCCCACCTTCCTATCCAGCCTGCTTGCCCCTCTAGTCACACCTCCCTGGTGTTGGGGTAAGGCTTCCCTGCCCCTTTTCCCCTTCCTCTTCCTGTCTCAGATTCCTACGTCCTCCAGTTAGCCAGGGTTCTTCCTCCCTTTCAACTCGCTTTGGTCTTTCTAGCCAGCCTCTGTAACTCAAGGCGGAGCGCCCCCCACCCGTCCATGGTGAAGAAGTGAATGTCTCCGCTACCAGCCACATCTGTGGAGTCAGTAGTTTATGACTCAATGTCTGTGCCCCTTTGCTTAACCAACAGGCTTCCTTTCTTTAGTCCCTCCCTCCGGAGTTGAAATGTCCATTTTCGGAGACTGGCTCCTCAATTTGTTATATCTTTTGTTGTTGTTGTTGTTTTGTTTTCCGAGACAGGGTTTCTCTGTGTAGCCCTGGCTGTCCTCGACTCCCTTTGTAGACCAGGCTGGCCTCGAACTCTCAGAGATCCTCCTGCCTCTGCCTCCCCAGTGCTTGGATTAAAGGCGTGCACCGTACTTAAAGGCATAAACCCATCTCTCTCTTCCGTTGCCCACTGTTAACCAACCGCCCTCACGACGTTACCCTTCTCCTGGGGCCTCAAAGCTCTGCCCATCTGAGGCAGCGTGGACCCGCGCAGACCCATCCCGCCCGCATGCTCGGGTTCACGGAGGCCAGTCTCCACCCTGCCCTGACCCCTCGGCTTCGCTCTACGTCACAAGGGGCTCATTTTGCAAGATGTCGGGGATTCCCCAGGTACCAGGACACAGAGAAAGCGGAATCCCAGACCCGTCCCAGAGTGCAAAAAGCCATCCCACAGAGCGGGCCTCTGTCGCTATGGCAACCCAGCCTCAGCGCCGGCTTCTCGGCCACACTTGCTCATGCGCAAGAGTGCTGAGGCCCTGCTCACCAGTCGACTCTGTTCCCACCCTACCCAGGATGCTTCACGGTGCTGGCGTCATGACGGGGCGTGCCCCGCGCCGGGATTAAATTTATCTGTTCTGAATAAGAGAACGCTGGCAGAAGGTGTCTTTATTTTTCTCAAACGCTGGAAACGAGGCAACAGAAGCTGGATAATAGAGATAGCTGCCATCCTGGTGGCATATCTACTTCCGGGGTCAGGCTGTGACGCATGCGCAGAGAGTCGGTTCTCGTCCCCGACCCCTTTCCTGCATTTTCGGAGGCTTAAGTGTTTGGAGATCCAAATCACGGGATCACAGGAACGGGACACCTGGGAAAGGTGCCTTCCCCGGGACCGAGGAACACAACGCAGAGCATCCGGGTCAGGTCGACCCGGAACCGCTTGCGCGACGGCCATGGCGGCTCTAGTGAGTATGAATGAGGTGGGGATGGGGTGGGTCTCAGGACAAACCCCAGGGCCTCTCCTCGCCTCACAGACCGGCTCTCTTTCTGCAGGGACCCGGCAGCCAGAATGTCACCGAGTATGTCGTTCGAGTCCCCAAGTAAGTCCCTGTCTACCCACGCCCCAGTACCTCCGCCCCGTGGTATTCCCCTCCAGGACACAGGGCAGCGGACCAAAGGCTGGCCTTGCTCCCCGGTCCAAGACACAGTAACAATCACATCTTGTTAGTTACGTTAGGGTGAGTGGCTTTGCCCAGTTTCAGACTGGTCAGAGTAGACAGTGCTGCCTTTAATCTCAGCACTTGGGAAGCAGAGGCAAGAGAATCTCTGTGAGTTCGAGGCCAGCCAGGTCTATATAGCAAGTTCCAAGCCAACCAGGGCTACATAGTGAGGCCCTGCCTCCAAAATAAAACAAAAGCCCAAAGTGTTCAGAAATGTTATGTATCCTGTTTTCTGATGAATGCCACATCCCTCGACTTAGTATTTTAGGTGGGTGCTGGGGAAGCACTCCACCACTGAGCCTTACCCAACCCCCTTTTATTCTTTGTTTATTTTGAAGACCAGAGTCTTACAGGTTCTGGTGGTGCACGCCTTTAATTGCAGCGCTTGGGAGACAGAGGCAGTTGGATCACTGTGAGTTCGAGGCCAGCCTGGCCTACAAAGAGAGTCCAGCACAGCCAAGGCTACACAGAGAAACACTGTCTTGAAAAAACAGCCAACCAAACAAAAACAAAAGTCTTACTGTGTAGTCCTAGCTGTTTTGACCAGGCTGGCTTTGAACCCACAGAGACCCACATGCCTCCACCCCTTACCCGCTTGCTCTCCTTTCTACCGAAGAGTTCCTCTACACCATTGGTCTACTCTTCTTAAAGATTTACTTATTATCTTTATGTATGTGGATGTTTTATCTGCGTATACAGAAAGACACTGAGCTTGTCTGGTGCCCGTGGATCTTTTTTGTGATGGCATTGAATGAGATGGATTGAGCTTCCTGCAAAAACTGGGACACTGGAGGAGTAGCTCTCAACTTGTGGTTTGCGACCCCTCTTGGGGCTGGGTGTTGAAGGACCCTTTCACAAGGGTCGCTTAAGACCATCAGGAAACAGGTGTTTATACTATGATTCATAACTGTAGTAAAATTACAGTTATGAAGCAGCACGAAAAATAATTTTATAGTAGAGCCATCATAGCATGAGGAACTGTATTAAAGTGTTGCAGCATTTGGAAGGATGAAAACCACTGCTCAGGAGTTTTTTTGTTTTGTTTTGTTTTAATGAGTTCTCAGGATTACCTATGACCAAGGGGGTAATCATGGATGTGTTGAATGAATAATCAATATATTGATAGTTTCTTGCTCATTCCAGGAACACAACCAAAAAGTACAACATAATGGCTTTCAATGCCGCTGATAAAGTCAACTTTGCTACGTGGAACCAGGTAAGCCTGTGATTCCGGGTGGGTGGGGTAGGAGGGCTAAGCCCGGCTTGGTGGTTGTAGCAGTGCTTGCCTGCATGTTGGTGTCCGCACCTGGGATTCCAGCAGACCTCTGAGGCGGAGGCTGAAGCAGAAAGGCTGAGTATTTTAGACCAACCCGGGCAACATAAATCCTGTCTCAAAAGAAAAGAAAAAGCATGCCTGTGGATGTGGCTCAGTCAATAGTAGGACACTCACCTAGCATATAAGAGGCCAAGTTGGACCACCAGCACCGTATATACTGGGTGTGGTGGCACGCCACTGTTATCCTGGCGCTAGACAAGAGGTAGGATCTCAAATCGAAGACCATCCTTGGCTATGTAGTGAGCTCAGATGGAAGCCCAGGATACATGTACGATGCCTTAAAAAAAAAAAAAAAAAAAGTGGTGGGTAGCAGTATGACCCACTGTGTAAAGAACTGACTCTCCAAGCCTGTCCTCAGACCTCACCAGTCTGCCATGGCATGTATAACCCCTACAAAACCAAATAGAGTTGAAAAGGTTTAATTTTGTTTTCAAATAAAGCCAGCTGGGCATGGTGTCCTTTGTACACCAGGCTGGCCTCGAACTCACAGCATCCGCCTGCCTCTGCTGCCCTGAGTGCTAGGATCAAAGGCGTGTGCCACCACACCAGGCTCTACATTATCTTTTGAGTTGGGGTATCTCACTGAACATGGGGCTTGCTGACCTGTGAGTTCCAGGGACCCTCCTGTCTACTCCTTTTTACTGAGGGCTCAGATGTACACTGCCATGCCCAGCTTTTGTCCGTGGGTACTGCAGATCCAAACCCCTGATCGTCGTGCTTGTAAGGCCAGGCACCTCACACACTGAGCCATCTCCGCGGCCCTGTCCCTGGGCAGAATAAATAGCTGGCTGCTCACTTGCCTGTCCTTCTGCCACACGAAGCACACGGAGCCCAGCACAGACAGGGTATTCCTATTTCTCCAGGCCCGCCTGGAGCGAGATCTGAGCAACAAGAAGATCTACCAGGAGGAGGAGATGCCAGAGTCCGGTGCAGGCAGCGAATTCAACCGCAAACTCAGGGAGGAGGCACGCCGGAAAAAGTACGGCATTGTCCTGAAGGAGTTCCGGCCTGAGGACCAACCCTGGCTGCTCCGTGTCAATGGCAAATCAGGCAGGAAGTGAGTGGTGCTGACGGTGGGGAGGGGCCAGCCAGTCCCTCACATTTGCACACTTTGGGGCCATCTTACCGTAGTCTGTTCCCAACAGGATAGGGGTCCCAGTTCCACCTCCCTTATCAAAATTTAGTCTTGGAGGTAAATGGACTGGACAAGTGTGGCCTGGAGGTGAGGCCATGAGACTTGAGGTGCTCTCGCGGGAGATGGCAAACAAGATGGAGTCTGATAGAGCCGGTGACAGGTGTTCTCTGCAGCTATTCAATGATGTGATAGCTGGAGGCTGCATGCTGAGGGCCTCGGTGGCCATGGCGGGTTACAGGCTGGGAGCAGGATGCCCAGGGCAGCATGGCACCCAGGCCCTGGCAGCAGCTATGAGAATGGTGGCTCCAGGCGGCTGGGTGACTGTTTGGGCTAAGGCCATGCCCATCTGACCCAGGCATTCCTAGGAGAGACCAAATGGGTGTTGTAGAAGGGGGCGGGTGGCAGAGGGGGTGCAGGCAGCCCCTGTCGGTAGGGCCGTGACCTGACTTCGGCTCGCTCCCCAGGTTCAAGGGCATAAAGAAAGGCGGGGTAACGGAGAACACGGCCTACTACATCTTTACCCAGTGTGCCGACGGTGCCTTCGAGGCATTCCCTGTGCAGAACTGGTACAATTTCACACCCCTCGCCCGACACCGCACACTAACTGCCGAGGAGGCCGAGGAGGAGTGGGAGAGGTGAGCCGAAAGGGGTTCTAGTATGGACACCCTTGGGGTAAGCCTACTCGTGGCGGCAGCTGTCTGCCCAGTGCTCGCTTGGGCAGGCCTATCTCATCTGCCTGAGTCCCTGGCCTGGGAGCTGAGCAAGGGCTGGGAGTGGCTGTGGTGTGTGGGGTGCGCGGTGCCTGCCTGCAGGCCTGCCCACAGCAGTGCAGGTGCTCAGGGCCTGGGGGTGGCTGTGGTGTGGGGGGTATGCGGTGCCTGCCTGCAGGCCTGCCCACGCAGTGCAGGTGCTCAGGGGCTGGGAGGGAGATGTCAAAAGAGCCTTTTCCCCAGGCTTACTCTCATCCTGGGCACACCTAGGTGTGCTCAACGGCTCCTTATCCAGTGTGACTCGGGGCTGGCCCTCCTCTAAGTGATCCTGAGAGAAACTGATTCTGGGGAGTACAGAGTAGGGTAGTACATGGGCACACCTGCCACCCTAGCACTCAGAAGGTGAACGATCAGGATTTCCTGTCCATCCTCTGTTGTATTAAGTTTGATGCCAATTGAGGTTATATAAGATCTGGTCTCATAGTACCCCAAAACTTGCCAAACATAGTGGTGCATCCCTTTAATCCCAGTACTCTGGGAGGCAGTGGCACATGGATCTTTGTGAGTTCTAGGACAGCCAGGATTATATAGAGAAATCTTAATCTCAACCCCCCCCCAAAACAAACCCCAAACAAAAACAAAGGAAAAGCAGGCCCACAAAAATAAAACAAAAAATCCATAAAGGAAAGTGATTAGCTATCCAATGTGCCATCTGGATTTGCCTGAAACAGACACTGAGTCTGGAGGAGCTAAGATGGCAGGGCTCTTGGGTGCTCAGGTGCACATGGACCTGAGGCCATCTCAGGGCTCACCCTATATCAAGATTTGGGGGTCTGAAATGGCCCAGGTGGTCTGCCTCTTTGCTTTTTTGTTTTTGGGTGGTTGGTTGGGGAGGCTAGGTTGCCTATAGCATTCTGGGTGGCTCCCCATCCTTCACCCTCCACCCCATCCCCACAGGGTTTCGCTGTATAGTCCTGTCTGTGCTGGAATCACTTTTACATCAGGCTGGCCACAAACTTAACAGAGATCCACCTGCCTCTGCCTCCCTGAGTGCTGGGATTACAGGCGTGCGCCACCGCGCCCAGTGTATTTGGTGTGCTTTGCAGGGTCCTTCTGCCTTCGCCTCCCCACAGTGCACACACTAATGAGGTTATCCTGTCATGCCCATTTGTTTCTCTGGAGGAGGGATGCCTATTTGAGGGCTCTGGTCCTGTCCTTCCACCATCTTCCTTGCCCAAGCAGCTCCTTGGCTGTCCCCTACTCACCCTCCCCTCCCCGCGTGCTCAGTCACTGTCCCCATGTGCAGGAGGAACAAGGTCCTAAACCACTTCAGCATCATGCAGCAGCGGCGGCTCAAGGACCAGGACCAGGATGAAGATGAGGAGGAGAAGGAGAAGCGCAGCCGCAAAAAGCCCAGTGAGCTGCGCATCCATGACCTGGAGGATGACCTGGAAATGTCCTCTGATGCCAGTGATGCCAGTGGCGAGGAGGGTGAGTGGGGACCCAGATGTCTTAGTTTAAGGACAGGGCCACCAGAGAAGCTCATGACACCTGGTCACTCTAGAAACGAATGACACCTTTACAGAATTTCCATGAGAACAGTTTGCTTGACTGTTCCAGGGGTTCTATGCTGCAGGTCACATGGGCCTGGGTAGTTATAGGTTAGGGTGTGTGTGTGTGTGTGTGTGTGTGTGTGTGTCAGACAGACAGACAGACTGAGAGGGACATGTGCCTCTACTAGCTAGCCTTCTACTTTCTCTAAGAATTTGCTCAACCTATCAAGATTAACACATTAAAAACATACCGTGCGGGGGCAGGAGAGATGGCTCTGAGGTTAAGAGCACTGGCTGGTTTTCCAGAGGTCTTGAGTTCAATGCCCAGCAACCACACAACAACAACAACAACAAACCCATCTATAATGAGATCTGAGATCTGGTGCCCTCTGCTGGCCTGAAGGCATACAATTAGGCAGAACACTGTATAAATAATTAATAAATACATCTTAAAACAAGACAAAACATACCATTCATGGTGTGCTTGCTATGATACCAGAACTCAGAAGTCTAAGGCAAGAGGATCCAGAGGTCACAACCAGCCATGACTGGCTACACAGACCCTATCCTTAAAAAGCAAGGAGCTAAGCCATGTGTGGTACCACACGGGAAGCAGAGGCAGGTGGATTTCTGTGAGTTCCAGGTGGTCTATAGAGCAAGTTCCAGAACAGTCAGGGATATAAAGAGAAACCCTGGCTACAAAAAAACAACAGAACCCCAAGGGCTAGTTGGGGAGCTTAGATGTGGAAAGCCCTTTCCCCAAACCCCACACAGTAGGGATTGGGATGTAGTCAGGGGTGGCCCTGCATGGAATCCCCAGTGAGGGCTGGGGGTGTAGTTGGGGGTAGAATGCCCACCTAGGATCCTGTTTGGGTCACAGTGGTGGTTTATCAGATATCCTACATATTAGATATTTACATTACAGTTCATAATAGTAGCAAAATTAAAGTTATAAAGTATCAACAAAAAAGTTATATAGTTGGGGTCACCACAACATGAGGAGCTCCATTAAAGGATTGCAGCATTAGGAAGGTTGAGGACCACTTCTCTTGGGTTCTTCTCTCTCCCTGTCCCCATCCCTCCCTTGCCTGAGGTACAGTTTGTATTTACGCACTGTTCATACTGCAATTCAGCAGCTGTAAGAGTCTTCCAGAAAGCTGGCTATGGTGGCACAGGCCTGTGACACCAGCACTCAACAAGCTGAGGCAGGGGGATCATTAATTCAGGGCAAGCCTGAGCTACAAATGATTTTTCTTTCTTTCTTTTTCTCTCGCTCTTTCTTCCTTTCTTGATTTTTTTTTTCTTTCTCTCTCTTTCTTCCTTTGATTTTTCTTTCTTTCTTTTTCTCTTCCTTTCCTCCTCCTCCTCCTTCTTCTTTTTTTTTTGAGACAGGGTTTCTCTGTGTAACAGTCCTGTCTGTCCTGGACTCACTTTGTAGACCAGGCTGGCATCGAACTCACAGTGATCCGCCTGCCTCTGCCTCCCGAGTGCTGGGATCAAAGGCATGCGCCACCACGCCCGGCTGGAATGATTTCAAATCTGTCTTGCAGTGCCCCGTTAGCACAGTAGGCAGCGTGTCAGTCTCAAATCTGTCTTACCAGGATGACTACTGCTGTGATATGACACCACGACCAAAACACTGTGGAAAGCAAAGGGTTTATTTGGCTGCATCCTAGTCCATCACTGAAGGAAGCCAGGACAGGAACTCAGACAGGGCAGAACCTGGAGGCAGGAGCTGATGCAGAGGCCATAGAGGGTGCTGCTCACTGGCTTGCTCAGCCTGCTTTCTTAAAGAACCCAGGCCCACCAGCCCGGCGGTGGCCCTGCCCCATCAGTCACCAATTAAGAAAATAACCTACAGGCCTGCCTGCAGCCTGACTTTATCAAGGGGTTTTCTCAAATGAGGCTCTCTCTCCTCAGATGACTCTAGTTTGTGTCAGGTTAATGTAAAGCTAACCAGGACAAAATTCCTGACTTCTTTCCCATCCTCTCCTGGTGACTGTGAATCAGCTTCATGTCCCTACAGAGCTGCCTGCTCAGATGCTTTAATAGAGGCTTTGGGTGCTGTGTGACCTGCTGTCGTTACTGTCCATCTCTTCTGAGTACGGGGATGCACGTGGCATCAGGTGTTAGTGTTTCCTGGCTAGATGGGGAAGGCTGCACCAGGGTACAGCCCCTGCCTAGCCTGCCCCAGTGAGGGGCTTGTGTGGAGCACCCCACTACTGTGAGCAGTGCTTGCGTGGAGCACCCCACTACTGTGAGCAGTGCTCTGGCTCATCTTACATCTCCTCTCCCTTCACAGGCAATAGAGCCTCCAAGGCTAAGAAAAAGGCCCCGCTAACCAAGGCAGGCAGGAAGAAGAAGAAGAAGAAGGGCTCGGATGATGAGGCCTTTGAGGACAGCGATGATGGGGACTTTGAGGGCCAAGAGGTAGACTACATGTCTGATGGGTCCAGGTGAGCTCCAGGTGGGAGGTGGGCAGGTGCAGAGCAGGCCTATGCTCGGCTATCTTCACGGTTTACTCTTCTCTTTCCACAGCAGCTCTCCAGATGAGACAGAGGGCAAGCCCAAAGTGCCCCAGCAGGAGGATGGTCCCAAAGGTACGTGTCAGTTGGGGACCAGCTAGGAGGTGGGAGTCTGCTCGGCAGTTGCTTCTGCTCATACCTGTGTCCCCAGGTGTGGATGAGCAGAGTGAGAGCAGTGAGGAGAGCGAGGAAGAAAAGGCTCCTGAAGAGGATAAGGAGGAGGAGGAAGAGAAGAAGGTCCCTACCCCACAAGAGAAGAAACGCAGGAAAGGTGGGTGGGGCACTCAAGGCAGGAGGGCGATGATGGACGGCACGCTCTGGCTCTTCTGCACCTGCTCCCATGGTGGTGGGTGGGCTCTAGGGTCTCTGCTTATAACCTTTCTCTGGCCTACGCAGACAGCAGCGATGAGTCAGACAGCTCAGAGGACAGCGACATTGACAGTGAGACCTCCTCTGCTCTCTTCATGGCGGTAAGGGTAAGGCAGAGTTGGGGCTTAGATGGGAAGGACCTTCTGAACCTTCAGACTCACATCTCAACCTCTGCAGAAGAAGAAGACACCCCCCAAGAGGGAGCGGAAGCCATCAGGGGGCAGTTCAAAGGGCACCAGCCGGCCAGGAACTCCCAGTACAGAAGCGGCAAGCACCTCTTCTACTCTACGGGCCGCAGCTAGCAAACTGGAGCAGGGTGAGTGCCCAGAAAAGCCTGTCCCTGGGGAAGCTGCTGGCAGCCACATCCTTCTGTACACCTGCTGTCCCTGATCTGGGCCCCACTGGGACCTGACATTACTCTTTCCACCAGGGAAGCGGACAAGTGAGACTCCAGCAGCTAAGCGCCTGCGGATGGACGCGGCGGGTGCCCAGAGCCTGTCTGGGAAGTCCACACCCAGCAGCGGGTATGTTCAGACAGGAGTAGGAACACAGGTAGGATGTGGCTAAAGGGACTCCCATGTGACCAGAGCCTTCCTCCCTCCACTTCCCACAGTGACGTCCAGGTGACAGAGGACGCTGTGCGCCGCTACCTGACCCGCAAGCCTATGACCACGAAGGACCTGCTGAAAAAGTTCCAGACCAAGAAGACCGGGCTGAGCAGCGAGCAGACCGTGAACGTGCTGGCGCAGATCCTCAAGCGCCTCAACCCTGAGCGCAAGATGATTGGTGATAAAATGCACTTCTCCCTCAAAGAATGATGCCAATAAAGAGAACAGGCCTTGAGGCATCCGAGAGTCCATTCTCTATAGAACACAGCCTTCCTGCAGCCTGGCCATGTCCCCAGCCTCCCACAGGGGGATTCTAGGCTGGGGCTCTATTCCTGAACCAGCATACCGTGTATCATTGTGTTGTGTGCGGTTTGTGGTGGGCAGATGTTGGGAGATGCTCAGCTTCCCAGCAGCCCTCCCGGCGGAGTGCAGGCTTGGGGTTTGCTGTTGCTGCAGCACAACTGATGAAACGTTGGACTCCGAGCTGCTACTCTTTCCAGTGAGCTACATCCCTCTTGTTTTTCTGCTGCTGTAGCCGAGGCTGGCCTTGTACTACTGATGCTCTCACCCCCACCTCTGGAGTGCTGGGATGATAGGCATGCGCCACTGATAGGCACAGCTCTTTGACCTTGTCTTTTGAGGGAGAGTTGCTGTGTAGCCCGGAACTCAGTTTCCCAAATGCTAGGATGATAGTCATGTCCCCCTGCATATAGCCCAAGCCACTTAGTGCGCAGTCTCCGCTTGCACGCTTCCCTTCTTGGTCACTGGAATTCAAACCTATTCCTGGTACTGGCACCTGGGCGCTGTTTTCCATTTCTCAGTGACATTCCTGGGGTCCCCCTTATCTCCTGACAGGCCCAGTGATTTATCTTATCCAGGCCAACAGGCGTTGTCGGGGAGAGAGTGCTTTACATTCTTGAGTGGTGACATGGCTGATTGGTACTTGGCCTCAGCTGCTACCTTGAAAGAAGCCTGGGTGAAGCAAGGGCTGCTGGTCACCAATGGAAACTCACTCCCACTGCTGCCACCCCTGGCTGGTGACTGGAATTGTCAGAAAAGGGGCCAATCCTTAGGAATGTCCCTGCTCACTGAGAGTCCCTGCCCAGCCATCTGCTGGATCTGGGTCTCAGGCACCATCCATCCCAGGGCAGGTAGGGTGTGCGCCTGTGGTTAAGGGCAGAACCTTGAGTTCAAGGGAGCCTCATTTAATAATTCTGGATGACAAGTGACTTTTGAAAGCTGTTTGCATTTCTTTACCTTTTTGAGATGGGGTCTCATGTAGGCCAGGCTGGCCTTGAACTGGCAATCCTCCTGCCTCAGTCTCCCCAGTGCTGAGATGACAGGCATGCACCATCATTTCAGTTTAGGCTGTGCCTCAGATGGAACCCAGAGCTGCTTCCTACAAGCTCAGCAAGCATTCTACAAACTCAGTTCCAGCCCCTTGTGTCCTTGTTTTGTTTTTTGTTTTTGCTTTCTTGAGACAGGGTTTCTCTGTGTTACCTTGTTTTGTTTTTTAAGACAGGGTTTCTCTGTGTAACAGTCCTGTCTGTCCTGGACTCTTTGTAGACTAGGCTGTCCTTGAACTCACAGAGATCCACCTGCCTCTGCTGTACCGGGACTAAAGACATGGTACCACCACCACCGGCTTCTGTCTTTTTATAAAGATAACTTTGTGTGCGTCTGTGGCTTGTGCAGCATGTGCGTGGGTGGTCAGAGGACAACTTGTGAGCATCCGCTCTCCTACCATGTGGGTTCTGCAGTTCACTCTGGTCTGGCTGTGAGGCAAGGGCTGTTACCTGCTGAGTTCTTACCACTGTGTACTAGCCTTTGCTGGCCTCAGCCTGTAGCATCCTTGGCCTGAGCACGGGGGAGACCAGCGTGCACTACCACACCCACCATCAGTTTTATTCCTTTGTCTCCAAAGTCCTTGGCTTATTGTTGCCCATGCTCACTTGCTGGGTCTCGTGGATTCAGAAGTCTGCGGAAAATGCCTTTCTGGGAATGATCTGTTGCTGCCTCGTATGAGACCCAGCATACGCCAGCTTCCTTTTGGTTTCTGATGCTCCAAAACCCAAACTGGCTGTAGCGGTAGCTTCAGGTAGGCCTTCCAGGAACGGGAGTCCCAGCCCTTGGCCATCCCCTAGCCTCTCCCTTTTCCTGTTTTGATGCTGGCTCAGCCAGGCCCGGAGACAGGGCATAATGTCTTAATCCCGGCTGAAGCAGAGATGGATGGGTGCCCTTCCCAGTCCCCATCAGCCCCACATGGCCCACACTCCAGTCCAGGACCTGTAACAGGGTTCTTCCTGGGGCCTTCTGCACTTCTTCCAATGACAGCAGGTGGGGTGGGGACACAGGTCGGTAGCCAGCCCTGGGCTGGTTTCTGGCGGATGGTATGACAATAAATCAGGGACATCGGGGGGGGGGGGGGGGGGGAGGGGGCGGGGGGATTGTGGGGGGGGGGGGGGGCAATTCTTAGGGGGGGGGGGGGGGGGGGGGGGGTCGGAAATGGGTCTATGGAATTCTGGGTGGGTGAGCCATCAATTCTTAGGGGTGAGGATTTCGGGAGAAGGTGGGTGGGGCCCTAGTGGCTTCCCTTGGCCACGATGCTGGCGGTGAGTTTAATCCCCAGGACAGGCAGGGAATAAATTGAGGGCACAAGGGACCCTGACTCCTCAGCATCCTGGGAGCTGCCTGACCCAATGGCCGCAGGAAGACTTCCAATCATGTTTCTGCTACTACTGTGCTTTCACCTGGGCCTCGGCTGGGTTGCTGGTGCTCACGAGGCTCCTGTGGCAGATGAGCTCTCTCCTGAGGAGATGGCAGGGCCTGGAGGGACCCGGAAGCTGCATCAGGGTAAGAATTCCTGGGGCCTCTTGGCTCCCCAGTCCCCACTCTTGAAGCCCTCACTTTGCTTCATAATCCTGTTTTTCCCTGCACTAGGTAACAAGCACGTCCGCCTTCCGAGAGCCCCAGCTGGCCCATGCCAGCTGTGGAGCCTGACCCTGCCGGTGGCTGAGCTGGGCCTGGGCTATGCCTCAGAGGAGAAGGTCATCTTCCGATACTGTGCTGGCAGCTGTCCCCGAGAGGCCCGGACCCAGCACAGCCTGGTGCTGGCCAGGCTACGAGGGCAGGGTCGAGCCCACGGCCGACCCTGCTGCCAGGCCACCAGCTATGCCGATGTGACCTTCCTTGACGATCGTCACCGCTGGCAGCGGCTGCCTCAGCTCTCAGCTGCTGCTTGTGGCTGTGGTGGCTGAAGGTGGCTAGCCCTGTGTCTCACAATCACAAGCATGAAGCAGCCTGGGCTTTGACAGGCTCAGGTGACACTTACTAGACACTTGCATAGGTGAAGATAAGAAGTAAAGGGACCTGGGGCTGGCTATGGGCAATGAATGCAATAAAAGAAATGCTCTCACAGCCTTAGGAGGATGTGTGATGTGGGCCAACCCACCCTGGCAGCACTGGGCTGGGAGTCTGAGACCTCCAGCGTCTCTTCAGAGTCTCAGCCCTGGCATGGAAATTTGAAGATGGCCACGGCATTCTTTTTCCTACTTTATTTACACGTCCAGAGGATGGGTGCAGAGGTCAGCAGGCTGGGGGTGGGCCTTCTGGCCTTCCTGGGCCCATCCCCTCAGGGAGGGAACGGCAGATCACCGATATGCGTCGGCCCCGGGGGACCCGGCGCTCCCCAAAAAAATGATTCTTCATCTCGAAGAATCTCATGGGAGAAATCGTAGCGGGCTGAACCCCTACAAGAAGAGACAGGCTGAGTGGGTGGGTGGAGAGACATCTTGTCCCTCTACAGAGTGGTACTGATGCTGTCCTCTGCTGCAGGAGCAGAAACAAGGTGTTAGGCTAGGTCGTACCTTAGGATGTAGAGGGAACCTGGCTCCAGCAACAGTTCCAGCCACTGCTCAGGTTCCTGGGTGTGCACCAGCTTCATAACACTTGGGGACAGCAGGGAAAGGCCAGCGATGGTGGATCCACAGAACTGGAAAGGGTACAGCATATGTGGGGGGGGGGGGCGGGCAGGCTCAGATCTGCCCTCCTGCCTACCCACATCCTGACATGGAATTCTGAGGGACTGCCTTCTGCTCACCTTGACACTGTCAACGTGAGGCTTGATGTAGCCTCGGGGTTCTAAGTCCAACACATGGACCAGGGACAGTAGGGTCTGGTCGGGGCCAAAGGCGGCTGCCTGGACCCGCTGCAGGATAGCCTGGCTTGCATCAGACCAGCGGGATTTCTCTGTCTCCCTGAAGCCGTGGATGGCCTGCATAGAGAGCTCAGGTCATGACTGGAACATCCAGAACAAGGAAAGGAAGCACAAAGGGGCAGGCAGGCAGGCAATCCTTCCAGCTTTAACTCTCAAGCCAGCCTTTAAACTGGCTCAGCGAGGTCTCAAGCCCGTATCCAGTCTTGAGGTTCCAATTCCTGGTGACTACCTCAGTATTGCCTGTTTCAGTCTTCAGTCTCAACTCGATCCCCCTCAAGACCCTAGTGAGACCCCCAACTGCTGGAACTCCTCCCAGAGTCCGCTTTCTACTACTAATCTTATCACCCCTCGGCTTCAGAACCTCATGTCTCAAGTGACTTCCTTCCCCCTCACTACCCATACCTTGGTACCCGCCAAAGCTGTCCCTTTGATTCCAGGTGCAGCCTCACCACAGCTCTGGGTCCCAGCAAAGTCATTTGCTCCCACTGGAATACTGCACTGCTCAATCCCCATGAGCTCAACCCTCCGGTTCTTTCCCTGGCTCTGGTCCCTTACCCTCCTTTAAGTCCCACCCGTATCACCCCAGCTGCCAGCATCAAGATCAGCCCTGTCCCTTAGAACGAGCCGACTTCTGCCCCTCCCAAGCTGCCCAGCACCCACATCCCACCCGAACCTGCCCCAAACACACGGTCCCCAATCTAGCACAGCCTGATGAGCTCCCCGCCCCCTCACCCGCGCGCGTCCCAGTTGGGGTACTCCTCACGCTACACCCCGCCCACTCACTGTCCTAGTGGGCGTTCCCGTAGCTCTCCGCCCCGGCCCCGCACACTCACCGCGTCCCAGTGGTCGTACTCATACCGCCGGCGCCGCAGCTGGGGCTCCAGTTCTCGTGTCAGCGTGTCCTCCTCCGCCTGGCTCAGGAAGCCGGGCCGCACCACGGCCTCGTCGCGCAGGCGGCTCAGCACGGCAGGGTCCGAGCCGCGCACCCAGCCGAATCCAGAAAGCGACCGCAGCGCAAACCTCCCGCCGCCCGCCATCTTCATGGGACGGCCCGAGCCACGCCCCCACAGGCCATTGGCTGCGCTGCGCTGCATCCGCCAGCTATTGGCTCTCCCGCTCGCTCTGAGCCCGCCTCCTCTCCCGCGCTACTGGACACAAGAACGCACTCACATCCTATTAGCTGTGTCCCAAGTTGGTCTACTGATGGTCCCGCCTCTCGGCCCTGAGCAAGGTACCGTAGGTGGAGGGGTGCGGATTGCGGACCAAGCGAGGCTCAGGGTCACATGGGGCAAAGCGAAGGTTAGAGGTTTCCTATCGCTTGTCACACAGCACACCCTGGTGGAGAGAGGAGGATAACAACTCCAAGGTCAGCCCTTGAGTTTGAGGCCCGCAGAATAAAATGAAGACTTCAAACAAATTAAGACCCATTAATACAACCCGCACCTCAAATGTTGTGAATTAAAATGAAAAAAAAAAAAAGTTTATTCCCACACCACCCCAATAGAATAGCATCTGGCCGGGGGTGGTGGCGCACGCCTTTAATCTCAGCACTCGGGAGGTAGAGGCAGGTGGATTACTGTGAGTTCGAGGCCAGCCTGGTCTACAAAGTGAGTCTAGGACAGTCAAGGCTACACAGAGAAACCCTGTCTCGAAAAATCTAAAACAACAACAACAACAACAACAACAATAATAATAATAATAAATTAATAAAAATAAAATAGCATCTGGATCCAGGAAGATGGCTCAGCAGGATGGCTTTGGCTTGATCCTCAAGACCCCACCCCCCACGCACAGTGCCAGCAGAAAAGCAACTCCTGCAAGTCGTCCTCTGACCAGAGGACAGGGTTTCTCTGTGTAGCCTTGGCTGTCCTGGAACTCTCTCTGTAGACCAGGTTTGCCTGAACTCAAAGAAATCCACCTGCCTCTGACTCACGAGTGTTGAGATTAAAGTGTGAGCCACCATGCCTGGTGCTAGCTTGGTTTATACCATTAGTTCCAAGACAGCCAGGGCCACACAAAAGAAATAGTCACCAAAAGACCAAACAACAGCAAAAAAAAAAAAAAAAGGTTGTTGACTCAAGAAGTGGTTTGTCAGGCTGGAGAGATGGCTCAGAGGTTAACAACATTGCCTGTTCTTCCAAAGGTGCTGAGTTCAATTCCCAGCAACTAAATGGAGGCTCACAACCATCTATAATGTGATCTGACGCCCTCTTCTGGCGTGCAGGTGTACATGCACAGTAAACACTGTATACATAATAAATAGATCTTTTTAAAGAAGAAAAGTCAGGGTGAGATGCGCCAGGTGTCTTAGGGAAGTGACTGAAGGTGCTTTAGACAACAGGACAAAGACCACAGAGATTTAATTTAAAATCACAGTGTCTTAGGCAAGCTGTCCTCCTGCTTTGAGTGCAGCCTCAATCTCCATCCCCTCCAGGAGCCCCTCTGGGCTCAGCAGAGGAAGTGTAGGCAGTCCTCGGTCTGTTTCCACACTCCTGGAGATGAGATCAGGCCCTCAGGTGCTTGCTGGGGCAGGAGGATCGGTTGGTGCTGGAGGAGTCTCCTTCTGTACCAGTTCTGGCTCATCCTCGCCGTCCTGAGGTGGGTGGACCAAGACCTTGTCCAAGATGCCAAACTCTTGGGCCTCCATGGGGCTCATGTAGCGGTCCCTCTCCATGGCTGACTCTGGGAGGAAGCAGTATATGTGGGTAAGTGCAGAGACGTGGGATGATTTGTGAAGTTACAAGGTTGGGGCCCCTACCGTGGGACGTGCGCCCTTATTAAAAAAAGAAAGAGGGCTGGAGAGATGGCTCAGCGGTTAAGAGCACTGTCTACTCTTCTGGAGGTCCTGAGTTCAATTATTGGCAAACACATGGTGGCTCACAACCATCTACAATCTGATTGATGCAGGTGTACATGCAAATAGAGTACTCCTGTACATATAAAATAAATTTCAAAAGGATCTACAAAGAAGAAAGAGCTGGGCGTGATGGTGCACACCTTTATTCCCAGCACCCAGGAGGTAGAGGCAAGTGGAGCTCTGTGAGTTCCAGTCCAGCCTGGCCTACAAGTGAGTCCTAGAACACAAAGAAACCCTGACCACACTCCCAGCCCCTCACTGGGAGGGGGTTTGCCACACCCCTTGCCTTTAGAGACACTTTTGGCTAAGAGCTTTAGCAGGGGCCACAGGCACAGAGCATTTGTGGGTTAGGCATCCCACTGGCCACCCGCCAGGGCCTGGGGTAACCACACAGACACAGTGGGGAAGCCCCGGTTCAGGACAAAGCTGGCGCACCGGGGTGTGCTGTGTGCGGCTGGGTGCTTACCAATCACCTGCAGGCTCTGCTTGGTGTGCTTGGCGTAGATGTTGTACAGCTGCTTTTTCAGCTTCATGATCTCCTCTGCCTGGATGGCGATGTCTGTGGCTTGGCCCTGAGGCACAGTGAGTTGAGGAAGAGGATAAAGCCTCAGGAGACATCGGGGTGAGGGGGCAGCCTGGTGCTGCAGCCCAGTGCTTCAGCCTGGCAGTTCCCGAGTGTAGCTTCTCCACGTTGGTCTGTTTTTACTTAATTTTCTTTTTGTTTTGTTTTGAGACAGGGTCTCTCTACATAGCTCTGGCTGTCTAGGAACTCACTCTGTAGACTAGGCTGGCCCTGAAACTCACAGAGATCAGCCTGCCTCTGCCTCCTGAGTCCTGGGATTAAAGGCATGCGCCACCACGCCTTGCTCTGTTTTTGTTTTTTATCCTTTCCAGTGTTTGAGATGGAACCCAGGACCTTGCCTGTGCTTGGCAAATATTCTACTCCCGAGGAGCACCTCCCCAGCCATGAAAACACCTCTCTCAAAGCAGTGGCGTCAGGAGGCCGAGGCAGGAGCATCTCGGTCAGTTAGAGGCTCTGGGAAAGCTGAGGCTGTATGGTGAGACCACAGACCATGCCTCCAACAAACAAAAAGCAGTGTCCCTTGGGTCCTGATTCCCACACGACATCCCTGCAGAACGTGCACTCACCCTGGCTCCTCCGGAGGGCTGGTGGATCATAATTCTGGAATTGGGCAGCGAGTGGCGCATGCCAGGGCTGCCAGCGGCGAGGAGCAGGGAGCCCATGCTGGCGGCCTGTCCAACACACCACGTGCAGATAGGGTTCAGAATGTACTGCATTGTGTCGTAGATGGCCAGGCCCGCAGTCACCACGCCACCTGCAGGCAGTGGCACAAGTCAGGGCCCAGTGTGCAAGGCACAAGTACAAATGTCATTAGGGGGTAGGGGATGACAGAAATGAGAGGAGGGAGGGGTAACAACAACAGTCCTTCCTTCAGCCACAGTCACACATGGGACAACACGCACAATTAAAAAAAAAAAAATCAAAAGGCCCTGTGAGCCACCTCCCGGCTGTGTGTCACCATGCAGGACAGGTGCCCTACGTCGAGTAGATCCTTACCTTCCACGTGGAGCTTTGGTGAGAAGAGAGGCACTGTGCACTACGTAGGACATTCTATGAGAGTGCCTGCCTGACAGTGCCCATTCAAAACTGCCCATCCTTGGGCTGCTGAGAAGCAACAGCCAGCAAGGGTGCTTGCCGCCAAGCCTGACGAACTGAGTTCAATTCCCGGGACCCACATGATGGAAGGAGAGAACGGACTCCAACAGGTTGTTCTCTAACCTCCATACATGCGCACACGCACGCGCGCACACACACACGTAAATAAATGTAACTCTAATATTGTTCTTAAAAATCAGCTATTTCCACGGAGTGTGGTGGCTCTGCCATCCCAGCTAAAGCGAGCAGCTCAGGTGCGACCATAGAAGAGAATCTGGGCTATAGAGTGAAAACAATTTATTTTCCCCTTAATTTGGGTACTCTCAAAGCTGCGAGGTGCCTGCTACACAAGAATGTGGACCTGACTTTGGATACCTAGTACTCACAAAACAGGCGTGCAGCACATAATCAAGGCTGGGGAGGTGGACACAGGAAGGTTCTTAGGCTCGCTGACAGGCTAGACTTGCATACTTGGAAGGTTCCAGGCCAGTGAAAGACCCTTCTGGAGTGATTTTAATTAATTAATCCCCGCCCCCACACCCACAGGGTCTTTCCGTGTAACCCTGGCTGTCCTGGAACTCACTTATGTAAGACCAGGCTGGCCTCAAACTCAGAGATCCCCCTGCTGGGATGAAAGGTGTGTATCACCACTGCCTAGCAAAAAATGTTACGTTTCTTTCTATTTTGTTTTTTGAGCAGAGTTTCTCTGGGTAGTCCTGGCTGTCCTGGAATTTACTATGTAGACCAGGCTGGCCTCAAACTAGAAGATCTGCCTGCTTTGAGCAATTCTAAAGTTTAGAGTCTATAGACAGAGAAGGAAGTGCTGACCCCAGGTCCCCATTCCCGGGCCAGGCCCTGCTCACCTGGGCTGTTGATGTACATATGGATGGGTTTCTTGTTGCTTTCAGACTGTAAGAACAGCAGCTGGGCGATGACCAGGCTGGCGACGCTGTCATCAATCTGCAGGGGGGGGAGAGCAGAGCGGTATCCCCCAAGTTGAAGGTAGGATAGGTAGAGGTTTAAGGAGCTGAGGCCCTGGGAACCAGGGATTTCAAGCTTAGGAAGGGATGGCCAGAATGTCCCAGACAGTGGAAGACAGTAAGTTGAGGACAGGACAGGTTTAGTTGGTGGAGTCCCTTGCCTATCATGCACAAGACCCTGGGTTCAAGCACGGCCTAAGCCTGGAATGGTGGTATGGTTTCTCTGTGTTAGTCTTGGCTATCCTGGACTCACTTTGTAGACCAGGCTGGCCTTGAACTTACCGAGATCCACCTGCCTATGAGTGCTGGAGATAAAGGCGTGAGCCACCTGCCCGGGCAGCCTTGAATTCCATTTCCAGCACTACATAAACCTGGTGTGATGTTATAAACCCTTATCCCAGGCTTAAATGTCATGTCAGTTACATAGGGTGTTCAAGACTAGCCTGGGACCGGATCTCAGAAGATGACATTAGCTGACAGCAGCTATAGTGGTGATAAGGCACACTTTGACACCCCAACATTTGGGAAGCTGAGGCAGGAAGATGGCAAGGTGGAGACCAGCCTGGACTACAGAGTGAAAGTTTGACTGAAATTAAAAATGAATGTTTAAGTCAGAGATTAGGGTCTAGGAGGTCACCAGGGGTTAGGAAAGCTGAGGGGTGAAGGGGCGAAGGGGCGGGGCACACGTCACAGTGCTTGACAAGGGGAGAAGTGTTGGGAGAGACAGCAAGGTGTCTCACCGGGCCCATGACGCAGACGATGCGCTCCCGCAACAGCCTCGAGTATATGTCATAAGCCCGCTCGCCTCGACCCTGGTGGGAAAATAACAGAGGTGAAAGGTCAGCGCCCCTAGCACGCTCACCAACTACAAGCCTCCGCGCCACGTCCCCACCAGGCACCCCGTACCGTCTGCTCTACAACTATGGGAATGAGCGGGAAAGCCCGCGTTGCAGTCCCATGCAGGCTTCTCTGCAGGGATGAGCCGCTCCCAGCAGTCCATGGCGGGGAGAATCGCACAGCTAGGCGAGACAAGGCAGTACGGCATCCGCCCGTAGCCACTCGGGCCTCCCCCAGCAGCACTCGGGGCCACATGCCTCCGCGCGCACCGGCTTGGCTTCCGGAACTACAACTCCTGGCGTGCTTTGCGGGAGTCGCTGGCTGTCCACTTCCGGAAACGGAGTGGGCGGGGCTGCAGAAGGCATGGGTAAATCTATGGGCGGGGTCGTCACGGGATGAAGGCTTTCGAATGACTAGGGAGAGCCCGCTTCTCGGTCCCATGCAGGCGCTTCCACGAGGCCTCGCCGTTCCTCGGTGTTCACTCGGGAAGCAGCGCATGGAGGGGTGAGGCGAGGCCTAAGGCGAGATACCTGCCCGCCACCATTGCTCCTGCCCCAATCCATTTGTCCACGTGCTGGCCTGCAACCTGTCGGGTCTTCCGGAACTACAATTCCCAAGTGCTTTGGACCCGTAACTCCCGCCTATAGGTTCTTTAGAGAAAGAGGACGAGAGTTAAATCGAAGGTCGAACCAGGACTCCCTGGAATTTATTGAACAATGCAGATAAGGGAATTAGGGACACTGAGCTAGGGATCTTGGAGGCCTCGAAGGACCCCAGGGCAGGAAGCCTGAATCTTGCCGGAAGTACCGGATGTTCGCTACACCTGTATTTGTTCTCAGAGGGTGCCCAGATTTCTTTTTCTTTCTTTCTTTCTTTCTTTCTTTCTTTCTTTCTTTCTTTCTTT
>OU015756.1:47476467-47499547 GCA_907169655.1 Acomys percivali | reverse complement strand
TTTCTTTCTTTCTTTCTTTCTTTCTTTCTTTCTTTCTTTCTTTCTTTTTCTTTTGTTCATGTATTGTCCCCATTCCAAGTGGATAGTTTCTACTGTCCATGTGCGCGGTGCTCCACTTTGACAAATAACCCACCCCCGACCTCACCACCAAAAGACATCGTGGCTTCCTTTACACCTTTACACCCATTTCTTTGTCTTTCTTGTGACTCCAGCAGCCACACGTACTCCCACATAGGATTTCCCTCTGCCCTGTGCTTGGCTCCTTTACAACACACCTATATCAGGCTGGGACATCAGGCTTTGCTTCCACCCCAGGCACACTCTAGAATTTTATCGGTTAACTGTGCTGCACCCCAAAAAAGACCTCCAGGACTCGATACCGATGCAATATACATGAGAACTTTTAATCGAACCAAAGCCAGGCTCTGACCAGACACCAACACAAGTGATATCCAGAAAGAGCCCTGATCTCTGGGCTAAAGGTAAATTTATGGGTTTCTATCCCCTCCCAGTGTGCCCCAAAGCAGGGGAGTTCCAACCTGGCAAGCATCTATTGGTTGAGTAACATAAAGAAGCCTAATGTCTAAAGTGACAGGCTACAGAAAAAGCCTCCAAGACCACACATGGCTTAGCTTTCTTTGTTCACTACCTTGTCCAAGGAAGTGTCTGGTTTCTTATTAACCCTAATTCCAGTGGGCAGGAAGGAATAGTGGCCATAAAAGTGGGTCTCTTATCAACTCTATTTCCGGTGAGACCCTTTGGGTCAGTCACTAGGCATCACTCTCTCTAGTGGGGGCTGCTCTTTGCAGCTGGCCAGATTATTTCTTGTAGGCCTATTTCTTAACCTTTGCCCCAGTTACCCGTTACCCTGAAATCCAATTTTTGCTCTTCTGGTATCTCAGCTGTTACCTTATGTAAGCATTGCTTAGAGCTGTATCACTAATTGACCTTGTTGTGCTCCTTAATCAAAGGACAAGACTCAGTTGTTGAAGGTGTCTGTCACTTTCGTTGCAGGAGATAGAGAAATCAAGCTGGAACTGGCCTGGAGGCTTGCTCCCTGCTGCTGCGATTTCATAGTGCCGGAAGATGACATCAGCGGTTTTACCCAGCTGTTGACCCCAATGACTACTGCAACTCCAACCCATGACAGGATGTTGCTATTGGGTCAATAGTGGCATGAGAGCTACAGGGGCAACCAGCGGCCGTCTGGTTGGATTCAAGGCTGCTCTCTAGGAGGCAACCATGTTCAGTGCTATGACCTGACTATAAAACCCACACTAAGAAGTCACACACTGAGGAGAGAAACTTGCCTTTTGGTGCTATGCTGAATGGCAGTTGCTCGGCTTTAGGAAGCAAAGAATTCAAAGACTCAACACGTCAGAATGCAGAGAAAGAATGGGCTGCTGTGAGTGCTGAGCCCTAAGAGGGACACTCAAAGCGCCACTGCCCCTGGGAGAACATCACAGAGGAAGTGGTAGAAAGAATGTGAGAGTTGGAGGATGGGACAAGGGTTGTGAGAAATGTTGTCTAGTGGACTTGGCGAGGGCCATCACGTTTGTGACCTCACGGGCGGCTGTGGCTGCCTGGGCAAGGTCAAGGCGGCAAGGTCAATCAGTGTGCCAGCAGGCAGCAGTTACTGGACTCAGTGGGTTGCGCAAAAAAAAGGACTTGAAGGTGGGAGGATGTTGTGTGGGAGGATCAGGAATACACTTGAGTAAAACACTTTGCATAAATACATGAACTTGTTAAAGAAAAATATTTTAAAATAAATAAATAAAAACAGGCCAGGTGTGGTAGTGCACACCTTTCATCCAGTACACAGGGAAACCCTGCCTCAAAAAAACCAAGGATGAAAGATAGGAAGAAAACAACAAAAAAACCAAGCCAGGGCATGGTGGCACACATTTTTATTTTCCTTTTTCTAAATAGAGCTCTTTTGTATAGCCCTGGCTGAACTGGAATTCACTCTATAGACCAAGCTGGCTTCAAACTCAGAGATCTGCCTGCCTCTGCCTCCCATATGCTGGGACTAAAAGTGTGCATCACCACTCCTGGTTTTGTGGTACCCATCTTTGTTATTTTTTTATTTTTTTATTTGTTTTTTCAAGAGAAGGTTTCTCTGTGCATCCTTGACTGTCCTGGACTCACTCTGTAGACCAGGCTGGCCTCAAACTCACAGCGATCCACCTGCCTCTGCCTCTCAAGGGCTGGGATTAAAGGCGTGCGCCACCATCACCCGGCGCGCCACCATCGCCCGGCTATGGTACACATCTTTAATTCCAGTGCTCAGGAGGCAAAGGCAAGGAGATCTTGGTGATTTTGAGGCTAGTCAGGGCTACATAGAGAAACCTTGTCTCAAAAAAAAAAAAAAAAAAAAAAAAAAAAAAAACCCAACCAAACCAAAACAATGAGTATTTTTGAAGGTTTATGGTTATTGTTTTTTTTTCATTTTTATTTTATTTTATTTTATTTTTTGGTTATTATTTTTAATTGTGGGTGTGTGAATGTACAAGTGCTCCAGGGGCCAGAAGAGGGTGTCAGATCTGCTATAGCTGAAGGTAGAGATAGTTGTGAGCTGCCTGCTGTGGGTGCTGGGGTCCAAACAAGAACAGGAAGTGCTCTCAACTGCTTTGTCACTGAATGTTACCTTTCAGACCTCAGTGAGCTGAGGAGTAGGTTCAGGGACGTATGTATGGCTTTTGTTTTTCTGAGACAAGGTCTCCCTCTAGCTCAGGCCAGCCTGGAACTCATGGTAATCCACCTGCCTCAGCCTCAAGAATACTGAGATGGTGGGCATCTCAGTTCTTAATCCTTTTCACCTATGAATTAAGACAGCTTTTTTTTGTATGGTAACTGAATCTCTCTAGAATGCAGTAACTGTCTTCTTCTTTTTTCTAATTTTTATTTATTTATTTATTTATTTATTTATTTATTTATTTATGGTTTTTTGAGACAGGGTTTCTCTGTGTAGCCTTGGCTGTCCTGGACTCGCTTTGTAGACCAGGCTGGCCTCGAACTCACAGCGATCCGCCTGCCTCTGCCTCCCGAGTGCTGGGATTAAAGGCATGCACCACCACCGCCCGGCTCTTCTTTTTTTTTAAAGATATATTTATTGATTATGTATACAGTGTTCTGCCTGCATGTACACCTGCACACCAGAAAAGGATACCAGATCTCATTACAGATGGTTGTGAGCTACCATGTGGTTGCTGAGAATTGACCTTAAGAACCTTTGGAAGAGCAGTCAGTGCTCTTAACCTCTGAGCCACCTCTCCAGCCCTCAAACAAGTTGAAGTTCTGGGGTGGTCTAGAGAGGAGTTGGAGTCCACTTTCTATTTTCAAAGAGTTATGCGGTTTCCTTATTTGGTGAGATATATATGTTTGTTTGTTTGTTTGTTTGTTTGTTTGTTTGAGACAGATTCTCCAGTAATCCCCAGGCTGGCCTGGAACTTACTATGTTGCCAAGGCTGGCATTCAATTCCAGAGCTTTTTTCCCAAGGTCTGGGATGACAGAAAAGAGGCACTGGCAGCCTCTTGTTTGGATATTTACGCAGATCTCACTCAGAGAAGATCACGACAAACCCAGAGGAATCTGGGTCACGGCTACTGAAGACAGATTAAGGTCGGCAGGTGTAAGTGGTGCCAACCCCCTGGTTTTGCAAGTGCACTTGTGTAACATGGAACTTGTGGGTATTGGCTCATCCAGCTCTTGTGGGATTCAGTTCTCGGGGCCAAGACAGCCACTGCTGCAGCAACAGTCTCAGCCTGCTATGGTGCCTCAAACCTGTCATTCCCAGCATGCAGGAGGACCAGGAGTTCGGGGGCAGAAACAAAGCGAGTGGTTGCCTGACCTTGCCCTGGGAGATGTGAATGGCGTCACTCACCTTGGACAGGGCACTTGGAAACCTTCCCACCCCAGTGTGGCTTGGTGAGCAGCGAGTTGGCTCCATCCAGCACAGGTGACCACCCTCCAAAACTTGGCAGATGGACCCCCCCCCGTAACCTCCCCCCAGCACTTCGATTTTCAACCTCTTACCCCCTTGTACTCAGAGACCACATGCAGTAACAGTACCAGACCAACAACAGGGATTGGTCAGAATGCCATGCAGCTATGGAAGGTGCAGGATGGGGGAGAGGCTGCTGCAACCCCAGATGGTTTATGACCGTCTCCATCCCCTCTTGATAAAGATCTCTGTCTCTCTTTTGAGACAGAGTTTCTCTGTGTAGGCCTGGCTGTCCTGGAAGTAGCTCCGTAGACCAGGCTATCCTTGAACGCAGAGATCCATCTGCCTCTGCCTCTGCCTCTGCCTCTGCCTCTGCCTCTGCCTCTGCCTCTGCCCCTTGAATGTACCATCACATCCAGCTATGAAGGTCTCTCTTTGCTTAGTTTTTATGGCTTTTCAAGACAGAGTCTCTTGTAGCTCAGGATGGCCTGCTGCCGCCTACGTAACCAAGGATGACCTAACAGTGCTGGGATGTCAGGTGTGTGCCATTGCACCCTGTTCCATCCCATTACCTTCTAAATGAACAGCTTGTGGGTTCCCTGGAGAAGACTTCCCTATAAAATGTATACCCGAGGACCCGAGTTCAATCTCTGGAACCCACAAGGTGGAAGGACAGTACCAATTCCCTTGATCCACTTGCAGAACATTAGAACATGTGTGTGTGTCTCCACACCTGGCGCTAGCTGGGATTTCTGGCAGATGGTCAAGTTCAAAGGTCAAAGGTTCTGGGTGTGTTAGATTGATTACAGCGCAATTGTCTCGTCCGTGGGAGTAGGAATGGCTGTGCAGGATTCGCTCTCTGCTTCCTTCCCTAACATTTGAGGCTCAGGAGAGAAAGATGGTTTTTCGAGACAGGGTCTGTCTGTGTAGCCCTGGCTGTCCTGGACTCACTTTGTAGACCAGGCTGGCCTCAAACTCACAGTGAACCACCTGCTTCTGCCTCCCAAGTGCTGGGATTAAAGGCATGTGCCACCACCGCCAGGCTGAAAGGGAGACCCTATGTAAGCAGGGTGTGGTGGCACCTGTCTGTCAACTCAACATTCAGGAGGATTACTGCCAATACCAGGCCAGCCTGGACTACTTAGTGGAGCTGTTTACAAATAAATTAAGGGCGGGAGAGACGGCTCAGTGGTTAAGATCACTGGCTGCTCTTAAAGAGTATCTGGAAAGTGAACTCACCCTAAGCCCATCATAGCTCCCTGTACCTCCAGCTCTAGGAAACAGACTTCTAAGGCCTCTTCTGGCCTCTGAGGGCACTGCACTCATATGCACATACAGAGATATATATAATATTTTTAAAACCTGTCTTTTATTTATTTCTTTTTAATTTTTAAAAAAGATTTATTTATTATGTATACAATGTTCTGCCTTCACATGTGCCTGCACTCCTGATGAGGGCACCAGATCTCATTATAGATGTTTGTGAGCCACCATGTGGTTGCTGGGAATTGAACTCAGGACCTTTGGAAGAGCAGACAGTACTCTTAACCTCTGAGCCATCTCTCCAGCCAGCACCCCCCCTTTCTGGGGTGGGGTTTGAGACAGGGGATCTCTGTGTAGCCTTGGCTAACCTGGACTCACTTTGTAGACCAGGCTGGCCTTGAACTCAGAGAGCTTGCTGCCTCTGCCTCCCAGTGCTGGGATTAAAGGCATGTGCCACCATACCTGGCAAGACCTGTCTTTTAAAAGATAAAGTTAAATTTTAGAAAAGAGAAAGGCTTTTGAGCCTGCGTGGCACATGCCTGTCATTCCAGAACACAGGAAGTGGAAGCAAGCATACGGGGAGTTCCTGGGTGTCGCTGGAGATGGTTCAGGAAGGTAAGTAGCCCTGAGGCTTCTTTGGGCATCCTGGGGAGGCAGAGACAGGAGGATCCCGGGCCTCACTGGCCAGCCCGCCTGTCATCAGATTCAGTGACAGATCCTGCCTCAAAAAGCATGGCAGAGAGCCTGCAGAGATGGCTCTTGGTTAAAAGCGCTCAATGGCTCAGAGGTTAAGAGCTTTGTCTGCTCTTCCAAAGGTCCTGAGTTCAATTCCCAGGAAACATATGGTGGCTCGCAGGCATCTATAACGAAGTTTGGTGCCCTCTTCTGGCCTGCAGGTGTACATACAGAGAGAAATAAAACAGTGGTGGAAAGGGTCACAGATGCTCCCTTCTGGTCTTCAGCACGCACACAGGGAAATAAATTGATATAATTTTAAAAAGCATTTGTCTCATGGCATGAAACTTCTTGCTGCTTATGCCAACCCTGGAAGCCATGTAAAGGTGGGAGGAGAGAGCCCAGTGCACACAGCTGCCCTCTGACCTCTGGATATGTCCTGCAGGCCCACACAGATGCATCACAGAAACTAACAGTAAATAAAGGATGAGAAAAATGCCTTTAATTCCAGGTGTCTAATATACATGCACACCTTTATAGACACATGCGTACATATATAACACACATGACATACATATGTATACATACATATACATGCACACATTCACAAATACATATATAGACACATGCATACATATGTGTACATACATATATACTCACAAAATATATGCACATATAAACATACACACATAGCCGGGTGTGGTGGCGCACGCCTTTAATCCCAGCACTCGGGAGGCAGAGGCAGGCGGATCGCTGTGAGTTCGAGGCCAGCCTGGTCTACAAAGTGAGTCCAGGACAGCCAAGGATACACAGAGAGACCCTGTCTCAGAAAACCAAAAAAAAAAAAAAAAAAAAAAAACAGACACACATATACATATATAAGCGCAGATGCATATATAAAAACATATACAGGTGAGCATGGTGGCGCACGCCTTTAATCCCAGCACTTGGGAGGCAGAGGCAGGCGGATCGCTGTGAGTTCAAGGGCAGCCTGGTCTACAAAGCGAGTCCAGGACAGCCAAGGCTACACAGAAATACCCTGTCTCGAAAAACAAAAACAAAAACAAAAACAAAAACAAAAACAAAAACCCCACACATATACATGCACACACATACATATACATATATATATTTTAGTACTGGCATGGGGCCAGGACTTGCTATTGAGCTGCATTGTAAGCTCTATATTTGTTTTTTGGGTTTGTTTGTTTGTTTGTTTGAGGCAGGAGCTCACTATGTAGCCCAGGCTAGACCCCTCTATGTAGCTCATGATGGCTGGCTTTACACTAGAGATCCACCTGCCTCTACTTCCCAAGTGCTGGGATTAAAAGCGTGCACCACCACACCTGGCTTCTACCTCAACTTCTTGAGTGCTAGGATGATAGATGTGAGCCACCACACTTGTATTGCCTGATTTTTAAAAATTATTTATATTTATGTATATGAGTGCTCTATCTGTATATAACACCTGTGCACCAGAGAGGGCACCAGACCTCATTTATAGATGGTTGTGAGCCACTGTGTGGTTGCTGGGAATTGAACTCAGGACCTTTGAGAGAGCAGCCAGTACTCTTAGCCTCTGATCTGAGCCATCTCTCCAGGCCCCGCCCCCTTTTTTCGAGACAGGGTTTCTCTGTGTAGCCTTGACTGTCCTGGAACTCTCTTTGTAGACTAGGCTGCCTTCAAACCCACAGATATCCACCAGCCTCTGCCTCCCAAGTGCTGGGATTATAGGTGTGTGCCACCATGCCTGGCTTGATTTACCTTTTTTTTTTTTTTTTTTTTTTTTTTTTTTTGGTTTATCGAGACAAGACTTCTCTGTGTAATAGTCCTGGCTGTCCTGGAACTCTCTTTGTAGACCATCTGGTTTACTTTTTAAAATGGCATCTCATTGCATGGTCTGCAGAGGTAGAGAATTCATCTTCTCTCTCAATATTCCAAGTGCATAATTTTTCTTTTTAGTTTTATCACATTTTTTTTTTTTTTGCTTCTTAAATGTTTTTTTAAAGATTTATTTATTTACTATTATATATACAGTGCTCTGCCTGATTGTATACCTGCAGGCCAGAGGACATCAGATCACATTATAGATGGTTGTGAGCCACCATGTAGTTGCTGGGAATTGAACTCAGGACCTTTGGAAGAACAGCCAGTGCTCTTAACCTCTGTGCCATCTCTCCAGCCTTTATTTTGCTTCTGTAGTAAAGGTAGAACCAAAACCCTCATGAGTGTGTGGCAAGCTTTGACCACTGAAACACACCCCTGCCCTCAATGAGTAGTTACTGAGTGCTAAGTACTATTCTATCTGCTGAATCACGGTGTAAATAAAATACAAATTTAATCCCAGCACTGGGGAGGCAGAGGCAGGTAGATGGCTGTGAGTTTGAGGCCAGCCTGGTCTACAAAGTGAATCCAGTACAGCCAAGGCTACACAGAGAAACCCCGTCTCGGAAAAAAAAAATTAGCCCAGGGCAGCCAAGATAACATAGAGAACCTCTGTTTCAAAAAACAAAACAAAAAATAAATAAATAAATAAAACACAAAAATACCGATAATTTTCTGGGCTGGGGTGCTGCTTAGCTATAGAGTGTCTGCCTGGAATCCCCCAGTGATGGGCTGCTCAGCTGGAAGCTCAGTTTGCTCAAAATTAACCCTTTTTCTCCAAACAGGCTGTTTCTCTGTAACCCTTTTGCCCTGTACAGCCTTCTGCTCCTCCTGGCTCCCCAGCCTGCCCAGGGGCTGTGGGGATTTGACATTAAAATGCTCAGAGCAGGGCAGGGTGGCAATTTAGGGAAACTATGCCTCTCAGTTACCAGGTATGAACCTGTTTGGTTTCCCTTTTCTAGCAGCGCTATTTCCTTACCAAGCGCCTCTATTTCTACCCGAAAACTCTCTAGTTGCACAGCCAATTCTTTCAAAAACAAGAGAATCCAGTGATACTTAGAGTTTTCTTCCTTCCTTCTCCTTTTCTTTTCTTTTTTCTTTCTTTCCTTTTTTTCTTCCTTTTTTGGTTTTTCAAGATGCTTGCTCCATGTATAGCTTTGGCTGTCTTGTAATCACTCTGTACACCAGGCTGACCTCAAACTCACAGAGGTCCCCCTGCCTCCCAAGCACTGGGATTAAAGGTGTGTGCCACCATGCCCGGCTATAGTTTTCTTTCTTTTTTTTTTTCCTTTTTTTGGTTTTTCGAGATAGGGTTTCTCTGTGTAGCCTTGGCTGTCCTGGACTCACTTTGTAGACCAGGCTGGCCTCGAACTCACAGTGATCCGCCTGCCTCTGCCTCCCGAGTGCTGGGATTAAAGACGTGCGCCACCACGCCCGGCTTGCTATAGTGTTCTTATTTCATCTTTTTTTGTTGTTGTTGTTTCTCACACCCCTTCATTTCTACTTGCAACTTTTCCAATTGTTCAACCATTCTCCTAACCCCCCCCCCTTTTTTTTTTTTAACAGAATACAGGAAGAAGATGAAGCAAAATGAAGAAAATCCTCTCTGGGAGCAGAGTGGGAGAGAACCCAGCGGCAGCAGCTGCAGTGAACCTCTCACTCATATCCTGAGACATTATAGTCATTCCTTCATACCCTGCTGTCTCCTTTATGGCATTAGAAACCAGATTCTCCGTTATTCCAAGCCCCACATAAGAGTGCCAATTGCAGGCGTAATCTTTTTTTTTTTTTACTCTATTTTATTGGGGTTTCTTATATCTCCCTTCTCCACCCCCATCCTTTCCGACACCCCAACACCAGGAGGAGAACTAAGGTTAGTGAGCACAGAAGAGCTGTAGGTCTCTTTAGCTACTTCCTGCTGTTAAGGGCCGTTAGTGTCCTTGGGACAAGTCCCATCTTCATTTCAGGATATCTCCCTTCTCTCATCAAACTGCATCAACAGCAACAAGGAGCAGCAGCCTTCTTTCTCGGAGTCCCATCACTCCCCCCCCACCCCTTGCTCTGGCATTTATTCCCTCTCCAGAGTCCTCAGAATTAGTTTTGGGTTTTTTTTGTTTTGTTGTTGTTGTTGGTTTTTGAGACAGGGTTTCTCTGTGTAGCCTTGGCTATCCTGGACTCACTTTGTAGACCAGGCTGGCCTGGAACTCACAGCGATCCGCCTGCCTCTGCCTCCTGAGTCCTGGGATTAAAGGTGTGCACCACCACAGCCTTTCGAGGCCTCAGAATTAAACTATCTGCAGCTGGCAAAGATCACACCCTTCTCAGAGCCTGCACAAGGCAAATAGTCTGCTACTGTCAACAATCCAAAGCAGCTCATATCCTACACCTGGGATCAAAACAAAAGCATTTACATAATAACTAGATTTTTTTTTCCGAGACAGGGTCTCTCTGTGTAGCCTTGGCTGTCCTAGACTTACTTTGTAGACCAGGCTGGCCTCGAACTCACAGCGATCCGCCTGCCTCTGCCTCCTGAGTGCTGGGATTAAAGGCGTGCACCACCACCACCCGGCTCAATAACTAGATTTTTTAAAAAAATATTTATTTATGTATTTATTTATTTATTTATTTTTTATGTATACAGTGCTCTGACAGCATGTAATGCCTGTATGCCAGAAGAGAGCACCAGATTTTATTACACATACTTGTAAGCCACTATGTGGGTGCTGGGAATTGAACTCAGGACCTTTGTAAGAGCAACCAGTGCTCTTAACCTCCAAGCCATCTCTCTAGCCCTACATAACTGAGTTTTTGTTTGTTTGTTTGTTTGTTCTGTTTTTCAAGACAGGATTTCTCCGTGTTAGCCTTGGCTGCCATGGTCTCACTTTGTAGACCAGGCTGGCCTTGAACTCACAGCGATCTGCCTGCCTCTACCTCCCAAGTGCTGGGATTAAAGATGAGCACCACCACATCTGGCTACATAACTGAATTTTTAAAGACACCAAAACTTCCATGTAAAGACTAAGCTGCAGCTGGGCATGAGGCACATGCCTTTAATCCCAGCACTTGGGAGGCAAAAGCAGGCAGATTACTGCGAGTTTGAGGCCAGCCTGATCTACAGAGTCCAGGACAGCCAAGGCTACACAGAGAGACCCTGTCTTGAAAACCAAAACAAACAAACAAACGAAAAAGACTAAGCAACTAAGCTGCACATCTGCTACGTAAATGCAGAGGATCTCGGAGCAGTCCATGCATGCTCTCTGCTGGTGGTTGAGTCTCTGTGGGCCCCAATGGGCCCAGGCTAGTTGATTCTCTAGGTCTTCTTGTGGAGTCCATGACCCTTCTGGTTCCCTCAATCGTTCCTCCTCCCACCTCACCCCCAACTCTTCCATAGCTCTTGCCCCGAGCTCTGTCTCATCTGTGGTGTCCAGGCACAGGTCAAGAGTCGGAATCTGAACCCAGTATGCAAACTCACTTCTGTCACCTCAGCTTTAAGAAGTAAGGCTGAGGCAGGAGGATTGCTAGTTTCAGGCCAGCTTGAGCTACACCATGAGAGCCTGTCTTTTTTTTTTGTTGTTTTGTTTTGTTTTGTTTTAGAGACAGGGTATTTCTGTGTAGCCTTGGCTGTTCTGAATTCGATTTGTAGACCAAGCTGGTCTCCAACTCACAGTGATCCACCTGCCTCTGCCTCCTGACGTGCTGGGATTAAAGGCATGCACCACCATGGCTGGCTCATGAGAGTCTGTCCACACCATTTTTAAAAACCAGCCAGGGCTGGAGAGATGGCTCAGAGGTTAAGAGCACAGCCTGCTCTTCCAAAGATCCTGAGTTCAATTCCCAGCAACCACATCTATAATGAGATCTGGTGCCCTCTTCAGGCTTGAGGGCATACATGCAGGCAGAGCACTGTATAAGTAATGAACAAATAAATCCAGACAGACGTTTTCCACCATGTAACATTACCCCATTACCCTCTTTCTGTGTTTATCTTACTGTAAAAGGGGAACTCTTGATATGTCAGTGGACTTGTTTGTTAGGTTGGGTCTTTTGTTTTGGAGACAGAGTCTCTCTCTTTCCCTCTTCTCTCTTCTCTCTTCTCTCTTCTCTCTTCCCTCTTCTCTCTCTCTCTCTCTCTCTCTCTCTCTCTCTCTCTCTCTCTCTCTCTCTCTCTCTTTCTCTCTCTCTCTCTCACTGACCCTGGCTCTCCTGGAACTTACAATGTAGACCAGGCTGGCCTGGAACTCATAAAGATCCTCCTGCCTCTGCCTCCCTCGTGCTGGGATTAAGGGGGGGGAGCGGCTCCGCCACCGCTGGCTTTACCCTTTCTTTTGAGACAAGGTCTCACTATGTAGCACACCCCAGCCTTAAACTCCTGATCCTCCCGCCTCTGTGACTGAGAGCTGGGATGACAGTTGTCACCACCACCACAACTGGTTTTGTGGGTGCTAGGGTGGACCTCAGAGCTTCGTTTGTGTTATCCCAGTGCTCCCCTCACTGGGCCCTGCGCTAGCCCCTCATTACCATAGTATTAAGTATTAAAGCAGTCACTCCCCTCAAGTCTTGTTCCTCAAGTGCCAGCCTAGGAGGCCTCCTCCCTGCTCACCGTCACCCAACCCAATGAACACCACCCCTCAGCAGCTGCCTAGGGCAGCCTTGGTGCCCTACCGTGCACATCTGCCAGGCTACCCTGGTGCAATAGGGGAGCCGCCCAGCAGGTTTTTCTTCTTAGCCTACTCCAGGGCCCTGAGCTGTTCTGTCTCCACCTTGCACAGGCTGGGCACTCCTAGGCTCACTCATTCAGTTGGTGTACTTCAGCCAGGCACCAGAGAAAAGATGTCCAGCATCTTTGCCTACCAGAGCTCCGAAGTGGATTGGTGTGAGAGCAATTTTCAGCATTCGGAACTGGTGGCTGAGTTCTTCAATACGGTGAGAGCCTGGGCAGGGGCTTTAGGAAGGGTGGCATGGGGTAGGGTTACTGAATGTGGGATTAAGACACATTTTCTCCACGGGGAATCTTGTCTGAGCAATTTGGCTGTGTGTGTGGCCTGGTGGATCAGCTCGTATCCATTCATTCATCTTCCTATAGAACTGAGATCTATGGCAGGTTTTTAGACTCACGTCTGAGGGATGGTGCTGTGATGGTGGGTGCACTGGTAGCCCTAAAGATGCCCAGAGTCTTTTGAGTCAGTAAGGTTGGACCTGGGCTGGCTCTTTGGAAGATGTAAGGCTGCCTGTCCTTCCCTCTGCAACCCCCAGCCAAGCATGACCAGTGCATCTCATTTTTTCCCATTTCATGGTCCTACTTGAACCATTCCAGTTTTTACCTGTTTGTACCTGATGCCGCACAACACCAGGAATACTCAACTGTCAGTACTTCATACACATTGATGCTGCTCTTTGGAGAAACATGGAAGGTGCAGGCAGGTTAAGGAGGCCCCATGAGCTTGCAGTCACTGCCTGAACACAGAGTGCTTAACCATGGTGACGTTCACTACTCTTTTCTGGAGATGGGTTCTTGCCAAGGAACCCAGGCTAGCTGCCCTGCGGTCCTCGGGTGTTGGGTTGGAAGGCTGGGACTGGAAACCCACACCCACCACACCCATTTCTAGCTTTTACTGCTTGTTGTGTGCACACCGTATAAACCTTTCACCTTCACAATCTCATCTGATCCACACAGCCTCGTGGGGAGACGGGGAGATGCCAAGAGGGGGTGTCTCACTGTGCAGCAGGTGCTTGGGGGGGGGAGGATGATAGGCTGCGAATTGCCTTGTGCTTAAACGTGGACTTTGAACTTCAAGTTGGCAAATCCAAGACACACACGTGTGTGTGTGTGTGTGTGTGTGTGTGTGTGTGTGTGTGTGTGTGTTTCCTTGGAACAGAATGCAGAGCAGGCTGGTGAGATGACTCCGGGGTGGGGTGGGCGACAAAAGTGATTGCCACCAATCTGAGTTCAGTCATTGGGGCTGACATGCCAAAAGCAGAGAATCAGCTCCTCTGAGTTGCCCTCTGACTTCTGCACATTTACCATGGCATGTGAACACATGCACACACACACACACACACACACACACACACTAACATAACTCTGTATGGGCCAGGCCAGACAGGAATGTTTGTTACTCTAGTTAATTGTGAGGCTGAAAAAGCAAGACTACTGAGAGTTCAAAGCCAGCTGGAACAACTAAATAAGACCACAAAAATAATATTGGACAAAATAAAATTGATTCTCTGGTTTTGGACATGGCTCAGTGGTGGAGCTCACCCCATCCCCAACCCATTCAAGCCTAGAATCCCCCAGTGAGGGCCTAGGGGTGTGGTCAGAGGTGGAGCACATGCCTAGAATCCTTCAGTGAGAGACTTGTTTCTGAGCGGTTTGTCCAAGGTCATTAGTTTCCATCCAATCATTGGACTTGGTTGAAACTATCATTTGGGAGAGGGGGGACACTCTTGGGTTTCTGCAGTTCCTCTCTTTGCCCTATGAATCCAGAAAATTCTCTGGGCATCTCAGTCCACTCTGATGGGTACCACATAAAAGATCCCAAGAGAGTACTGAGTCAGGTTTGTGGGGCCTCGGTCTCTCACTCCCAAATGTCTGTTGTGTCCCCTTAAGCTTCTCTAAAGGGTCAAACCCCACAGAATGGGCGAGAGATTTCACATCTTCTGCCAGCGGGACATTTCATCATGCAGTCTTGATGTTTCACAAAATGAGACTGAACCTCCCCCCAGAGTGAATTAATTTGATGTCTCTTCTTTCTTTTTGTTTGGGGCTCACTATGTAGTCCAGGCTATCCTCAACCTCGAGATATGCCCCCCCCCCCCCCCCCCCCCCCCACCTCCCCAGTGTTTTCTCAGGCGTTTTCCACTACACCCCACCTTATTTATTTTTTTTCTCTCTCTCTCTCTCTCTCTCTCTCTCTCTCTCTCTCTCTCTCTCTCTCTCTCTCTGTGTGTGTGTGTGTGTGTGTGTGTGTGAAGGCTGGAGAGAAGATCTAGCTGGTGACAGTCTCTAGCTGTGTGAACAGGGACTTTTCAAGGGTTCCTATCCATTGTGCCAAAGCAGAAAGCCCTTGGGGTTATGTAAATGAGCCTGGTGGAGAAAGCTGTAAGCCAATAAAACTTTATTGGCAGAAGCTGGGTGTGGTAGTGGTCCAAGCCTATCAACCTCAGGAAGGTGAGGCAGGAAGATTGCCAAGAGTTTGAGGTCAGCCTGGTTTAGGAGGGGTAGGTTCTAGGCCAGCCTGGGCTAAAGTGTGAGACCCTGTCAAGAGAACAGGTTAGAAGTTGAAGGGAAAGGAAAGGAAAGGAAAAGGATCATGGGGTACCCCTATCATTCCAGCACTCCAGACACTGAGGCAGGAGGATTGCCCCCAAGGTCTCTCTTCTTCTGTTGCTTCATGCAGGCAGTTTACCAACTCCAACATAGATGGACCGTGGGAACTGTGGCCCAGCTTTGACTAGTCAGCATGGCAAATTATTTTTACCTAAGAAATCACCTCAGCAAACAGAATTTATCACCAAGCCATCCTGAGTCATACTACCTGGGACACAGGTGACGGAAGCTGCGATCGTGCTAATGACAGGCATGTGACTTGTATGTCCTGTAGGTACGCTGTGCATTTGAGTGTATCTCTCCAGCCCTAGGCAAGCCAAGATTAATCAGGAGCTGAAGGGCATCCTTTGCTACCATCCTTTGAGGCCAGCCTGGGCTACAGGAGACCAGTGAAAGAGCCTGTCTCAAAAAACAAAAACCAAAAAAAAAAAAACCCAAGATGGAGAGCCAGTGAGAAATGACAGCTGAGGTTGCCTCTCTTACCTAGGGCTTCTATTGGTGTGAAAGGGCACCATGACCACAGCAACTCTTCTTTTTCATTCTTTTTCATACAATACATACATTCCAACTGCAATTTCCCCTCCCTCCAATCCCCCCCGCTCCCCACACCCGCCTCCCCTCTCCCCCAGACCCACTCCTTCTCTGTTTCCCTTCACAATAGGACAGGCTTGCCAGGGATCTCAACTGAACGTGGCTTAACAAGCTACAATAAACCTCTCGGCAGAAACCCTCATTATCAAGGGTGAGTGCGGCAACCCAGTAGGAGGAAAAGGGTCCCAAGAGCAGGCAAAAGAGTCAAAGACGCCTGAACTCCTGCTGTCAGGGGTCCGACAAGAACACTCAGCCAACAGCCATAATATATGCGCAGAGAACCTAGCAGAGACCCATGCAGCTTCCATGATGGCAATTTCAGTCTCTGTGACTCCTTATGAGCCCTGCTTACGTGATTCTGTGCGCCCTGTTCTTATGGTGTCCTCGACCCCTCTGGCTCCTACACTCCTTCCTCCTCCTCCTCTGCAGGATTTCCTGAGCTCCACCTAATGCTTGGCCAGACCGCCACAACTCTTAATAAGGGAAACATTTCATTTGGGGCTGGCTTACAGTTCAGAGGTTTAGTCCCTAGTCTTCACGGTGGGGAGCAGACAGACATGGTACTGGAGAAACAGCCGAGCGAGCGTTCTAAGTCCAGACTCGCAGGCAGCGGGAAGAGAGGCACCAACACCTGGCCTGCCTTGAGCACTTGAAAACCTTAAGGACGCATTTGAAAACCTCAGGGACACGTCTTCCTCCAACAAGGCCGCGTCTCCTGATAGTGCCACACGCCATGGGCCGATGGGGGCCGTTTCTGTTCAGACTACCACACCCACCGATACACACACAGAGACAAGAAATAAAACAACTGCCTTTGCTTGAACACATGACCAGAAGGGTATCCAGGGAAAAGCTTTCTCTATCGACAGCGACCTCACGTGCCACAGCCCGCAGCTGGAAAAGATAGCTTGGAGAATGAGTCATCTGGACTCCATAGCCCAGGCTAGACTCTAACTCAAGACCCTCTTAGGTGGGCGTGTGGCCCACCCCTTTAATCCCAGCACTTGGGAGGCAGAGGCAGGCGGTGTTGTAAGTTCAAGGCCTGCCTGGTCTACATAGTGAGTCCAGGACAGCCAAGGCTACACAGAGAAACCCTGTCTCAAAAAACAAAACAAGGGGCTGGAGAGATGGCTCAGAGGTTAAGAGCACTGGCTGCTCTTCCAAAGGTCCTGAGTTCAATTCCCAGCAACCACATGGTGGCTCACAACCATCTATAATGTGATCTAAAGCCCTCTTCTGGCTTTCAAACACTGTATACATAATAAATAAAATAAAAAAAAAACAAACAAAACAACAACAACAACAAAATCCTCTTGCCCAAGCTTCCCCAATTGCTAGAATGGCAGGCAATGCCATTGCACTGGTCTTCTTGTTTATTTTTAATATATAATGTGTATATATTTATTTTATTTTGTATTTATTTCTTTTTAGACAAGGTCTGTCTACATAGCACCGTCTCTTCCTGGAACATACTTTGTAGATCAGGCTAGCCTAAAACTCCCCAAGATCTACCCGCCTCTACATCCAGAGTACTGGAATTAAAAGCATACATCACCGTGCTGCTAAAGAAAAATTTTAAGCTGGGCATGGTGGTACATGCCTTTAATCCCAGCACTCTAATCCCAGCACTTTAATCTCAGGCAAAGGCAGGCAGATCGCTGTGAATTCGAGGCCAGCCTGGTCTACAAAACAAGTCCAGGATAGCCAGGGCTACACAGAGAAAGCCTGTCTTGAAAAAAAAGAAAGAAAGAAAAATTTTAAATAACATTTTGGAAAGGCTTATTTTGACCAGGAGTGGTAAGCACACCTTTAATCCCAACACTGCAGAGACAGGCAGATGAATCTCTGAGTTTGGGGCTAGCCTGGTCCACACAGTGAGTTCCAGGACAGCCAAGGCTATGTAAAGAGACCATGCTTCAAGGTAACCAAAAAATTTAAAAATTATTTTAAATTATGTATAATCACGGGGGAGTGGGTGGCGGTATGTGCATGTGTACCCTCAAAAGAGGGACACACTGACGGTCATTAGCTGCCTGACATGAGTGCAGGGAACAGACTCGGGTCATTTGTAAGAGGACTATTAGTCTTTTTTTGTTTTTTCTTTTTCTTTCTTTCTTTTTTTTTTTTTTTTTTTGGTTTTTCTAGACAGGGTTTCTCTGTGTAGCCTTGACTGTCCTGGACTCACTTTGTAGTCCAGGCTGGCCTCGAACTCACAGCGATCCGCCTGCCTCTGCCTCCCGAGTACTGGGATTAAAGGCGTGCGCCACCACGCCCGGCGTCTTTTTTTGTTTTGTTTTGTTTTTCGAGACAGGGTTTCTCTGTGTAGCCTTGGCTGTCCTGGACTCACTTTTCTAGACCAGGCTGGCCTCGAACTCAACAGAGATTCATCTGCGATTAAAGGCGTGCACCACCACACCCAGCTTGTTAGTCACATTTTAATTTGGTGTGTGTGTGTGTGTGTGTGTGTGTGTGTGTGTGTGTGTCTTGAGACCAGCAGAAGAAACAACATACAGAAGCTGAGCTTGTGTGGCTGAGGCACAGGCACGTGTTTGCTAACTGAGGACCCAGAGAGAGATGGTGACAGTAGGAAGTCAGGACAGGAGTGAAAGCTGTCTGAGACCAGACCATGGTGCCTAGAAGAAGGGTATCCACACAGGCCCTGGTGTGAAAAAGCATGGCCTTTTGGGAAACAGTCGGTGACTTGGAAGAAGCCAGAGCCCAGGTTGCCCTGAGGATAGGACCAGGGCCAAACCAGAACCCACTGGCTGAGGGATGCATGCTTTAATCTGAGAACACTGGGTCACCGTGCAACGGGCTTGCGCAGTGACGTCACAGAATGATGTCGGCGGGGGGGCAGGGAGCGCCTGCATGGTGTTTGAACATAGGCTGAAAGAGCCACCTGAGGCTTCTGGAAAGGACCAGAGGTCAAAAGTATGGGAAAGGCGGCTTCAGTGGGACATAGGGCGAACTTGGGAGTCGTACCAGTTTGTACTTGTTGGTACTGGCCTTCTGGCTTTGGATTTGCTGAATGCTTAAGGGAGTTTCAGGTGGAACAGTGGATAGTGGACGTTTCGAGGCTTTCAGGCTCCCAAGGACCGCATTTCTTTACGTATCTGCGCATGTGTGTTTGTATGTCTTGTGTCTGTGTGAGTGTATGCCATATGTGTTCCGTGCCATATGCCTTGAGAGGCCAGAAAAGGGCACTGGATGCCCCGGAGCTGGAGTTACAGGCACTTATAAGCCGCCTGATGTGGGTGTGGGGAACAGAACTCGATCTTGCAAGAGCAGCAAGTGCTCCTAATTGCTGAGCCATCTCTCTAGCCCCAAGAGCCTGTGAAGATACGGAATAAGGAAATGATACAGCCTACGTAAAAACAAGGAGGTAGGAGCAAGTAGGAGCTGCGGGCACTGTAGAGGGAAACAGGGCAGCAGGCAGCCGTCGCCACACCCTCCTCCTGTATTCGACTGAGCTAGCTCATTGCTGGCCACTTCAGCCTCTTCCTTGAATGCTGTGTCGCCGAGGCTGGAGGGCCAGCCCTCTCTGCTCCACTGTCTACAGTCTCTGCCTTCACATTTACTCACAGGTAGAGCAAGAACAACTGCTTACAGGTTAGTTCAGACAGACAGACAGATAGGGAGGTAGATACACCCACCTTATTCCCAGGAAGATAAAAACGACAGGATTACATAACTAAGCGGCGAAGGGTGTGTGCCCCGGTCCATTGAAATAGGCTTCTCTGGGTCATGTGTGTGTGTGTATGTGTGTGTGTGTGTGTGTGTGTGTGTGTGTGTGTGTTGTAAGCCAGAAGTCAATGTCAAGCAAAGTCCACCTTGTTATTTATTTAGTTCATTTGGTTTATTCAAGAGAGGGTCTCATTATGTAGCCCTGGCTGTTCTGGAATTCACTCTGTAGACCAGGCTAGCCTTGAACTCAGAGATTCATCTGCTTCTGCCTCCTGAGGGCTGGGATTAAAGGTGTGCACCACCACGACCACCACCACTACGAGGCCCCACCTAGCTTTTAGGGCAGGTTCTTAGAATTTGCACCCAGCTCTCACACTCACTAGGCAAGGGCTTTGCTTACTGAGCCATCTCTGCAGCCTCCCTGGATCTTTGTCGGTCAGTGGCCTCTGCCCTCCTGGGCTTCTGGGATGGATGGAGATGTCCAAGCCAGTGAAACAATAGTCTCTTCACTTCCTTCCTCACCAGTCAAGGAAGGAAGCAGCAGCTGGCATATTCTGGGCTGGGACAGAAGAGAACAAAATAGACAGAAAGCTTTTCCTGGGGTGGGTCTGGTTTTGGGATTGGGAGACAGGCATTGCTGTTGCCAAGAGTACATGAAGCCAAGCAAGGATCTTCTATGAGAGAGCTAGACTTCCTCATCTTTAAATGAATGAATGAGCGAATTAATGAATGAATGAACTTTTGTCTTGAGATAAGTCTCAAACTGACTGTGTAGCTAGGGATGACCTTGACCTTCTGATCTTGATTTCTGCACCGCACCCAGGTTAAAGCCACTGAATCTGGCCAGGTGTGGTCACATACAACTTTAATTCCAGCACTCAGGACACAGAGGCAGAGGCAGGCGGGTCTCTGTGAGTTTGAGGCCAGCCTGGTCTACATAGCAAGTTCTAGGACAGCTAGGGCTACACAGTGAGAACCTGCCCCTTTCTCTCTTTTTTTTTTAAAGGTTTATTAATTTATTAGTATACAGTGTTTTGCCTACACATACACCTGCGCACCAGAAAAGGGCACCAGATCTCATTATAGATGGTTGTGAGCCACCATGCAGTTGCTGGGAATTGAACTCAGGACCTTTAGAAGATCAGGCAGTGTTCTTAACCTCTGAGCCATCTCTCCAGGCCCCGAGAGCCTGTCTCAACAAATAAAAACAAAACAAAAACAGGACAGGACAAACCTCTATAGCTCATGACATGTCCTGGGCATGCAATAAAACTTGAAGCTTGCCAGTGAGAGGCAGGGAAGGGGCTTGTTGCTAGGCATGAGGATTTGCGTTCGATCCTTGGGACTTTGCACATGACACGAGAGAACTGACTCTCGGAGGTTGGTCACTGATCCGTGCAGATGTGTTATATAACCTCCTAGACCCCAATAATTAAATGGAAGAAAATTACAAAGCTGTTCCCACAGCAAACATGATAGTTATCAACATTGACAGTAATATTATTCAATACAATATATTTAGCTGTAAGCCTCATAAAATTCCTTTGAAGTAGCTCCTCTTTCCCACTACCCCCCCCCCAATTTTGCTGTGCAGTCTGGGGATTGGCCTGGCAATCTTCCAGCCTCAGGTTCTGAGTCCTGAGATGGCATACTCATGTGGTATCCTTATAAGAGGGAAATTCTACAAGGCTCAGAGAGACGTAGTTCCTTGCCCAGGGTCACACAGCAGAAAAATGCACTGGAGCCTGGTTCAAAGCCCTTCTTGCTTCACCTCTGGGCCAGGAGACAGGCAGTATTTAAGTACCACGTAGGTGGTAATTCCTACAGGTAAGTCTGTCCTGCAGCAGGGATTGCTTCCGGGCACTCGGCCCTGACCCCACAGCCTAGTCAGGCAGCACACAGGAACAAACGATCAACTTGTCACAGGTAGTAGGATAACAGGTATAGGCTGTGAAAACAAGAACGTAAGTAATGAGTGTTGGCGCTACTTTTCCTTTTTTCTCCCTGAGATAGGGTTTCTCTGTGTAGCCTTGGTCGTCCTGGACTCACTCTGTAGACCAGGCTGGTCTCTATCTCATAGAAATCCACCTGCCTCTGCCTCCGGAGTGCTGGGATTACAGGCATGGGCCACCACGCCCAGCTGACACTACTTTTTAAACTATTTTAATTGGGTTTTCTTATATCTCTTAATTTCTTCCTTCTCCACCCCTTATCCCCTCTAATACTGTCCAACACCCCCCCCCCCCCAACACTAGGTATGAGAGAAAGATTCGGGGGCGGGGGATGAGGCAGAGTTCTCCTTGGTTGCTTGCTGCTGTGTAGGGCTCTTGGTATTTCAGCAGTGGCTCTTTCTTTTATTTATTTATTTTGGTTTTTTGAGACAGGGTTTCTCTGAGTAGCCTTGGCTGTCCTGGACTCACTTTGTAGACCAGGCTGGCTTCGAACTCACAGGGATCCACCTGCCTCTGCCTCCTGAGTGCTGGGATTAAAGGCGTGCGCCACCACGCCCGGCTGTGATTGTTCTTGATCACCAGCATTAATATCTTCCCTAGGAGCCTCGACCACTTCACCCCTAATTTCATCACTGTCTGTCTGTGCAATTGCAGGGATATTAATTTGAGTACCTCATTGTTGTAAAGGGTCCCTTCCCCATAAGTTTATGAGTATGTCAGCCATATAGGATCTCAACTTTCCCGTCTGCCCTTCTGGTCCCACACATTTAATCCGTCGGACACTTTATCTTTTTGTTTTTTTGGGGTTTTTTTTGACACTTTATCTTATTTGAGATAATTTACCAATTTTTCTAACCTGTGTATAAACTTTCTGATGTGGCCATTCTGGACGCCATGTCTTTGGGGAAAGGATGGTGAGTCCTGTATCCACCAAAGCTTCTATTTCAACACCATTCATCTGTAATATTAATTTGAGTCTCTGATCATTAACCATTATCTGCCAGAACACAGGTTGTCCAGTACTCCCAAATGCACCTGGTCTTTCTACTGGAGTGACTTTCCTCGTGATGTAAGGAAACAGTAACAGCTGAGCAATCCTATCACCTGCTTTAATATGCATCTCCTTAAAAAAAAAGATTTATTTATTATGTATACAGTATTCTGCCTGCATGTAACACCTGTACTCCAGAAGAGAACACCAGATCTCATTATAGATGGTTATGAGCCACCATGTGGTTGCTGGGAATTGAACTCAGGACCTTTGGAAGAGTAGGCAGTGCTCTTTAACCTCTGAGCCATCTCTGCAGGCCAATTTGCATCTCCTTTTTTTTTTTTACATATGCCATAATTTTAACTTGCAACCCCTATCTACAATACCTGAATGCACAATAAATTCTTGACAAGTTAGTCTACTTTTTCCCAAGAAGTGAGCAGAAGAGGAGTTGAGGTGGCTTCTGGAGATAGTCCCTGACTTAGAAGGTCCAACAGGTTCCCCCCATCGCCTCTCCCTGCCTCCTTCAAATGCACAATATAGGCAAGTGGTGTTTGCTACAGTGATTGCTTATTGGCTTAGAGTAGTGGGTATGAAAGCTAAGACCTCTTCAAGGCCAAGGGTTCTACGCTGAGCCATACATCTCTTTCTTCACTGGAGGATTCTATGTGGGGACTCTACCCTTGAACACGCCCCCAGCCCCTCACTGGGAGATTCTAGGTGGGGCTCCACCCCTGACCACGCCCCCAGCCCCTCACTGGGAGATTCT
>OU015756.1:47458199-47476457 GCA_907169655.1 Acomys percivali | reverse complement strand
GGGGCTCCACCCCTGACCACGCCCCCAGCCCCTCACTGGGAGATTCTAGGCGGGGCTCCACCCAGACCACATCCCCAGCCCCTCACTAGGGGATTCTAGGCTGGGCCTCCACCCAGACCACATCCCCAGCTCCTTACTGGGAGATTCTAGGTGGGGGCTCCACTGCTGACCCCAGCCCTACCTAGTCTCTCACTGGGGAACTTTAGGTAGGGACTCCACCTCTGAGGCATACCCTAAGACTTTTTTTTCCAACTTCTGTTTTGAGATAGGGTCTTGTTGTGTAGTCTCAGCAGCTTTTGTTTTTCTGGGATCTTTTTGTTCGTTTGTTTAAGACAAAATCTATGTAGCTGTGCTGGTTGTCTTGTGACTTTGATACAAGCTAGTGTCATCTGTGAAGACAGGACTTCCCCTCACAGATGAGTCACTCTGTAAGCATGCTGTGGGATGGTGCCACCCTGGGCTTGGTGGTCCTGGGCAGGCAGAGCAAGCCATGATGAACAAGCCAGTGAGCAGCACGCGCCATGGCCTCTGCATCAGCTCCTGCCTCCAGGCTCCTGTCTAGAGGTTCTGCCCTGACTTCCTTCCTGATGGACTTTGATGATGAAATAAACCCTCTGCAAGCTGCCTTTGCTCATGGTGTTCATCACAGCCGAGAGAGTGATTAACCTGAAAACTGGCCTGTAATCCCCGCTGCCTCACAAGGAGGGATCTGCTGGGACTAACCCATGCTTTACCACACCTGGCCTTAAAAAAAATATATATATATATTATTTGCCAGCTGTAGTGGCACACGCCTTTAATCCCAGCACTCAGGAAAGAGAGGCAGGTGGATTGCTGTGAGTTTGAGGCCAGCCTGTTCTACAAAGCAAGTCCAGGAAAGCCAAGGCTAACACAGAGAGAGCCTGTCTTGAATATATATATTCACACACACACACACACACACACACACACACACACACACACACATATATATAATTAATTTTAAAATGTATTGGTGTTTTGTCTGTATGTCTATGTGAGGGTGTTGGATCCTGGAGTTACAGACATTTGTGAGCTGCCATGCGCGTGCTAGGAATTGAACCCGGTTCCTCTGGAAGAGCAGTCAGTGCTCTTCACTACTGACTCATCTCTCCAGCCCCTTTAAAACAATTTTTAGGGGGCTAGAGAGATGGCTCAGTGGTTAGGAGCACTGCTTGCTCTTCCAGAGGACCTGAGTTCAATTCCCAGCACCCACATGGCAGTTCATAACAGTTCCAGAAGATCTGACACCCTCTCACAGACATATACGCAAGCAAAACACCAATGCAAATAAAATGAATTATTTTTAAAGACAAATTTTAATTTAAACATACTTAGATCGTTTTGTTACCCTACCCCAAGTTCTTCCACATCCTTTCTCCCTTCCTACTCACCCAACTTTAAGTTCTTTCTCAAAAATCTATTAAAAAAAAACACCCAACACAATAGCAACCCTCCCCAAACCAAGAAAAAAAAAAAAAACACCACTCAAAACTAAACCAAACCAAATCAAACCACCAAACTGTAACAAAATTGTTATCATATATATATATATATATATACACACACATACATACATATATATACATACACATATATACATATATATATATATGCTACAGATCTGATATGGGGAGATTTATTGAGAAGAATGGGGAGAGAAAAAGGGAGGAGTGTCACCTCAGGGGGATAGAGAGAAAGAGAGACAGACAGAATGAGAGAGAGAGAAGGTGGGCTGGTCCTTTTTATATCTGGTACACATCTGGCTGCCAGAGGCTGCTAAGCAACCTAGAGGCAGGTTAGCAGGGCTGCCAGATGCTAACATTCCTCCCTTTTCCCATAATTAAAAAAAAAAATGAGGATGTTGGACTGCCCTTCATAAAAGGTAAGCTAAAGTATATAAATGTGGGTTCATTGGGAGCAGCTCTTGGCTGCCATGTGAAAGGGTTAGGAGGAGAGAGAGAAAAAGCGAGAGTGCCATATGTCTGCATTATGTGGTGCAGGGGAAAGAAGAGCTCGTGTCCTGGAGAGTTCAGGGTAGAGGGCAGGGCATGCCAGCCGTGCCCTGCAGCAGATAGGGACCGAGGAGTGCTGGGAGAACCTGGAGCTGTCTGTCTCGTGTCTGAAGCATACCATTCCCAGCTTTCTGTTGATTAAAAAATGGATAAGGAGCCAGGCATGGTGGCGCATGCCTTTAATCCCAGCACTCGGGAGGCAGAGGCAGGCGGATCCCTGTGAGTTCGAGGCCAGCCTGGACTACAAAGTGAGTCCAGGACAGTCAAGGCTACACAGAGAAACCCTGTCTCGAAAAACCAAAAAAAAAAAAAAAAAAAAAAAATGGATAGGGAATGAAGAAATCAATCGTCTTTGGCTACTTCCTGCTGACATTGGGATGGTAATGGGAGGGGGAGCAAAAGGCTAAATTTTGGCCAAGTCCAGGAACAGCAAGCTGGGTTATGTTTGCTGTCTAGGATCTGTGAGGCTCACCTGGAGCACCTGTGGGTAGCTGCTTTGGTGCCGTCTTGGATATAGGAAATCTGGTGGGATACTGGAACATATATATATATATATATATGGGCAGAAGATAAAGTTAAGTAGGTTAGGAAGGCAATGTCTTTTAGGGGTACATTTGAAACTTTTGGGAGAGGGAAGAAGAGAAAAGGCTGGAAAGCATAGGGAACCTCCTCCCACTTACCCAATGCTGGCAGTTATTAAAAAGGTCGCATTTGGGATCTGTCCAAGCCTGGTGGAAAAGGTGTGTAAGCTTACCAGCCCTTAGTACAGGTGTAGGGATTTGAAATTCTCCAAAAGACACCCCAGAGGGGAACTAGAGGGACGGCAAATGGACTGCTCCCACAGGGAGAGTAGAAGTCAGTGACCTGTCCAAGGCGTCCCAGCTGCTCATCAGCACTGGTCAGAGGCCAAGGGCATGGCCCAAGCAGACCCGGTCACCTGCCGCTAGGAGTCCGAACACATGTGAGAGTGGGAGGGAAAGAAACTGTGCTGGTAGAGGGAGGTCTTACCCAAGGGGGAGGGTCCTAGATGAAGGGATTGGACATAGGTTGGCAAGACTGGAAGAAAGCGTTCGTGTCAACCAGAAGGGAAGACTCAGGCATCAGCCAGTATTGGGTGCAAGAATGTAGTAATCAGGTAGCTGGAAAAGTTAGGGAGGGGAATCCCAAAACCAGGGAAGCGGGGCGGAATCTCAACACCTGATATAGGGGAGAGGAGGGAGCTTAGGTTTTGGATTGGCAGTACTTACCTGGATTCCATTTGATCTGAGAGGTGGATTTCCTGTAGCTTACGAGAATCCTTCTAAGTTTACAAAGGTAGATACATTTTAGACATGTTAGCATTACCATTGCTTGCAATCTGCAGGGAAATAAACATTGTAGAAAAAGGCAGTAACAAATGTTTATGTGTTACAGGGTAGCAGAGGCTTGGGGGAAGAAACCTTGGGTTAAAAGAATGAATACTGGGCGGGGGTGCGGGTGGGTGGGGGTGGGGCTGGGGCTGGAGAGATGGCTCAGAGGTTAAGAGCACCGTCTGCTCTTCCAGAGGTCCTGAGTTCAATTCCCAGCAACCACATAGTGGTTCACAACCATCTATAATGAGATCTGCTGCCCTCTTCTGGCCTGCAGATGTACATGCAGGCAGAATATTGTATAAATAAAATTTTAAAATTTTAAGGTATTAAAAAAAAAGAATGAATAGTCTTTGAGGTGAGCTTTATGGGCAGAAGCTTTGTGGATGTTTTGTGGCATCTGTAAAGTGGTAACGTGGGGGACAGGAACCTTCTGTAGAGCAGAAGGGCAAAAGCTCACTTGATCTTAATTTTTAGTATGAATCCAGAACAGAAAAGAGTTCGTCTATTCAGAAGACTGGAGATTTTATATATATATATCCCAGTAAGAAACATTTTAAATATATAGCTAAAGATCAAAGGAAATTTAAAATCTTGAGCTTGGAACCATGATAATGGATCATATAGTGGAATGTTCTCTCATAGTTAGATTAATAAATCAGAACCCCACTAACTAATGTCAAAGCTCTGAACAGTTAACACAACAACAGCATCTGAAGCGGCACCTTCTTATCACAACCTTCCTAGCTCCTCTAACATTCATAACTTGCATTTACCAAAACCTTAAAACACCTTCTTAGACCCTCAAACACTTTCTTAGAAGCTTTCCTTATTAATTTAAACTTCTGTATCCTTATATAATTATTTACCATGAGGCATAGATGAAACTGTTGTGAGCAGTTTTAGCTAAAGAATGGTAAAATGTTGTATGTGAGACCTGGTTTTTGAGTCTGGTTGTGAAGTAGACTCTAGGAGTTAAGCTTAAAGCCTGGTCCCCTGAATATGATCAGGACTGAGAAGGCATCTGACGCCTATTTATCTTTAACATGAGGTCTGTGAGTAGAGAGCTAGTACCTAAGAGTTTTAATTTGCCAGTGAATTGACATGGTGAATTACTTTGGGCTAAGGAGCTAATTGCCTTCTCTGACTATCCAGGTACCATTAGTTTAGCCGTCAATGTGATCAGAGGCCTGAGAAAGATAAATTATAACTTTTTAAAAAAGATTTATTTATTTATTTATTATGTATACAATGCTCTGCCTGCATGTGTGCCTGCCTGCCAGAAGAGGGCACCAGATCTCAATATAGATGGTTGTGAGTCGCCATATGGTTGCTGGGAATTGAACTCAGGACCTCTGGAAGAACAGTCAGTGCTCTTAACCTCTGAGCCATCTCTCCAGCCTGATAAATTATAACCTAAATGAATCTATGCATTAATAAAAATGACAGAGATGACTAGTCAGTCATAGTCCGGCACCTAAGCAGGTATTCTCCTTTGGTTTTCATGGCACCATGGGCTGAGGCAGTCAGGCACAGAGGGCAAGAGGCTATTTCTGTGGAAGAATATGGGAGAGTCTGACCTCAGCTCATTTTCAGCAACATGAGACAATAATTCTCCGGGTGTTTCGTTTGGCCACAGTTCAGGCTGGGCCCTAGCAGAGGCGAGGTATTTGGGGGCAGTCTTGCCCAGTTAGCGTACCACAATCCAGGGTTGAAGTCATCTGTCATTGTGCCCAAAGTTTTTCGGAGACCTTGGGGAACTACTGCTAGGACTTGGAAATCTCTGCTTATTATAATACACTTACACATGTTAAATGCCATATTCAGCAGATCTCTGATTAGATCTAAGGATTAGCACATTTGAGTTAAGCAATCTTTGCATGTATTTAGTAATCTGCTGTAAACCACACCTTGTAAACATTAAACAGAATGCTACAATCTGTGCTTATGCCATTTTTCTAGGTGTTTGAGGACCATGTCTAGTTTAAGTAGATCTAAATAAAGCTTAATCCTAAAATCAATAAAAAGTCTATAGCTTTTTTTAATCATTAAATACTAACACTTTAGGTTTTGGGGACAGGAGTGGTGGCACACACCTTTAATCTCAGCACTTGGGAGGCAGAGGCAGAGGCAGGCGGATCGCTGTGAGTTTGAGGCCAGCCTGGTCTACAAAGCAAGTCCAAGACAGTCAAGGCTACACAGAGAAACCCTGTCTCAAAAAACAAAAAACAAAACAAACAAACAAACAAAAAAGACTTTAGGTTTCATCCCTGTTAAGTTGGAGCCTTAAAATATATAAACACAGTCCATAAAGAAATTGGGAACTTTTTTTAAAAATCTTTTTATGGTATAGCAGTATGGAGCATTAGCAGTACCTATATGATTTAGTTTATAAAAAGTCTGCAATTGGCAGGTGTGGTGGTGCATGCGTTTAATTCCAGCACTTGGGAGGCAGAGGCAGGTAGATCACTGTGAGTTTGAGGCTAGCCTGATCTACAAAGCAAGTCTAGGACAGCCAAGGCTACACAGAGAAACCTTGTGTTGAAAAACTAAAAAAAAAAAAAAGTCCAGAAAACTAGGCTAAATATATTTCTAAGACAGTGATTTATAATCTTTTGAGAGTGGAGGCAGGGCATATTAAACAAATGGATTTTTGGGGGTGTTTCAAGACAGGGTCTTTCTGTGTAGCCTTGACTGTCCTGGACTCACTTTGTAGACCAGGCTGGCCTCGAACTCACAGCAATCCACCTGCCTCTGCCTCCCGAGTGCTGGGATTAAAGGTGTGTGCCACCATGCCCAGCACAAATGGATGTTTTAAATTAGCTTGTCTGAATAGACCTTTATAACCTTGAAACAAAAAATGTTTTGAACCAAGGTTGAATCATATACACAGCATGTTGTAAAAATATAACTTTGAATTTGTATAAAAATCCATATCAAGGCCAGGCGTGGTGGCGCACGCCTTTAATCCCAGCACTCAGGAGGCAGAGGCAGGTGGATTGCTGTGAGTTCGAGGCCAGCCTGGTCTACAAAGCGAGTCTAGGACAGCCAAGGCTACACAGAGAAACCCTGTCTCGAAAAACAAAAACAAAAAACCAAAATCCATATCAATTTAAAATGAGAGTTGTCACTTTTCCAGTATAAAAGGAGATAATTAGGGCTAGGGGGCGGGCAGCAGTAGAAAAGAAAATCAAAGAGAGAGGATTTTTTTTGTTTTTTTGTTTTTTGTTTCAATGACTCCATTTATTTTAGTTTGGGCCAAGGTCTGATGAAAAGGCACCAAGCCAACAGCCAGTCCTTCAGCACCGGGCTTCACTGCTCTTTGGCCCAGTGGATCTTGCCGTCTTCGCCAAGCTGCACAGTCCCACTGGCCACCAGCTGGAGGACTGCAGGGAAGATCTATGTTCTGCTATTTTGAGAGAGAGGACTTTTTTTTATTAAGCACTTAAATGTATTTATTCTATAGATTCTCTGACAGGTTTGAGGACCATCATCTATAAAGTATAGCTGAACTAAACAAATTGTTCGTAGATACCCATGCTAAACTTAACCTTGAAAACATAAAACGAGAGCCTAGGTAAAGCTCAGTCCTATAATTAACTTCATCAATCCAGACTGAACAGCAGAAGCTTAAAAGACAGAAGTTGCAATTGGAGTTCAGTAAGGATTTGAACGGGGCAGCTAATGGCCCTCAAAAAAGATGGTGGTTAGTCATGTGGTTCCCTTAGTCAAAATGGTGATGAAGCCATAGCTCCACCCCCTCTATCCCAAAACCAACATGGTCGTCAGCCACATGTTTTAAGCAGCAGCTGCAGGTGGTTTTGAAAGTGCCACTGGGGCCACTATGTGCCCAGCCATTGCTGCCAGGGGCCAGGGCACAGTTGGAGCTGCTGCAGTAGTCGCTGTCATCAACACACGCCAAGACCATGCATGGGTGTGGCACAAAGCGGGAATCGAGTAGGGGGGACCTGGAGTCGTGGGCGCAGAGGGCAGCTGTGGGAAGTGGAGGAAGCCCAGAATGGGCCGGGCATTGGCTGCAGCTGCAGCAGCAGCAGCAGCAGCAGCGGCCTGGCAAATATGTTCCAAAGCAGCCATCGTGGGCTCTGCGAAGCAGGCAAGACGTGGCCCTGAGGAGCAGGGCTGCCTGTTCAGGAGTGGTCATACTCCCAGCGTGTCCAATCAATTACTGTGTTGGCGTTCAGTGGAACAGAAGGCAAATTTGTTGTTGTGGGTGACATGGCAGGTAGGAAGAGTTCCAGCATGCCTAGACAGTACCAGAAGATCCCTTCTCAGGTCAATGCAGCAATGTTATCATTAAAAATATAGAGAGATGCAACAGATCTAAAATGGAGAGATTTATTGTAGAAGCACAGGGAGAGAAGGGGGGGAGAGGTGCATTCCAGGGGGACAGGGAGAGAAAGTGAAAGAGAGAGAGAGAGAGAGAGAGAGAGAGAGAGAGAGAGAGAGAGAGAATGAAAGGGGAAGAGGGAGGGGAGAGGGAGGGAGAGAGAGAGACAGAATGAGAGAGAGATGGGGAGGGAGGGGAGAAGGAGAGAGAAGAGAGAGAGAGGAGAGAGGGAGGGAGAGGGAGGAGGTAGGTTGGTCCTTTTTATATCTGGTGTACATCTGGCCACAGGAAATGATGACATCAGAGGTTGCTAAACAACCTAGAGGCAGGTTAGGGGGCTGCCAGATGCTAACACAAATCAAAACACACCAAAAGAAAAAAAACCCTGGGGAGTCCACTGTTGGTCAACTGCTCCTGAACATGAGGCCTGCCCTGGAGTGGTTGATATGCCCAGTGTCACTTTACTAGAGAAATCTGATTTTCCTTCTCCTAGCAGGTGTAAGTGACATTCATTAACATTTACCCTAGTGGCTAGGTTTTCATTCATTCATTCACTTTTTAAAAATACAACGAAATTAAATATAACAAGATAAAACAATTCAGGCAGTGGCAACACCCGCCTTTAATCCCAGCACTTGAGAGGCAGAGGCAGAGGCAGATGAGTATCGATGAGTTCGAGGCCAGCCTGGCCTACACAGAGATTTTTTTTTTTTTGAGACAGGGTTTTACTGAGTAGCCTTGGCTATCCTGGACTCACTTTGTAGACCAGGCTGGCCTTGAACTCACAGCGATCCACCTGCCTCTGCCTCCTGACGTGCTGGGATTAAAGGCGTGCGTCATCACCGCCCAGCCTACAGAGAGAAATTTTGTCTTGGAAAAAAACCCCACAAAAAACAAAGGAAAACAAAAAGATAAAACACAGGTTATCACATTGAAGTTGGACAAGCCGACCAAAGGGAAAGAGCTGAAGAGCACGCACAAGAAGCAGAGGCCCACTCAGGAGGGCCCCAAAACACTGCGCTGGGAGCCGTGATGCACATGCAGAGGACCTGCTGCAGGCCTGGCCCGGGGCCCTGTGCATGCGCCTCAGCCTCAGCTCACAGGAGCTTTGATCGCGCTGGTTTAAGAGCTCCCCTTTGGCCTTTACACTCTTTCTGCCTCCTCTGCAGGGTTCTCTGAGGTGTGGGATTTGATGGAGACATCCCAGGTAGAGCTCTCTGTGTCTGTGTTTGTCTCTCTCTCTGACGTTCTCTCTCTCTCTCTCTGCGTAATGGCTCAGCCTTGTTTTTCGAGGCTGTAAAATATCGTAATAGGTTCCCCTGCAACACTTTGAGTCATGTCCACAGCACATTCTGATCACAACCCAATCCGTCCTCTCCCGCCCACTTCCTCCTCTCCCCAGTCCCCTTCGTTTTCACATCGTTTTCTCTTATTTTGTGATCTTCTTGCTTGCATGAGCATGGGCGGATATTTAAAATTACACCCATCTATCATCTATCTATCTATCTATCTATCTATCTATCTATCTATTGTGTGTGTGTGTGTGTGTGTGTGTGTGTGTGTGTGAGATGTGCACATGCCAGGGTGTCATGTGCCAACAGAGGGCAACTAATGGGAGTTGCTTCTTTCCTTCCACATTGGGAACTCTGGGGACCCAAGTCAGGTGATTAGACTTGGCAGCAAGTGTCTTTACCTGCTCAGCCATAAAACTGGCCTGACTTCTAGTTCATAGGTCGTGTGCATGTGTGTGTCTGTGTGTCTGTGTATGTGTGGAGATATATGTGTGTGTGTGTGTGTGTGTGGTGCATGGACATGTGCTACACACATCACAGTAGCTCTACGCAGGGCAGAGGACAGCCACAGGTGTCAGTCCTTGCTGTCCACCTTGTCAGAGGTCTCTTTCCTTGTTGTCTGCCACAGAGCTGAGCACACTAGGCTGACGCACTTCCGGTAGTTCTCCTGTTTCCAGCCCCTCACCTTTCGCCTCTCCTCAAGAGACCAGATTCACGCTGTGCACTGCTGAGGCAAGGTTTACCTGGGTCCTGGGGCTTTGAACTTAGGTCCTCATGCGTGAGTGCCCGCCAAGCTGTCTTGGGGACTGCAAGGCAGCAGCTCTTCAGCTTGTTTCTCCTGCCTCGGCCTCTGCAGTAGCTGGGATCACGGGCCAGCGCCACAGGAACGGGAGGTGTTCTTAGCTTGGCATAAACTGTAGCCACTGAGGCCAGTAAATCCTGGGGGCCTTTGGGTAACCAATGCTCTCGGGAGGTGACGGTGCCTAGTTTGCAGGTTAGACATGGATGCTGGGGAACCAGGTACCACTCCAAAGCCACGTGGTTAGTGAACAGGATGGCCACGTCACTTAGATCCCCAAGCACAGGAATCAGAGGAAGAATTTAACTCAGAGCATGGTTGCTCTGGCAAGAGATCCCTAAAGCCCTTCTACTTCTGTGTGATCCGGCTGGGATACAGGCACGCCTCTAATCCCAGGTGTTGAGAGTTGCTTTTATAAAACAGTGTTTATTTCTCTTACTTTCTCTCTTAACCCGGCCATCACAAAAAATAATTGAGACTCTTTTATATCTGTTTATAAAGCTTTACCACACAATCTTGACCAGTTTAATGTGTTTTTTTTTTTTTTTTTTTTTTTTTTTTTTTTTTTTTTTTTTTTTTTTGGTTTTTCGAGACAGGGTCTCTCTGTGTAGCCTTGGCCATCCTGGACTCACTTTGTAGATCAGGCTGGCCTCAAACTCACAGTGATCCGCCTACCTCTGCCTCCCGAGTGCTGGGATTAAAGGCGTGCGCCACCAGGCCCGGCTTAATGTGTTTCTTAACCCTCTGTGTTATCCTGACTCCATCTTTGCCAAAACCCCCACACTGCTTGCTGTTTAGCACTTTCTTTGCTCCAGCTGAATCTTTTTCATCTCACCTGCACCTCTTCCTATGGCTGGATCCTCTTCTTCCTCTTCTAACTCCTCCTCCCCTACCTGGCAGGAAGTCCCGCCCTATTCTCTCTCTGGCTCAGTGATTGGCTGTAAGCTGCCAAGGGGGACAATTGGGGAGCAGAGTTTATATTAGCACTGAGACAGGAAAATCTTAGAACAAGGCTTGCAACCAGATGGGGGCGTTGGTTTACAAAAATCAGCGTTTGATTTACACAGTAACCTTATGCCAATAACAGGAGACAGAGGCAAGCAGGTCTCTGAATTCAAGGCCAGCCTGGTATACATCAAGTTTCAGAAAAAGAAAAGCTTAGGTTCAGGTGTGGCGGTTGGTACACGCCTTTATTCCCATACTCAGGAGACAGAGGCATGCAGATCTGAGCTGTAGTTAGCGCTGTTCAGGCAGTTCAGATGAGTCAGTAAGTGCGGAGATAGCGCAGTGGAGTTGAGTTTGTGGCAGCTCGGTTCATGGAATTCAGAGGCAGTTTATCTGGGAGAGTTTTGCAGAGACGGGTTGAAGAGAGAACCAGCTAGACACAGGTGAAGACAGAAGGAACTAGAGAATGAGAAAGAGCCAGAAGATTAGAGCAGACTGCTAGAGCTAGCTTGAGGCCAAGCAGAGCAATTCAGCCAGAGAGCCTAGATAGAAGCCAGATCGAATCCGTCAGCTGGGAGAGGAGTTTGAGCCAGAGCAGAAGCAGCCAACAAGAGCTCAGAAAGAATAAGTGAGGGCAAGCTTATTAAGGAGTAAGTCTGAAACATTCTAGGCCTAGATTAGATGGTACGGCACCTAGAAGCTACCAGAACTAGGCCTAAGTTAGCAGATGGAGGCAGTAAGCCTCCCGAAGTGATTTTAAAACAGGAGAATAAGAGCCGGGCGTGGTGGCGCACGCCTTTAATCCCAGCACTCGGGAGGCAGAGGCAGGCGGATCGCTGTGAGTTCGAGGCCAGCCTGGACTACAAAGTGAGTCCAGGACAGTCAAGGCTACACAGAGAAACCCTGTCTCGAAAAAAAAAAGTTACTTTAATATCCCTGAGGACTTGTATGTGGTTGGCATGACTGCAGCCATGTCAAAGACCCCAATGCCTCCCACCCAAGGAAGTGACAAAGCCTTTCTGAGTGTGGATGCTGACAGTGTGTGCAAAAATTACCAACCATAGCTTCCTCCTCTGAATCCTCCTCAGCTTCAGACAGCTCCCTTACAGAGACCTTTGGGGATTGGCTGAAACACCTCACTCAGGCTGTGTACCACAAGCCATGCTGCCCCCCCCCCCCATTCAAATTAATGAAATAAAGGCCCTGGCTATCCTGGTTGCTGTTGCTGTTGCATCTCCACCAGACAACATGGCCTATCTGATCCCAGCTTTTCTGTGCCTGTGTGTCTGTCTTTTCTTCATTTCCTCATGGCCCTAGCCAAGTTTCCAGGACTAGGCTGTGCAGGACTTGGTGCCCGTCCCTGTTAATTGGGATGAAATAAAACATCCAGGCTGCCGAGATGGCTCGGGGGATAAGTATGTTCTAGAAATCAGGAGGCTGAGTAGAAAGTTTGCCTTGATCAAGACCAAGCTGGGCTGCAGAGAGAGGGGTGGGAGTGGGGTGGGGAAGAGGAGGGACAGGAAGTGGGGTGACAGGGCAAGCCCTTTACCTTTAGAGACACAACCTGGAAGCTACAATTGTGCTGGCTAAAAGCCTAGTCACATGGTTATGTGTAGCTGCAAGGGAGTCTCACAAGTAGCTTTGCTACAATAGAAGAAAATCAGACTCAGATCAGCATGACTAACACAGCGTGTTAGTCTCTGGAATTTACCTTGTACACAACCACCAAGCCACATCCCGGGTTTAGCCGGGGAGGAAGAAGTGGCGGGGGGGGGGGGGGGGGGGGGGTGTCAGAAACTTGTGTGGTAATGTTGGCTCTATTTTTTAACTATTATACTTTATTATACAACCCAACTAGCTTACACAAAAGGGGAAAAAAGTTAAAGGGAGACAAGAGTAAACCTTCCGGTATCTGTTCCACAGGACGGGTCCCTAGGTGTCTCTGGCCTGCGCGCTGGTCCGGCCTGTTCGCTGATCCTCTTCCCGATCCACATGCACTCAAGCCGGGTCTGAACCTGCTGCTCCTCTCTGTCCTCTCTGCCTGCCTGTCTGTCACGTGCAAGGGGAGGTCTCCCTCTCCCATTGAGGGTTGATTAGAAACACAATAGTCCAGGTGGAGTCCTCAGGTCGCCTTCCTGAATTCCAGGCCCAGGATGGCTTCACTCAGTCTATCTCAAGGTTAATCTCAGGGAGTATCTGTGGTGTGTCTAAGGGCAAAGCCCACCAAGGCTGCTTTCACCTGTGGCAAAGCTTACACTCCTTCCCACAGGGTAACCTGCAATGTGGCCATGACCAAAAACACGGCAAAAGCAATTTTAGAAAGAGTTCCTTTCGGTTCACTGTCAGAGGCATTGTGGTGAGAGGAGCATCCGAGGATGACTGGTGGGAGTCAGGTCTCTCTTCACTGTGTGGGTTCCGGGGAGCTAATCCAGGATTGCAGAGTTGGCAGCAAGCACTCGCATCTTCTGCCAACCGTGCCTGGAATTCCCCAGGGAGGAGATAGGGGCATGGTCATGGGTGGGGTTTCTGCCTAGACTCCTCCAGAGGTGTCCAGTGTTGTGGTTTAGGGCTTGGGCTCTTTCCTAGTAGCCTATCCAAGGTCCAGGATTCCATTAGTAACAATGATTTGTGGGCGTGGTGGCACACACTCCCAGCACTCGGGAGGCAGAAGCAGGAGGATCACTGTGAGTTCGAGGCCAGCCTGGTCTACAAAGGGAGTCTAGGAGCCTTGAAAACAAAAAACAAAAAACCCTAGTAATAATGATAATGACGTGTGTGTGTGTGTGTGTGTGTGTGTGTGTGTGTGTGAGAGAGAGAGAGAGAGAGAGAGAGAGAGAGAGAGAGAGAGAGACAGCTTCTGACTGTGTAGCCCAGGCTGTCTGGGATTCTCCATTAGGCAAAGCTGGCTGAATTCATAGACATTAACCTACTGCCACTCACTCACTGCGAGAGTTAAAGGCCAGCAATACTAATGAATAACAATTTTAAAAAAAGACAGAGAGAGAAAAGGGCTAGGCATGGTGGTACAAACCTTTTGGGAGGCAGAGGCAGGTGGATCTCTGTGAATTTGAGGCCAGCTTGGTTTACACAGTGAGTTCCAGGACAACCACGACCCGTATAGTGAGACCTTGTCTCAAAAACAAACAAACAAACAAACAAACACCCAAACCGCTAAAAAAAAAAAAAAAAAAAAAAAAAAAAGTTAAAATCTGGAAAGATGAACTGGGAACCTGACAGTTGAGTGATGGAATCTTGGTTCGTTTCTGGACAGCCCAGGCAATGGGGGCAGCTCTGAATGAGCCTTGGGTGGACAGGAACTCCCACCCCACCCCATCCTCACTTTAACAGCCCTGTTCTTGTTTCCCCCGCAGTTCAGCAATGTGTTCTTTCTTATCTTTGGACCCCTCATGATGTTCCTCATGCACCCATACGCCCAGAAGCGTACCTGGGCCATCTATGGCATCTCAGCCCTTTTCATGGCCATAGGTAGGTATGGGTGTATGAAGCTGTGGGAATGTTCTGGAAGTGCCGCCCCTCCCCCCACCCCCATCTTGATTGACAGCCTCTGCTTCCCTCTGCCCCACCCGCAGGTGTGTTCTCCATGTATTTCCACATGACCCTCAGCTTCATGGGGCAGATGCTGGATGAGATCTCCATCCTGTGGTTACTGTCCAGTGGCTACAGCGTGTGGCTGCCCCGCTGCTACTTCCCCAAATTCGTCAAGGGGAACAGGTAGAGCACACACGAGGTGTGGACAGGGTGGACTCACGCTCTCTGTGGACCCTGTATCATCTTCCCTTTACCCTATCCTCAACTCGGGACCATTTGAGAGGGCATTCGATTCCTTGTGTCCCCAGGCTACCCAAAACTCTTCCAAAGGTCCTTCACAACTTACCTGGGCTTCTGCCGTTACCACCTGGAAAATCCAGAATTTTTTCCTAGTTCTAAGCCACCCACGGGGAGGGGAATTAGAAGAACCCATGCCAAGGGTCCTCTGTACCCTCATAATCCTTACCCTGATACCCGATCTCCATCTTCTGAACTCCCTAAGCGCCCCTAAACCCCAGGCCTCTTGAATCACTTAACTCCCTCTTCATCCTCCCCGCCCACTTCAGGCTCTCTTTAGTCCCTACCTTGGTACCCCCCCCCGGCCCCCCCCCCCCCCCCGCCCAGTTCTCTTGAATTGTTCTTCCTGAGGAGACCCAAGGAAACTCTGAGCTCAGCTAGGCTCCCCGCAGTTCTTGGTTCATCGAATCGATTCTGGCTGCCCAAGGGTGACCTCACCGAGTCCTTCAGCACCTCGGGGCCACACTCACTCGCCCACCCTGTCTCGCCCTCAGATTCTACTTCGTCTGCCTGGTAGCTATCACCACTGTGATCAGCACTTTCTTGTCGTTCGTGAAGCCCACGGTCAATGCGTACGCCCTCAACTGCATCGCCATCCACATCCTCTACATTGTGCACAAAGAGTACAAGAAGTGAGTTCCATGTCGGGCGGTGGTGGCGCACGCGCCTTTAATCCCGGCACTCGGGAGGCAAGAGGTAGGAGGATCGCTTGTGAGTTCAAGTCCAGGCTGATCTACAAAGTGAGTCCAGGACAGCCAAGGCTATACAGAGAAACCCTATCTCGAAACACCAAAAGAAAAGAAAAAAGAAAAAAGAAAAAAGAAATGAGTTCCAAAAGCTGGAACTCACGGGTAGAGCCCCGCCTAGAACCCTCTGTGAGGAGCTGAGTGCTCATGTATAAAGGTCCTGCTTAACATTGCATGTACTAGTATATGGGTTCTATTTCTAGTGCCGAAAAAAAATTAGAATTGTAGTAAATGCTTTTTAGAGAGTGGCGGTTGTAGTTGCCTAAGAGATGGGCTTCTGTTCCCCCTGGGAGCTGCGTTCTAGTTTACCGGTGTTCTATGCTCTTCGTGTTCCCTGACACCAGTCTCCTGCAGGGGGCGCCCATTCCCCATGTTGACCCGTTGACAGGCAGCACAAGGCTTCAGAGCAATTTGTCAACCTGCAGTCTTAAAAAGAGGCAGAGGCAGGTGTATCGCTGTGAGTTCGAGGCCTGCCTGGTCTACAAAGCGAGTCCAGGCCAGCCAAGGCTACACAAGAGAAACCCTGTCTCCAATAAAACAAACAAACAAACAAACAAACAAAAAACCAAACTCAAACAAAAACCGTACATTTTGGCTGGCAGTGGTGGTGCACGACTTTAATCTCAGCTCTCCAGGTAGAGGCAGGCCGAGCTCTGTGAGTTTGAGGCCAGCCTGGTCTACAGGACAGCCAGGACTGCATAGAGAAACCCTGTCTCAAAAAAGCCAAGCAACCAAACATGTATTTCATAACAATTAATTTCTTTTTTTATTTATATGTATCACAGCATATGTGCACCACACTGTGGGTCTCACCCATCAGACTGGAGCTGTCAAGTTAGTGGCAAGCACTTTTACCCGTTGAGCCATCTCAGCAGCCTGCAGCTTGTCTTTTTCATTTAATTTTTAGTTTTGGAGTTCACAGACCCACACTGCACCAGGGCTAACTGTGAAGCAGAGAAGGACCTTGAACCCCTATTCCTCCTCCAGCCACACCCGGCTTACAGCGTGCCCTCCTTTTCCTTAAAATAAGCAATTACAGATGTTTGTTTAATTCTTTGTCTTGGCACAGGATCTCTCTGTGTGGCCTCTGCTGTCCTGGAACTCACTCTGTACACCAGGCTAGCCTCAAACTCACAGGGATCCATTTGCCTCTGCCTCCTAGTGCTGGGATTAAAGCAGAATTTAAGGTTTTTTTCGGGGGGGGGGGTTGGTTTTTTTGGTGACAGGGTTTCTATGTGTAGCCTTTCTATGTGACTGTCCTGGACTCGATTTGTAGACCAGGCTGGCCTTGAACTCACAGCGATCCACCTGCCTCTGCCTCCCGAATGCTGGGATTAAAGGCGTGTGCCACCACACCCCACTCTTTTTTTTTTTTTTTAATGCGTTTTCCTCCCTTGGTCCAAAGTGCTGGGGATTAAACCTATGGCCTCTTACACACTAGCCAAACACTCTGCCACTGAGCTAGAGCTTGGGCCATGATAATTATGATTTGTATTTGTAACTCAGGGTCTTAGTAACTCAGGCCTGCTTAATAGGGCCAACTAAGAAACACTTCAAAACAAAAGATTCTTTACAAAAAGAGAGGGTAGAGCGAGGAGGAAAAACCCTGAGAGTGGAACTGGACCCCTGTGTTACCAGGGGTTGGATTCTTGGGGTATCTGGAGATCTGAGGCAAAGGTATTGGGTGTCAGGGCAAGAGGAGGGACTGAAAGATAGAGAAGGGAGCAGGGAAGGGGCTGTGTGCCTGTTAGGCAAGCACCCAGGGGCCTGAGGCAGGAGGATCATGAGTTTCATGCCAGCCTGGGTTGCATGGTGAGTTTAAGAGCCCAGCCTCAAAATGAAAATAGGACTGAACTAACCTAAACTGGCAATAAGTAATCCCCAGGGATAGCACCTCCTTGGCAGAGACTGTAGCCTCCAGCTGCTAGGACAGCTGGCTGACGAAGAAGCCATAGGGAGGTAGCTAAGGAAAGTGTCCTTCCACAGGGCCCTCTTCCAATCTTTCTAGTTCTTGCTGGGTTTCAACATTGGCCAAGCCAACTGGAAATCATTGGCCAATCCCAGCAGAAATCACTATAGACAAACCAGTCGTGAACTACAGGTCAAGCTGACTAAAATCTATATATTCAGCCAATTGTGTACAATAGTTTGAGCGGACTGTGTATCATAGATCAAACCCACGATGTACAAGAGGTCAAACTGATTGTGTTCTGTAGGTTGAGGTAATTGAAACCCACAGGTCAAGATATCCAGAACTCCTAAGTGAAACTGACTGGAAAGCATGGCTCACGCAAACTGTAAACTATTGGTCAATCCAAGCACTAACCAAATGTCAAGCCAATGAAACTACAGGATGCAGAGGAATGTTAATTCAAAACCTGGCTGTTCTGGCAAGAGATCAGACCTTCTAGGTCTGTGTGATCTGGCCTGTGTGTCTGATATGAAAGACAACCTCATTCATTCATCTGTAAAACACTCTTCTTCTGGGACTTGGATTTGATTCTGTTGACCAGAAACCTACATTCTGGTCTTGAGTTATCTCAAGACATGGCTGCCAGAAAATGCACTGCTCTACTGTATACACACACACACACACACACACATACACACACACACACACACACACACCTTATTCAGTCTTAACTATTAGGACACAGTAGGCACCATACTTAGTTTTCTGCTATAGGAACATAACTGAAACAACATGAAGAGTTAAGATTGGCCCCACTTGACCCCACAGGATATAGACCTAGTCTCAGGTACTTGTGAGGCTGAACAAGAGAATTAGTTTAGCCTAGGAGTCTGAAGCATGTTTGGAACATATAGGCAGATATGGTGTGTGTGTGTGTGTGTGAGAGAGAGAGAGAGAGAGAGAGAGAGAGAGAGAGAGAGAGAGAGAG
>OU015756.1:47340273-47450497 GCA_907169655.1 Acomys percivali | reverse complement strand
CATTTTTTTTTTTTTTTTTTTTTTTTTTTTTTTTTTTTTTTTTTTTTCGTGACAGGGTCTCTCTGTGTAGCCTTGACTGTCCTGGACTCACTTTGTAGACCAGGCTGGCCTCGAACTCACAGCGATCCGCCTACCTCTGCCTCCCGAGTGCTGGGATTAAAGGCGTGCGCCACCACGCCCGGCTGAGTTCACAGTCTTAAATGCCTCCACCTCCCAAGTGCTAGGATGACAGGCATGTGTCACTGCAACTGGTTTCTGGGGTGTTGAGGATGGAACCCAAAGTTTCATCATCCTGGGCGGGCACTCTACCAACTATGCCCCCCCCTAAATAAATGGTGAAGGCAGGCCTGTGGGTGTAGAGCGATGGGGTTCCAGCCATCAGTTGCCAGTATGGCAGGATACATGAAAGTCTACAGTAGTCTGCTGACTCGTTCCTTTCCTGGTGTTGATGGAATGAAACTACAGATCATTTAGAACAGCACCACTTTAAGCCTAGCAGTGGTGGCACACGCCTTTAATCTCAGCACTTGGGAGGCAGAGGCAGGTGGATCACTGTGAGTTCAAGAGCAGCCTTGTCTACAAAAGCGAGTCCAGGACAGTCAAGGCTACACAAAGAAACCCTGTCTCGAAAAACCAAAAAGAAGAAGAAAAAAAGAAAGAAAACACCCCCCCCAAGAATGGCACCATTTCAAAGTGCACTGTTACAACCACAGCAAGAAGAACCACCCTCAAACAATTCCCGTTTTTGTTTGTGTTGTGAGCCTTTCTGGTACTCAGATAGAAGGGCGTTCCTGAGACTCTTGAGTCCAGGAACCACACAGCTCTGAGAGGAAGCTATCTACAGCTGAGCTCAGGAGCTCAGGGTCCTCAGCCCCGCTCCACTTTTTTTTCAATGCCTCCTCTTCTGACGAGAGTCACACCAGGCAGTAAACCTGTTTTTAAGAGATTCATTGGAGGGATGAATCCAGGAGAGGAAGGGCAAATCCAGGAGTGGCTGCCTCTGTTCCCAGGAGAAGGCAGCAGCAAAGGGAAGGGGCAGACACAGCTTTTATATAAGATTTCTTAGGGTAGGGGTTTCCAGAGTGAGGGTAGGGTGGGATTTCAAGTCCTAAATTTGGGTAGCTCAAGGATTGGTGGGCTTTCCTATTCATGGTTTGGTGGCTTTTTGTCTAGATTTTTCACCTCAAATTAGTACAATCTGGGATGGGTTGGATTGAGGGACTGGGCTGATGGAATTTCCTCAGGTGGGGTTGGCCACTTTCCTGCCTTGAGGGTTTACAAAGTCTACGAAGTTTGTCCACGGCAGTAAGCTGAGGCAGGAAAAGGGCGTGGTCAACGTGGACAGCTCACGTGATGGCAGTCGGCTGAGACAGGAAAGGTCACCATGGACAGCTCCTGCAGAGGACGTGTCAAGGCTCTGACAGAAGTCGCTGTTTTGTCTGCTCCTCTTTCTGCAGCCTGAGGCAGGAAGAAGGGGCTCTGACAACCTTAGCTTAAAGCTTTTATGGTGCGCTGCTCAAGAGCTATACTGGGGGGAAGGGGGAAGGGAGGGAGGGGGCTTAGTGCAGGCAGCGAAGGGACTCCAGTTTGTGATTTTGTTTTGTTTTTCTGAGACAGGGTTTCACTGTGTATCCTTTGCTGCCCTGGACTGGCTTTGTAGACCAGGCTGGACTAGCACTTCCAAAGATCCGCCTGCCTCTGCCTCCCTGAATGCTGGGATTAAGGCGTGAGCCACCCCTGCCTGGTTGTATGTCTGCTTTTAAATATTTTTAAGTTGTGTGTCTGCATATGAGCGCTGGCGCTTGTGGGCAGTGCTCAGGAGGCCATAAGAGGGCGCTGAAGTTACATGCCTCCGCTGCGGGGGAACCCCCGACTTGCCGCTGACCATCCAGCTAGACTCCCGGCTGGATTTTTATAGATGCGCAAACCGAGATGCCTTGGGAGGGAGAATCGGGCTGAATCCACAAGCTTTACACGATCCAGATCGGTAAGCTAACGGCCCGCTTCGTCTCACAGCATCACCAAACATCGTCGGTGCCCCCCTCTCTTCCCAGGGCTCGAACCCGAAATCTTAGTGCCCTTTCGGGGACCCTCCCTTTAGAGCCGCTCCGGGCCCCAGTGCGCAAGCGCCACACCGCGGCCTGGCCCGCCCCCTCCACGTGCGGCGCACACCTCGCGCCGCTCGGCCGCGCTCGCCTCGCGCCTCCCTCCCTCCCTCCGCCCGCCCCCTACGGCGCCTGCTTCCTATTGGCTGACGGCTTCGTCGCTCGGACTGCAGCCCGGCGGGCCCCCACCAGCCCGGAAATCCCGCCCCGTGCGCGGTTCTCTGGCTCTCTGACAGGCTTGGCAGCTTGTCTGTCGGCGAGGCCGGGCCCGAGACGGCGGCTAGGGGCCCCGCGGTCGCTGAGCGGCCGGGGCTGGCGGCGGTTTCCGGTTCAGCGCGGCTGGCAGGCGGGCGGCCCGGAGCGGCGGCGGCGGCGGCGGCGGCGAGCCCGCGACAGACAATGAGGGCGGCGGGGCGGTGCTGAGCGGCGGCGGCGGGAGCGACGCGGGCTTGGGGGCGGGGCGGGCGCCAGCCATGGACAATCAGGTGAGAAGCCTCCGCCCGGGACCGGCCTCCCGCTGTTCTGCGCCGCGCTTCGGCTGGCCCTGCGCGCACACGGGCCTGCGCGCGCCCGATGTGCGCGCGCCCGGCCGGATTGGGAACCCCCACCCATCCCGCCACCGCGACCCCGGGGCGCCCTTCCCCCCCCGCATCGCCATCTCGGGACGCCCCTCCCCCATTGCGACCCCACGCACCCCTCCCCCATCGCGACCCCAGCTCTGGTGCAGAACCCCCTGGGGTGCATCTTAGCACCCCAGTGCCACCCGCTCCTCCCTGGGGAACCTTTTGCCAGCGTAGTGCATCTACACCGCCACGGCATCCTGGAGAACACAGCCTGGGCCCAGAGTCCCCTCAGAGAGCCCCCTTAGAACCCTTGGGCGCCGCTCAGGACCCCAGGTCTTCAGCACCTTCGGAACTCCATCTCGTTCCAGAGGTCCCCGGACCTACCCCCCTTAGGACCCCGGTTTACACACAGACTCCTGAGGTGCCTCTCAGGATTCCAGGGCTTCAGCGCCCTGGGCATCAATCTAAGTCTGTTCCAGAACCCTTTGGGATTTCCCCCATAGCACTCTGGGGATCCCCCACCCTGATCCACAGCTCTCCAGGAAGACTTTTGGAACACCATAGCCACCCACAGCACCTTGGGGATACTATCCTAGCCCAGAATTCCCCGGGGAATCCTTTAGAATGCCAGTACATAAACGGAACCCTTGGCCACCCAACTGGGAGTGTCGTTCCCCCCCCCCCCCAGTGTACTCACATCTCCAAATCCAAATCTAGCCAGACTCCCTTCAGGACTCAGTGCATCTCAGAGTCTCTGGCTCCCTTGTCTGGCCCAGAACCCTTGGAAACATGTCTCAGAACTTAAGTGGCACTTCTAGCCCCTGTGGTCCCCAGCGTGGCTCTGAATCTGTGGAGACCCACATAGAGTCCCCATAGACAGCTCCAGGGACTATAGGCCGTCCCTCTAAGATGCCACACATTTCCCCAAGTCTGAGCCTGTCTCCTTTGGAGCGATTTCTTCTGGACCCATGAACCCAAGTCTCCCCAAACTCTAGGCACTCTCAGCCAGGTACTTGTGTACTGGTCCGCTTCAGCTCTGTTTTGAATGCCCCCTACCGTAACCCCACCCTCTTTCCATCCAAGACACCCACTTCATGCCACTTTCCCCCAGCCTCCTTCTTAGCCTGCCCCCTTTCCTGTACCCCTTCCCCGTATGAGTATCTGGTTCCCTTGCATTCTGTGTCCCTGGGACCCTGAGGACTTGAGCCTGGGCTAACATCTTCAGCCCCCTTTGAGCATCCCTGCTGCCTGCTCTCCTCTGTGCCCAGGGCCCAAGGGTGGCACCACCTTTCAGATCCAGACCAAGGGTAGTCTCTGACCTGGTACCCTAGAAGCCCTTCAGAGTCCTTAAGACCCAGTTGTGTCCCTTGGCTCTGGCCAGCTTTCTACCTGGGACGCTGATTTACGACTCTTTCTGTAATCCTAGTCCAGCCCTCTCACCCTGTCAGCTGACTCTAATTTCAGCTAGCCTTGCTGCAGCCAGTTTCCAGAACCATCATCCCTTCCCCTCTGTGCCCGCTCCCTCTCACCCTCCTATCCCCACTGATTCCCAACCTCACCTAGCCGCCGGTGGATCCCTCAGGCCCCCATTGGCAGCCCCCTGCCACTTGGAAACCAGCCCTGTTGGTCTTGTAAAGCTGAGTGCCTTCTGGCCTGTGCCCATGTTACCCAGCTCTGCACCATGTGATCTCCTCCTCCCTGTCTTCTTCAGATTACCCTCACCCATGGTCACAACTTCCCCCTTCCCTTCAAAGCCCAAGCTTCCAGGGCCCCAGTCCTGGGAGCTGTGGGGGTGGCAGCTGATGGCTTCCTCAGCTGTTGGCAAGGGCAGGTTGGGGCATTCCTGGCTGCTGCTGCCATGGAGGCAGCTTTGTCTGGTTTGGCCATGTGGCTGTGTAGTTTTGGGCACGTGGGTAAGGGACGTGTGTGTCCCACTGTCCATGACTTAGGATCATTGGGACAGGTAGCTGGTGGCATTGCTCTTGTGTCTGGTGTGCCTGGCTTTCTGTTAGTGATCAGGTTGCTTTGCAAACCTGCTTGCTACCTGGGCTCTTCCTTGATTGAACTACACAGAAAGTCCCTGTCCTTTCAGCACCTTCTGCACACCAAAGTGCAGGGCTCGGTCCCTGTCCTCACCAGAGTCCCCAAAGGATTGGAGGCCATTCCTTTTGTTTTGTGCTAGGTGGCTGTCACTTTGTGCCTGGGATGCTGAGGAAAGGCTGCAGTTGCAGTCAGGAGCAGTGGGGAAAAGGCTTCTCTCAGGTGACAGACCCTAGAGCTGCTGGAGCTCAGGTGTGACTGTGGCTGCTTTTTAAGGTTTCAGCCAAGTAGCATGAAAAGTTGAGACCTCCTCAGGTCATGAAGCCACCTGTTACATTCTGGGGAGCCATCATGACTGAGCACCCAGCCACCCCGGAGGCTAACAGAAGTGCACCTGTCTGCATGTGCCGTCTGCCCCTTCTTCTCTGACAGCTCAGAAGAGCCCCAGTAGCTGACCCCCACCTCCACCCCCACACCTCAACTGTGAGATCCCTGTGGGAAGTGGAGGGTTGGCCCTCAGATGTGATCCTCACAGGACTGTAGGTAAGATAGGTGGTCTGAGCCTCCCTCTACCCCCTGGGTTGCCATGAACCCATATGTACCTTACTGGGAAGCAGAGTGCTCCAGCTTGGGTGCTGGCCCTGCTTGCCTGCCTGCTCTGTCCCCGTCCTGTTCTAGTGTTCTCTTGTGGCCAGCACAAAAGCGGTAGTTTGCGTTTTGCCCTGGGCTTCCCATTTTCCCTGTGGGCCGGAAGGCCAAGAAAGTGTCTCAGGTATCCTGCCCCGCCCCATGCTCACCCCACCCCCAAATCCGGTGTGCTGTGTGTTGTATTGGATTTCCATGCTGAGCAGGGGCTTGTCTAGGATTGCTGCTCACTTTGGGGAGGGATAGGATGGAGTTGGCTTGTCAGGGTACAATGCTGGAAAGATGAGATGAGCTCAGTGGGGCTCCCCAGCAAACCACTAGGGAGGTTGTCTTGACTCCCAAAGAACCTAGGAGCCCCCTTCCCAGAGTTCCTGGCCTGACCTCAGAAGGGATGCAGTGTGATCACAGGACTGCTGCACTCTGGGAGGGGAGATTTGGCTCAGGTGTGGGGCCCAAGGCAGCCAGGGCCAGTGTAGAGTTTTTCCTGACATTCTGAGTGTTCTGCCTCCTTACAGGAGTCCTGAGGGAGGCTGTGGGCAAAGCACTGGAGCTGGAGCCAAGTCCCTGGTCCTCTGCAGCTAGCCTCAGGCTTTCTCACTCTGCTCTGCTGCCCTGCTTGACAGGAGCTAGGAGCCTGGGGCCTGGATTAGAAATGCCAGCAGTTGAAGTACCCCCACCTAGGGCCCTTGTCCACATTCCTAGGAGACACATGGTGGCTCTTCTCCTGTTGTAGACACCTACGCAGTCGGTCTACAGTACCTGTCGTATCCATGTGGATGGCACACCTGTCCCTTTCCTTTGTTTGTGCCCTGTCAGAGGGAAGAAGGTGGGGGGCCCAGAAAGGAGGTGACAGTGGTTGGAGGACAGGGCCCCAGGACTGCCGGCTCTGTCTTACTTTATTTGTTGACCTCCAGACTTGTCTTGCCTTTTGCCTGGTGCCAGACTTCTTTTTTTTTTTTTTTTTTTTTTTTTAAGGTTTATTTATTTATTACATATACAGTATTCTGCCTGCATGTACACCAGAAGAGGGAACCAGATCTCATGATAGATGGCTATGAGCCACCATGTGGTTGCTGGGAATTGAACTCAGAACTTCTGGAAGAGCAGACGGTGTTCTTAACCCCTGAGCCATCACTCCAGCCCTATGCCAGACTTTTTAATGGACTGTCTTAGGATGCATGTTTTCTCTGATGGTCCAGGCCACCTGCTTCCACAGAAGCACTGTCTGAGACTAGAGGGACAGATTCTAGAGACCTCAGTTGATTTGGTCTTGTGTTACCAGTGCTCTGTTGGGTCTTGGCACCTTCACCGACAGTGTGTGTGAACTTTGCTATGGAGGCAGACCTGATGTTTTTTCTTACTAAAGGCGAGGACCAGATGCATGCCAAGGTACTGGCTGCAGGAGCCAGATGACAGGTGTAATTAATACCATGGGGCTTTGTGTAGATTCCCAGAGGAAAGAGCATTTTGTTACAGAGAATTCCCACCAGAAAATTTAGGAGAAAGCCTATAGGAAAACTAACAGCTAATGACTGCCTCCTGGGCCCAAGCTTTGACTGGCTGTTTGGGGATAGGGCCCCAGTTGGCACCAGCCCCTTGAGCATCAGTGTCACTAGCTAGTGCTTTGGGCACAGGCTGCCACTGTCTCAGAAACTCCTGTTCACTTTGGCTTGTGCCTCAAAGTTTTGGCGCCTGCATCCCAGCTCTGATGGAGCTGTGGTCATTCATTCTTCTGCAGTAGGCACTGTGCTGCCTGTGCTATAGCCCAAGTGGGAACCCCACTCATCAGCACTGCCAAGCAGGCCGCCCAGGGCTCAGCTGCTGAGTTGTAGTATGCTGGGAGACAGGCCCACAGCAGATGGGAATTCCAAAGAAGTGGCTCAGGGGAGCGGGGTCACCAGTGTTTGGGAGTCTCAGAAGCCTCTAGTCAACAGTGGCCCTACTGATGATGACCACTGGGGTGCTGGCATAATTGCTCTAGGAAATTCTCCATTCAGAGCTCTGAGCTCGTAGCTGCCTGTGCTCTGTCTGCAGTTTGTCCATGCAGGCATCCTGGGGTCTGGCCATGTAGCCCAGGCTGACCTTGAACTATTCTTTTTGCCTCTGCCGGGTCACTGGTGGCACCACACCCAGCTGTGTCTAGGTGTTGATGGGTAGTTTTCCCTAATGTCCCCAGTGTTGGGATTCTGGGCTTCTGTTCTCCCCTCCTGACTGTCCATGCTGAGTTATAGCCCTGTCCCCTTGTCCCAGAGACCACATCGTGTCTGCACTCGGGAGTCCAGCTGGTTTCTCCTGTCAGCGTCTCCAGCTTTCCTTCTCCAGCTTCTTCCCCACTTACCACCATTTGTGGTCGAGCATGTCTTGCAGCTATCCCTGCCATTACCCACTCAGAGTCCTCGATCTCACACACACACACCGCGGCCCATCTGGGTGCCCGTCTGGTAGACGTAGAGCCACAGAGCTCTTCCCAGGAGCTCAGAGGATGATTGTCCTGGCAGAGATCTGAGTACATCGACGCTAGAGGGGTTATATGATCAGGTGTGGTGACAGGAGTTGGGGATGTAGGTGGGACCCCTGGGGTCCAGGGACCTGGACACTGGCTCCACTGGGGAGGGCTGTTCAGAGGCCAGTGTGTGGGAATTCCTGGCGGACAGCCTGGGCCTTCGACCTGATTGTCTTGCTTATCTGGGCAGGGCACTTAGCAATCCGGTATGGCCTCTCTGCTGCTGTCATGACCGTGTTTCCTACTGTCAGGCCCTTTCTGCCAAAAGTGTGCTGGTGGGGGTCAAACCTGAGACTCCAGCACTCAGGAAGCAGGAGGGTGCAGAGTTCAAGGCCAGCCTAGGCTGCATGGTGAGACTTTGTCTTTTTGGTTTTTTCAAGACAGGGTTTCTCTGTGGAGACTTTGTCTTTTAGAAAACAAAAGGGTGGGGAGGGGGGAGGCTAGGACTGAATATGGTGGCATATACCCTAAGTCCCAGCACTGAGTTCAATGATAGTCTGGTTTACAGAACTATAGGCTGGCCAGAGTTACATAGTGAGACCCTGACTCAAAAATAAATATCTAGGGAGGCTCTGGTGGTGTAGCTCAGTGATAAAGTGCTTGGCTAGCATACATTAAGGCCCTTCATTCAATCCATAGTAGGAGAGAGAGAGAGACAGACAGACAGACAAACAGAGAGACAATGAGAATGAATGAGTTCTTTTTGGGATGCCTTACAAACATGAGGGCCTGAGTTGGGTCCCTAGAAGCCATGTGAAAAAGCTGGGTGAGGTGTGTGTTATGATCCCAGCCTTGGGGAGCTGGGGGCAAGCAGTTAGTTCCCTATGGGCTAGAGAAATGGCTAGGTTGTTAAGAGCACTTGCCACTGCTGCACAGGGGTTCCCAGCACCCAGCAGGGGACTCAGTCACTTCTAGGGATCCATTTTCCTCTTCTGACACCCCGGCCCCACAACACGGCAGATACATAGACAGACACATAAAAGTAAATGTTTAAAAAAAAAAGTGAACAGTATTCCTGAGGGTGACACTAATTGCCTCCACGCGTGCACGTGCGCATGTGTGTGTCTGTGCACAGACACGCACACTACATTAAAAATACACAAAAAGTCTGGGAGACAGCTCAGTGGCTAAAGTGCTCACTGTGCAAGTATGAAGGTGGAGCCGAGCTCCCCAGCATCCATGTGAGAAGCGGGCCAGCACTGGGAGGCAGCAGTCCTAGGGGCTTGATCCCCTTTCTGTCTGTTGCTGGGGTAAACACCATGACTAAAGACAGGTTAATTTGGCTTATATGTGTCAATCACAGCCCATCATACAGTCAAGGCTTGCTCCAGGGCTTCCTTAGTTTTGTTTTTTTCATACATCCCAGGACCACCTGTCCAGAGGTGGCATAGTCCATGGGGGGCTGGGCCCTGGCAAATCAATCATTAATCAAGAAAACACCCACCAGGCTGATCTGATAGGAGGTTTCCTCAGCTGAAGTTCGCTGTTTAGATGGACTCCCGCTTTTGTCAAGTTGACAAAAACTAACCAACACCTGGGCAAGCTGGTGACCTGGACAAGCTAGACCAGCACACTCTGGGCTCAGAGAGGAGGCCTGTCATCAATATGTAAGGTGGAGAGCGGTGGAAGGGGAACTTATGTACATACCATACACACATGCACACATGTATGTACATAACATGTCCAGAGATGGTTCCCTTTCTGAGGTGGGCTTACCTTGGTGCTGGGAGTCTCTTGGAGTTTAGTGGCTTTGTGTTTAGTTTGGGGCTGGCCTGAGTCACCTGAGGTTTCAGGGTGCAGTGTCAAGACACTTGCAGGAGGAGGGGAGGATGAGAGTGCTTCCTCAAGGGGTTGCTGTGGCTGGCTATGGTGGCACCCTGGGGGCCCTCAGTAGCTGGCCTCCTAGCTGTGCTCTATGACAGACGAACAGCAGGGGCCATGGTGGTTTCCATAAAGGACAGACTGGGCGGGGCCTGGGAAAACTGCCCTGTGGAGGGAACCATCAGGTCCTCAGTGATGAATTGGCTAGGATGTCCAGGGGACAGTATGGAGATGAAGGGGGCACAGATGCTGCTGCTGCTGGGAGGAGCCTAAGCCCTCTCTGCATGCTGGAGAGTGTGGTGCCTCCATGCTGACGAAGTCCCTTCCTCTCTCTTCCCCCGCAGTGCACTGTCCAGGTGAAGTTAGAGCTGGGGCACCGTGCCCAGCTGCGTAAGAAGCCCACCACTGAGGGCTTCACCCATGACTGGATGGTCTTCGTGCGTGGCCCTGAGCAGTGTGACATCCAGCACTTCGTGGAGAAGGTCATCTTCCGGCTGCATGACAGCTTCCCCAAACCCAAGCGTGGTGAGTGCCCTTTCCCTGTCCTTCCCCATAGTGGTTCCCGGTGAGCTCGGTGGTGGCAGAAGCCCTTTTCCTCCTGTCACTAGTGACCCTGACCCGCCCACCCATGGGAACTGGCTGGGGACAGGTGGGTGCTAGAATAGCCAGGAAGCATCCCAGGTCGGAAGCAATTAGAGTGATGGTTTAAGAACTCTCAGAAGTCTGATCTTAAGGACAGGCGCCATGCCCAGTACAAAATGAACTCAGCAGAATTTTTGGAGTATTTTTGTTTGTTTTGTTTGTCACACAGTGCTTTTCTGGGCTTTTTTTGTCCCCTTGTAGATCTTTAGCTTATATATTAGGTATGGGATTTCTATGTGTGTGCATATGTGCGTCTCAGCATCTGAATTTTTTTCTCATGCTTTCTCTTTGACTTTTTTTTGGGGGAGTCCTATTCTGGCTTGTTTTGTTTTATCTTATATTGTCATTATTTTTAGATGCTTGTTTGTAATCTAATGAGAGAGAGAAAAGATGTGGACTTGGATGGGTAGGGAAGTGTAGAGGATCTGGGAGGAGTTGGGAGAGGGAAAATTAATCAGAGCGTACTATGTGGAAAAAAGGAAAGATTGTGGGGGCTCCTATCACTACTGTCCTTGCATTGTGTCTGTCTTCTGGGTACTGTGTTACCAAGGCTGTAACATGCGGTTCCCATCACTGTCCCCACCTGCCTCAGGAGCAGCTTCCCTAGGGGACAGAGTTTGGTGGGGTTTGTGATCAGACGTGACTTTCTGTGGACTGGAGCTCTGGCAGGCTTGGGCAGATGGTCTGTGTGTAGGCCGGCTCGGCTCCCTCCTCGTTTAGTCTTCACTTTTGCCCTGGAGTCCATAGCAGTTCTTTCTCCGTGTCGTGCTGCTGCAGAAACAGGATTTTATACGTGTTGGTGAGTGCTTACAACTAAGTCACACCCCCACACCCGAGGATGGTATATGGTGGTCAGGGGCCCCACCCATCTCGCCCCAGCCCCCTCACCGCAAGATCACCCACCAGTAAATACTGTGTTCTTGGGTGTGTTAGAATGGACAGAGTGCTGTTCTGTAGTGCAGCATTTCATGTGGGGAGAACTGCTGCTGGACTGCTCACCTGCTGCATTGCTACGTGGGCTGAGCCCATGCATATTGACACCGGGCCTGTGGGTGACAGATGTCACAAAGGAAGTTATGCTTAGACTGTATATTGACAATTCTAGAATTTTGGTTTCTTTAAAAAAATACAAATATTAAAAGAATATATGGGAATATGTGGCTGCTTCGAACTTTGCACAGCAGGTGACTATGATTTGCCTTGTGTTCTAGCAGAGGTGTGATTTTGCTAGCTGCAGGTAGTTTCTGTGATTGTGTGACGTTTGGAATTCTGGGAACTTTTCAGAGGTTATATTAATGCTAGAGCTCCGATAGGTTGGTGGTTGGTGGTCGTTTAGGAGGGTGGGTTGCAGTTTGTTAGTAATTGTACTCAAAGAAGAAAGAAATTAGACTCAAGGATTTCTCTTTCTCTCTCCCCCCCTGTCATTCTTTCTCTCCTGTCTAGTGATGAGGGTGAAACTGGGGGTGGGGGAATAAAGAGTGGGAAAAAGAAGAACCCACAGAGTAGAAAGGCCAAGCCACAACTTACTTATTAATTTATTTAGTTTTACATCGTGACCACAGTTTCCCCTCCCTCCTCTCCTCCCACTCTCTCCCCTTCACCTCCCCCCCATCTGCTCTTCCCTGTTTTTCTTTAGAAAAAGACATGGGTATCAGTCAGCCATGGCAGATCAAGTTGCTGCCCCTATTGAGTATAGATAGAGCAACCCAGTGGGAGGAGAGGGTCCTAAAGACAGGCAGCAGAGTCAGAGACAACCCCTGCTCCCACTGTTAGGAATCCCACAAGCTACGCAACTGTAACCTATGTGCCGGTGGCCACGGTCAGACTGTGCAGGCTCCCTGGTTGGTGGTTCAGTCTCTGAGCGCCTGTGTGCCAGGTTGGTTGATTCTGTGGACTTTGTTGTGGTGTCCTTGGCCCCTCTGGCTCCTGTAATCCTTCCTTCCCTCTTCTGCAGGACTCCCCAAGCTCTGCCTAATGTTTGCCTGAGGGTCTCTGCATCTGTTTCCCTCAATTCCTGAATGAAGCCTCTTAGATGTCTGCAAGTGTAGCAGAGTATCATTAGGAATTATTTCTTTGACTTTGCTGTTGTTGCTCGTTGTGTTTGGTTCTATGCTAGGTCCCCAGGTTGTCCAGCCTCTGGTTCCTGGATGTCCAAGCAGCGTCAGGGTGGGCTCCCTCTCGTGGAATGGGCCAGCCAGTGACCACTCCCACAGTTCTGCACTTTACACAGTTGATGCTTTGTTCAGGAAGTTGTCTCCTATTGTCCACTTCCTCTTCTGTCAGATTTAGTGTGTCCAGTTTTAGGTTGAGGTCTTTGATCCACTTGGACTTGAATTTAGTGCAAATATGGATCTATTTGCATTCTCCTACATGCAGACATTCAGTTAGACCAGCACCATTTATTGAAAATGATTTCTTTTTTCCATTGTATATTTCTGTGTTCTTTATCAAAAATCAGGTCTCCATAGGTATTTGAACTTACTTCTGGGGCTTTGATGTGATTCCATTAATTAGCTTGTCTATTTTTTTGCCAATACCATGGAGTATTTATTAGTGTTGCTCTGTAGTACACCTTGAAATCAGGGATGGTGAAACTTCCAGAAGTTCTTTTAATTGGTTTAGCTATCTTAGTTTTTTTTTTTTTTTTTTTTTTTTTTTTTCCCTTTTTTTTTTTTGTTTTTGTTTTTTAAAATTTACCCAAAAAAAAAAAAAAAAAAAAAAAAGTCAATTTTGCTGGGAATTGCATTGAATTTGTAGATTGCTTTTGGTAAGTTGGCCATTTTCACTATGTTAATCCTACCGATCTATGACCATGGGAGATCTTTCCATCCTCTGATATCTTCTCTGATTTCTTTCTTCAAAGACTTGAAGTTCTTATCATATAAGTCTTTCACTTGCTTGGTTAGAGTTACCCCAAGATATTTTATATTATTTGGACTATTGTGAAGGGTGTTGTTTTCCTATTTCTCAGCCCATTTATCATTTGTATACAGGAGGGCTACTGGTTTTATTTATTTATTTATTTATTTATTTATTTATTTATTTATTTATTTGAGTTAATTTTGTATCCAGCCTCTTTGCTGAAGGTTTATCAGCTGTAGGAGTTCCCTGGTTGAGTTTTTGGAGTCACCTATATATATATACTATCATATCATCTGCAAACAGCAATACTTTGACTTCTTTTTTTCCACTTTGTACCCCCTTGATCTCCTTTAGTTGTCTAGCTAGAACTCCAAGGACGGTATTGAATAGCTGTGGAGAGGGTGGGCAGCCCTGTCCTGTCCCTGGTTTTAATAGAATTGTTCTGGGTTTTTCTTAGAGTTTCTCTTCATGGGACAAGCATTTTAAGAGTAGCAGTGGCTCCTTTTTAATTATTTTTCCTTTGTGCTTTCCATCCTAATTTCCTCCTTTCTAAGTGTTCATCTTCTTTATTTCTACCTCCTTCCTCCTTCCTTCTCTTCCGCCACCTGTCCATTGATCTGTCTACCCACTCATCCACTCCCTCCCGTCTACCTACACATTCATCACCAGTCCACCCACCCCTACCGCGCATCGACCCACCTGCCCGCCCATCCGTTCTTCCACCTGGTCTCCACCCACTGTTCACCCCCACCCTGCTCCCTCAGTACTTTGCTTCCCCCATCTTAGAGCATGGCAGCTGTGGCTGCCACGGTGCATGTGGAGGTGTCTGGCAGGTCCTGCCTCCTGACGACCTTCACAGGTGAGCAGCCAGTTCAGAGGTGCAGAGCACCTATCTGCCTGTGTTTCAGAAAGAGGTCATCTGGCTGCAGTGATGCATTCCTGCAGTCTCTGCAGGATAGTGTGTTGATGGCCAGCCTGGACTACACGGTGAGACCCCATATAACCAACCTGGGCTGCTATATAGTGAGGTTAGGTTAGCCTGAACATCATTGTCCTGCTTGGTGCCGAGTGCTGGACTCACTTAGGCTTGCTTTGTCTTTTGTGGCTGTGGTGCCTGCAGAGACCTGAAGCCCTCCCCAGGTGTTTGCTGAGTGCAAGTGTCTTCCTCCTGTTGGCTTTGGCCCAGTGGATGACTCCTACTGAGGTGGCTGAGGACTTGTTGGAGGACTTGTCTCTTGGAGCCTCCATAGCCCTCCTGTGGGGGCTGCCCTTCACTCCACCAAGGCTCAGAACTAATGTACTTCCCCCTCTGGAGCGGGGATAGGGGTGAACAGTGAGGCTGATTGCATTGATTGCAGCCCTGACTGTGGATCTGACTGAGCGTGGGGATCAGCTGGTTGCTCTCTGGGCCCTACCTTTGAGTTAGTCTAAGGAGAGTGCTTGAGGTCATTGCAAGGTCAGATAACAGGGTCTTTCTTTCATTTGTGGTTAACTTAGCTCCTGAATGCTGGATCTCAGGTGCCCCATTCCCTGTGCCTTGGCTTGTTCTTGTTCCTTGGTGTATATGTCTGTCTCCCCTTCATCCTGTTGAGTTTGTGGTGTACTGCAACTGCCCCAGGTTCCTCACAAGATGATTCTCTGTGTCCTTCCTCTCTGTGCACCTCCCCTCTGCACCCTCTCCTCTGCACCCACCCCTCTGCACCCACCCCTCTGCACCCACCCCTCTGCACCCACCCCTCTGCACCCTCCCCTCTGCACCCTCCCCTCTGCACCCGCCCCTCTGTCCCCATCCCTCTGCCCCCATCCCTCTGCACCCGCCCCTCTGCACCCTCCCCTCTGCACCCTCCCCTCTGCACCCATCCCTGTGCACCCTCCCCTCTGCACCCATCCCTGTGCACCCTCCCCTCTGCACCCGCCCCTCTGCACCCTCCCCTCTGCACCCTCCCCTCTGCACCCATCCCTGTGCACCCTCCCCTCTGCACCCTCCCCTCTGCACCCGCCCCTCTGCACCCTCCCCTCTGCACCCTCCCCTCTGCACCCATCCCTGTGCACCCTCCCCTCTGCACCCATCCTTCTGCACCCTCCCCTCTGCCCCCATCCCTCTGCCCCCATCCCTCTACACCCACCCCTCTGTACCCGCCCCTCTGCCCCCACCCCTCTGCACCCTCCCCTCTCTGGGACCTTCTCCAGGGGTAGTGAACCCCTATGCCTCCAATTCCCTAAGCCCTGGCTCACTACAAAGGCTACTGCTCTGCAGACACACTGCTGCTGAGGGGGAGACCACGCTGGGCTTTTGTTGTTAAGGTTTTTTTCTTTTTTCTTTTCTTGAGGCAGCAGAACCTTAAACTTAGGCAGGCTTTGAATCAGTGCTGTAGCTAGGGATGGGCTTGAACTCTTGAGCCTTGCCTCTGCTTCTGGAAAGCTGTGCTGACAGGTGCACCAGACATACACCTCCACACTCGGGGGTGGAGCCCAGAGCATTGTGCACCGTGGGTAAAGACTACCAAATGAGCCACAACCTAGCCTGTTTATGTTGGTTGAGATGGGGTGTCACTGTGTGGCCCAGCTTGGCTTCAGACTTTGTGGAAATCAACATGAAGCCACCATTGCCTATCTCATGATTTTTAAAAAAAATTTTCAGAGCTTGTAGCTTTAGTTTATAGCTGAGAATGACCTTGGGCTTGAACTCCTGACCCTCCTTCCTCTGCTTCTGGAGTGCTCTAATGGCGGCTGTACAGAAGCGTGCCACTATACCTAGGGAAAGCCACTTATGAAGTCTGTTTTGTTGGTGTGTTTTTTTCCTTAGTGGGATGAAATTCAGGGCCTCTTGTATGCTAGGCCGCATTCCCTCTTATGACACAAATGCCATCCACACCTGGCAGCTCCCTTACTGTGCACAATAGAATGTGCCCAGCACTCTACCTTTACCAGTCTGAGCTCCAGAGCCTCCTCTCATCCCAGGGCAGCCAAGCCCATGTGCTAGCCATGTCTACTCTGCTTGACAGTCCCTCCTACTTCCTCCTGGCTCCTCACTCGTGGCACACTGAGGAGCCCAGCCTCCTGCTCCTGCTGGATGGCCCTGCTGTCCAGTGCCTGCACGTGCTTGCCCAGCTGTTGCCCACCCGGGTCTGCTGCTCCCACCCACCCCTCCCCGTGTCCAAACTGCTTCCACTGAATTCACTTTCTTTTAATGTTGTATTCTCTGAGTATTTTATCACTTTTACTTCTTTTATTCTGTGTATGTGTGTGAGTGTGTGCATGAAAGTGCAGGTGCCCAGGAGGCCAGAAGGGCATTGGATCTCCTGGAGCTAAAATGAAAGGGGTCCTGGGAACTGAACTTGGGTCCTTTGCAAGAGCTAAGTCATCTCTCCAGCTCCTGAAAAAATTGATTGCATTAATTTATGTAGTGTGTGTGTGTGTGTGTGTGTGTGTGTGTGTGTGTGTGTGTGTGTGTTGGGGGAGGAGTACACTCTAGTGTTTGCGTGGAAGATGGAAGACAACTTTTGGGAGCATTCTCTCTCTCTACCACGTGGGTTCAAGGGTCAGACTTAGGTCATTGGGTTCAGTGGCAGGCTTCTTTACCTTCTGAGCCACCTGCTGGTCCAGGTTTCAGCTTCCTTTTTTGTCCTGTGGGTCTCTGGGGCAGAGGGGAAAAAACCAGAGAAGCCTGTCTGTCTCTGACTTTCCAGTGTCCCTGCTGGATACTGGTAGAGGGATTGAGGTCTTTTGGGAGCCTTAGACATACAGGAGGACTCCTTTTCTGACATGGATGGGCTGAGGTGTGACAAACTTGCTGAGATGCCCTCCCTGAGCAGCTAGTGACCTGGACGTCAGAGACCCTGAGAAGCCGATATGTCTACTGGGAGGTGGCCTTATGCAGGTCAGCGGTGGCTGATGAGACCTAGAAGGAGGGCCTGCTGAGAGGTGGTGGGGTTGGAGTATGTGGGCAGGGGTGAGGACCGAGCGGTGACAGTACATTACCTATCTACCCCACCCCCACCTTGGCTCAGACTCCGTTGAGAAGCACTCTGTGGCCACAGACTATCAGTGCGTTGGATAGTGGAGAGGTCTCCGTGTGTTTCCCCTCGGAAGATCTGGAGGGACTGGCTTGGCTCAGCTAATAGCATATGGCTGCTTTCTGAAGTGTTCTGTCTCTAGAGAGTCCTAGGACTGGGACTAAAGCAGCTTGTGGCCTGCCGAGGATAGGGCAGGGTACATAGCAAGTGCCGTGGGTTGCCCAGCATGTGAGGGACACAGCTGGGCTCTGCAGGGAAGAGGTGACTTTGACCACAGCTCAGTGGGACTGGGACCTGGGAACCAGAGTCCTAGAGTGGTGAAGCAGCTTGCGGGAGGCTGGAGCCATGTGACCCCTGGGGTGTTGGAGAACCACAGTGGGGCTTCATGGGGAGCCAGGCTGGGGGTTCAGGTGGTGGTTTGATTGGTCTGTTGTTTGATTGGCTGGGAAGAAGCTGCCCAGCAGGACCTGGTGCCAGACAGTGCCCACAGGGGGTTCATCTGCAGGAACCACTGGGCAGTAGGCCTGTCCTGAGCTGTTGGCAGGTTTGGGAGCTGAATGGAGAGCAGCCAGATGGCCTTGGATCCCTGGGGTCAGAGTGGGGAGCCAGAACTGAGGATATTAGGTGAAAATGGGGGGCAGGGGTGTACATTAAGATTGAAGACACTAGGAAAATTAGTGCAGGTTGTACCAAGAGGCCAAGGCCCCTCCAGCAGGAAGTGTGTGTGAGGAACGGGAACCAGGCTAGTGAGAACCAAGACTCCAACCATGCTCTCCAGGCTCCTTCCTGGCAGGGCAGCCTCTATCGCTGTCAGTTCAAGGGTGCCATCCAGAGGAAGAAGCCACAAGATGTAGTTGGGTGCCTGTGTGGCCTATGTGACATCACCCTACTCTTTGCCTAAGGAACGCCAGGGTGAATGGAGAATGAATGAAAAAGGCATAGCTTTGCATCCGCAATGACTTGCATGCAGATCCTGATGTAGGTAATGGTGGCCAGGAAGTGCTGGTGCAGGGGTCCACATGCTAGGGCAGGGAGGGCAGGGTAGTCCTGGAGGAAGCAGTGGATGTGCTGTGCAAGGTAGAAGGGAGTCTTGGGCCCACCTGTCCCATGCCTGCCCTGCAGCTCCAGTCCTGGGGAGCCACAGGCTAGCCTGGCTGGCCCTTGTAATTTTCCGCCTGGGTCCCATGCAAGCTGTCTCAGAAGTCTTGTCTTTAAGGGCCCCTCGGCCATGCAGACAACCTGCTTACTAAGCTTGTCTCTGAAGTTACACAAGGTGCACAAGGGTGATGCTGAGCGTACCATTAGCATCACCTCCACCACCCCTACATCTCCATTGCTCTTTCGCCACCATGACTGCCTGGCTGTTCCTCAGCAGCCTTACATGGCCAGGGTATTTGAAGGAGATTGTGGGTAGACAATGGCACAGGCTTGTTCCAGGCAAGGTTTTCAGGCAGTTGTGTCTGAGTAACTTGGGAAGGAGCTCCTACACCCCTTGCTTGGCATCCCTGTTGCCAAGGTGCTTCTCACTGCACAGAGGTAGCCCTGCCAGTTGTAGCACTTGTCCTATGGTAGCCTCCCCTGCCCTACCCTCTGCTGACCACACAGGGGTCCTGCCTTGCCTTCTTCCTGACCCTGTTCTGCCCTGGCGTTTCCCAGAAGCCCTGGCCTGGAGCTCCCTTGTTCCTGGATCCCGGTCGCCTGAGGGCCTGGAGGGCTGTGGTGGGCAGGAGGCTGATGGAATATTTTCACTCCCTTTGCAGTGTGCAAGGAGCCCCCCTACAAAGTGGAGGAGTCGGGCTACGCAGGCTTCATCATGCTCATCGAAGTGTACTTCAGAAACAAGGTGAGAGACTGAGTGAGTCGGGGTGGGACGCACCAGTGACCGTGGGTGGAGCTGGACAGTATGTGAGAGAGGGACTAGACGTGCCTGTCAGCCTAGCTCAGAGGCTGAGGCAAGGATTATGGCCCCAGCCCGGACTGCTTGGAGGACCCTAACAGAGTGAAAAGCAGTAATAAAAACTGGAGGTGGAGCCAGATGCAGTTTGCATACAGTGGGAGGAGCAGGCAGTACAGACCTGACTGGGGCAGAGAGAGAATGAAAAAAGACAGAAATCTCCAGTCCAGTGGTCTGGGCCAGACTTAGAGAAACTGCAGCTGCCTGCACACAGCTGGATCAGGAGGCAGGGTTTATGCACAAAGCTGGACAGGGAGGCGGAGTTTATGTACACAGCTGGACAGGGCAGTGGGCCAGCTAATCTCCTTAGGAGCAGTCTCCGTAGGGGAGCGTTTGTAGATTGTCAGCACCCAGGGTGAGAAAGCTATGGTGCATATTGTACACACTGTCAACACTTGTAGTTGCTGTGTGTGGTGTGTTCCCCCCTAAGGCTTTGCCCTCGCCCTGAGCCTGAGGCTGTGGTGTGTCAACAGTACAAGTTCAGTCAGGAACTTAGGACTTCACTCTCCTAAAGTTCAGTGTCTGAAAAATGAGTAAGTGGGACGTGTCCTCTTGGGTGGGTAGGTTCTGCCAAGGCCACACAGACCTGCAGGCACTCTAAATGTCCTAGGCTGGAAAGTGGGAAGGCTGGGTTGGCTGTGCCCTGACTACCACCTTCCTAAGGGAAGAGTTGTTAGTGTCCCGAGTGAATGAAGCATGCGGGAATAGTATTCCTGCAGAGAAGGACTCATTTGTCAAGGAACAGCTGGGATAGCATGCAGTGTAGCACGTTTTCAACGCCTGCCTCTGCACTGCACCTGCGGGTGTTGATTCTCAACAGCACACAGCAGCCAGCAGTGGCGCAGGGCACAGGGCTCTTCCTCCAGAGGTTTTACTAATGTGTGCTAGGAATCTGTGCTCTGCCAGTTGTTTTTCTCTATAGTTGTTATAACCTTATAATTACTTACTGCATGCGTGTGTGTGTGCGTGTGTGCAAGCCAAAAGACAACGTGTGGGGATTTGGGTTCTCTCCTTTTACCACGGGGGCTTTGGGGATTGAACTCAGGTCATCCATCAGTCTTGGCAGCAAGTACTTTGACCCCGTGAGCCCTCTAGCCCACCTTCTCTCTTGTTGTTCTGAGGTCTGTGGTTCCTGAGTTGTGTATGTCAGTGTGTTTACACTTGTGTCCGTGGAAGCCAGAGAATTGGTGGCCCCACACCCTACCTTGTGAGAATGTGGCCTCCTACTGACTTGGCTGCAGTGAGCTCCAGGCATCTGCCTGTCTACACCTCCTAGCTCTGGGATTACAGATCCCATTCAGAAGTGAACTTAGCCTCACGCTTGTGAGCAAAGTCTTCACCAGTGAAGCTGTGGGTCCAGCCCCTGGCCTGCAGTCCAGGAGTACTGCGCTTTGCTCTGTTCTGGAAAAGACCTCTGCTGCATGGCATGCCTTGTTCCCCCAAGGCTCCAAGTCTTGGGTCCTTGTTTATATGAGGCCTGCAGGAAATACACCATTCTGTTTCAGGGGCCTCTGGGGACAGGCTCAGGTGTGCTGCCCCATGGGAGCAAGTGCCATTTCAGTGGATTGCAAGTACACCCTGAGTCTCAGCCATGGCACAGCAGAGGTGGAGCCAAGGTCATGAGTACCTCCCTGTGGCTCTCAGTGATGGAGTGGCCGGAAGCCCACAGTAGTCCCTCCTGCTGTGATCCAGGCATGGGCCAGGGGACCATCACCTGTTCATTGTGAGGCCTTGACATATAGGGACAGTGAGGCCACTGTGGCAGCTGACCCACCTCTGGGCTGACAGGCTCAGTGTCCTGGAGGCTCAAGGGCTGTTTGTAGTCCCCTGTGCTCAGAGGCACTTGTGGGCCTCTCCCTGCCTGGCCAAGCATTTGCCCTGGCCGGTCTCTGCTTCCTCTGGCACTGCTCCTAACCCCACCCACCTTCAGCCCTCTGCGGTTTACACTGGAGCCTGTTGTGGTAACGGGTGAGGAGGCTATCTGGTGAACATACCATGCCAATGGAAGGCACAGTGTTCTGAGAATAGGCGAGGTCTCGGTTACTACCCAGGCTTTCACCCTAGCTCTGTGGTAAGAAGTCCCTCTGCTCCCCCAGCCCCTATAGGTTGGCTCACTGCAGGTCTAGCCAGAATTGGCTGCTCTGTCTCAGCCTAAGGATGGCTGCTAGAGGATAGACTGGCCTGGCTTTCCGATTGCAAGGCTTCAGTCAGGTGTGCTGTCCCTGTGCTGTTAGTGTCCTTATGGGTGGACAGCACGGAGTTCCTGGACTGGGGCGCCTGTGCAATGCCTGGGGGGGAAGCTGTTTCCCTCTGTTCCTGTCTCATAGCCTATCTGAGGCACGTACTGGAGTGGGGCTGTCATCCCTGTCCTAGCATCTTGGCCAGACCTTGTGCTGAGGGTAGCTGGGCACCGTTTAAAGGGAGAGTCACACTCCTGGTGTTTCTTAGTTATTTTGGCCATGGTGGGATGAATCAGGGCCACTGGCTACACCACAACACATTCCTGGCCCTTAAGAATAAAACTGTGCCCTCGCCTCGCTGGTCACTTTTGTCGGCAGGATGGGATGGGCGGGCTGTGCTATGTATTTTGCCTCTGCTTCTCATCCTTGCTCAGGGAAGAGCTCTTAAGTTCCCAGCAGCTCTTGGGTGTGATGAAGCATGGCTGCTCATGGGCTACCATTCTCCCTGGGCCAGGAGCTCAAGGTGGCTGTACACAGGTCATGGAGTCTGCTTCACCCAGTCACACCTGTGAGTGCTCATCTGGTGCTGAGGGCCAGATGCCAAGGCAGCTCTGCCCAAGGTCTTGAGACTCTGCCCTACATCCTGCCCTGGGGTAGAGGAACTGCACTGAGGCCTCAGGAAGGGGCAGGCCAGGTTGTTGAGGTTCTGCGTCCCTACATGCTCTTCAGGGATCCCAAGGGCCTCATGTGAACTGCAGGTGAGGTGTTGTAATAGACCCCTTGTTGCTCTAGGCTGCTGACAGTGCACAGTGCCATGTCCCCACATATCCTCTGAGGCAGTTATTAGCCCTTTCCCCCCCCCCTCAAGACAGGGTCTCTCTGTGTTAGCCTTAGCTATCCTGGACTTGCTTTGTAGACCGGGCTGGCCTCGAACTCACAGCGATCTGCCTGCCTCTGCCTCCCGCGCGCTGGGATTAAAAGCTTGTGCCACCACACTCGGCAGTTCTTGGCTCTTTATCTAACTCATCACAGGGTCTCATGTGGTGAGATTCTCTAGCTGAGGGTGTGGAGGATTTTCTGAGTTTGACTGCACATCTGTATGATGGCTTCCTGCCTGTGCACACTCCTAGGACAAAGGTTAACCCAGGGATTTATGTCCTTCAGGGAGCTGGGAAAGCAATGCCAGCAAGGACTGTGTCCTCATCACCCAGAATACAAATTCAGGGAGAGGGGCCACAGCGGTTCCCAAGTCTGCAGGGTAGTGTAGTGATGGCATGCCCACTCGGCCTTATGGATCTCTCCAGGGGAAGTTTGCTGAGGATTGGACACTTGGAATGAGCATCCATTAAGCACCACAATGGGAAAACCTGAAACCAGGACCTACAACCTGTCTAAGAGTGTTTGGCCTAACTGTAAGACTACACCATTCAGCCGGGCGTGGTGGCGCACACCTTTAATCCCAGCACTCGGGAGGCAGAGGTGGGTGGATCGCTGTGAGTTCGAGGCCAGCCTGGTCTACAAAGTGAGTCCAGGACAGCCAAGGCTAACACAGAGAGACCCTGTCTCGGAAAAAAAAAAAACCAAAAAAAAAAAAAAAAAGACTACACCATTCCCCTGCCATCTCCAGCCTCAGGGTGGAGTCAAGCCACTCATGCAGCTATGGTCAGGCCTGTGGCATTTCCCCCATTGTTTTAGTCAGAGTTTCTATTACTGCAAATGAAACACCATTTCACCCAGAAAGCAAGTTGGGGAGGAAATGGTTTATTGAGCTTGCATTTCCATATCATAGTCTATTACTGAAGGAAGTTAGGACAGGAACTCAGCAGAGCAGGAACCTTGAGGTAGGAGCTGAAGCCATGCAGGGGGCTGCTTTGTGGCTTGCTCCTGGTGGCTTGCTCAGCCTGCCTTCTTAGAACCAGGACTGTCAGCCCAGGGGTGGCACCACTCACAGTGGGCTGGACCCTTCCCCATTAGTCACTAATTAAGAAAATGCCCTCTGGCTTGTATAAAACCTGATCTTATGGCATTTTCTCAATGGAGGTTCCCTCCTCTTAGGTGACTCTAGCTTGTGTAAGTTGACATAAATCTAGCCAGAACACCTATCGCTCCTGGCCTCAGGGTAGAGACAGGCCACTCACAGGGCTGTGGCCAAGTCCGCACTGCACAGTGTGGGTGCTTGCATCTTGCTCTGGGAGATATCTAGATGACACACTGAAGACACTCAGGTCTACCTGCCATCATACCCCTGATGTGTGGACTGCTACCTACTGCACATTCATGACCCTCAGGCAAGGACACCACCAGAGTGAGGAGAGAGACTTAAGAGGCATATGGCACCCAATGTCTGGAGACAGCAGGAGTCAGGCCGGGTGGGGGTACAGGGAGTGCCCCATCTCAACAACAACAGAAAGAGCATAAGCTCTGGATGACACACCATCCTCCGATCTCAGGAGCTACTGCAGTCAGAGTGGACAGGTTCAGGCTGCGAAGTGGTCAGAGGCTGTTACGTTGGGAGGTTCTCGGGGGCAGTGGACAACGGTGTTCCAAGTACATCTCTATCTGACTCTTAGAGTCTCCCTCATTCCAAGTCACCTGACCCAGCTAGAGAAGGCGTAGGGCCTCAGAGGCTACAGGTGGAGGAGGACTAGCTGTGTAGAGCACCGGTTGGTCTATAATCAATCAGAGGGGCTTGCCCTGAGTCTAGAAAGGAATTAGTAGTATGTCCTTCTCTATCTATTTGAATGTGTGTTTGTGCGTTTGTGTGAACACATATGCTTGTGTGTACACGCATAGAGGTGTTTGCACTTTTGCCCATGTCAACATGGATGTGTGTGTCTTCGTACCTGCCTGGGTCATTTGTACATACATGCTGTGGGTTGCAGTTGCCATCATTCAGGGCCAAGTCTAGCGTAGGCTGCGGGCCCTCCAGGGGAGGTCAGGGGGGCTGCTTCCTTCTCTTTTTTCATATTGACCTTTTTGTCCTTGGTCAGTGGGTGACCTTGTATGCTCCTCCTTAAAAATCCCTGATTTAATGTTCTCTTAATTGTGGACATCAAAATCGTGGCTGAGCCTCCAGCCCTGTCGGCCTGAACCAGGCTGAGCCTAACAGTGTCTGTCACGATGTATACAGCATCTGGGTTGGGTGTTTGTTTGTTTTGCTATTGTTCTGCCTGCGGAGCACCAGCAAGCCACACCAAGGCCCAGCTTTGCCTGTCTTCTGCACTCCATACACTCTCAGAAACTACTGAAAACGGCTTGTTATCAGGAAATAGATAAGATTAAGTTCAAGAGGCACATGCTGATGTTTGACAAGAGAGGTGCAATCATCAGACAGTATGGCTTGTTGTATGTCAGGCTATCTTGAAGTTACAGAGGTGAGACACATGGGGTGGGGTGGGGTCAACCCTACAGCTTTCCTGTTTCTCCCACAGTTTCATTCTGCTGTTGGAATGGACTGGCTTTGGCAGCCATACCCACATCCACGCATGGCATTGGTTTGTTCTGGTAGATGATAGTGGAGGGACTAACAGGGACTTGGGAGGAGTTGGGTTTGGTTTCACTTTCTGAGCAGCTCCTCCTGTTCTGTGTTGGCTGCACCATTTTGTTTTCACTGTGATGAGACTTCCCGTGTCTGTGTGGCCTCAGGCACACCTGCTCTCTGTTTAAACTGTGGCCAGGCTCCGTGGACAAATGGGTGAGCGCTCTTGTGGAGGTTCCTGCCTTTCCTTATTGGCTCATGGTGGTCAGTGTCTTCGGATAGCTCATTGGTCACTGATAACTTCTTTAGATTTCATGGTGCTGCTCAGTATGGTAGAAGCTCTTTGTGTACTCTGGGCATTGCACTCTGGCCAGATGTGACTGACAGGTGCCTTACTTCCATCTGCAGTTATTTTCTTATTTGTGTCCTCTTATGTATAAAGATCTCATGTTTCTGTGAAATTTGGTTATCTGGTTTTTCCTTTTTTTTAAAGCACATGACTGTGGTATCAAGTCTGTGACTCAGTTGCTGTTTGAGGTCATAGAGGCCAACCCTGAGGTTTACACGAGTTTCATAGTTATGGGCTAATTTGTTGCTAGGGATAGAGTCTGGGCTTCACACATGCCAGGGATATGTTCTGCTGTGGAGTGCCCACCCTCCAGGGCCAGTGTGCTTTTACTGTTGTGTGATTGAGACTGGATTTTGCTGTGTGGCTATGGGTGGCCTGGAACTTGCTATGTAGACCAGGTTCCAAGCTGGTCTTTTCATTCATAGAGATCTGTCTGCCTCTGGAGTGCTGGGATCAGTGGCTTGTACTACGATGCCCAGCTTCATTTTATATATGTATATCTTATTGCATTTATTTATTTAGTGTGTATATGTATCTGGAGGCCAAAGCACAACATATGGAGCTCCATTCTTACCTTCACCATATGGGCGCTGGGGCTCAGACTTGGGCTTGGCTGTCAGCGCCTTTCTTTACCTGTTGAACTGTCTTGCTGGACCACTTTATTTATTTTATTGCAGCCTAGGGTCTCAGCACAGGGAATGATGCCTCTCGCAGTGGGCAGATCTTCTCCCTTGAGTTAGTCTTATCAAGGTAATCCTCACTGGCATGTCAGAGGCCTGTCTCCCAGGTAACTCTAGGACTCATCAAGGTGACACTTAATGAGCCATCACAGCTTGCATTTGCAGCTTCAGTGGACTTAGTAGTAGTATAGGTTTAGGGGCGTGTGTGTGTGTGTGTGTGTGTGTGTGTGTGTGTGTGTGTGTGCTGCCTGTGTGTGCACACTCACATATAGGGGGGTGCATGTGTGTGTGGGGGGGCGGGGTTCCATGTGTCCCTTGTCATCTGTGGTCAGCTTGTTTTCACTTATTTCCAGTTTCAGTGCTTTTGTTTCTTGTCTCATTGCTCTGATGAGTACTTCCAGCATTGGTAAAGTGGGCATCCTTACCTAACTTCTGTGTTGAGGAGAAGTTTCCAGTTATTACCATTGAGTGGGATATCAGTTATGGATCTTTTGTAGATGACCATTATTAGGTTAAGGAAACCTAATTCCAAAACTAAAAAACAAAACCTAAACACCCAACCAAGCAAAACTTCCTACTCACAGAATGATTCCCACACATGACCCTGCACACAGTGCCTGTGATTGTGGCTTGCAGAGCACTACAGCTCAAGATTGCAAGGGCCTCAGCAGCTTCTGTGTCAGGGATGTAGGTCTGGGAGTAGAGCTTCAGTGGAACCTGTGTCTGTCTCCTGACCACCGAGGAGGTGACAGGGTTTTCACATGTCACACCTACCACTAGCTTTCTGGGGGGTTCTGTTTCATGATGAAGAGCCGTTTAATTTTGTCAAAGGCTTTTTTTTTTTCCTGCCATTGTCAAGAAAAAACATGTCACCGTGGCCTTCCTGTTCCCAGTGCTCCACCCCAGGTAGCTTTGTGTGCTCTGCCTTGTGCCCCTCCTCTAACCCTGGGTGTATGATGTGCACCACCTTCACAGCTGTTGGATCTACTCTCCTGGTATTTTGCCATGGCATTTGCATCTGTGTTCATCAGCAGTCTTGGTCCATTGGCTTCCTGTGGTGTCCTTGGCTTCTGTATGTGCTAATGCCAAGCACACAGACTGTTTGAGGAACTGATTGGCCTCTTCTCTCCCTGCTGACTCAGAAGGAAGGCCTGTTGTTTTTGAATGTTCAGAAGGGTGTGCAGGGGAGATTACGCTCCTAGAGTCCTGTCTGTGGAAGGATACATTTGTAGCCCAAGCTGATATGGAATCTGCTATCCTCCTGTCTCAGTCTGCCCAGTGTTGAGATGCATGTGTCATCACTGGCCTGTTGTTTCCAGAGAGTTCCTGACAGCTGCTTGAGTCTCTTGTTTTTGGTGGATTTGTTGAGAACCTCTACTTTTTTTGTGAGAAAAATTACTTTGTTGGAAAGGTATGTTTTACATGTTTGAGTGTTTTGTCTGCATGTCTGTGTACCACGTGTGTGTGTGGGGTATCCAGTGTGGTCAGAAGAGGGCATCAGGTCCCCTGGGACTGGATATTGATGGTTGTCAGCCATCACAGAGGTGCTGGGAACAAATCTGGACCCTCTAAGGATGCTCCTGCCTGCTGAGCTCTCCTGGACTCTGTGCTCTATTATAGGAAGGTGCTTGTTTTCTGTTGATAAGTCAACTGTTGGCATCTGTTATCCACATTATTCCCCTAGAGTTCTCTTCTTCTCCACTTTACTTTGTGCGCTGTGTCTGTGGTGTCATGCGTGAGCACATGTGTGCATGGGCATGTGTTTCCATGTGTATGTCTGTGGAGCCCAGAGGTCAGCATCAAATGTCTTTATCCTGTCCATATTTTAAAAAATTATTCTACTTTAGCTTTTTAAAGTAGGATCTAGTTTCTTTAAGATTTCTTCTTTATTTCCATGTGTATGGTTGTTTTGCCTGTATGTCCATGTGCATGCCTGGTGCCTGCAGAGGCCAGAAGAGAACATCAAATCCCTGGTACTAGAGTTGCAGATATTGTGAGCCACCATGTGTGGGTGCTGGGAATCGAAGCCGAGTCTTTTTGGAAGAGCAGGCAGTGTGTGAGCCACTTCTTCAGTCCCTATACCTTAATTTTTGACACAGCGTTTTTTCTGTCAACTTGGATCTGCTGGTGGCTAGACAGGTTGATGGGACAAGCCCCAGGGGTAACAGGCATGCCTCACCACACCTGGCTCACACAGGGACTAGAGGTCTGCACTCAGGTCTTTGTGCTTATAGGACAGTGGTTTACCCTCTGCCATGCTGGCATTTCCCAATTGTCTGTGCTTTGGTTTGTTTGTATGTTCTGTTTTAAGAAACTATATTTTATTTCACATGCAAGTGTGTATGCCCACATGTATGCATGTGCACCGTATGTACAGAACCTGTGGGAATAAGAAACTTTTTTGTTTTGTTTTGTTTTTGTTTTTTGTTTTTTGGCTGTCCTGGACTCGTTTTGTAGACCAGGCTAGCCTCGAACTCAGTGATCCGCCTGCCTCTGCCTCCCAAGTGCTGGGATTAAAGGCGTGCAGCACCACAACTGGCAAGGGATCAGAAACTTTTAGCTGCCATTGTGCTGCCTGGCAGATTTGCCTAGTCTACCACAGGCTGACTACAGTAGCTGCTATCACTAGACAGGCCAATTTGGACTAAATTATTCCCCATATCATCTTTTTGCTCACTATTTTTTTTTTTTTTTAATTCTGAGTCAAAGTCTCACTCTGTAGCCCAGGCTAGCCTGGTCTTAGCATCCTTCTCTCTCTGCTTCCTGCAAACTGCCTGTGCTCAGCCTGGTGACTCCTTGTCTGAGTTTCTTCTTGCTGAGGAATGTGTCATGTAGTTTCAGCCTGGTGTGAGGTTCCCCTGCCTGTCTCAACACTCCCACCCCCGTGAACAGCTGGTGGTCTCTCTTCCTGAGATCCCACTGCATCTTCCTGTGCTGTTCCTGAGCCCTGCCCCATCACTGTGCATACTCCTCTTTGGGACTGAACTGATGAAAGCCTTTCTCAGGGCCACGTTGATCTTTGTGGTGAGTTCTGAGATAGTCGTTCTCTGCTGTCAGCCACATGATAGCCTAGCGACCCTCCTTCTTGGTTTAGGTCTGTGCATCTGGAAGGCTGGCTGATCTGATTGTGAGGATGGGCAGCATCAGTCCCATCTGTCCACAGGTATCCTGGGTCCAAGGACACTGTCCTCAGCCCTGCAGTGGCCCACCACGATCCCATCCGTGGAGTCACACACCTATCTCAGTTGCACACTATATATGGCCCACATGTTGGGTCCATAGTGGTTCTGATCCCCGAGTTTCTCAAACACAGCCTGTTGAAATCGTCTTGGCAACCTCTCATCTGCTCCAGTCTCCAGCTTTGCTTCTTCAGGTTTGTTGCCCAGCAGTGTGAAGAGCCCTTGGCTCTGGCTCTGCCATGAGGTCTGGGCCTGGCTTGGTGATGGATACCATCATAAACACTTGCTTCTGGGTTCCAGCCCTTACATGGGTACGCTCTGGCTCTGTTCTCTGTTGAGGGGATTCTCAGTGTGCCCCACCTGTAGCTCCTTACTGCCCTGCTGTCAGAGAGTACCTCAGTGACGACCAGTCCTTCCTCCTCCTCCTGCCTGTTGGCTTTATTTTGCATCAGGGCTTCATGCACCATGGCGGTCCTCAAGTTCTTTGTGGCTAAGGATGACTGAGCACTCCTCATGTATGCACCCTGTGCATGGGTTAAATGACTCATTCTCTTTTTTTTTGAAATATATATATAAATTTCCTGTGTATGAGAGCTTGCCTGTGTGTGTATCTATGTACCATGTGTGTGCCTGGTGCTGCAGAGGTTGTTTGATTCCCTGAAGGGGGAGTTACCAGGCAGTTGTGAGCCACTATGTAGGTGCTGAGAACCAAACCCAAGAGCAAGTGTTCTTAACCCAACCCATCTCCAGCCCAAGTTGTGAGTCCTTAAACTGTCCCCAGATGTTCCTGCTGTCACCCAGGGCCACCTGTCCTTGTGCAGTGTTTGCCACTGTTGGAGTCATTGACTTCTTGGTGTTGCTTCACTGGCGCCACACACCCAAGGGACCTCCTGTAGGTTTCCTCCAGGGTGGGTGAGACTTCCCTCATCCCTGCAGCAAGAATGGGCATCAGTGCCCATTGCCAGGGGGAGGGGGTGAAGTCCCTGTGGGTGTGGGCAGTTGTAGCTATGTGTGGCCTGGCTCTCTGGCCAGATGCTCAGAGTGTCTATGATGCTGCTGAAGCCTGGGCATAGCAAAGCCTGGTAGCTCAGGTAGTCCTGGGGAGTGACAGGAGAAGGGCCCATAGGACCAGAGGTGCTAAGTAAAGAGGCGAGGCAAGTGTGACAGAGCAGGCTTGATGCATAGAGTGGTTTACAGTATAGAGAAGTTTAGAATCCGTGCAGAAGTGGAAGGCTGCCTGCCAGCTGTGCTTGCCTGCGGCGCCTTCTCTCTCTGCTCTTGGAGCATTTGGACGTGAGCCCTGCCGACTCTCTGGCTCACTGTGTGACCTGTAAACAGTCCACTGCACGTCTATGGGAGATAAGACTTCCCCTACCTCCGCAGAGTGTCTGCAGGCCTGTGCTTCAGCAGCCCTAGTGTCTCTATATACTGCTCCCAGGTGCCTCAGAGATGGGTGCGTGTGTCTCAGTGATTCATACTTTTGTTTTAGATGCTGAGGGTAGAGCCCAGGGCCTCCACATGCTAAGTACATGCCCTGCCATTGAGTCCCACCCAGCCCAAGTGTGTGTGGTGTGTATCTTGTCTGTCTGTACAGTTTCCCCTCTCTGTATGTATGTGTTTTACTACTCTATTTTTGCTCAAGATTTAAATCAGCAATCAGGGCAGGCCTTGATCTTTGGTTGGGTCTCAAGGCCTCTTTCAGTCTTCCCCTCCCCTGCTCCCACACTTACTCGCTCTCAGCATTGAGTGATGTTGTCTGTTGTGTAAGGGCATGATGCTGAGGGGGGTACCGTAGCAGCATCTCTTGTGAACTTACACTTGGCTCTGGAACCTCAGTCACATTCAGGCCACACTGAGATGTATCTGACTTCTGAGTACATATGACTCTGGACCCCTGGCTTGCACTACACAGAGGCCTCATGGTGGCTGCTGTTCTCTCACACCCAGAGTGGGGGAATGGATCCAGGCCCCAAAGCCCTTCCTCCTGAGCTGTGGATTCCTGGCCCGCTTGGCACCAGCACTGGTCCAGCCAGTTGGGTGGCATTGCAGTTGTCTGAGGCTGGAGAGACGCTGGCTTGCTGCCTACTGTGGCAGGTATGGGTGGCTGCTTTGTCCAAGGGGCCTATGATGAAGATGCTTGGAGTTTGGACAACTTGAGGACTGGCTGAAGTGACCAAGCACCTTGGCCTCGGGGGGCTGGTTAGCATACCGCTGGCCCTTAGGTCTTGGCATATAGGCACATCTTCATCTATCAGATGCTGTGTCCTCAGAGAGGCCTGTCTACTCCTGTTGTCTCCCACCTGTCCTGAGTCAGCATGGGTGACTAAAGCAGTAATGCATTGTCGCAGGCTGCCCTCCCTGTCACTCCATGGAGAACAGGGCTCAGCCAGTAAGGAGCTTGCTACACTGGTATGAGGACTTCCCAGCACCCTCGGCATGTGTCTGATCCCAGTGCTTGGCATGGAGACCAAGGGATCCTTGGGATTCAGTGGCTAGCTAGCCAGTAATTGCTAAGTTCTGGATTCAACGAGACTGACTAAGGAATACACTGATTTACACACATGTGTGCATACACACACATGCCCAAGAACTTGGCCCTTTCTCCTTAGGGCCCTTGCTTGCCCTGTTGGGCCAGCTCTGCACAGCCCTCTGGTCATCACAGTAGAGCAGCAGCCTGGGGCCAGTGGGGTACAGTTAGCCTGGCCCCCCTCAAGCCTGTCTTCTGCTAACTAGACTGACTGGTCCTTCTTTCCCTTCCAGTCAGGGCCGCTGAGCCCCACTCACTGTCTTCCTTGATCCCTTTTCCTCTGTAGTTCCCCCCTGTCCCCCCTCCTTTCATTTTGCAAATAGTTTGCTGAGCCCCCAGGCATCCGTTTGGTGTTGACCAGTCCCACTCCTCGGGGTGCTAGTTCAATTTCTGAGCAGTTCCTCTCTCAGTTGGGACATTGGATCCTCAGGTTTGATGGTCCCAAGAGCACCTGTCTGAGCTCACATCTCTGCTGTGGGCCAGCTGGCCAGACCCAGATCCCATGTCACACAGTAGCAACTTCCTCCCTCTTCTGTCCTCCTCCTTAACCTGCTCTTGTTTCCCTGCCTGTGTCCTTTTTGTAGGGAATGCAGGATGTGTGCCAGGTCATCTCCACCCAAGTCAAGACAGGGTCCCCCTCTGAACAGAGTGACGGCTGGCATCCAGTTAAGGGAGGGAGCCGCTGTGAGATGCTGGGTTCTTGTAGAGTTGGCTTTGGGGATGAAGGGGCCAGAGCTTGCTGCAGGCTTCAGTTTCTAGTTTGACTCTTGTACCTGCACTAGCCTGTCCCCTTATCGCCTCTATTGTGGCAGCAGCAAGAGGGGCCCACACCCCCATTCCTCTAGGCCAACCTGCTGCCTCTTTCGCAGACTATGCAGAAACCCATGTCTCAGCTTGAGGTCCCCACCCTCAAGGTTAGCCTCTCCCTACTGCCCTTCACTCACAACTCTTGGAGGACCGATCTGATGGCAGCTGTGCCATCAAATGAACAGGACACCCAGGGGCCACTCTGCTGCTATGTTGGGAAGGCACATTATAGGCTGAGCCCCTTCTCTGAGTCACCTTGAGTCCTCAGAGCTTACAAAGCCACTGTGACCCACACACCCCTGGGAAGCCAGGGAGACCCTCGTCTCCTCCTTCCTTTACCTACTGAGGAGTAATTGGCAGGCTTGGGGCCCACCCTCCTGAGGCTCGCACAGGCTTCTTGTCCTGCATGCTGGCCTTTGGTGTGTTGCTGTTGCTCAGTTTGCTTGGGGCTTTTGGGTTTGGTAGGGTGACTTTTGTTTTCTCAGGAGTTGAATCTGTTTATTTGAAGTCTCACTAGTTAGCTAACATGAAGCACACTGCGTTTCAGTGGGTTTAAAAATAAAACTGCCGTCCATGTGAGTTGTGAGTGCGGAGCACCATAGGACCTCTTACCCCTCGGAAGGACCAGTCCTTCATCAAGGATGTTGAAGTAGCTTCGCTCTCCCACTAAGACATCCAAACAAGTCAGGGAGAGGGGTTCCCAAACCTGGCCACATGGGCCTTGGGCATCTTGAGTGTCAGGTCCCACAACTTAGAGCTGCGAGTATCACAGTCCTCCTTGGCCTTTGGTGACTGTTAGTCAGGTCTTAACAGCTTCTGGAACTTTTAGGGATGAGGACAATCTCTGTTCTCTTGTCCCTGCTGTCTTAAGCTTGCCACCCTCATTCTTCCACCCTGTGGGTCCTCAGGTGCATAACAAAGTGCCCATCCCTGCTGAGCTAGGGTGGGGTGGGGCTCCATTCCATTTCTAATCCTGTGGCTGTTTAGTTGTAACAGCACCATTGGTTAATAAGCTGGTTTTGCCTCCATGGAATTATCTTGGCACCCATGTCACAAGTCAGTTGTCTGGCACATATCTGCTGGTTCAAAAGCCCTGTGGGTGGCAACAGGCATGGCAATGCTCTCTCATCTCAGCACTCAGGAGGCAGAAGCAGGAACACTGAGAGTTCAAGGGCAGCCTGGGTGTCGTAGTTTGTTTATGCAGCATCACCAGGCAGTGGGACGTCCCGTCATCCAGAGAACTTTGTTGTGACTTCCATACCACTGCACACAAAGCCTCTGGCTTTGGTTTCTGTGGTGGCTCCTGAGGGTCTCCTGGGGTAAAACCATATGATCTGACCCCACTCGTGCTGCCCTGTAGCAGAAGTAAGTCTAGGTTGAAAACCAAAGACTATATATCTGGGGGGAAAAGAACAGGGAGGGCCTTACTGTGTGGGGCTTGGGGAAGAGCAACCTCTCCGGTGCTTTGTAAGTTGACAGGGATCCCAGAGGCTCTGCCCCTCTCAGAGCATAGATAGGGCCTTGTTGTTAGGGGCTCTCAAGTCCTTTGACTGGCAGAAGAGGACTGGGGATGGCATCTGGGACTTGGGGATGAGTGTGGGAGAGGCCCTGTTCTGTGGTGTTTCCCGCTCACTGCTGATGGACTACCGTGGTGCTCTGTGTTCTAGGAGGAGCCGAGGAAGGTCTGCTTCACCTACGACCTGTTCCTCAACCTGGAGGGCAACCCTCCTGTCAACCACCTGCGCTGTGAGAAGCTTACCTTCAACAACCCCACCACTGAGTTTCGCTGCAAGCTGCTCATGGCTGGCGGGGTGAGTGTACCTGCCTGCCACCTTTGCCTGGTGCTGGCTGCTGGCGTGGCTGGGCCCGGGCGGCCCTTAACTGGCTGGGTGGGCAGCAGCCTGAGGATGGCTCAGTGTGGAGGGGCCTGTGGACAAAGGCAGACGACTACAGCTGGACTGGCAAAGTCACCTGCAGTGACCTAAGGTCACAGAGCATGCCCAGGTGTTGGCCCAGCCTTGTGATGGTCTGGCAAGGGGTGGGTGAGTATGGTTGTGGGGGGGGGGGGGTGGGGGGGCACTGTGGAAGTAGTTTGTATGGCTGCCCATGGTACATGTGCATCTGTGCACATGTGCACATGTATGGTATGAGAGTGTGTCTTATGTTCTGTTGTGTGGTATGTTACTTGTCATCTGTGGACACGTATGTGGCATGTGTAGTTGTGATGTAGAAGGTGTGTGTCTTGTGTTAGTGCCTGGTGCTCAGAGTATAAGTTTAATGTAGGATGTGTGTTCTTTGTAGACTCTATATGGTACTTACTTAGAGAATGTGGTGTTCTGAGCTTGGAGGCACATGAGGTAGAGATGTGTGGGCTGCGTGGTGTCCTTTGAGACATGTGAAGGAGATATGTGTAAATGTAGGACAGAGTGTGTGGTAATGTCTGAGATGATATACATGTGTCTGTGAGGTGGGACTTGTGTGTGGTGGTCTTGTGTGTATGTGTGGTGTGTGTGTGTGTGTGGGTGTGTGTGTATGTGTGTGTGTGTAAGAGGTGGTGGGGTCTGTGTGGTCTGAGAGGTTTGGAGCTCCGAGTGTGTGGCTAGCCCTCTTACCTATGTCCATGGCAGCCAGGGTGTGTTTCTAGAGTCAGGCACCTGATTCCTCTTGGTTCTATCTAGCCAGGTCTCTCGGGATCTGCCTTCCTCAGAATGGAAGTGGTTGTTCCCAGGTGAGGCTTTGTGTGGATTGAGAATGCTGCCAGTGAAGCTCTGTGACTGCCTGGGTGGTGGCAGGGGTCAGTGGCAGCCTGGGAGTCTGCTGGGAAGTCTCCTGCCTTCGAGGCCTGGAATGGCTGAGGGTGTATGGGTGTGTGCAGAGGCTGCACTAGGCGCCGCGTATCCACAGCGTGTGTGGGCGTCCCCAGGGCCCCAGGTCAGCTTCTTGGGAGCGTCGGTGTCTCGGGCCTCTCCAAGCCTCTCAGGTGCCAGGGGAGGTATTATCCAAGCTCTGGAGAAGGTCTCAGGGCATCACCTGGACACAGCCTAGGAGGGACAGGATGGGAAGGTTGTGGCCAGCCAGCCTGGAAGAGAGACTGCAGTGAGGTCCCAGAGTGGCCCTAGGGAGACAGCCAGCCAGACACTCTACACTCTCAAGTGTCCTGGCTGTGGGACGATGGCTCTCAGGTGACTCCGGGACCAGGTAACTGTGGCTTTGTGTTGTTGGCCTTCTGGGTCGTGAATCTCTGGTGTGATGTTTGTTGTCCAGGAGCTGTGAGCACTGGGAACTGGAGAGGGCATCATGCTAGAACCCTGTGGAATGACTAGGCTGGGATCCCACTGTTCTAGAGAGGTAGCCAGCCGGGGCCCAGCTCTGTGTCTCATTTGTTGATGGCCTGGGGCTGTTTGTACCAGGGAACCTGGCCTGTGTGGCAGCTGGTTTGTGTGCCATCCCTGCCTGGCCTCTGGCATCTTGGCAAGGAGCACAAGCTGCTAACCCTGGAGGCCAGACAGGCCAGCGAGAGGAGAAGACGGGCCAAAGTCTGACTGCCTTAGAGCTGGTGCCCTGCGCTAGCCTTCTTTCCTGACCTGGAGGGCTGCTCACTCATGGGACCACTGTCCTGGAGCTTGGACCTCACAGGTGCTTCTAGGAACTGGTGTTCATGAGGCCCAGCTAGACAACCTATGTAGTAGCCTCACCTCTTTTGTGGTTGGGCAGGCTCTGGTGAGCAACTCGCAGCAGGGCAGGTCAAATTACTGCCCTCTTTCAGTGCAGTGTCGCGTAACTGTGGGGCATCAGCAGTCCCAGATGAAAGGCATGCCTAGGCACAAAGCCCAGTTGCTCAGGGCCACGCATCATCTCTTCTGCCAGTCCAAGCCCTTCCCTTGAAGCCCCCATCCTCCCTCTGTCTGCTGCCCTCTGCTCAGTGTTGCATCCTCAGTGGCTGAGCTCCATCTTTACGTGAACTTGCTGTTTGGAGGCCAGCCCCAAACTGCTATGAGTGTCTAGGGAGCTATTGAAGCCAGGCAGCACTTCCTGGGTCTCAGGCTGTGACCCTGAGCTGGCCAGGGTTCCCAGCAGCCCCAGCACTGGCCACTGAGGCTCTTCTCTTAACCCCTCTTTGCCCTTGGACCTGTTTTTGGCATTTGCCTTGATGCTTTGGCTCTGTGTGGCCGGCTCCAGCTGCCTGTACCTGAAGTGAGGAAGGCTTGTCCCCAGCCGCGTCTGTGCTGATCCCTCAGAAAGCCACTCTGCTACCACTGGCCTCTGCCTCTCCTGCTGTGCCTCCCTCCAGCCTCCTTCTCAGTGCTCAGGGCAGTCTGTGGCCCCAGTTGCATCTCTTGCTTTGCGAAAGGCTCTGAATCTTCTTGGCCAGGGCTGCAGTCTGCTGGCCAGGGTCCATCCTAGAGGCCTTGGGGCCATTTTGGTCCCTGGCCATTCTCCATCACAAGCACAAACTTGTGACTCTTCTGGGCAGCTGGCCTCCAGCTCCCTTCTCCCTCCCCAGGAGGCAAGCTCCACGGCCGCCAGCTCATCACCTGGCGCCTGTGGATAACCTCTGTCTCTTCTTTGTCACTAGGTGATGGTAATGCCCGAAGGAGCGGACACGGTGTCCAGGCCCAGCCCCGACTACCCTATGTTACCCACAATTCCACTCTCTGCCTTCTCAGATCCCAAGAAGAACAAACCGTCCCACGGCTCCAAGGTTAGTGAGGTGGAAAGCCAGCGTTGCGGAGCGTGGGCCTGGCCATCGGCAATTGCAGGCCATTTCCACCATCAGCAGAGTCCAGCCTTGCACCCTGCTGCCTACATCGTGAGCCTCTGCTCCTGCTCCTTGCTAGCGTGGCCCCGAGCAGTGCTTGGAATCTGGTTGCTCATCCTGCACCCAGCTCTTCAGTCACAGGCCTCATGGGCCCTCTTTACTGCCCAGTGGTGATTTGCCCCCAGCCACTGGGTAGGGCATCTCTATCATTGGTCCCTTAGCTACCTTCTTGGCTCCAGCAAGGCCAGGCCACACATGCCCTTGCAGCTTCCAGGTCTGCTGGTCAGCAGTTATGGCATGAAGCTGAATTGGGGGAGGCTAGGGGTAGCCTGCGTGAAACTGAGCTGAGTCTCAAGGACACACATTTTGTCCCCTTGCTGAGCACTCTGGAAAGTTCTCATTGGGCCTTCTGGAGTGAGTGGCCAACTCAGCCACAGGCTGGCCAGTGCTGTTAGTGCCACTGTAACATCTGAACCCAGAACCCTGGGTCTGTCTCTTTTAACACCCGGGGACTTGGCCTTCTTGGGACCCTCTCAGGGTGACTGCTGATCTTGTGTGTCTGTCCTTCATTTTCTTCTTGCTTCACTTGCCTATAGGGCATTGTCAGCTGGGCATCCCCGTGAGACTCGAGCACCCTTGGGCCATCTTATCCATGGGCACCACAGGAAGAGAAGCAAGTACCAGGGCAGGCTCCTTCCACCTCTTTCCACAAGGCTAACAGGCCTGTGACATCCTCAAGCTGGTCAGCATCTTGGAGTCCTAACCAGGCCCTGATGTCACCCTTCATTGACCTTTGGAGGTTGGAAGAGAGGCTAGTCCTTGCTAGCAACCTGGGGCTTCTCACCCAGCCATTGTTTGGAATCTACAGAAGTGATGAAGGATAAGGCTGCTATGTCTCAAAGATGCCTCCCTGGTGGCAAACCTTCTCTAGCACCGCTGTGGAATGCTGCATGGGGTTCCACAGATTTCTAGGCAGCACAGAGTTTCTTCTCTTTGGATGACTCTCCCAGAAGCCCCAACCTTAGAATGTGGTCCAGACCTGAGTGTCAGACCCTATGCTACCCTGGCAGAGCAGTCTCCGGTGGCTGAACAGGGCCACAGTGAGCAGAAGGTGAACCTCTCGGGGACTGTCCTCAGGTGCCTGTGACAGAAACTGGGCCCACCCAGACCTGTTCCCCCGGAGGCACAGGCTGTGTCACCCTGATGGGCACCAGGCCCTGAGCCTTGGCAGCCTCTCTGAAGTGCACTTCTTCACTGTTTAGGAGTGAGGGCTGCATCGAGCCTGTGACGGGCCTGTCCTCACTGACTGCTTTCACAGATACAAAAGATTTTCCAGTGTTTGACACAGGGTCTCACTGTGGAGTGTTAGTTGGCCTGGAACTCTGTAGTTGCCCCGGTGTGACCCCAGGAAAGTGGCTCCTGTCAACCATTCAGCAGCCATGGGTACATTCTCATCGGCCATTCTTGGCCTCACACGCCTGCAAGCTTGTCCTCTGCAGGAGAGGGTGAGGCCCACTTGATTCCCATTTCTTGCCTCCCTCGTGCTTTGTGGGGGGACCGTCCCCCCTAACCCCAGTCTCTATGAGGCACTCATCACTAGGCCTCATTCCAACTGCCAGTATCCTTGTCAGGTTTACAGGAACATGGCCAATGAATGGCACAGGCCAGAGTCCTCAGGCAGCTTCATCTGTCCCTAGACACCTGGGTGGTTCAAGTGTGTTGCAGAGCCCCTTTTGCCAGATGTCTGTCCCACCAGCTTGGTGTCCTCAGTGGTACTTTCAGCTGTGTCTGTCCTGGGTTATGGCCTACATGGGAAGAGCTGTCACCTGGCTAGCTCTGAGCTCTTTGCCCAGCCACTGGCTACTCGTGGAGGCGTGAGTTGAGCACGCCAGGATGGGCTGCGAGCACCAAGGACATGGACTAGGGCCTCAAAGAGAGAGACTGGCCAGCACTTTCCAGTTAGGTGCAGCACCAGTAGCTGCAGGCGCTGGTGGCCCCGCAGGTTTGTGGACACAGCTCTGCTGTGTCTGTTGGCTGCACCCTTTGACTCTGCGGACTCTCTCTACACATTTCAAACAGGCACATCAGCCTTTGCCCAGGTCGGGGTGGCAGAGCCAGGCGGCCCCAACGTGCCGCTAACACATCTTCCTCACCTTCCCTGCCCTTGGCCTTGCAGGACGCCAACAAGGAGAGTGGCAAGGCGTCCAAACCACACAAGGTGGCCAGGGAGCACCGTGAACGGCCACGCAAGGACTCAGAGAGCAGGAGCTGCTCTAAGGAGCCAGAGCGTGAGCCCAAGAGTTCCAAGGATGCTGCACGCAAGCTGCCCAAGGAGGAGAAGGCCCCACCGCCTAAGGCTGCCTTCAAGGAGCCCAAGATGGCTCTAAAGGAGACCAAGCTGGAGAGCCTGTCCCCCAAGGGGGCACCCCAGCCTCCTACCCTGCCCAAGGCCTCCAGCAAGCGGCCAGCTGCCACGGACTCACCGAAGCCCAGCGCCAAAAAGCCTAAGAAGAGCGGGTCAAAAGGAGCACGCCGTGCCCCGGGCACCTCACCCCGCACTGCCTCCTTCCCTGACAAGAAAGTGGCCAGGGACAAGAACAGCAGCAAAGGTGACAAGGGGAAGGCGGAGAGTGAGTCACGAGAGGCCAAGCGGACCCTGCAGGCTGAGGACTCAAACTCAGAGGATGAGGCCTCCTTCCGGTCAGAGGTGAGCAGGCAGTGCTTCCCCCAGACAGCTCTCCCCTGCCCATGCCATAGTAGCTGGGGTCCCCGGGTAACTGGAGCCCTGTAGCACTGTGGTTCAGAGCTCCAGCCCTGGTGCCACCCAGTGGCTCTGGCTTTGGTGGCTTGCCAGGCACTGTTGACTCTTGAAGTTAATTAAGCATAAAGTCTATACCTTTGCAGTCTTGCCTTCATGTTGGGCCTTAGCCCTGCTCTCCCCATCAGAAGGCCAAGTGATGACCGCAGAGCTATGCAGAGCTTTTTCCCGGGGAGGGGGGGTGGGGGGGTGTCTCTCCTGCCTCCTGCACCTGCCCCATACAACAAGATATAGGGTGCAGTCGGCCAACTCCTGGGGAATTGCCTGCCTGTGTCAGAGCCCTGGGTAGGCAACTCTAAAGATGCCCTTGGGGCTGTCCTGAACTAGTTTGGGGCTGGCAGGCTGTTAGCTGCAAAGGCGAGGGCTCTGTAACCTGGTGTCCCTGCCACTGTGCTTGCTGGGTACTTGTGACCTTCCACAGTCCTCAGGGAAGTGCCTCAGCTTTGTGGAGCCAGAGCAGCTTCCAGGGCTCATCGCTGGAGGAATCTGTGAGGTCCAGGCCTATGTCTTGAAGGCAGTCAGTGGGCTGTGTTGGGCCACCTCAGCAGCCAGGGCTCAACCTCTGCTGCATGAAACTGTGGCTCTGGGTGATGGCACACACTCTCCTCCGCCAGGTACCAGGACAAGGTACTTCGGCAGCTGTGGAGCCAGTCCTACCTGAGAGTTGTGGCTGAGGTTTTGTCCCAGGCAGGGAGTTCACGGGGCACTCCATGGGTACTCCCCTCTCCCTGGCCTGCTGCCTCCAGGCTGAGTCTAAGTGTATGCAGCACATTACCCAGGAGCACCCCAGCCAGAGCAGCTGCCAGGGCCTCAGCCAAGCATAGGCTCCTGGGGGAAGAGATAGGCAGCTCTGAGGAAAAGCTGCTGTTACAAGTTTGGTGGCCTTGTCACTGTGCTCGGAACTGCTGTGCCTACCCCAAGCACTCCTGGTTCCTAGCCACTCAGTTCTAGCCAAAAAGGGTCCTGTGAGTGTAGCAGTTGTAGGCCTGTAGTCACCTGCTGGGCACCTCCTTGGCTTCTCTGGCAAGAACGGTTTCCAGATTCTTTTAGTTCTTGTCCCTGGGGTCTCTATGGTAAGAAAGGTGCCAGGAGGTCTATGGACCACCATAGGCCACCACTGAGGCCATGGAGAGGCACCTGTCCCCACCAGCTCCTAGTCTGTGCCTGAGCCTAGACGGTCGGACATCCTGCAGGGTCTTGTATGGCTACTCCCTTACAGGTGGAAATTGAGGCTCGAAACTAGAGCCTGCCCTAGCCTGGAGCAACGCCTCCTTCAATTTGTTGCCTAGGAGAAACAAAGAGGGTGTGTGCAAGGGAGGACACCCTGGTTCCAGGCACAGTCTATGAGGTTCCCTCTCCCTGAGAGCCTCCCAGTGGACTGAACTGATGGGTGCCTAGGGCAGGCTCTCTAGTCACTCCCACTGGCCAGTAGGAAGGTGGCTAAGGAGAAGCCTCACAGCACATCTGGGTTCCAGTGGTCCAGGCTGCAGTGAACCTGCCCAGGACAGTTTGTTCCTTCAGTCTGGAGTATTCCCTTCCAGGCAGGCTGGCCTTGCCCAAGCTGCTGGACCGGCGGGGCCTTTCTGCATGCCTTCTGCAGGCTGGGCACTGCCCTGTTCCTTGTTCTGGGCAGGCTGAGGGCCTCGCAGTTTTGGGGCCTGAGCTCAACCATGACAGGTGTGTCCTATTCCCACCTCATCTGTTGACCAGGGGAGGGCCTGTAGCCATTCTGTCCCAGGTGAGGGGCAGGCTTAGCAGGGCCTGGGCCCTTGGAGACTGGCTGTCCTTGCTACTCTCTCTGCTTCTCACCATGGCCAGCCTCCTCTGGTACCTGCAATAATTGTTCTGTCTCAGCTCCTGAGTATGTTTCACAATTACATCCCCAACACCACATGATACACACACTAACAGCAAACACTTGACACACCGGACACAGTGCACACACCCCACTTCACACACCACGCCACACACAATGCACACCACAGACAGACCTCACATACTACACACCTTACAAATCACAGATCTCACCTCACACCCTGCACACATCACACATCACACAACGCATGCACGCACACATTCACTGAAGGTCTCTCACAGTGGCAGCCTCCTGCTTTGTGTCTTGTCCTGGCGGTCACTGCCCCCCTGGTGGCTAAGTCCATCCCTGTGCTCTGCTGCATGGTGTTTGTGACACAGAACCCCACCGTTACTCCTGTGCAGCTGGTGGGTGGTGGTGAGGCTTGGACCAATCTGAGCATTTGGTCATTGTCCCGAACGAGCCCCTCTTTGTAGGCTGGCATCCCTTTCCCCTGGGCTGACCTCAGTGCCCACGAGGCTGGGGAGGCCCATGGTGTCAGCTGAGTGTGACTTTGCTGAGAAGCCTGCGTTTCCTGTCTTTGCTGGCCTCAGGCTCTATGCGGGCTGAGGCTAAAGGCTGTCCTGGTGCCTGGGGGTTGTGTGGCCCCTTCACTGCCCCCTTCTCTGACCTGCAAGATGACAGTCTCTTCTTTTCCTCTCATGCTGCTCTGGCATGGGCTAAAGTCGGCCCAGTCAAGCCCAGCCAACGCCAGCTCCAGCTCAGACTCCAGCTCAGACTCAGACTTTGAGCCATCTCAGAACCACAGCCAAGGTGGGTATAAAGGGAAGGTGGAGCTGGTGGAAGGGGTGAAGGCAAATAGAACAGGATGGAGACAGGGCACAGCCTAGGGAGGAGCACAGACAGGCCTGGGAGAGGCATGGCTTTCTTGAGTGATAGCAGGCTAGGGCTGCCTGCAGCTTCAGAAAGACTGATCCTGGCCTTGCACCACCCAGGCTAAGCGCCCCTGGGCCAGACTGTCTTTTATAGCCTGACATCCTTTTCTTGGCTGACCTCAGTGCCCACGAGGCAGGGGAGGCTCATGCTTTCAGCTGGAACACCTACTACAGCTCCTAGTGGTGTAGGATTGGTACAGACAAGTAGCTATCCTCGATAGGAGCCAGGTCAGTCACTGGGGTCCACAGGCCTGTAGCCAGCGAGACCTGCTTCCTTCTAATAGACTGTCATTCGGCAATGCAGGCCCAGACTGCCCCAACTCATCAGACCGACAGTTGGGCTGTTGGGCCTGGCCGCTCTAGTGGACCTTCCCAGGGAGGAGGCTGAAGGCTAGGCTGGCTTCTGTCCTGCACAAAAGAGCTTTGGCAGGTTGTGGGACCAGGCCCGAGCACAGCCAAGCTGCCTGTGCCCAGAAGCAGGCCTTTTACAGTCTTAATGAGCCTGCCTCCCATGGTGACAGCCTCCTTTGGGGGCAGGAGCCTGGCTGGGGGATGGGGTCCTTGAAGCCCATACTCTCCAAGGTTCTTATCCCCTGGTTAGGGAGGGAACCAGCTGAATCGACATCATGTGACCAAGGTAATTGAGGGCTTTGTGTCCCTCTGTTGCCTTGGCAACAGGGATATAAACCAAGATGCCGTCTGTAGGGGACTAGAACTGGGTGCCTCTAGAGAAAGGGGAGGATGGTGGACCAGGGCACCATGTAGGGTTACTGAGGTGCTGGGCATCCTGACGGAAGGGGTGCAGGCTGTGTGGAGACTCTGCTCCCAGGCAGAGCATGAGACCTTCACCCTGCTAACCAGCTTGGGCCCTGAGCCTTTGGCTGCTCTGATGGAGGGATATTGCAGGCCAGTGGCAGACCAGGAGCCCGAAGCCTGTGAAGGAGGCCAGGAAGGTAGGGCTGGAGAGCCTGCTGCAGACCAGAGGGACCCTACAGATGGTGGTAAGTCTTTAGTGGCCCTGGGGAGGCAGCCAGAGGTTCAGCTCTCCCCTCCGTTTGCCCCCAGGACCCCTGCGCTCCATGGTGGAGGACCTGCAGTCTGAAGAGTCAGATGAGGATGACTCATCATCGGGAGAGGAGACCACCATCAAGGCCAACCCAGGCCGCGAGTCCAGGTGTGTGCACAGTGTAGTCAAGCTGGGACCAGGGTGCCTGTTATAGAGGGAGCCCAAGTGGAAGGCCTGCACTACCAGGAGTAGGCTGGGGAACTTGGAGGTTGCCAGGCTTTGCTTTTCATCATGGCCTTTGGTGGCTTAAGATTGGCTGCCTGTGGGAGAGCTGGGCTTGACAGACGTGTGCTGGAGAATGGGAAACACAGGTTCCCGTGCTACCCAGAGTTAGGGCAGTAAAGGCTTCCCCTGTGTGCTGAGCATGTCCTTACCCCAGGTCCCTAGAATGGGAGACTGCCTGACGTCTCCTTTCTACGCCTCCAACAGGCTGAACACAGGCTGTGACAGGCAGAGCTGGAGATCCAGTGGCCCTGCTCTGGGGTAGAGGTCCCAAAAAGGCGTTCTTGTTTTTGTTTTTGTTTTCCCAGACAGGATTTCTCTGTGTATCCCTGGCTGTCCTGGACTCACTTTGTAGACCAGGCTGGCCTTGAACTCACAGCAATCCTCCTGCCTCTGCCTCCGGAGTGCTGGGATTAAAGGTATGCACTACCACGCCCGACTTGGTCCCAGAAAGTTTGACACATGCTGGTGATAGTCCCCTCCCTGATGTCCAAGGCTACAGCCTTGCCTGTCCTCGGTGAGCCAGTCTCTGCCCAACCACTCAGCACCACACACCAAGAGCTGAGATTCAGGCCTAGTGCCTACAAGGATCTGGCCTCTGGTCACAGGGAGGCTTTGACCATGGAAGCAAGTTCCTGAGAGTGGCAGGCACAGTCCTGTCTGCAGGGTCCCCTGTGGGGACATCATCCTCAGGGTGTTTATGAAAGGCCGTTGGTGGGACCTTGCCAGCCAGCAGGGCAGGATTGTGCCTGCTGTTAGGAAAGACCCACACATAAAAGGTGCTGGCAAAGCCCTAGGTCTTGCTTAGCATCCTAAGGAGGTCCAAGGTCCAGCATCCCCAGCTGCCACCTGTTAAACACAAAAAGAGGTGGAATCGAGGAGAACCTGAGGTATGGTTGCCTGGTTACATCCTGACCTGGAGCCCCACTTCCAGCCTCAGATCAGGAGCCCTGGACAGAACCAGCTGACTATGGGGGCTGAGGGAGGAAGGCTCAGTGGGTAAAGTGTGATTTAGTACTACTACCCACTATGGACCAAGGGCTTCTGTCACTTGGATACTCAGGCTGGACATCATTCTGTGTGACTCTGGTACAGCCTGCTTTGCAAGATGGCGGCAAGCGAGACTTGCCTCAGGGTCTCTGGCCACCATCACACACTGCTGCTAAGGATGGAGGCCGGGAAAGCTGTCAGCCATAGTCTCTCTTGAAGCAACTGGGATGGGTTGGATGGTCCTGGACCTCAGAGCTGGGCATCTCACATCTGCTAGTCTGGTTATAGCATGTCACCTCTGACACCACCCTGCCTCATCTTTAGGCTAAGCTTCAGTGACAGTGAGAGTGACAATAGTGCTGACTCCTGCCTGCCTGGCCGCGAACCCCCGCCCCCCCAGAGGCCACCCCCTCCCAGCAGCAAGGTGAGTGGGGTCAGGCTATGAGCTGGGTTCTGTGGCTATCCTGGGAGGGCTGGGAAGGACATGCTGGAGCTCACAGGTCTGGGGCCCTACAGGTATCTGGCCGGAGGAGCCCTGAGCCCTGCAGCAAGCCCGAAAAGATTCTGAAGAAGGCTACCTATGACAAGGTGGGGATGTCTGGGTCTGTGAGGGTGTGGGCACGTGGGGCCTTGAGCTGTGCTGCACCTGGGTGCCCCTAGCCCACTGACACACTTCTCTGTTAGGCGTACACAGACGAGCTGGTGGAGCTACACCGGAGGCTGATGGCTCTGCGTGAGCGCAATGTGCTGCAGCAGGTACTGTGCCCTCCCCTCTCGGGTCTGGGCATGGGGTACTCAGCTCCGTTCCTTGAATCCACCAAACCCACCTTACAGATTGTTAACCTGATTGAGGAGACCGGCCACTTCAATGTCACCAACACCACCTTCGACTTTGACCTTTTCTCCCTGGACGAAAGCACCGTTCGCAAGCTGCAGAGCTGCCTGGAGGCTGTGGCCACATGACCCTGGCCGCCACTGTGGAGCCACGGTGGGCATGGTGGGCACGGGAGGGGCTGGGCATGAGGGCTGGCCCACCATGGCTCCCGCTCCCGGTACAACCCCCAGCTCGCCATGGTGCCCCGGTGCCCCTCAGTGGTTGGTGTTGAAGGGGTGCTGCGGGCCACACCTCCATAGGACGGGGTGACAACAGGACACAGGTGGCCTGCAGCCCCTCACTTAGTCTCTGCCAGTTGTCCACTGTGGGTGAGGCTGAGTGGCAGGTCACTGCCTGGGCCTCTCAGAGTGGCCAGGATGACCACAGTCTTCCACACAGTTCACAGGCCTCCCTCAGCTGACCTGCCTCCTAGACTCCAGGGCCAGCCATGGACAGCTGGCTCTGCTGTGCAGCCTTGTGTACTGTGTGTGCTCCAGGTGCAGCCAGCAGCCAGGGGGGCTCATGCCACCCTTCTGCTGGGGGCATGGAGGATCTCCCCTCTAGATTTCCAGGATGCCACTGCCTCTCACGGCCCCAGGCCATTGAACACTACGATGGGCACCAGCCTTGGGGCCCCAAGGGCCACCTCTGCAGCCATGTGCCAGCCAAGCACCCACAGTTCCAAGGCTGGCCGGGCTGGCGCTCTTGGGCCACCATTCCCCATGGGCCTCCTCCTCTGCTGTCTCTCTGATCAATTCTTTGAACTCTGAAAACATGAGCTTTTGCCAAATATGATAGGATGGTGTATGTGAGGCGGGCCCAGCCCCATACCGTCTCTGTCCACCGGCTGTATGGCTCTGCCTCCACAGTGGGCCTGGAGAGGCTTTGGACCTGTGCCCTGCAAACTGCCAAGGGCCGAGCCAACCCCTTCCCATGCCTAAGCCTGGAGTGTCACCCCTTCCCCAACTCCAGTCGTCGTCGTCAGTGTTTGTGCCCCAACCAAGGTGTTTGAAAGAGGCCTGAGCTTAAGCGGCTCACTGCTGCCTCACTGATGTTGCTTCCTCCCCAGTGTGGGTTCATCCTTGGAGGCCTGGCCTCCCAGCTCCCTCTCCCTGTCCCACTCCCAGACCATCTGTCAGGAAGACCCTGAACACTCCCGGAGGACCCCAGCCTCTAAGGCTTCCCTTACTCCCAGGGAAAGGAGATGGTCTCTGCCTGCAGCCCCTCTTCCCACTGGGAGGAAGCGGGGCTCGCACCCCACACCTCTTCCCAGACAGGCCGACAATACTCTCCATTAGGCGTTCTGCAGCCACCAAGCCTTGGATAGAAGGCCCTGGTATTGTGGCAGCTGTTGGCCTCCACATGGAGTGCACCAGGGTCCCAAACAGCCTCAGCCCAGGGCACCGTTCTTCCTCCTCTCACGGTCGCCAGCGGCCTAGCCCTTCTGCTGCCCTGGGCCTTGGTGTCCAGTCCTTCCAGATGCTTCCAGAGCCTTCCTGGAAGCACCCACCCATCTCTCAGTTACCTCCTCTGGCCGGAAGGTCACACCACTGTCCTCCAGAGCCACTCTGGAGCCCAGCTGACTGTCTGGAAGCCTAAAGAAGCAGCCTACAGCCAGAGCCCTTAGGGCCGTAGGGACTTGTCCATAGGAACGGATGGCAGCATGACTGCCTCCACTGAGTCCCTGTGCTGCCGACTCCTGAACCAGCTCACGACACTGGGTGCAAAAGGTATTGGATACCTATCCCTCCCCAGGGCTTCACATGATGTGTCTCCAGGAATAGACACGTCAGCGGCCCAGAGGGGCCCTGGGCAAGAGGGACAAGGAGAGCTGTGTCTGTAATGAGCTGCAGGGCCATTTGTCCCGCATTTTAAACTTTTTTGTTAAATTGTGAGATTATGGAGGAGTTTTATAGAAAATAAAGTGAGATGGGAGCAATGGGTGGTCCGCCTTCACTTCAGCAGGAGTGGAAAGATCTGCACCAGAAGCCTGGGTTAGGGGGTGGTCCACAGCTGCTTTTCCCTTGGGAGCAGGTGTTGAGGGCTGGGTCATGGAGGGGTGGAAATGAGGAAGATGGCCTTTGCAGGAACTCCGGAGCCTGTGAGCCTCAGGCATCACCCTTGCTGGGCCTGTTTTCCAGAACTTGAGCTCCACTCAAAGGCCCAGGGGTACATGCATTACCTGTGTGGCACACAAAAGCCCACATCCTTGACTGCCATGCCTACAGGGCAGCCACCTCTTAACTCCTGCTAGCAGGTGACAACTGGGGGTTCAGCCAGGCACAACTCACTACCACTTAGGCAGGAGCAAGTCATCTCATTGCTGGTCAGCAACCAGCATCCCCCTTCTGTCACTGTGTTGTGACACCTTTGTCCTACCTTCTGCTGGAGAAGGGCCTGCGGGTCTCCAGGCTGCTGGATTTGAACATCAGCAGTGAGCAAGCAGCTTCTGCACAGCAGTGAAATGGACTCTCCTGCCCCTTGAAGTTGACACCGCTCTCCCAGCCCCCTCTACTAGATGGGACCCTGCCTGCCAGACTTAGTTCCCACAAACCATTGGTGTGATCATCCTCAGCTCACCCACCAGTGAGTACTGGCTGCCCTCGGGTGGTAGGAGCCTGCAGAGAGATCATGGGTGACTCAAAAATAGCAAAGTTGGGGGAATAGTTTGGTAAAATGCTGTTCTGCAAGCCTGGGACCTGGGCTTCTATGCCGGAACCCACAGAGAGCCAGGTAAAAGAACATGCGCATTTTTCTTTGGTGTGTGATGTTGAGAGATGCTAGTGGAGGCCAGAGGGAGGGTGTGGGCTCCCCTGCAGTTGCAGGTTGCTGTGAGCTGTGCAGTGTAGGTACTGTGGACTAGACTTGGGAGAACAACAAGCACTCATCACCACAGAGCCCTCTCCGCACCCCCAGCTGCAAGCTCACTGACAGCCAGTGGTGTCTGACCATTTCCAGGTTCAGTGAGACCCCTTGTAAAAAAAAACAAAACTGGTTTTTGTTCCTGAGGAAGGTCTCCAAAGGCATATATGTGCACGCAGTTTGTCAGCGACATGTGTGTTCACAATGTTCATTTTCTTTAAAGTTGTACTTAGCAATATTTATTGGCAATTTGGATCACTGAAGAATACTGATTGTTACTGTAACAAATTACATGAGACTGGGTAACTTATAAAGGAAAAAAAGTTTGTGTGGCTTGCAGATCAGAAAGCCAGTTCCAGTCAGTCCATTGTATCAGCTTGGCTTCTGGGGAAGTCTTTCTGTTCCACTAGTGACCAAAGAGCAGGTGTATGCATGAGGAAAAAGCTGCCATAAAACATTCCCATGAGGAGAGGCAGGAGGCCACTCCTGACGAATCTGTCCCAAGAATTCCAAAACCTCCCACAGTGTTTCATTTCCCAGGAGCCACACTGAGAACCAAACTCAACAGTGTTGGTCTCAGACCATGTGTAAACTCCAGCCTAGCCTTTTCATCCTCCGTTTCCACATCATCTCCCACTGACTCACAGGTCCTTGTTAAAGTAGTTTTGTTTTGAAAGGATGTATAGCCCAGGCTAGCCTTGACCTGATGATCTCTTGCCTCCACTTGCTGAGTGCCTGAGCTACACTGCTCTGCGTGTGCTGGGGATGGAACCCAGGGCGCCCTAGCTGAGTGCTCTACCCACAGAACTGCAGCCCAACTCGTTAGCACAGTTTACTAAGTTGATGTCTCCAGTGAAGGTGCTGAGGTCATTGAGGCATTACTGACGCTGATGAGAACATGATCATTTCCCTGGAGACCAATACTGTTCCTCACGAATCTCTGCCAGTTGTCACCTTCCTTGTGGCAGCCAGACTACCTGGCCAAGATGATGCCATGCTACCTGGGCTATTATAACTTCTCTTTAAAATATACCAGCTTTGAGTGTTTTCTTACAGTAGCAGCATCAACCACTGTAGTTGTGTCTCACGCACAGAGGTCTCTCTGCTTGATGTTGGTTCCAGTGTGCCCACCTCTCTCCTGATAGATACAAGAACTGTCCACATTCAGCCTTTTCTTATCCTGAGGAAGAAAGTGGCTTCCAAGGTTCTCACAGGTCACACTGGGAGCCAGAAACCTTATCTGCACTTGCTTTGTTGGTTCCAACTTCCTGGGTCCCCCAGGATACCCACCACAGACCAAGGACATCAGCTAGCTTAGTGAGTCAAGGAGACTGGCGGGTGCACTTGGAGGCCCAGTATGGGTGTCCACTCTAAACCTGTGTCCCTGGAAGTTCCTGCATGACTTCCCACCTGCAGCCTCCCCTCCCACCCACTCCCAGAACCTTCTAGTGTCACTTCCTGCATTTTAATGAGCCTTACAGGAGGTCTACAGGACACACCAGGGGATGCACTCCATTTCCCCTGTTGTAAATTCTATGCGCCTTTTGCCCCAGGTGACAGGATGTCTCCTGGGAGGGTCAGGGGCCACTGTGGTCCCTTTTTGTCCCATCAGGACTCCACAGCTCTGTGTCCCCAGGACTACCCCAGGACATGCTATTTGGAGTGCATCAAGACTTCAGACTCATTGTAGTTTGAGGTGTTGAGAGCTGGGGTGGGGTCTCCCAGCTCTTTCTGATGAAGACAGCATGCGATTTCCTTAGTTTACCCTTCCCTTGAGGTGATTGTACCAGCTGGGAGCATCTGCAGGGTCTCTAAGACTGTAGGTCTCTCACAATTCCTCGGCCTCTCATTTAGCACAGTGTATAAATGGGCTGGAGAGGTGACTCAGTGGTTAAGAGCGCTTACTGCTCTTGCAGAGGACCCAAGTTAATTACCCAGAACCCACATGGCTGCTCACAACCCTTCGCAACTCCAGTTCCAGGACCTACATACACCTGCCGTACTCACACGGCTAAGCAGGGGGAGAGAGAGAGAGCCCCAGCCCCAGCTATGCTCACCAGTGAGGATGTGGGCAACTTTGCTAGTGTAAAGGCCTGACCTCCAGACCCAACCGGGACTAAAGTAGTTTTCAGTGTAAGAACAAAGTCCGGATGAGCTGCTTCGGTTTGGGAGTCTTGCTTGAGGTCAACATGAAACCTGAGTCACGAGTCTTATTATAAAATTCAGGGTCTTACCCTGGCGTTTGTGGCCACTGGGCCCTGCAGGGTGTTGTTCAGTGACCTGGGCCTCAGCCTACTTCTCACCCAGGTACAACAGCCACCCATCCCCAGATGTCGCCCAATGTCCTTTGTCAAAATTACCCCTGGGTGAAAGCCACCGCTTTAGTGAACACATTTAATTATTTCTTTACAATTCAGATACCAACCCTAGGGGCAGGATATGCCATCCAGGGCTTTCACAGGGAACCCTTCCCCACTACGGAAATTGTCCGGACAAGCAGCATGAAGGACACGAACCACCAGCGCTTGAATGAAGATGGGGTGCACAGGGTTGCTAGGGGGTCGGATCTGCCTCATAGAGTTTCTGGATGTCCTCCTGGTATATCTTGGCCACAGTAGCCCTGCTCATCTCACCCATGGGTCCTGTGACGGAAGCAAGACTGTGGTGGGCCTCCCTGTACCCCTCCCCAGAAGTCCCCACTCAAGCCTGGGTCGTCAGAGGGCCAAGTTCTTGTTGGGGGTATATGAGAGCTGGGGTCAGAGAGAATGCCAAGGCACCCTGAGAGCTCTCTCCTGTAGTCATTTGGGGCAGTGGTTAAAATGGGGGTGTGGAGCTGCCACCCCAGTGACCTGCGGTCCAAACAGCCTTGAGTCATATTTTGTGGGTCATGTCTAGAATCCTCTAACACTCGGATTCTGCCTCTGCACTCCCTGAAAGTCAGGTGTTGTGTCTGAAGTTGGCCCATCTTCCAGTTGGAAGGAAAGAGCTGGGGTTGGCCTCAGCACACCACCATGTTTCATACAAGCAGAGCTTTGATGTGGGAGGTGTTTTTAAAAGATTGTGTTTTATGCCTGGGAGCAGTAATGTACGCCTGTAATCCCAGCACTCAGGGAAGCAGAGGCAGGCGGATCTCCATGAGTTCGAGGCCAGCCTGGTTTACAAAGCAAGTCCAGGATAGCCAAGGCTACAGAGAACCCCTGTCTCAAAAACAACAACAACAAAAAAGATGTGTCCTTGTATGTGTGCATGTGGATGTGCTTACATTGCCCTTGGAGGCCAGAAGAGGGCATCAGATTCCCCAGAGCTGTAGTTAACAGGTGGTGGGAGCTGCCCAGGATGTATGGGTGCTAGGAATTAAACTTGAGTCTTCTACAAGAATAGCAACCTTTGAGCCATCTGTCTGGCTCCTTGTGTGGGAGCACGCACATGCGTGGTGGTGCTGGTGGAGGTGGTGGTGGTGGCGGCGTGTGTTTATCCAGGCCAGAAGAGGGCATCAGATGTCCACATTCTTTCAGCACAGGGCCTCTCACTCTCAACTCAACCTAGAACATAGCTGGTTGGCAGCAAGCCTCAGAGATCCTCCTGTCTGTATGACATAGCTCCACATCTAGCCTGTTAGGTGAGTTCCTATGGTCCTCACGCATAAGGCCCCATAGCCACCGACATCTCCTAAGCTCCCAATGTGGTCTGGTTTGGTTTTTTCTGAGACGTAGTCTCACCATGTAGACCAGGCTATCCTGGAACTCACCATGAGACCAGGCTGGCCTCAAGCTTACAGAGATCCACCTACCTCTGCTTCTCATGTGCTGGCATCAAAGGTGTGCGCATCACTACTTCCTCCACCACCACCACCACCACCATCATCCTTTTGGAAACAGTATCTTTCATTTTCCTGGTGCTGGTCAAGTAGGCTGAGCTGACCATCCAGGGAGCACCAGGGATCCTCCAGTCTCAACCTCCCCAGCATTGGGAGCCAGCTGATGGCTGCTCATTCTTTTAGTCCCAGCACTCAGGAGGCAGAGGCAGGTGGATCTCTGAGTTCAAGGCCAGCCAGATCTTCAGAGTGAGTTCCAGGACAACCAAGGGCTACACAGAGAAACCGTGTCTTGGGAGGAAAAAAAAAAGTGTACTAGGGCTGGAGAGATGGTTCAGTAGTTAGAGCACTGACTGCTTCTGCAGAGAGCCTGGGATCAATTCCAGCACATGGCAGCTCAGAACCACCTCTAACTCCAGTCCCGGGGTGGGGGGGGGGAAGGGAGTGTCTGACATCCTCTTCTGGACATACATGGGCAACATTCATACATGCAGATAGTCATACACATAAATATAAAATAAATCTTTAAAAAAGCTTGCCTGTGGTTGTGTTGTTGTTTTGGTATGTTTAGTATGGTTTGTTGTTCTTTTTGTTTTGTTTTTAAACACTGGTTCTGGGGATCAAATTCAGGTTGTCATGCTTGTACAGCCAGCATCCTTAGAAACCGAGCCACCACCCCCCTGCCCCCCAGATTTGCTTTTGAGACAGGCTCTCACTCTTTCTGTACTCTGGACAGCCCTTGAACTCATCCTCCTGCCTCAGACTCCTAAGTGCTCAGCTGACATGTGTGAACCACCACACCTGTTTAAAATGTGTTTTGTTGCCCCCCCCCCAAAAAAAATCAGCTAAAGCCACATGACCACAGACCCTTCCCATACTGGATGGAAGCCAGGGGCTGGGAGGCTGAGAGGGTCCCTAGCCCACCCATGCCCACCACTCGCTCACTCACTCACCGAGCTCCCCGCCGGCCACAGAGAAATCATTGTCTATAATGACCCACTTAAGGATCTTGGCGCCCTCTGAGGGTGCTTCCTCGTTCACATCCTTGATGCCCTGGCTGATGAATTCTGTAACCAAAGGGTCACGGTCATATAGGACATCTGCCAACCAAGTGGACTGGCTCTTCAGCTTCCGACAGCAAGCCACGACCTCGCTGGTCAGGGTACTCCGAGCCTCTCCAGTCTCTGGGTTGATCTGACACTGTGGAGGGGGACAGAGTTGGTGTTTTGTGACCACCACCCCCCCCTTTCAGGGGCCATACCCATGACAACCCTGGGATTCTCCAGGCTCCAGGTGCCAGAGTGTCAAAAAGCCCTGCTGGTCTCCCTGGTGAGGGGCAGGGCCCTGTAATACAGGCATCCTGGAGTTGAGTGCCCCCTTCCACCATGTGGGTCCTGGCAGGCTTAGCAGCAAATACCCTTATCCACAGAGCCATCCCACAGGCCAGCTCTCTCCGCTCCCCAGAGCCTGTCTTGTCCTCAGGCAGACTGTGGTTGATAGCCTCAGCTTGGTACATTGATGTCAATGGCCCTGTGTCCACACTTTGAGGGCCACTGTCTACAGGGAAAATTCTAGACCAGCCAACACGGTCAACCACTCTGCACCCCTCCCCAGAACCAACAATGAGAGCTGGGTCATGACTCCAAAGGAAAGCTGCCTCAGAGCACATCTTCAGTGTCAATGGACCAGGATCTAGACTCATCATGGAAACACACTGCTAGTGAGTGTCTGCGTTTCCAGAGAAACTGAACAGAGATGAAAGACGCCCACAAGCAAGGCTGGTGATGTGGCTCAGTGGATGAAGGCCTCAAAAGCATGAGGAGATGAGTTTCACCCCGGAAACCCAGTCCACAAAGCCATCCTCTGATTTTCACACCAGTGTGTGTACATGAACACAGATACCCATAATAATAATTTAAAAAAATTTCAGCCAGGCATGGTGGTTCACGCCTTTATTCCCAGCACTTGGGAGACAGAGACATGTGGATCTCTGCGAGTTCAAGGCCAGCCAGGTCTACAGAGTGAATTCCAGGACAGCAAAGGCTCTGTAGAGAAATCCTGTCTCACAGTAACAAAAACAACTTCCTTAAATTGCCTTGAGAGTGTGTGTGGCTGTGTATCTGTGTACATGTTCATGTGTGCACGATGCCTGGAGGTCAGAGGTCAGCCTTGGTGGTCAGCACTGTCCACCTTTATAATTAGAGGCAGGGTCTCTCACTGGGGTGTTGCTCACTGGTCTTCGCTCCCCAGTGCTGGGGATTATAACATGTCCTCCATCCTGCCCAGATTTACACATGTGTTCTGGGGCCCACACTTAGGTTCTTATTATTGCATAGCAAGTGCTTTATCTGGGAGCTGTCTCCTCTGGTCCTTAAATTGCTTCCGATTAGGTATTTAGTCATAGTGACCAAACAAACAAGCAAAAAACCCAACAACAACAACAAAAGCTGGATGTTTAATCCCAGCACTCGAGAGGCAGAGGCAGGAGGATCTCTGTAAGTTTGAGACCAGCCTGGTCTACAAAGCGAGTCCAGGACAGCCAAGGCTACACAGAGAAACCCTATCTCGAAAACAACAACAAAAACCCAACAAGATACTGAATTAGTCGCGTGGAGCCCGTCCTCCTTCCAAACTGTCAGGGTCTTGCTCTGGGGGGAGCCCCTGGGTACCTTCAATGTGAGGAGGGCGCACAGGAACGGGGCGTCCTGGCCCACCAGCATTGCATAGCGCACAATGGGGATGCGTGTCCTTACACGCTCCTCGATGGGACTCGGGTTGACCACCTCACCTGAGCTCAGGGTGATCATATCTGTAGCAGCAAAGAGAGGTGTTTTTAAAAGTCATTTCATTCCACTTCTAAGGGGCGGGGTTGGGGCCAGCCCCAAGCCTGCTGTGCAGTGCGCATTCCTCACCATCGATGTCCCCCAGGATATAGAGGAACCTGTCGAAATCCAAGAAGCCCAGGTCGTGCGTGTGCAGCCAGCCATAGCTGTCTGTTTCCTTCTCTGTGTTCTCCTTGTCATTGAGATACCCCATGAATATATGACGGCCCCAGATACACAAATTCCCGACTCCATCTTGGTTCTGCTTTTCCAGCTTTGTGTGGGTGCTGGGAAACGGCTTCCCACAGCTGTGGGCATGGAGGATTTCAAGAGCTGGGCTGGCATGCTCCCCATCAGGGCACAAGATACCCCTTGAGGTGCCTGCCATGGCACAGGGCCTGTGTGTGCCCCCCCCCCCCGCTCTGTCACTGTCCCCCAGTCAGAACAAGGCAGTGTGTGGGGGGGAATATAAAATATAATTAAGGTTAAGGCCCCCAAAGTGCAGTCAGGAGAGACGGGCACATGTCACACTTGCCTTCCATTCACCTCTCTCTACTGGGGGGGGGGCGGGGGCGGCATCTTAAACAATCAGAATGGATTTGCAGCATTAGGATTCAGCCCAAGGCTGGGTGTGATAGCACATTCCTGTCATTTCAGTGCTTGGGAAGCTGAAGCAGGGGGATTGCTACAAGTGTGAAGCTAACTGTAGCTGCACAGGGAGATTCTTGTTTCATAAAATAAAATGCAACAAAGTTGGGTAGGTGACACAGCCCTTAGGAGGCAGAGGCAGGCAGATCTTTTAATTTGAGGTGACCAGCCTGGTCTACAGAGGGAGGTCTAGGACAGCCAAGGATGCATAATGAGACCATCTCAAAAAACAACACACACACACACACACACACACACACACACACACACACACACACTCACATATGGGCGCAGGCAAATGACACTGGCTGACCTGGCTGATCCTGGCCTTTAAAACTGCTGTGCCTTACCGAATGTCCAGTGCACACTCTGAAGCAATATCCACAGAACCCCGTCTGCCAGTCTGTTACCAGACTCACTCTGAGGGAGGCTGCCCACCATGTGTGAGTGCCCTTGCTTGATACTTGAAGGAGCCTGAGTCCCACCTCCACCCACACCCCAGTCCTGCACCACAGCGAGAAATGGTCTGAGAAAGGAGCTACAAATGTGAAAAAAAAAAAAAAAAGCCCAGCCCACGAGGCTCAGCGGTCCTCTGTTTTGGAGTGGCCCAAATCCAGAGGATACCTGGCCTGCACTCCCCCAGGAAGGATGTGGGAGACAGAGGCCGGTTCAGACCCACCTCTGGAGCCGGAAGGTCTGGAGGTTGGACAGAGAGTGCAGTCCCGTGCACTCCGACAAGCCGTACAGCTCCATGATAGGGATATCCAGGCTGAGGAAGAAATCCATCGTGGCCCTCGGCAGCCCCTGGCCCACGCTTAGAAACTGCTGGCAATGGTTGAGACCTAGGAACTTCCTAGCGGGATCGAAGGTCAGTCGTTTGGCCAGGCCAAAGCACAGCGGCTGGTGGATCTGCCTTTAGAAGCGGAGCCATAGAAGCCAGGGTCCTAGGGTCCTGGCTGCTGTCCCAGGGTCCCCGTCCCCGCGTCCCATCCCAGTGCCCGTCATACCCGAGTATCCGCCTCTTGTTGGTGCTCAGGCCCATGCGCATGGCCCAGCGGTCAATCCTCCTGCGGAAGGCGGAGGAGTCCAGGTGTTTGGTCTTCAGACTGTCCAGCATGCGGTCCCACACCCACTGGATGCCGCAGAACGTGGTGGGCTGGACTTCGCGGAGCATCTCCATCAGGAAGCCCTGAATGGGGCGGGATGGGGCGCTGGGGGACCCCCGTGCACACCAGGGTCATGAGGCGGGAAGCTTCAGCCCAGGGACCAGGATGGGGCCAAGGACAGCACAGGTGACAGGCAGAGCCACGCCAGCAGAGGCCCCTGCATCCGAGTAGGGGTGAGAAGCAGAAAGCCTGGCAAAGGCTGGGCGACGGGGATGGGGCCGCATCCCTCCCCCTACCCTTCTCTCATATGGCCTTGGACCTCTCTTCCGAGACACTAGCTAGCTCACGCCTGCCACAGATGGGGAAACAGGCCCGGAGACAGAGAAGGTTAGGCGTTGGCGGGGAAGAGAGCAGGGTGAGGATTCCCACCTCATCCCAGTTTCCCTGCTCCCCGCCTCTCCCTTTGCTGCCCACATAGGGGCCATGGTCACTCTTATCCCCAGCGCTCACCGTGCCAGGGGCTCGTGGTAGCCCACTCCACTTCAGTGCCTCTATTGAGGGGAAGTAAACTGTCCCCGCCACGGATATGGCTACCCACATGTCCAAGATCTGGATCGCCGCGAAGCAGAGCGGCAGGTAGCTCACAAGGACCTCCTGGCCATCAGGCGGGCACTTGTACCTGAGGTTCTGAATGGTGGCTGCCGTGGTCCATGTGATCTGAAAGACATCTCGCTAAGTCAAGCCTAGGTTCTTCATTCCAAGAGTGGCCAGGCTGGTCCAGCCCCTCGGAGAGGGCCACTTACGTTGTCATGGCTAAGCATTATGGCCTTTGGGATCCCCGTGGTGTTCTGATTGTATACCAAAGTACAGCACTGGTTAGGCTTCTGCGAGTCGATGATTTTGTCCAGTGTTTCATCCGGGATGCCGTCCGCAAGGTCCAGGAACCCTTTCCACTGCAGAAAGATTGGCCAGTGGGCATTGGGGGAGAAGATGCTATTATTCCCGGACACTCTCCCAGCCCACCCACCTCAGTAGGGACACACTAAAGAATCCCACTTCTAGCCAGTCGCAGTAGCGCAAGCCTTTTAATCCCAGCACTCAGGGAGGTAGAGGCAGGTGAATCGTTGTGAGTTCAAGGCCAAGCCTGCCCTCCAAAGCGAGTGGAGAACAGCCAAGGCAGTGGGAGAAAACCCCACTCTGGAGTTCTCTGGACTCTCAACGTCACCCAGCACTGGGTGCTAGCCTCAGTCTCCAGGCCTGTGGCTGGCTGTCCCTCCCTCCCTCCCCTGTTTGGACATACCGAGTATAGATTTGGCTGCACTTCCTGGATGTCCTCTTTGTACTGTATGATGGCCTTGAGATGCTTCAGGTAACCCTGGATCTGCAGGATACCATGGGGTCAACACAGGTATGGATGGGGACTCCCCGAGATCCTGAGCCCCTGGACCAGGAATTGCCCTCAGACACAGGAGGAGGGACTCCCTACGGCTCTCTTTGTTTTCTTGATTAGGGAGGTGGGGGTCTTGAGATGGGGTCTCCTGTAACCCAGGCTGGACTCAAACTCACTATGTAGTTGAAAGTGACTTAGAACTCCTGGCAGGCCCTGCTGCCACAGACCATTTTGAGGTGCCTGGGATGGAACCCAAGGCTCCATCCATGCTGGATGGGTTCTCTGCCCACTGAGCTCAGACCCAGTGTTTTTTTTTTTTTTAAATACATATTTACTTTCATCTTTTTAGTTTTATGTATATGCCTGCATATCTGTATTTGCAATGTGGAGGCCAGCATCAACCTCCCTGGAACTGGAGTTACAGGTGGCCGTGAGCCACTGTGTGGGTGCTGGGAACCCAGCCTGGGTCTTCTGCAAGAGCAGCAAGCAGGACTCTACAAATGTTCCTAACCGCTGAGCCATCTCTTCAGTCCCTGCCCCAGTGTTCTTATCGTGTGAAAATAACACAATTATTCCATTTTAAACCATTTGAATTTTCTATTTCATGGTGTGGAGCCTCACGTGTGCCAGGCAGGTGCACTCCACTGCTAAAAACGCACACACCCCATCTCTCAATCTTCTTTCTTTCTTTTAAAAAAATGTCTTCTAATGATGTTTTGTTTTGTTTTGTTTTGTTTTTTTGGGTTTTAAAAAAAAGATTTATTTATTTATTTATTTATTTATTATGTATACAGTGCTCTGTCTGCATGTACACCTGCAGGCCAGAAGGGGGCACCAGATCTCACTATAGATGGTTGTGAGCCACCAGGTATGTTGTTGCTCGGAATTGAACTCAGGACCTCTGCAAGAGCAGTCGGTGCTCTTAACCTCTGAACTATCTCTCCAGCTCCTCCCCCCATTTCTTACTACACATTTATTTTTGGTGTGTGCATGTGCGTGTGTGTGAAGTGCAGGTATGGGCCTCTCAGACCCCACTAACCCAAGAGTGTCCCAGATGCACAGACACCACAGCCTCTCACCTGGTTAACCTTCTGCAGCTGTTTTTCATTATCCACCACGAAGATGTCCATTTTTGAGGTCTCGGCAATGATCTGGCAGGTTTTCGGAGTGTTGGTAGACAAGATGCCCACAGAGATGCCGCTGGAAGCAGAAACCAGGAGCTGAAGACACTGAGTGATGACTTTGGGGGAACTGTGGGTTCTTGGAGTTTTCACACTCTGTTGGAAGGTGGGACTCGGGGAAACGCCCCCCTTCAAAGCTCCTCTCAAATGTTCTACATGAGTGCAAGGAGGGCTTGGTGCTAGGGTATGGAAAGAAATAAGGAAGTATTCCTAAATGAAGGGGCGTAAGTGCTGGGCTCCGTGGGATGTATATGAGTTTGATGGGTGCAGAGACCATCTGGAAGGGAGAAATGAACATGCTAAGGGCTGAGTCACTGAAAAACTTTGTTGAAAACTGAACTGTAGTGTGAGGGCCCTGAATGCCAAGAACCCAACTGGCTTCTACAGAGGCAAGACCTAGAGACACTTGGAGGACAGGCCAGCTGCCTCTTACCCTGCCATGATGGCTCCAATGCTGGCAATCACCCACTCCACAGAGTTGATGCCCATGATCCCCACACCATGGAAGCGTTCCAGGCCCACCTGAGGAAGGAAACACCCTCGTGAGACCCAAGGGACTCAGTTGCCCTTACCCTGACCTCATAGGAGTCTTCAGCTGAGAAACTCAGTCTCCTCCGGTCCATTTGTCCTGCAGCCACAGGTGCCACATAGTAGTAACGCTGAGAGGGCACTGCCACCACACGCTTCTGTTATCCATCCATCTGTGTGCTAATCACCGTCCACCCGCTCACCTACCCTAACACCCATCTACCCTCCTGCCCATGCACCAACTCATCCACTCATCCACCCACCCACCTGCCCATCCACCTATGCATCCATCTACCCACCCATCCACCTGTTTATCAATCCATCCACCCATCTATCCATCCATCCATCAATCTACCCACCCACCCATCCATGCATCCATCCACCCATCCACCCACCCACCCATCCACCCATTCATCCACCTACCCACCCATCCATCTACCCATCCATCCATCCACCCATCCATCCATCCATCCATCTGTCCACACATGGTCCACCACATGTGTGCTCCACCACGCCAGGCTTGCATCCTTTGCACAGAACATGTCCTGTAGCCTGCAGCTTTTGCATGGCCTGTGCCTTTGGCTTGGGGTGTTCCTCCTTAGTTTTCCTGAGAGCACCTTCCTCCACTTGGTTGAAATTTTACTGTCTGTGAACCTATCCTTGGCCACCATGCTTTAAAAGTTCACCTCCTACCTCTGCCTCTTTCTCTCTCCCTTTCTTTAACATGCTGACCCCTGACCTTACTTACTAGGCTGGCTGGACAAGTCACTTCAAGTTTCTTTTATTCCCTTCCATAGTCAAAGATGGCCCTTTAAAAAAGTCATTTATGCCAGGCGTGGTGGCACATGCCTTTAATCCCAGCACTCAGGAGGCAGAGACAGGCTGATTACTGTGAGTTCAAGGCCAGCCTGGTCTACAAAGTGAGTCCAGGACAGCTAAGACTACACAGAGAAACCCTGTCTCAAAAAAAAAAAACAAACAAAAAAATAATAAAATAAATAAAAATTCATTTATTCAACAAACACCAGGCAGGACAGTAGCTTCTCATGAAACTGACTAACAAAGATGCCATCATGACACCAGGTGCCATGCAAAAGTTATGACCTGAGCTCCAGTCCTCAGTCAAATGTGGTGCGTGCCTGTATTCCCAGTGATAAGAGCAGGGACAGGGGTGCCTCAAACTCACTGACTAGCTGGCATAGCCAACTGAAGAACTCCAGGTCAACAGGGGACCATGTCTCAGCAATAAGGTGGAAAACAATCGGGGGAGAAACACCTGGAAGATGCCAGAGATTAATCTTGGCCTCCGCATACGTGTGCGCCCGTCCCATCCCCACAGGAGCATGCCTACTCACAGTGAGAGTGAAACCCACACTCCAGTCTGTAACCCAGGTGCCCATGAAGTCCTCAGAGGTGACTTGTGGGCTGGGTCCTACCATCTTCAGTATGTGTATGTTTTATATTAACTGTAACTATAAAAAGGGACCGGAGGGCTGGAGAGATGGCTCAGGGATTAAGAGCACTGGCTGCTTTTCCAGAGGTTCTGAGTTCAAATCCCAGCAACCACATGGTGGCTCACAACCATCTATAATGAGATCTGGTGCCCTCTTCTGGCGTGCAGGTGCTTGTGCAGGTGGAACATTGTATAATAAAAACATTTTTTTAAAAAAAAAGGGGACGGGAGAGACTGCTAAGAGCAGATAATGTCTTGCAGTAAACCAAAGTTTGGTTTCCAGCGACTGTATCTGCCAGCTCAACCTGCTGTAACTCCAGGTTCTGGGGATCCAGTGACCTCTTCTGGCCTCCGTGGGCACTGCACACACCCATACACCCACACACATAATTAAAAATAAACAGTAGAACTTTTTTTTTTTTGACACAGAGGTTCACTTTGTAAACCGGGCTAGGCTCAAAGTCACACAGCCTCTGCCTCCTGAGAGCTAGGATTAAAGGTATGTGCCACCATACCTGGCCACATTAAAACATTTTAAAGCCTAGTCTACAAATTGAGTCCAGGACAGCCAAGACTACAAAGAAACCCTGTCTTGAAGAAAAAAAATTAAAAAAAAAACCAGTAAATGATAAATAATTTAACCAACTGGGCACGGAGGTACACGCCTTTAATCCCAGCACTCGGGAGGCAGAGACAGGTGGATCACTATGAGTTCAGGGCTAGCCTGATCTACAAAGCGAGTCCAGGACAGCCAAGGCTACACAGAGAAACCCTGTCTTGAAAAACTTAAAAGAAAATTATAGCACTAATATATAAATGCATTAGATATAAATTTCAATATCCTTGAACACATACTTATGATGACTCATACAGCATGCATTATACATGTAATACATTTGGCATGGGGTTTTATATTTGCATGCATATGTAGTTAAAGATATGTATACTTTTGATTTTTTAAAAATATACTTTGGGCAGGTGTTTTGCCTACATGTGTGCCTGTGCACCATGTGCCTGACTGATGTCTACAGAGGCCACAGAGGGCTGTCAGCTGGAGTTACAGACAACTGTGAGCCACTCATGGGTACTGGGAGTCAAACCCTGTTCCTCTGCAAGAGCAGCCAGTGTTCTAACCACTGTGCCACATCTCCAGCCCCTCTCTGTATGTATTGCATACAGGAAAGCATACATTATGCACACAGCACATGTCATGTGTGAAAGCTTTCATATTTATGAATATGCACATTCTAGATTTCAACATGCATATATTTAAGTGTATAATATAACATAGGGCTGGGCATGGTGGCGCACACCTTTAATCCCAGCACTTGGGAGGCAGAGGCAGGCAGATCACTGCGATTTTGAGGGTAGCCTGGTCTACAAAGCGAGTCCAGGGCAACCAAGGCTACACAGAGAAACACTGTCTTGAAAAACAAAGCAAAAACAAACAAACAAAAAAACCTAAGTGTCTAATACAACATAGTATATATGACGCGCCTAATACAGCCTAGTATGATTACGCATATACAAGATTAAAAGACAGAAAATATGTGTAGTACAGAAACAAAGTATCGTCAATTAATGCACATTTGATATGCAGAATGAATCTTGTACATGGGGAAACTGAGGCTCAGAGTGGTAAATAATTCACATGACTGATGGTGGCAAATGAGCAACCAGAAGTGGATGGAGCGCAAACAGTAGTGAGGTCTCTCTGGTCCATAAAACACAGCTGCACTGGAAGGGCGCACAGGCTCAGGAGAGGGGTGTGGCACACTTGCGCATGCGCAGGAGCAGTACCTGGAGGAAGGCCTTGGCTGCGCGCCTGCAGGCTTCGTAGTACTCGACGTAGGTGAGCAGCTGCCAGCTCTTCTTGTACTTGGAGCCGATCGCCAGGTAGTGCGCGTACTTGGTGGCCGCGCTCATGATCATGTCAGGTACTGTGATTGGAGGTTCGTTATTTGTCTTCTTGCTCATGCGCAGCTGCACCTCACCATCGCTCTCTGAGGTCCAGTAGCCGGTGCTTGCTGCAGGATCAGAGATCACTCCATGGGATGGGAGGAGGGATGGGGTCCCCGGAAGGATGGTGAGTCACTGTCCCCGGTACAGGACGACGGGGGTGGGGAGATGGGTCACACAGGTCATTCCTCCCCTGGCCGCCCCTCCCCGTGAGGATTGGAGGAAGAACAAGGGAATCATTGTCACTGTCCCAGGTGGACAAGACCTGGATGGTTGGACACATGATCTCCCCAGGAAGGGTCACATGGCCACAGGGACCAAGCTTCCCCTGTGCAGAACCTCCCTCTGCTCGGATTGGCCGCCCACCCTCTGGGGCCAGGGCTCCTCTGCTACCTGCCCCAGAAAGTGTGCCTGGAATGACAGGCCTCCCTAGGACCCTATGGTGGCCTCTCCCAGCGCACAGGGCGGGGGCGGAGGGCGGGGGGGCGGGGGGGGGGGGGGGGGGGGGGGGGGGGGGGGGGGGGGGGGGGTGGCGGGGGAGGCGCTCCTACCTGTGACTAATTCCTCCGGGTTCTGAGAGGAGTCTTTTCCTACTGCCTTCTTCGATATTTTGCTGTGAATTTTAGTCTTCAAGGTGGCTCTTGATTTCAGGACAGACATGAAGGCCCCGGGGGCATCTTGTTCCTTAGAGTCAGACATCCTCTCGACAGAGACTGGCCACACACAGTTACAGGGGACCAAGGGTCAAGTGCACAGGGTAGGGCGCCTGCCTCTTCGCAGGGTGCAGCAGACGGTGGTGGATTCGGTGGTGGATTCGGCCAGGCACTGATAGGAATCTCTTAGACCAGGGGGCAGGGGGATGCTAGCAATGGGTGCTGGCAGAGAAGATAGACGAAGATGGATGTTAGTGAGGACATTTCCTGCACGTGTGGGGCATGCGGACTCCTGGGGGCCAGAGGCAGGCAGCGAGCATCTTCCTTAGTCACATTCCACCTGTACACCGAGCTTGCCTAGTGCCTAAGCCTGCCTCCAGGGAGCCACAGGAAGTCCACACCCAGCTTCTATGTCGGGGTGGGGACTGAACACAGGCTCAGTGCTGTGTGCTGCTCAAGGGTAGCCTTGAGATGCTGGAGATGTGCATAGAAAGGACAGGAGAAGGAAGGAGAAAAGAATAGGGTTTTCATAGGTGGCGCACCTTTTATCCCAGCACTCAGGAGACAGAGGCAGGCGGATCGCTGTGAGTTCGAGGCCAGCCTGGTCTACAAAGTGAGTCTAGGACAGCCAAGGCTACACAGAGAAACCCTGTCTTAAAAAACCAAAAAAAAAAAAAAAAAAGAATAGGGTTTGCCAGTACCTTTCTTTCTCGCCCAGCTGACTGCTGCCAGGCATTCCCTGGCATGGGGTGTATACAGTCTTCAGCCCACTCTCCTCCATGGGCTGCCACTCCTTTCTCATTCGGTAGGGCAAATGTCCAGCTCTGTCACCACCTCCCGCTCTAGCCGCAGAGGGACACGCAGCCCCTCAGACTGGACGCTCTCCAGAACATTCCCTTCTAACAGTCCGTGTGCAGCCCTTGTGACATCATTGTGTTCCATGAGCCAGGGCCGTGATGGCTGTGTGGCCCACACTGCCTTTTTTTTTTTTTTTTCCTGAGACAGGATTTCTCTGTGTAGCCTTGACTGCCCTGGACCCTGGACTCACTTTGTAGACCAGGCTGGCCTCGAACTCACAGTGATCCGCCTGCCTCTGCCTCCCGAGTGCTGGGATTAAAGGCGTGCGCCACCACGCCCGGCCCCACACTGCCCATTTTGCAAGAGGCTAGCTTTAGGGGACAAGGACAGATGAGGCAGAAGCAATCCTGCCTAAGTCCCACCAGCCAGGGCACTCCCAAGGCACTGGTCCCCAAAGAGCTAGTGGCAAAGTTCTGGGCTCTGACCTGGTGGCTGGAGAGACTCCAGTGTCCCAAGGGCAGTTGGCCCACATAAGACCCTGTGTCAAAAAACTAAGCATAGAGTGATCATGAGATCTGGAGTCCCCCTCCTGGGCATGGGCCACAAACTATTTGAAAAAGAGACTTGGAGATGTCACATAATCACATCCACACTAGGGCAGCGGCTCCTAGCCCACGTTCACTGACCGTTGTGGGAGGGAGGGGAGGGTGTGGGCTCTCCGGTCTGAGAGAGGGCATTCTAATAGGACCCCCACCCGAATCCAGAGGAACTGTGATGACGCCCTGCTCCAATGAAATATGCCCGACGAAGCCGCACACCACAGGGCTCCTCTTGCAGGCCCCTAGAACAAGTCACCGAGAGAGGAAGTGGATGGTGGGTCCCTGGGAGGGGAGGGGGAATGGGAGGGAGGAAGACTTTAGAAGGTTCTGGAGCCTGACGGTGATGATGACTGCACAGGGTGAATGCGTGTTTTATTTGAGGCACAGGGTCTCATTTAGCCTAGGCTACATTTGAACTCCGCATGTAGCCGAGGACGACCTTGACCTTTTGGTCCTCCTGCACCCACCTTTCCCCAGGGTTGGGATGACAGACATGTGCCACCATGCTCAACTCATGTGATGCTTGCGACGGGATCTGGGACCTTGTGCGTGCTATTTGCATACTACCCACAAGGCTGCAGCTCCAGACCACAATGGTAGCTTTTGATGTGTTGGGTTTTTTGTTTGTTTGGTTGGTTGGTTGATTGGTTGGTTGGTTTGGTTTTAGGATTCTCCATGGGTAATGGAATGGCCCCGTCTGATTTCACTTCTATTTCTAGCCTGTAAAAAACAAACACCTCACAAGCACATACAAACATATGAATGAGTGGGTGAGTGAATCAATGATTGACCGGGTGAATGGGTAGATAACTATATACACTGGTGAGTGGATGAAAGATGTGTGCACGAGTGAGTGAGTGAGTGATGGGTGATGGGTGAGGGGGCCCACGATCCCCTTCCCTGGAAGCACTTTTCTCCTGAGGCTAGGTGCAGGGGAGGATAGCCAGTGATGTCACAAGGGGTTGACTGAGCAGAAGGTTCCAGAAGGCCGAATGGAGTAGAAGTTCTGTTGGGTAGGAAACCCATCTGCCTTCCTTCCTCCCTCCACCATCACCACCATCACCATCACCCTGGTCAGTCTGAGGGGGTGACCAGAGCAAGAAGGGACAAGCATACATTCAGGCATCCAGAACAACTCACCGATGACCAACTCTGTGCAAGGAGAAATACCTCAGTGATCAGATGTTTCCATTTGTGACACAGGGCCACATCGGCCAGAGCGCCACCTTGTGAAGAGAGATGCTTGGTAAGGTTCCCCGAGAGCATCCCCTGCGTGGGGCACACTTAGAGAAAGCTGGGGGTTTAGTTTCCTCCCTGTAGAGGCAAGATGGCTTTGAACGCCTGACCCTCCTGTACTTGCTGAAGTAAACGTGAGGGCTTGAGCTCAGGTTTCTAGACCCACATAAAAGCTGAACACAGTAGGGCCCTTCTGCAGCCACAGTGCCTGCAGAACTTGCTGTCAAACAACAGACACCCCAAGTCAAACCAAGGTGACTGGCCAGGGCCACCCCGAGCTCCACATGGTGCTGTGGCAATGTGCATTGTTTGGGTTCTACAGTGTCTGTTGCATGCAGAGGATGTTGTATACGTATGTGAAAGTCAGAGGTCATCATAAAACCAGGAGCTTGCTGAGTGGGTCAGATGGCTGCCAGTGAACTCCAGCAATCCCCTGCCTCTGCCTCTCCAGAGCTGGGAGTACAGGTGCACACACCAACACACCTGGGATTTTTCGTGGGTGTGGGTGATTAAAGCTCCAATCCCTGTGCTTGCACAGGACACGATTACCCATAGAACCATCCCCCCAACCCTTGCGTTTGAACTATGTTTGTTTTGTTTTGAGACAGGGTCTCACTGTGTAGCCCTGGCTGACCTGGAACTCTGTATGTAGCTTCGGCTTGGCTCGAACTCACCATGCTCCATGTGCTTCCTCCTTTTGAGGGATGGATTAGAGGCTTGCCCCACCACACGCAGCCTGCTTATGATATTCTTAACTTTGTGGAAAATGAAAATGTGTGGTTTTTTTTTTTTTTTTTGAGAACTTATTTTTTGCTCAGCTTCCCTCAACTCTGAGATGACAGCCCTCCAGAGAGCAGTGGTGATGACACGCACCCTATGCCTAGCTACAGACTTTTAAAAATTACTTTATTAACCAGGCGTGGTGGCGCATGCCTTCAATCCCAGCACTCGGTGCAGGGGTCGGGGGGTGGGGGGTGGGAGGTGGGGAGGTGGGGGTGGCAAGGGAGCAGAAGCAGGCAGATCACTGTGAGTTTGAGGCCAGCCTGGTCTACAAAGTGAGTCTAGGCCACCCAAGGCTACACAGAGAAACCCTGTCTTGAAAAACCAAAAAAAAAAAAAAAAAAAAAAAAAATATTTATTATTATTGTATCTGTGCCTGTGTGGGGGTGGGGGTGGGGTGGTCATAGAACAACTTGGGGCAGTCAGTTCTTCCTTATCGTGTGGGTCCAAAGGATTGCACTCAGGTCATCAGACTTGACACTGAGTGCCTTTACCTACAAGCTGTCTTGTCTGGCCCAATAATGATTTCAAAAAAGAAAAGAAAAGAGGGATGGAAGGAACAGAGGGGGAGGAGAGAGGACAGAGAAGTCTCTGTTAAAACCTCACCATTGAACGCCCTCAGCAGGGGACGGAAGCTGAGCCCTCCAATGTTCTAGCCAAACTTGTTTGTTTCCTTCTTGGTTCATCACCTGGCCGTGCAGCACTGTGACGAATGCTTCTTGTGACCCTGCAAAGGCTAAAAAGCCCCAATGGCTCAGGAGAAGAAGGCGGAGGAGCAGGAGAGGATCGCGGATGCCACCCCAGGTCTGTGATGGCCAGGGAGCACCGTGGGGAGAGGGCGGACACCTCTTGTCTTGGCTGAGCATGCCTGACCTTCCGGCTGTTATGTTCTTCCTGAGTATGACGTAGCAAGTGGTCAGCAGATTGGGGTCTGGTCACTTAGGTCACAGGTGACAACTAAGGGTCAGGGGGCACAGCACAAGTCACTTGCCATTTGGGAAGCTCATTTGCATATTACCTAGTTTCTGCTGCTGTGATAAAACATCCTGACAAAGCTGACCTTCGGGGGGGGAAGGGTTTACCAGCTCCCCATCCCATGGTACCACCCGCTGTGACTGGGAGTCAGGCAAGAGCTTGAAGCGACTGGTCACATGACATCTACAGCCATGAGCAGAGAGAGCTTGCTGTACATGCCAGCTTTCAGCTCAGCTGCTCTGCCCACTCCGGATATGGTCCAGGGTGTGTGATGGGAACGGTGTGACCCACCTCTGTTCGCACACCCTGGGCATGCTGTAGGATGCTCAATCTAGACAGTTCCTCACTGAGACTTCTCTTTTAGGTGATTCTAAATAGTGTCAGTTGACAACACTAACCACACAAGGCCAGGCGTGGTGTCCCATGCCTTTAATCCCAGCACTCAGGAGGCAGGCAGGTGGATCTCTGTGAGTTCGAGGCCAGCTTGGTTAACAAAATGAGTCCAGGACAGCCAAGGTTATGTAGAGAAACCCTGTCTCAAAAAACCAAACCAAAACAAAACAAAACAAAAGCTGGGCGATGGTGGCTCGTGCCTTTAATCCCAGGATTTGGGAGGCAGAGGCAGGAGGATTGCTGGGAGTTCGAGGCCAGCCTGGTCTACCGAGTGAGTCCAGGACAGCCAAGGATACACAGAGAAACCCTGTCTCAAAAAAACAAAAAACCCAAAAAACAAAAAACAAAACACCAAACAAACAAGCAAAAACCAACTAACCACACAAACACTTTTTTTAAAAAAGATGTTACGCTGGGCACAGTAGCTCATGCCTTTAATCCCAACACTCAGAGAGGCAGAAGCAGGCGGAGCTCTGTGAGTTTGAGACCAGCCTGGTCTCCAGAACTATCAAGGCTACCCAGAGAAATCCTGTCTCGAAAACAGAAAAAAAGAAAAGAAAAGGATTTTATGGGGATGGAGAGATGGCTCAGTGGTACACACATACACACATATGTACACACATAGGCACACTCATTCACACAGACATACACAGATACAAATATACACACAGAAGCACATGATTACTGTACATACAGAAACATACTCATGAACATCAAAACATGTATGCACATGCAAACGTACACATGCATACATACACACTCACATACACATGCACACATACACACTCATGTACGCATGCACATATACACATGCACACATACACATTCACATACACACTCACATACACACACATACACATGCACACATACACACTCATGTACACATGCACATATACACATGTACACATGCACACATACACACTCACACACATACACACTCACATACACACACACATACACACTCACATACACACACACACATACACACTCACAAGTACTTTTGGTTCTGCGGTGCTTTTCCTGGAGACACCTGAACAAACAAACTTTCTTCACCCCTATTGTGTGACAAGAAAGGCTCCCTGGAGAGATGCAAAACATTTTTCCAATCTCCTCAGGTAGGGAAACCACAGCAGACCAAAGTGTGGACACCAGCAAAGTCCAGCATGGCAAACCAATAAGTTTTATTGGGGTCGCAGACAGGCATATGAGTGAGGAGTCACTGACAGGAGCAGAAAGGACTCAGAGACAGCTGCATCACCAGGACATGAGTGACAGCTCAGAAAGCTGGGAACCGGGAGCCCGGTGCACAGTCAGGCTGGAGAGCGTTCTCGCAGGCAGCTTGGCTTCTCTGAGAGTGTCTTCGCAGTCCTTACAACTTAGATTCACCTGGGGAGCATATCGCTGTGACAAACACCATGACCGAAAGCAACTCGGGGGAGGAAAGGGTTTATTTAACCGTACAGCTCACCGTCCACCATCCCGGGAAATGAGGGCAGGGACTCAAGCCAAGGCCCTGGAGGAGTGCTGCCTACTGACTTGCTTCCCCTGGCTTGTTCAGCCTGTCTTTCTTATGCCTTGCAGGACCGCCTGCCGAGGGCAGCACCACACCCAATGGGCTGGGTCCTCCTATGCCTGTCTAGAAACTTGTTGTTGGTTTGTTGGTTTTGTATTGTTTTGTTTTTTGAGAGAGGGTTTCTCTGTGTAACTCTGGCTGTCCTGGACTCACTTGGCATCCCGAGTGCTGGGATTACAGGCTTGCACCACCGCACAGGCTAATCAGAACAATTGCAGCCCCGTCCAGCACCAGCCTTCACTGCAGCAGGGAGCTTCCTGGCACTCGTTTTCTCCTCACGCTGTACTTTCTGAAATCCTTTCTGCCTCTGTTGCTCTTTTTCATTGTTAACCTGCATGAGAGTGAAAGCGATAGCCACAAGACAGAGCCAACGTCGCGCTTAAAACATCCTGCAACAAACGAGGTGTGGTGGCATACGTTTTTAATCCCAGCACTTGGGAGGCAGAGGCAGGCGGATTGCTGTGAGTTCGAGGCCAGCCTGGTCTACAAAGCGGGTCCAGGACAGCCAAGGTTACACAGAGAGACCCTGTCTCAAAAAACCCACACCAAAAACAAACAAAAAACATCCTGCAACAAAGAAATAGTCTTTTAAATTTCTTTATGTGTGTGGGTGCTTAGCTTGCCTGTCTGCGTTCACCGTGCGTTTCAATTTAGTCCAAGGACCCCACTAGAGACAGGCTCATTTCCAAGTTCCTAGGCCTCAGGACTGTGAGGTAATCTGTTTTTTGTATTTCTTTTTTGGTTTTTTTTGTTTGTTTGTTTGTTTGAGAAAGGTTTCTCTGTGTAGCCTTGGCTGTGTCCTGAACTAACTTTGTAGACCAGGCTAGACCCAGCCTCGAACTGGGAGTGAGGTAATCTTTCTTGTTGTTCTTCTAAATCTCCCCGCCTCCGAGGTTCTATTATAGTGAAAGACAACACACCTGGGCTCAGCTATGAGAACACGGAGTCTTCAAGCCTGGTGATTCAAGTGAGCCTTGTCCCTCACGATGGGGATGGGACCTTTGAACACCTGGTCTGCAGCAGCTTCTGCTGCTGGGGGAATGGACGGGAGGTGCTTGCAGGAAGTGCGTCACAGGGATGGGCTTTGAGATAGAAGAGCCCTGTGCTCCTCCTAGTTTGTTCCCTGCTTCCCGAGGGAGCAACATGAAAAGCGGTCCCAGCGCATGGAGCGCGGCTTGGCTCTAAGAGTTGTGAGAACTAACCCTGCTATGAATCCTTCTTTAATTAAAAACAAAAACAAACAAACAAACAAAAAAAACCCAACTCCAGGCCCCTCTCCCCAACACCACAGTCCGTGCAATTCTCAAAATGGTATAGAGCAAGTGGTTCTCTCTTTTTGTTTGTTTTTCAAGACAAGGTTTGTCTGTGTAGCCACCACACCAGGCCTAGTTTGTTTGGTTTGGTTTTTGGTTTTTCGAGACAGGATTTCTCTGTGTGGCCTTAGCTGTCCTGGACTCGCTTTGTAGACCAGGCTGACCTTGAACTCACAGAGAACCGTCTGCTCTGTCCCCCGAGTGCTGGGGTTAAAGGCGTGCGCCACAAGCACTCACAGATGGAGCCTCCTCCTAGCCCCAGCCCTGAACTTTGGAATTCCTGAGCACTGAGCTGACAAACCGGTGCCACAACACCTGTCTTCTCTAAAAAAAATAAAAATAAAAATAAAATACATTTATTTGTTTTTGAGGGTGGGTGCATATGGGAGGTCAGAGGTCAACTTGCAGGAACTGATTCTCTCCTTCCCCAGTGTGGTTTCCAGTGCTTGAGGATTGGACTTAGGTCGGCAGCTTGGTGGTGAGCCTCTCTACCCATAGCCTCTCCCCTACATTTGGACAGAAAGCTTCCGTGGGGGCTGGAGAGGCCACTCATGGTTAAGAACTCTCGCACCGCCCTCTTCTGGCCTTAGTGGGAACTGCAGGTGCACAGTGTCCAAGCAAAATCACTCCTACACATCGATAAATAAATGTAAAAAAACTTTTGAAAATGCCTGTGAGGGATGAGGCTGTGGCTCAGCTGTACAGCATTGTCCCAGTATGTAGAGAACCCCCAGCTCCATTCCAGCACCAGCAGCTAGCCCTGTGACTCTTACAGCCGTTCCCAAGCTGTGGAGCAGTCACTGCGACGGAGAAGTGCTCCTGAGGCTGTCCAAACATGGGCCAGGCCACGAGACCCCGATGACCATCCCCGAGCTGTTACAGGAGTCTGTCGAACGGTTCAGCGCTTACCCATTCCTAGCCTCGAAGAACGGCAAGAAGTGGGACATCCTGACATTCAGCCAGCTCTACGAAGTGTGTCGCAAGGCAGCCAGGTCGCTGATCAAGGTGAGCGACTCCCTCTCGCTCGGCCATTCCAAAGTAGTGGTCCTCAGAGTTGGTTATGGGAGACTCTGGGGGTCCCAGCCTCCAGGGAGCTGAGGCAGGAGGCTCCCAAGTTCCAAGCTAGCCTTGGGTATAGGGTGAGACCCTATCTCAGAAAAGGAGCAAAACGTACAAAACGAAGTTGAGCTGGGCCGCAGTAGCTAGAGTGGTCCTTCTGGCACGCACAAAATCCTGGGCTCCATTCTCAGCACCACATAACAAAAAGAGAGAACCCAGCGTGGTGGTGCCCACTTGTCATCCTTACTCAGGAAGTGAAGGGAAGGAGGGCCAAGGAGCCCAAGGTCTAGCCTGGGCCACATAAGACTTCACTCACTTTTCTAAGGCTGTGAGGAGACACCGTGACCAGGGCAACTTTTTTTTTTTTTTAAGATTTATTTATTTATTACTTATACAATATCCTGCCTGCATATATGCCAGCAGGCCAGAAGAGGGCACCAGATCTCGTTGTAGATGGTTGTGAGCCACCATGTGGTTGCTGGGAATTGAACTCATGACCTCTGGAAGAGCACACAGTGCTCTTAACCACTGAGCCATCTCTCCAGCCCGACCAAGGCAACTTATGAAAGGAAACATTTAATTGGGGCTAGTTTACAGTTTCAGAGGTTTCAGTCCGTTATCATCATGGTGGAGGGCGGGGGTGGGGGCGGGGCATGATGGCACTTACAGTAGCTGAGAGCTTACATCTTTTGGGCAAGTTGGAGGCAGAAAGCAAGACTAGGCCTGCGGTGGACTGTTGGCCCCTCACAGCCCACCCCTTGACACACCTACTCCAACAAGGCCACACCTCCTAATCCTTCCCACACAGTGCCACCAACTGGGGACCAGGCACTGAAATATAGGAGTCTATGGGGGCCGTTCTCATTCAACACAGCATCCCACGGGGGTCCCCTGGGCCCCAGAGGCTTGTGGCTATATAAATGCATCCAGTCCATTGCCAGAAGTCCACCTAGCCAACCACAGTCTCAATACTGTTTCAAAGCCCAACATCTCTTGATCTCCTCTGCCAAAGCCATGAATCCAAAACTCTTCCATTCACCCTCTGGCAGGTTCTCAGACAAGGGCAAAAAGCAGCCACACTCTGCCAAAATATCCTAAGAAATAAGATGCTAATATATAGTTGCTAATATCCTTCCCCTCTGAAACCTCTTGAGCTGGACCTCCACAGTCTGCAGTCTCCCAGAACGACTGTCCTTCAAAATCCTACTAGAGCAACTTGGTCAGTCCCATGCAACCACTTTCACCATCTAGAAATCTCAACAAGCAGCTTGGTCAGGCCTGTCACAGCACTACCCCAACCCCTGGTACCACCAACTTCTGTCTATAGTCACTGGTAAATTGTTGTGAAGAGACACCATGACCAGGGCAACTCTTATAAAGGAAAACATTTCATTAGGGCTGGCCTACTGTTTCAGATGGGTTAGCCCAGGATTGTCGTGTCAGGAAGCAGACAGGCAGTAGATGAGAGCTTCTGATCCATAGGCAGGAAAAGAAAAAAAAAAAAAAAAGAGGCATACTAGATCTGCTGTGGGCTTCTGAACTCTCAAAAGCCCACCCCAGTAACACACCTTCTCCATCACAGCCTCCTAATCCTTCTCAAACAGTTCCAATAACTGGGGACCAGACACTCACCTATGGGCTTATGTGTGTTGTTTTCATTTAAACCACCACAGTGAATAAATGTAACTTTTTTTTTTTTTTTTTAAAGTCTGGGGCTGGAGTGGTGGCTCAGCAGCTCCGAACTCTCTTCCTGCTCTTCCAGAGCGCAGGAGCTTGCCTCTCCTCAGTGAGGTGGAGTGGCTCACAGCCACCTATGTCTCTAAATCTCCAGGGCCCAACCCTTTCTTCCGGTTTCTGTGGGCAGCTGTATGCATGTACACACAGCCACGTACACGAGTACACACACACACACACACACACAGAGACACACACACAGGCACACACAACTCTCAAATCCATTTCCTACAAATCAGACATAGAGTTAGCAGACCACTTGGAATTTCCTCTTCCTACCATGTGCTCAGAGGAATCAAGACCGAGGGTCTGTATCCACCCCAGCACTGTTCACACCAGCAGGAGGTAGGCAACTCCAAGTGCCAAGTGCTGCTATGTAAACGAAGTGTGAGGTCTGTACATTGGAATAGTATGCAGCCTTGAAAAGGGGGAGATCTGATAGGTCCCCAGGTTGAGGGACTTTGAGGGACAGGATGCTCAGTGATGGGAACCTCACACAGAGGTTCTTATACTGCAGGGTCTTATTCCTGAGGGGTTCCTACAGCCACGAGACCCACGGCATCAGGAAGTAGGATAGTAGGTGCCAAAGCCTGAGGAGGGATGGAGTTTGTGTTGACCAGGTTCAGGGATTCACATGTAGAAGACAGGAGGTCCCAGAGGTGGCCAGTGGAAATGGCTGTACAGTTAAGTGGATGTGCCCAGACCTACCCACTGGAAAAATAATAATGGCTAACAGCGAATTCCATGCCATGGGAACTTCATCACAACGGAAGCAAAGCAAGTGGGGAATAAATAGCCGGGGCGTGGTGGCCCACGCCTTTATCCCAGCACTTGGGAGGCAGAGGCAGGTGGATTGCTGTGTGTTCGAGGCCAACCTGGTCTACAAAGTGAGTCCAGGATAGCTAAGGCTACATAGAGAGACCCTGTCTCAAAAAACAAAAACAAAAACAAAAAAACAAAAAAAAACCCAAAAAAACCAAAAAAACAAACAAACAAAAAAGAGCAGAGAGAGGTGAGAGAGGCTCACTGCACCCCAACTTCAGGCTAACCAGCAACTTTTTACCAATTTTCCTTTTTTTTTTTTTTTTTAATTTTAATTTTGTTTTGTTGTTTTTCGAGACAGGATTTCTCTGTGTAGCATTGGCTGTCCTAGAGTCACTTTGCAGTGACAAGGCTGGCCTTGAACTCCCATCCATCTGCCTGCCTCTGCCTCCCAGCCCTCGGGGGGTGTGTGTCACCACACCTGGCTCGATTTTCGGTTTGTTTTTTTGTTTTTTGTTTTCCCGCCTCCTAATGATCAGACCTTGACTAGAAGTGGATGTGGCAAGAGCTGATGGCATTTTTTTTTTTTATGGTTTTGTTTCCCCTAGCTGGGCCTGCAACGCTTCCACAGTGTTGGCATCTTGGGCATTAACTCTCCGGAGTGGATCATTGCTGCCCTGGGCTCCATCTTGGCTGGGTATGTTCCTCCTTCCGGTCCCCTGTGTTGATGGACCACTGCCACCAGCTGCTCAGCACAAAACCTGACTGAGAAGCCAAGGTCCACCGGTGGCCTCGGCCTTATCTTTCTCTTCAAAACAATTTCTTAAAATGCATGGATTTGGGGCCTGGAGAGATGGCTCAGAAGCGGTTAAGAGCACTGACTGCTCTTCCAGACGACCCGGGGTTCAAGTCCCAGCATCCACATGGCAGCTCAGAACTATCTGTAACTCTAAGATGTGACACCCTCACACAGATATACATACAAGCAAAATACCAAATGTACATAAAATTTAAAATAATAATAATAATAACAACAACTTAAGGACTTGTACACAAGTGTGGGTGCATATATATGCACATGTGTATGCATGTGAATGCAGATACCCACAGAGGCTTGAACAGGACGGAAGAGATCAGATCCCCTTTGTGAGTCATGTGGGTGCTAGAAACTGAGTGGGGACCCCCTGCAAGGGTGGCCAGCGCTCTAATTGCTGTCCCCAATCCGGGCTCAGTTCTCAGGGCTGGAGACGATGTCCCCACAAAGTGATGGTCCTTGTGAAATGTCACAGCCCAGCAGAGCAACTGGCTAAAGCCCTTCTGGTGCTCAGTTTTGAGAACCTTCATGAAACACTAGCACTGGCTGGGGGGATGATATCTCAACAGACAGAGGCACCAGTCATACAACCTGGGACCTTGCTTCCATGCCTTGGGTCCACAGCATGGCAGGAAAGACCCGCTGGCCCCTCCACCTCTGGCATCCATGGGCTCACTGTGGGATGGGCCTCCATATCCACATGCATATGTGTTATTTTAAGAAAGAGTTGTGGGCAGACCAGTGGCTGCTCCTGCAGAGGACCCAGGTTGGATTCCCAGCATCCCCATTGAGGCTCACAACCACTGTAACTCCGGCTCCGGGCATCTAAGGCACGGACAGCCACACAGACTAAACACCCACATACCTAAAAATTAAACCAAACAAACCCAAAACCTCTTAAAAAAAAAAAAAAGATTCAGTTCTTCCAAAAGCACTGAGTCCGTGTACTATTGAGCATGTCCTGTGTCCCCAGGGGCTTCTACGTTGGTATTTATGTCACCAACTCGGCCGAGGCTTGCCAGTACGTCATCAATCACGCCAACGTGAATGTCTTAGTGGTGGAGAACAGCCAACAGTTGCAGAAAATCCTGTTGGTGAGTGGGACCCGGGTGGGTGCCTGGGCGCACTGAGAAGCTTCCACAAAAGCCTCCCCCCCAGAAAGAAACTGCTTTTGTGGGGGAAGCAGGGTGAGTTGTGGGAGCTTGACCCACAGACTTGTCCCTGGGACTCACTTCCCAACCTACATTTAAGAACTGCACTCACAGGAGGCCAACATGGTGGAGCACCAGTAACCCCAGCACAGAGGGGTGAGAATGGAAGTGGGGTGTCCAGGGCCCACTGGCCGTCCAGCCCTGCCTGCCTGCAAGCAGCAGGGCAGTGATACACCTGGTATCCTGTCACAGCATGGAGGGTGGCTGAAGAAGCACACATGAGACTGACCTTTGGCCTCTGCTGGCATTCACCTTTGTGTGTGCATATACATGCTTATGGTCTCAGCACTTGGCAGAAGGATTTGCTACAAGTTTGGGGCCAGCCTGGGCTACAGAGAAAGTTCTGGTGTAGCCTTGGCTACATCGTGACACCCTATTTTAAAAAAAGAGAAGAAAAGAAAGAAGAAAGAAAAAAGAAAAAAGACTACTTTAGCCATCAGGCTGCCCTTTCCTGAGCACTTGGGTCCTCCTGACCCTCTTTAGCCACAGTGCCTACTCTGCTGTGTCCTGAACTTATGTGGACACATCCATTTGCAGGTGACAACTCTGCCTTGTAGTGAAATTTTCCCATAAGTTCTTTTTTTTTGTTCTCAATGAAATCTTGTAAATGTAACTTTTATTTACCTGATATAATTGTCATTTCAGAGGCTAACTGCCTCCTCCTGCTGGCCAAGGCCTAGTCCTGGAAGCTTCTAACCTAGGCCTAGAATGTTCTGAGCCTCTGAGACTTCCTGGTGAATAAGCTCACGCTTTCTTGTTTTTTCTTTTCTTTTCTTTTTGTTTTTGTTTTCTGAGCTTTGGGCTGGCTGGTTCAAGTTAGCTATTATGGCTCAAACTCCTCTCCCAGCTGACTGATTCAGTCTGGCTCCTCTCTGCCTCTGACTGACTTGTTGTGCTTGGCCTTGAGCTAATTCTAGCAATTTGTTCTAACCCTCTGGTTCCTTCTCATTCTCTGGCTTCAACTGCCCCTGCTGACCTGCCCTGAACTTATGAACCAACCCCAACCTCACTGTTTCCTTCTACAGACCAACTTTACCTGTGTTGTTTTGGGCAAAAGGTGTGAAGTAAGGACCAGTTTGTGTATTCCGGCCTGAGTAGCCACGTTGCTGGATTTAAAATCCCTCTACAAAAAGCTGGCTTCTCTTCCTGTTCTTGTGGCATTTGTTTTCATTTTCATTTTCATTTTTTTTTAAATGGGTATTACAGAAACACCTTCCAATCCTCATGTGTGCACCCAGTTGCCTGGATCTGACAGGAAGATCTAGAGTGGGGGGTGGGGCGGGGTCCTTGGGAGGGAGAATGCACTGGCCAGATGCACACAGTGTTCACCTCAGCAGAGGCTGGGAGGTGAGTGAGGGGGTCAAGTGCTCGCTCAGCAAGCAGGAGGGCCTGAGTTCGAATGCCCAGTACCCACGCAAAGTGCCAAGGCCGGTGGCACAGGTCTGTGAGCCCAGTGCGAGGATGGCAGGGAAAGGGCCTCTAGCCCGTCAGTCGGCGAGAGCCCCTGCCTCAAAGAACAAGCAGAGGGTGATGGAGGAAGATGGTGACATCATTCCGATGCCATCCTCCATCCTCCACACACACAAAGACAGACATACACATACATAGACACTAAAGCCAAAAAAAAAAAATACAATACAAAAGCCACCAGGACAGTTGGGTCCATGTTGTCCAACTTGGGTCAAACATAACCTAGGGACATCTCTAAAGACAATGTCTGCCCACCCATGGTCCAGTCGTAGGTCATGTGACCCCAGACTCTAAGGACTGGAGTCTATGGCTGTGTGCTGCAGCTTCCTTTGCCTCCTGGTTGCCAGACACACATACATCTGCCAGTCTTGAGCTGGTTTGGTTTTTGAGGCTGGGTCTGATGTAGCCCAGGCTGGCCTCCAACTCGCTGTGTCGCTGAGGATGACCTTGAACTACTGATCCTCCTGCCTCTATCTCCTGAGTGCTGAGACCTTGTGCCATCATGCTAAGTTGACGTGTGCCAGGTATGGGCCCAGGGGCTTGTGGTCTATACCCCCAGCACAGCCCTAACCTTGAGTTTTAGAAAGCACTTCTTAAAATTACATTTATTTATATACATATTGTGTGCAGATGTGTGCACGTGGTATGTGTGGATGCCAGAGAACAGCCTTGTGTGTTCAGCCCACCTCACCTACCATCTAGATCTCCCAGGGACCCAGCTCCATCTTCCTTAGGGAGTGCAGCAAGCTCCTTACACGTACACAAGGTATGGACCCTGCGTCCCAGTCAGTACCTTGAGCCCACAGGGAACTAACTCTTTCAGATTCCACCAGACAAGATGGAGTCTGTGAAAGCCATTGTGCAGTACAAATTGCCCTTGATGGAAACCGACAGGAACCTGTACTCTGTGAGTGCGGGGTAGGAGGGGCTGGCCTGTGGGAGGGGCAGGTTTATGGGGCGGGGCCATTGGAGGGGTGGGGCATGTGAGAGGGGCGTGGCCTGTTGGCAGAGCCTGCTGGTGAGAAGAGGGGCTTGGGTCAGCCTGAGGTACAGCCTGAGGTAGCAGGTAGGGCCAAGAAGGGAAGTGTGTTGACTTTATGAAGAAGGTGGTCCTGAGTTCAATTCCCAGCAACCACATGGTGGCTCACAACCATCTAGAATAAGATCTGATGCCTTCTTCTGGCATGCAGGCACACATATGGGCAGAATACCATATAAATAATAAATGATTTGTTTTTAATGTGGAGTTTAATTGGTGCAACTCTTGGGCGGGTTCACCAGTCCCAAAAAACAAGGCTGAGGAAGTCCCTGCTGGGGCTACTACTGGGAGGGTTTTTTTTTTTCTTTTGTTTTGTTTTGGTTTTTTGAGACAGGGTTTCTCTGTGTAGCCTTGGCTGTCCTGGACTCATTATGTAGACCAGGCTGGCCTTGAACTCACAGCGATCAGCCTGCCTCTGCCTCCCGAGTGCTGGGATTAAGGGCGTGCGCCACCACGCCCGGCTACAGCTGAGAGGTTTTATAGTTCTCAGTCAAGAGTTGATGACTGTCAGCCAGGAGCTGGGACTGTGCCCAAGTATGGCCAAAGACTGGGCACCGGGCCAGGCACTTGGGTGGACTGGTCATATCAGAATGGCGAGTTGCATTGGCTGCCAGAAAAGCAGAGCGGAGAGCTTTGGCGCCATTCCTTTGGTGGGAGTTTTTCAGTGGGGGCGGGGGCATGGGGGAGAGAGGGCAGAAGGGGTTTCCCAGCTTGTGCAAGGGCGAGCAGCGGGCTCCAACCAAACAGTCACAGTTTCCTTTAATTTTATTTTTGGTTATTTTAAGCTACACATATTCAGATTTGTAAATGTTTCCTCTTTCAGGCACGAGATGACAATCATAGGTCATTAGAGGTCTTGTACCATTACAGCAACAGTGTCATGAGTCACTTTGAAAAAAAAATGAAAAACAAATCATCTTTAAAGCAAGGCGCCGGGCGTGGTGGCGCATGCCTTCAATGCCAGCACTCAGGAGGCAGAGGCAGGCGGATTTCTGTGAGTTCGAGACCAGCCTGGTCTACAATGCGAGTCTAAGACAGCCAAGATAACACAGAGAAACCCTGTCTCAAAAAACAAACAAACAACAACAAAGCAAGGCTAGGGACATAGGCCTGCCATCCTAACTACTAAGAAGGTTGAGACAGGAGGTTTGCGACTTTAAGGCCACCATGAGCACCTACTAAGACCCTCGGCTAAAGTAAAACCAAGAGGCCTGTGGGCGTGGCTCAGAAGTAGAACTGTTGCCTAGAATCCCCCAGTGAGGGGCTGGGGGCACGGCTATTTGGTGTCTTCTTGCCTAGCATGTGATCCTTGGCTCAACCTTCAGCGATGGGTTTCTAGGGAAAAGAAAAAGCAAAACCCTCCTAATACGTGTCCCGACCACATTGCTCAGGCTTTCTTGAGTTTGCGGCGGAAGATTCTTGAAACTTCCAATCCTGCAGCAGTGGCCTCTGGCCTCCAGCCACTAGGTGGCAGCAGCGTTCTCCTCGTCGTAATAAAGTACATAGGTTATGCCACGTTCCCTGTGGGCGAGAGTCCGTGGGGAGGCACTTAAAGGGGGTGATTCTGCGACATAATAGCTATCTACCTACTCTGCAGTGGATGGGAGACCCTAGAAGGCTTGAGTAGAGGGAGATAGACCTGGATATGCAGCCCAGGCTAGTCTCGAATTTGTAGCCCAGGCTGGCCTAAAACTTGACATCCTCCTGCCTCAGCCTCCCGTGTACTGGCATTTAAAAGTCCTTGCCTTCCACAGCAGGGGCTCAAACCCATACAGTTTTAGGGTTCAGTTTAGGAAGACACTTGTTAGGACCAGCGCCTCAGTCCGAACCTAAAGGATACCGTAGCTTTCACACAACAGAAGTCGAGCCCCAAATGGCTTGAGCAAAGAAGGTCATTTGTCAGCCCCTCTAACTACAGCTCAGAATGTGGGCTTCAGGTGCGGCTGCAACCAGGAGCTCGTCTCCTCTGGGCTTTATATCTCTAATCTCCTGGCTCTTCAGCCCCCTCCTTGCCCCCCTCTACCACCCCCACCCCACCCCTTCACCCCCGCCCGTGATCCTGTGGCCACATCTGTGCTGACTCAATCTCGCCAATAGAAAAGCCTGCATCAGGTGCTAAATTCTTCAACTTCACTGTGACTGGAGTCCCCGTGCCCAGAATCCTGTCTAATCACTGGAACCTAGATTGATGGATACTCTGGCTTCATCCAATCAGGGATGAGTTCTAGGGTTGGGGGTAGGGGGGCGTGCCGGGACCGTGTCATGTGAACTCAGGAAAGGGTGGGAGCTCTTCCCAGGGGCCGTCCACTCCTGGGAGTGGGGCCAGCCATCGAGAAGGCTAAGCCGGTAAAGGGGCTTGCCACGGAGCCGAATGACCTGAGCTTGACCCGGGAGCTTAGGGGGAAGGAGACATCGGTCTAGACAAGTGCACTGTGGCATGTGTACCCCCAGACACCCCCCCCCCAAAATAAGTAATTAAAAGTAACTCTAATACCGGGCGTGGTGGCGCACTCCTGTAATTCTAGCACTCGCGAGGCAGAGGCAGGAGGATCGATGTGAGTTTGAGGCCAGCCTGGTCTACAAAGTGAGTCCAGGACAGCCAAGGATACACAGGGAAACCTTGTCTGGAAAAATAAAAACAAAAACAAAAAAACAAAACAAAAAAGGGAAAGACAAATAAATAAAAGTAACTCTAAAGATCTTTCCTTTAAGCTGTTTGAGGGCCAGGCTTTTGTTATTTACAGCCGACATTGCCTTTAAAGATCACAGATACCAGCCGGGCGTGGTGGTGGGCGCCTTTAATCCCAGCAATAGGGTGAAAGCAGGAGGGTAGAGGAATGGGAGGATACAAGCGATGGGATAATAACTGAGTTGTAATCTGAATAAATTAATTTTTTAAAAAAGATCATAGATACACCAGAGGCCTGGGTCAGGAGGCATCCTCGGCTTCCTCAAGACCACAGCTCAGTCAGCCAGTCACTGCCTTGGACTACCCAAAGAGAGGGGCTAGCTAGCATGTCTACGTCATGGATGAGGCCTGTCAGAGTTCACAGGCTCACGGGCTCACAGGCGGTGGGGAGGTAGCCAAGGTCTGAAAATCCAGGGGGTGAGCCAGGCGTGGTGGCGCATGCCTTTAACCCCAGCACTTTGGAGGCAGAGGCAGGCAGATTGCTGTGAATTCAAGGCCCGCCTGGTCTACAAAGCGAGTCCAGGACAGCCAGGGCTACACAGAGACACCCTGTCTCAGGGTTGAGGGGGGGAGGAAAAAGAAAATCGAGGAGGTATTTCTGAGGGTTCTCCCAGGCCTGAGCCCTTCCGGGGTAAGCCAGTGGATCAGAGCCTGAGCGACAGCCAGAGGGTCCTCAGCCTTCACCCACCGTCCGCAGTGGCATGACTTCATAGAGCTGGGGAACAGCATCCCCAACGTGCAGCTGGATCGGATCATCTTAAGCCAGAAGGCCAACCAATGCGCGGTCATCATCTACACCTCAGGGACCACAGGAAACCCCAAAGGAGTGATGCTGAGCCACGACAACGTAAGCCAGGGTCCCTCCCCCCCCCCACCCCTGCAGAGCAGGCTCTCACCTGGGCACAAGCCACATGGAGGGCAGTGTAAGGTCTGTGTGGGTCTTTCCCCGTGGGGAACCACACAGTTGGTGGAGCTGGGGGTTGGGAGTAGACCTGGGTCCAAAGCCAAGCTGGCCGAGGGCGAGATGGCTGACCGTGCCATGCTTCAGTTTCCATGTCTGTGAAATGGAAGTTGGAAGTTGGTTAGTTGGTTTCACGGTGCTATCTGGGGTGTGTGTATGTGTGTGTGTGTGTGTGTGTGTGTGTGTGTGTGTGTGTGTGTGTGTGTTTGGTCTCCCAGGGGTGTCTCTCCTGGATTCTTTGAGAGAGGGTCTCTCGGTGGCCTGGAGCTCAGTGATCAGAGCAGGGTAGGTAGGCTGGCTACCTGCCCTTCTGCCCAGCTCTCCAGGGTGTGCAGCGCCACACAAGCTCTGACAACGGAGCTCAGGCCCTTGTGCAGGACAAGTGTTTTCCACCATGGCATTTCCCTGGCCTGGTTGATTCGTATTGTTTGGTTTTAATCTTTCTGAGACGGGCTATCATGTAGCCCAGGCTGGCCTCACACTAGCTGAGGATGACCTTGAACTCCCGATCCTTCTGCCTCCACCTTTTGTGTGGAGCTGGGATAGTAGCATGCCTGTGAGAACGTGTGTGCCTGCAGGTGTCTGTGGAGGCCACCACTTGTGACCTGTCTGAGGGGAAGGATCCTTCATTCAGAAAAATTCTCCCATAAGTCCAGGCTGTAGACAATTCTGTAGAGCATTTCATTAATTACTGGTTGATGGAGGAGGGCCCTGCACATGGTGGGTGGTACTATCCCTGGGCTGGTGGTCCTGGGTACTATAAGAAAGCAGGGGTTGGAGAGGTGGCTCAGAGGTTAATAGCACTGTCTGCTCTTCCAGAGGTCCTGAGTTCAAGTTCCAGCAACCACATGGTGGCTCACAACCATCTATAATGTGATCTAATGCCCTCTTCTGGTGTACATGTGTACATGCGAGCAGAGCTATTGCATACATAATAATAAATAAACAAAATCTTAAAAAAAAAGAAAGAAAGAAAGAAAGAAAGAAAGAAAGAAAGAAAGCAGGCTGGCTGGGCATAGTGGTACATGCCTTTAATCTTAGCACTCAGGAGGCAAAGGCAGGCTGATCTTTGAGTTCTAGGCCAGCCTGGTCTACAGAGTGAGTCCAGGACAGCCCAGATTACACAGAGAAACCCTGTCTCAAAAAACCAAAAAAAGAAAAAAAACCCCAACCCAAAACAAAACAAAACAAAAAAGAAAAAAAGCAGGCCTGTAAAGGTACATACCTTTATTTATTTTTATTATTTTATTTTATTGATTTTTTTTTCGAGACAGGGTTTCCCTGTGTAGCCTTGGCTGTCCTAAACTCACTCTGTAGATCAGGCTGGCCTTGAACTCACAGTGATCCACCTGCCTCTGCCTCCCAAGTGCTGGGATTAAAGACATGCACCACCACCACCCGGCCTTTAATCCTAGCACTCAGGAGGCAGACACTGGCCAATCGCTGTGAGTTTGAGGCCAGCCTGGTCTTCAAAGTGAGTCTAGGACAGCCAAGGCTACACAGAGAAACCCTGTCTCGAAAAACCAAAAAAAGGAAAAGAAAGCAGGCTGAGCAGGCCATGAAGAGCAAGGCATAAGCAGCACCCTCTATGGCCCCTGCATCAGCTCCTGCCTCCAGGTTCCTGCCCTGCTTGAGTTTCTGTCCTGGCTCCCTTCAGTGATGAACAGTGCTGTGGAAGTGTGAGCCAGATAAACCCTTTCCTCCCCAACGTGCTTTGGTCATGGTGACTCATCACAGCACTAGAGACCCTAAGACACTCACACACCACAGGCTCTGGAGATCTGAGTTCTATTCTTCATACTGTGGAAAGAGCTTTTAGCAGCTGAGCCCTCTCCCAGACCCTGCAGGTTAGCATCCAGAAGAGGCAGCCCCAGCCTCGTTCCTCCCGCCTGCTGACATGGATCACACATTGGGCATCTTGTTGATACGCATGTGGGAGTGTCTTCCTTGACCACTCTCCACCTTTTCTGGGGGAGACAGGGCCTCTCTGAACCTGCGGCCCACCTGCATGGTTAAACTGGCCAGCCACCAAGTCCCAGGGAAGCCTCCTGTACCCACTAGCAAGATGACAGTAGTGTGTTAAACATGCCAAAAGGTTGGGCAAGAGTCTCAGGTGAGTGGCTTTAGTGTGATGCTCTCTGAGCAAACACAAGGACCTGACTGCAGTCCCAAACCCCACACCCAACCCCCCAAATCCAGGCATGGTGGCAAACGGTTTCTAATCCCGGTACTGGAAAAGGGGAAACAGAGACAGGAAGATCCTGGGAGCTGACTGGCCAACAGTCTCTTCAAATTGGCAGGCCCCCCGGGGTTGAGTGAGAGACCCCGTATCAGAGGGGCTAGAGAGACGTGCACACTGGCTAGGGGTACTTGCCTCAATCAGGACAAGCCAGGAATTTCAGGTATACCAGACACCCCAGCTTCAAGTGGAGCAGAGACAAAAAAGAATCCGAGGCTTGCTAGTTTCTTTCTAGCCTACCCGCAAAGCTTAAGCATGCGGTTGGAGAAAAAAGCCTGCCCTGAGGGCGTGTGCTAGCGAGCTTCCAGGTGTATACACACTCATAGGGAAGTGTATCTCCTAAGAAAATGTGTGTGTGTGTGTGTGTGAGAGAGAGAGAGACAGACAGACAGACAGACAGACAGACAGACAGAGAAAGCAGGTGTCTGTGGGTGCCCTCAGAGGCCAAAAGAGGTGCTCCCCTGGAGCTGGAGGTAAGAGTGTCTGTGAGCTGTCATGTGGGTGTTGGGAATGGGGCCAGTGTTCTTAGCCGCTGAGCCATCTCTCCAGCACCAGTAAATAAATTTCAAAACAGCAAGGTAGGGAGCAATTGAAGAGGACAGCCGATCTTCCTCTTAGGCCTCGTCACATGTGCACAGGCACAGCACACATAAGCACACAGTGGGCGCAGACGTGTGTGCGTGCGGGTCCTGGTGTGAAGCACAGAAGTTTTGGGTTGCCTTTGTTTTCTAGATCACGTGGACAGCAGGGGCAATGGCACGTGTGGTGGAGGCGAGCCACGTCATGGGGAAGCAGGAAACAATAGTCAGTTACCTGCCCCTCAGCCACATCTCGGCCCAGATACTGGACATGTGGACCGCCATCAAAGTAGGGGGCCTTACTTTCTTCGCTCAACCTGATGCACTCAGGGTAAGGCTGGGTGAGGGCCCTGCCAAGAGTCCAGAGGCCTTTGGGGGAAGTGGATGCCATCTGTCCACCGGACAGGCCTGATGTCTTAAGAAATTTTTCAGCCAGGCGGTGGTGGCGCACGCCTTTAATCCTAGCACTCGGGAGGCAGAGGCAGGCGGATCACTGTGAGTTCGAGGCCAGCCTGGTCCACAAAGCGAGTCTAGGACAACCAGGGCTACAGAGAGAAACCCTGTCTCAAAAAACCAAGACCAAAACAAGAATTTTTCCCCTTCATCTTCATTTTCTGCCCCGCTCTACAGCTGTGCAGACCGTACCTGAACAAGCCCAGGGAAAGGCCCTAGTAGTGGTGAAAGTCTGAATCGTTTTCAGCATTTCTTGAATTTATTTACTTATTGAGGGTATGTGCTATGGTGTGCAAGTGATGGTCAGAGGGTACAACAAGGCCCGGTCTCCCTCACACCCTGTGACCCCAGGGACAAATTCAAGCCATCAGGCTTGGTGGCAAGTGCCTTTATCCACTGCACCACCTTGTGAGTTTCCCCTTTTAAAAAAGTGCACTCGTGTGTGTGAGCATGCTCATGTATATATGGTGTGTGTGTGTGTAAGCATGCTTTTGTGTACATATGGTGTGTGTGTGTGCATGTGGTGTGTGTGTGAACATGCTCATGTATATATGGTGTGTGTGTGCACGCATACTCGTGTATATATGGTGTGTGTGTGTGTGGTGTGCATGTGTGCTCTGATTCTGTTTGCCAGGGTCTGGCCTGCATGGCAGGAAGGTGTCAGGCTTTTTGCTGTAGGAATGTTAAGGGCTAGAATCGGGAAACCTCACACAGTGCCATGGGAGAAGTCAGACAAGGACTGAGATTTGCTCACCTTTCTGAAGGGCACAGAGGTCTCCAAAGGTCCCCACCCCAAGTACTGGCATGCCACCACAGCTCTTCCCCGCTTCTGAGTCAGAGGCTGCTGGTGTGTGTGCACTCAGGGACTGGAAGGAAGTTAACAAGTTATTTTCCAACCCGCTATGTAGGGCTGGAGAAGGCTGCTCAGTGGTTAGAGCACCGGTTCACGAATTCAGAAAATTTCCCAGTCATGCCCACGGGCCAATCTGGTGGGGGCGTTTTCTATATTGGGAGTCTTCTGCCTCTACTTTGTGTCAGGTGGACAAAAACACTAACCATGAATACATCCAGACATAAGCCTCGAAATGCCCACGTACAGATAAACACAGAAATGCACACACAATGACAAACACACGTACACACCCAGGCTTCATTCCTGACTGATTGTCTGTCTCCCTGCTGTGTGGACCTTTGTCAGCCACCTGACCACCCAGGAGAATTTGACTTCTCAAGAGCCTTCACTTATTGTTACTTTTTGAATTTGTATTAGAAGAATTAAATTTACAGTAAGCACTGGGTGAAAGGTGGAAGGTGAAAGGCGGCGTGGTCAATGGAAACAGTAAAGTGTGTAGATGCACAGACTCAGATATGGAGAGCCACCCAATAGACACAGGCGTAAACACAGAATGCCACATGCAGTCCCTGACACACAGAGCCACATGCAGTCCCAGATACACAGAGCCACACACTGACACAGACACACAGACACACTGACACAGACACACAGACACACAGACACACAGAGCCACATGCAGACATGGACACACAGAGCCACATGCAGACAATGACACAGACACACACTGACAGCCACACAGAGCCACACACTGACACAGACACATACTGACACAGCCACAAAGAGCCATACACGCACAGACACACACCAAAGACACACAGAGCCACATGCAGACACTGACACAGCCACACAGAGCCACACACTGACAGACACACAGACACATGCTAACACAGACATACACTGACACAGCCACACAGAACTACATACTGACACAGACACACATTGACACACACTGATACACACTGACACACACAGACACAAGCTGACACAGACACATATCGACACATAGACACACACAGACACATAGACACATGCTGACACATGCTGACATAGACATGCACTGACACACGCTGACACAGACACACACTGACAGACACAGCACCAGACTCTCAGTGACAGACCTGGTCAGAAGGTGAAGTGCATCTGGAAGCAAGCTGGACAGCAGTTCTAACAGCTGGCTCAGAGGGTAAAAGGCACCTGCCATCAATCTGGATGACCTGGTTCCTGCCCTTGACCTCTGACCTCCACACAGGTTCCCTAAAGAAAACAAAGGGAAAAAGAAAAGTCACTCGTGGTCAAAGAGCTAATCCAGACACCTGTGGCTCTGAGGTTCAAAAGGTGACAGCTGTTGCTCTGACACAGGAACCCTCTCTGGTAGAGGACATTCCGTGGGCCCCAGGGGGGGGGGGGGGGGGCTATATACATCCAGACAACAAAGCTGATGCAGAGACAGCTCAGCTGGCAAGACAGCTGGCTACACAGCTATTAGGAACTGAATTCAAATCTCCAACATTCAGGTGAAAAGCTGCGTGTAGTCGCGCATACCTACCACTGCTGTGCTGTCAGGGTGGAGCAGGGGGTCTCTGGGGGTGGGGGAGGAGACCCCTGGGCAGCCAAGCCCCAGGTTCAGGGAGAGATTCCCCTTTCACGGGAATAAGGCAGAGTGGGCGGGATTCAGCTTCTTCCTCTGCCCTCTGTGGGTGTGGGCGTGTTGATGGCCCAGTGTCTTGTCTGCAGAATGGCGTGGGCTGCATGGTAAGTGCTCAACATGGAGCTGTGCGCCCTTTGAATGCCTCGTGTGTTTTCACTGACTTCATGGGTCTCATTTTTGGACATCTTTATCAAGTGGGTTCGTCTCACCATATTCGCTGCTTCTCCGCTGCCTCCCAATGCAAGTTATGTGCCCATTTTTAAAGTGTCCTCCTCTCTCTCGTCTCCTGGCTATGAAGCTGCATACCACCATCCTCACTGACATTTATTTAATTATTATTCTTCTTATTCTTATTTTTATTCTTATTATTCATTTATTTAGTTCTTTGAGACAGGGTTTCTTTGTGTAGCCCTGGTTGTCCTGGACTGACTTTGTAGACCAGGCTGGTCTCGAACTCACAGCGATCCTCTTGCCTCTGCCTCCCGAGTGCCGGGATTAAAGGCGTGCGCTACCACGCCCAGCAAGGTTCCAGTTTATTGATTTCCCCCATGCTCTGCTACGGCAAAGCTTTTCTCTTTTCTTCCCGACGCACTTTACTTTTAGTTCTAGGTCTAGAGCTGAATTCTGTATTGAGTTAGAGGTAAGCCAAGCATGACTGTTTGCTTTTGCACATGAATCTCTTTCCCCGGCTGCACTGCACTGCTGAGAAGACGTGCTGAAAGTCAGATGATAAGAAATGTAAAGTGGAGGCTGGAGAGATGGCTCAGAGGTTAAGAGCACTGGCTGTTCTTCCAAAGGTCCTGAGTTCAATGCCCAGCAACCACATGGTGGCTCACAACCATCTAGAATAAGATCTGGTGCCCTCTTCTGGCCTGCAGGCACACGTGCAGACAAAACATTATATATAATAAATAAATCTTAAAAAAAAAAAAAAGAAAGAAAGAAATGTAAAGTGGTGCCTGTGGAGCCCCTGATCTGTGTATCAGTCTGTATGTTTCTGCACATACATACATGCATGTACATGCATGCACACACGTGCACACATGCTTATGCACATAGCACACACATGCACACGCACGCGCACTTGCAAACATGGGGTGGATGAATCTGTGTCTGACTGGCTACTGTGGAGCCAGGGGGGTCGTGTCCTGTGCTTGGTCCAAAGGCTGCACTGGGGGAAGGGAGAAGGATTATGTGTGACTCCTGAAAGTGCTGCAGCAGCGCCTCACCCGCTCTGTCCCACACAGGGCACCTTGATATTCACTCTTCAGGAGGTAAAGCCTACAATTTTCCTGGGGGTGCCACGAGTCTGGGAAAAGATGCAGGATACTATCAAGGAGAATGTGACCAGGTCCTCCAGCCTAAGGAAGAAGGCGTTTGCATGGGCGAAGATACTCGGCTTGAAAGTCAACACCAAACGGATGCTGGGGTAGGCAGTGTCCTGTAGCTGGTGTGTGAGAGCACGGGGGAGGCTCTGCCTGCCATCTATCTGAAGGAGAGTCTCCCTGCTGATGCCGTCCCCAGGAAACAAGACATCCCCATGAACTACCGCATGGCAAAGGCCCTGGTGTTCACGAAGGTCAGGACCTCCCTGGGCCTGGAGCACTGCCACACCTTCTTAAGTGGGGCTGCGCCCCTCTCCCAGGAGGTCTTGGAGTTCTTTCTCAGCCTGGACATCCCCATTGGTGAGATCTACGGGATGAGCGAATGCTCTGGACCTCACTCAATCTCCTTCAAGACCAACTACAGAGTTCTGAGGTACCAGGTTCCTGCAGCCCTCAGATCTCCAGTGTCATGGGGTTAGGGTCTAAAGGGGGACATATCCTGAGCCTGGACGTCTCGTGGGCCCCATTCTCTAACCTCCTAGTCCAGGTTCTCTGGTTTATTACACAACCTAAGGGGGGGGGGGAAGGCACTTGTTCTAAAGCCATCTGTCATGTCATGTGACGTTTCCAGGGGAGACCTGAACAAAAAAAATTTGTTTTACCCCAGAGACCTGAACAAAAAAAATTTTTTTACCCCAAATAGGGCACCAAAAATACAAAAAAAAAAAAAAAAAAAACTTCCTCCCAAGTGCAGCTTAACACATTTATGGGGTGATTTATAGACTGTGGATCAGAGGTCTCTGACAGGAGCAGGCATGAGTCAAAGATGGCACATCATCTAAAAATCCACGGCAGCCTGGACCACACCTCACAAAAGCCACATCTAAAGCTCCTGCACATTGTGCAGACAGCTCCAAGAGTCTCCCCCGGGACTGTAACTGCTCATAGAACCTGGGGCTGGCTGGCCCTCTGGGGCCTTGTAAGTTTCAGGAACTTCTCAAGACTTGTGAATTTCCCACTACATCCTGAGTTTTAGGAAACCTCTTTTCCAGGAGACTCTGTTCCAGTCCCGAGGAAGAGATGGCTCTCTGACACACAGTTTTCCTCCCAGTGTCACTTAAGTGTTCCCATGATCCTCCATCCCAAGTACGTGTGTAGCTCCCCTTGGGCTTCTGCACAGCTCAGCTCAGCTCACCAGGTTGCAGTGCTAAGCCACAACAACACACACACACATACACAGAGACACACACACAGACACACAGACACACACAGACACAGACACACATACACATACACACATACACAAACACACACACACAGACACACATACACAGAGACACACACACAGACACACAAACACACACACACAGAGACACATACACACACACACACACCGCGGGACCCTCCACTGCGGAGGCTGACCTCCTTCCAGAATCTTTTGCTGGTCAAAGTCTCCTGACCCTGCCACACCACTGTACTGCACGTCTGGCTTTCTGCTTTTGCTTGAGGTTTACTAGTGTCCGGAGTGCAACCGAGGGATCAAAATAACAATAATGATAAAAATAAAGATGAGGAAGGGGGGAGGGGAGGAGGGAGAAGATATTGAAGGGAGGGTGGCTGGAAGTTGATGGGGTGCACATGGTTTTCTCCATCCGTGTGTCCACACCGTGGCAGTTTACCAGAACTCTAGCTTTTCCCTGTCAGCTGGACCGAGGGTGAGCCTCCTGTGTGTCCAACCTGCTGGGACTAGGACGGCAGGTGCGTGGCTGCTTATGGCACACGGTGCATTCATAGAGGCTAGTGGACGCAGAGTGCTGCCTCAGTTTCCCGTCTGCGCCTCTCCTCACGAGGCTGAACGCTCATGCTGGGCCGCTAGTACGGGAGGGCCTGGGGTAGGCAGCACCTGTCTCTGCCACACCCTTTCCCTATTGTGTGTCTCCCCTCCCCCACAGCTGCGGCAAGGTTCTTGACGGCTGCAAGAGCATGTTGTACCAGCAAAACAAAGACGGCATTGGTGAGGTGTGCATTTGGGGCCGGCATGTCTTCATGGGCTACCTGGACAGGGAGGAAGACACACTGGATGCCCTCGATGACAACGGCTGGCTGCATTCTGGGGACATGGGCCGCCTGGACAGTCACGACTTTCTCTATATCACCGGCCGCATCAAAGGTACCAGGCTTTTTGTGGGGCAAAGGGTACTGGGTGTGCTAAAGGAACTAGCATGGGATTTTGGGGGGGTGGCAGGGTACTTCAAAGGGCAAGGGGTGCCAGCGTTGCCAGGGACGCAGGAGATATGGGGGCTGTTGAGGTTCTGGTTCCTAGGGACGCTAGGGAAAACAGTAAGTCCCCAGTCATCGGGGGTCCCTCCTTGTCATCCAGTGGCAGTGGTCCTGGGGACAGGCTGCTTTGCCAAGTGGTGGAGAGTGGTGAGGAGAGCCCAGTGAGGCCAGAAGATGTCAGAGATGCTCAGAAAGAGCCTGAGGATGGCCCCTGTCACCCCAGCCCTTGAGAGGCTGAGGCAGGAGGACCGCGGCCTGGGGCTATTCTGAGCTATCCTGGGCTGCACAGTGAATGTCTGCATCAAAACAAACAACGCAGCAAAGACACTGTGCTTTGCTTTGCTCTCTGTGGCCACGCCCAAGGACCATGACCAGATGCAGCTTGGGCAAGAAAGAGTTACTTCTTCTGCTCATGGCTCAGGCTACACTTCATCACCAAAAGTACAGGCCAGGAACCTGGAGGCAGGAGCTGGTGCCGAGGCTGTGAAGGGGGTGCTGCTTACTGGCTTGCTCAGGCTACTTTCTTACAGAACACAGGACCACTAGCCTAGAGCAGCACCACGCATAATGGGCTGGGCCCTACCCATCAATCACTTCTTTTTGCGGGGGGGGCGGGTTTCGAGACAGGGTTTCTCTATGTAGCCCTGGCTGTCCTGGACTCACTTGTAGACCAGGCTGCCCTTGAACTCACAGCGATCCACCTGCCTCTGCCTACTGAGTGCTGGGATTAAAGGAATGTGCCACCACTGCCCGGCCCAATGGCTACTTTAAAAAAAAAAAATGCCTTGCAGGCTTACCCACAGGCCAGTCTGGTGAAGATGGTTCCTCCTGGCAGGGACATTCTTCTGGGCTGAAGTCACTTTTCCCAGGAGACCCTGTCGACCTTGACTAGTTGACAAAAGCTACCAGGGACAGATCATGTCCATGTGGGGCCCCCAAGGCCATAAAACTTGGGAGGGAAGCAGGAATGGGTAGGGACTTGAGGTGCCAGAAGGAAAACCATGGGGGGGGGCCTCCATCCATGTCCCAAGCGAGTGGGGACCAGTGCCAAGCTGGGCTCTCATTCCAGAAATCCTGATCATGGCTGGTGGCGAGAATGTGCCCCCCCATCCCCATCGAGACCCTAGTGAAGGAGAAAATCCCCATCATTAGCAACGCCATGCTGGTGGGCGACAAGGCCAACTTCCTGGGCATGCTGTTGACGATCAAGGTGATGCACGGTTATGTGCCATCGATCCTCGCCCCCCTTGGTCCCCGACCCCTCAGCCTCCCGGGGGGGGGGGTTGAGGAGGCTGCAGATGACCGGGGGGCTTAGACTCTGCTTCTTGGTCTTCAGTTCCATGGGTTGGGGGTTGGGGATGACTGGGGAATGTTGCCTGGTAACATGGTTGCCCCCGGGGCAGTGTGAGACAGACAAGATGAGTGGAGAGCCTCTGGACACGCTGAACATGGAGGCTCTCAGTTTCTGCCAGTCCCTGGGCAGCCCGGCAGCCACCGTGTCAGACATTGTGAAGCTTCGAGATCCGCTGGTCTACACCGCCATCCAGTGCGGCATAGACCTCGTGAATCATGAGGCAGCCTCCGATGCCCAGAGAATTCGAAAGTGGACCATCTTGGAGAAAGACTTTTCCATCCAGGGTGGAGAGCTGGGTGAGTGGCTTGGCTTGGTCCGTCAGAGGGCAGCCCCTCGGTAGCTGAGGCCCCTGGGCTCTGGACCGCACCCTTCTCCGGACGTTAGGTCTGTGGGGACCAGCTAGTCCCTGGGACGCTGCTACCTCCCTCAACCAACAGCATCTAGCTCCCAACTGGCCTCCATATGCAGCCTCTTTGCCAGGGAAGACACCCTCGTGACCTTAAAGTGACACCCTCACTGTGGGGCTGGAAAGGTGGCTCAGTGGTTAGAGCACCCTCTGCCTCCGCTGAGGACATGGATTCAGATCCCCCAACAGCCAACTTGGGCAGCTCACAGCCGTCTGTGACCTCCAGCCTCAGAAGATGGACTTCCTTTTCTGGCCTCTTTGCACAAAGCGTGCATTCACACCACACACACACACACACACACACACACACACACACACACACACACTCATATACCCCACACACATAGATTCATAATTAAAAATTAAATCAATCTTGGGGGGAAAAAAGAAACCCTTTTTATTGTAGCCAGAATTCTCAGTAGCACCAGTCTATGTGGACATCCCATAATCCTCTCTCAACTGACTGCAGGAACACTAACATACCCAGTCACTTGGTCTGGCCCCCGGGACCCCTGTCCTGGTCAATTACAGTTAAGTGTGGGGGTTTTTCCCCCCTGACTTCCACAGCCTGACTACCCTCTCCTCTCTCCCCAGGGCCGACATCAAAACTTAAGAGACGTGTCATAGCCCAGAAATACAAAGCACAAATCGATAACATGTACTTGTAGCTGCTGTGGTGGGAGTGCCCTCTCTGTCCTCATGGTGAGACCCAATGCCCGGGCTTTAGCTGGGCTGTGTGGTGCTAGGTGTCAGCTGATGTCCTGCCTTCTCTGTCTTCCTGAGCAGGCGGGCCCAACATTTTTCATGGACCCACATTTATTTATTATATCTTCCTACAACGCGTGTATGAGCAGTCACGTGCCATAATGTACGTGTGGCTACCAGAGGACAATTTTGGGTGTTGCCTCGACCCTGTGAAGTCCGCTAGCCTAGCTGTCCCACAGCCTTATGGGGTTTCCCTGTCTCAACTTCCATCCCTCTGAAAGAGCAAACTTTGCCTGCTAGATCTGCCTCCCAAACGCGTTTTGAGGATTTGAACTTGGCTCCTCCTACCCACGTGGCAAGCACTTTGCCCCCGAGCCATCTCTTTTTGTCCCCACTTTCCATGTGTTTTGTTCAGAGAAGGTCTGTGGCTGAGTTCTGCAAGTTATCCAGCTTATCACACCTTCTGTCCACACTCTCTCTTCTCCCTTCCCCAGGATGTGCCTGCAGGGAGCACCCCGGGGTGAGGGATGGGGATGCTGAATACACACACTGTACCCATAGCATCCTCGGGGCCACCTGTCCAGCCAGCCCACCTGTGTGGCCTGGGGAGCAGGGGTCTCAGGAAGGGACACTACAGGGGGCCACTCCCCCAGCTCCGGCCCCATACACGGACAGAGCCTGCTAGCTTACTCCCCTCTAAGACCCATGAGGGACAGATCCACTCCCCACCTCCCTCCTTGGGTCTCAGGCTGCTCTGCATCTGGTGGCCTGGCTGACCATCTTCCTTCCATGGTTATATCGGCATCTGACTTTCCTCTGGGTACACGTTTGTGTACTATACATGCATGTGTGCCTCTGTGTGTGCATGGTAAGTGCATGAGTGTGTGTGTGCATGTGTGCACATTCAAGCACTTGTGTTTTGAGACAGAGTCTTTCACTGGCCTGAAATTTGCCAAGTAGGCTAGGCTGGCCAGGGAGCCCCAGAGAGCCCCTGTGCTGGCTTCCCCACAGGTAGCTAGATCCCCACCTTATTCATACCCCTCCCTCCCTCCCTCCCTCCCTCCCTCCTCCCATCCTTCCTTTTACACAGGTGCTGGGGATTTGCACTGAGGGTCCCACACTTGCTCAGCCAGCACCCCCACCCCACTTCATCCCACCCCACCCTCAGCCCTCTCATCTCCCCAGCCCTTTTCTCTTATCATAAGGACACCATCAGGCTGGATGAGGGCTCACCCTGTGGTCCTCATTTTCCTGCTCCAACAGCCCCAGTTTCCCAATAAGATCAGTGTGTGACGCCAGGCTCAGGGCTGCATGGCTGGCCCACAGCACTTCTTACCTGGTACACAGAGCTCAGGGCACAGCTCCAGCCTGCCCTCCCGGCCACCACCTCCAACAAAGGGCACTAGCTCCCCCTGCCTTTCAGAGAGCCTCAGCTGATGTGGAGGTACACATGTGCTCCCCGGAGAGCCAGGCATGAATCTCTTCAATTTCAAGGGTTCAGCCTCAAAGTTACAACGTATAAAGGACGTCTTTTGGCAGAAGAGAGTGTGTAGGACATGCAGGCCTGAGGATGAAGGCGGGTGCCCTGCTCTTTCTCTGAGATCTTATTTCCTTGAGTCTGAACTGAAAGGCAGGCTGGTGGCCTACAGTGCTGGTCACAGGCAGGAGCAGCCACCCCCAGTTTTTCATGTGGGCGGGGTTCGAACTCATAGCCTCATACCTTTACAGCAGGCACTCTTAGCCGCCGAGCATGTCCCCAGCCCGACACTAGAAGATTTTTAACTGCATCCATGGTTCCTGTGGCTGTGGCTGTTCTCGAACAGTGTCCCTGTCACTCTCCCAGGTGGTGGGGGTGGCAGCGGAGGCGCGGGAACCATTCCTAAGCGACCCATTTCCCTCCAGGGCATTTACCATGTGGAACCTCCGCATGTCCCACCAAGAACCTCACAGACTAAGGCACGTCTCTCCTCTCCAGCTTCCAACAGGCAGACCTCATCTCAGTGGGCGACTCCCCCTCCCCAGAGGGAGCCCCCCCCATGCGGAAGAAGCCACGCCCATACACCCCGCTGCTCTGTTGGGCCTGCCACAGCTTCGGAAGCAGGAAGCAGGAGGCCCACAGGAGAGACACCCTGCGAGGAGACAGACAGACCTCCTGGCTTGAGAGGGGTGAAAGTGTGACTGCAGCAGGCTCTGCCTCCCCTGGGACCTTGTGTTAGAAAAGAAGTGTGAAGAACTGGACCCCCCAAAACAACTTCCTGGAAACTGCATGGAAACCCCTCAAATAAGTTGTAGTCAGGCGCCTCACTGCCTTGAATCTTCATTCACTGGACAGGAGCTTGGTGGAATGGGGGGGCAGTGGGGTGCTCAAGTCGGCTACGGGTTCAAATTTCAGCCCGCTAAGTGCTCTCATCCTCCTGAGAAGTGGCCTTGCCAGTTGCTCTGGCTCCTTGTGTGATGTTTCTTGTGTCTGCTGCACTTGTGTGTGTATGTATGTGTGTGTGTGTATGTATGTGTGGGTACCTGTGTGCATGTACATGTATGTGTACATGTGGGGGGGTGCCTGTGTACCTGTGTGTGTACATGTGTATGTGTACATGTGTGTGGGGTGTGTCTGTGTACATGTGTGTGTACCTGTGTATGTGTACGTGTGTGTGTGTGTGTGTGCCTGTGTACATGTGCATGTGTGTATATGTGCGGGTGTGTCCCTGTGTATGTGTACGTGTGTGTACATGTGTGTGAGTGTGTGTGTGTCTATGTGTGTATGTAGAAGCCAGAAGTCAGGTGCATTTCTCTAGTGCTCTCCACTGCAGTTTTGGGGGCAGAGCCCCTCACTCAACTCAGAGCTCCTCATTCAGCTGAACCGCGTGCCCTTGAGCCCCAAGTACAGTGCTCTCTGCCTCTCCAGTTGGGGTCAGAGACACAAACCACCATGCCAGCCTTTTCCAGGGTTGCCAGGGATTCCCACTCAATGCCCTCATTCTAGCACAGCAAGCACTTTGGGCCCTTGCAGGTTTGGCTCCTGACATTCCTTCCTCAGGGAGAGCCTAGGCAGCATGACAGCTCTCCATTGCCGTGACAAAATGCCAGAGACAAACAGCTTAAAAAGAAGGAAGGGCTGGGAAGATGGCTCCATTGAAAAATGCACACTGTACAAGCGTAAGGACCTGGGTTCGATCCCCAGGCCCCACATAGTAGAAGGCAAGAAGTAACGCCCACCAGTTGCCCTCTGACTGACACACATGCACCCTCCCACTCTCACCAACACCCAGGAAATGTTTTTTGTTTTGTTTGTCTTGAGACATGGTTTTTCTGTGTGTAGCGCTGGCTGTCCTGGAACTTTCTTTGTAAACCAGGCTGACCTCAAACTCTCAGAGATCCGCCTGCCTCTGCCTCCTGAGTGCTGGGATTAAAGGCGTGCGCCACCATGCCCGGCGGTGCATAAAAGTTTTTTTTTTTTTTAATATAAAGTAAATGGTGCCTGGGGGTGCCACCTCTGCACACAGCATATGCTCATAGCACCATGTACCTCATGCACACATGGGTGGACACCTCCAGGGCATACGATACTACCCTGTACTTCCTGGCTTTCTTATTGGGTCAGTAATGGCTAGAAAACACAGTTGCTGGGTGCGATGACCATGCCTGTCATTCCAGTGTGGGAAGTGCTGGAAGAAAGGAAAATATAAAGGACAAGTGGCCATCTGAGGACTTGGTAGGAGGGTTAGCTGATCCTGTCAGAGCCGTGATCTTCTTGTCATGAGACTATCAAACGTCCCCAAAGGGTGTTTGGGGACGCCTACCCGCTGGCTGGACACTAAGCCTCTGGGACATGCCAGGCTGCATGTGCCCTCTGCAGGTGGCCATGGTTTGTGCCTGAGGCAGATTCCATTTCTAGTCCCTATATTTCGACCCTGTAGATGATGGTCCAGCCTTCAGGAGAGTTTTTGAGAGCCCGCTTTCTGACCTCCGGTGTGTTCTTGTGCCTCTCCATTTTGCGGACTGTCACAAATGTCCACACAGCCCTTTGATGCTGAGAGAAATGTGACCAAGCTGGAGTACAGCCCAGTGGCCCACCATCAGAGCCTACGGTGGCCATCCCCCTGCAATCGGCTTTGTAGGGACAGAAATCCAGCCATGGTGGCTCATACCTGTCACCCAATGGGCTGCCGCCTCAGGTACCCAGGGACAGAGGACACAGGAGTGTAACAAGCGTGGCTTCAGTTAGACTTTTGTTTTTCCAAGACAGGGTCCTGTGTGGCCCAGAATGGCCTCCAAATCACTATGTAGCTGAGGGTGGCCCTTCCTGTCACCTCCTCCCTGATTGCTAGGATGAGAGACGTGGACCACGCTCAGCTGATGGGATGCTGGGGGCTGACATGGTCTCCTGCGTGCTATTCAAGTGCTCTCAACAACTAGGCCACACAGCTGTACCTTCAGCCTTGGCATAAGTTTCTATTTACCAGTTGCCTGGTCTCTGGTAGTTTTTATTTGATTGAGACAGGGTCTCAGGTAGCCCAGGCTAACCTAGAACTTGCTATGTAGCTGAGGATGACTTTCCATTCCTGATCCTCCTGCCTCCACATCCCGAGTGCGTGGATGGCAGGAAACTTACACCAAGGATGAAGGTACAACTTCCAGTACTTGGAAGGCTGAGGCCCAAGTATATCAAGTTGAGGGCTAGCCTGGGCTAAATTGAGAGACACTATCTCAAGGGGGGAAAACACTGGAGGATGTGGCTTAGTTGTTAAGAGCACTTGAATAGCATGCAAGAGACTGTGTCAGTTTTTGTTTTATTATATTATTCTATCATTACTACTGTTGCTTATTTGTGGGGGTGGAGAGCTCACGCCACAGTATGTGTAGAAGTCAGAGGTCAACCTAAATCTTCCCATAGTGTGGGCCCCGAGTTGGGGAGGGGGTTGTTGAAGTCAATTCATCAGGCTAAGCCGTCTCCCAGCACTCAGGTAACCAAGGCCAACCTGGGCTACACAGTGAGGTCAGGGGTAGCCTGAGCTACATAGAAAGTTTGAGTTGGCCTAGAAAACTGTCAGCAATCCTCCCACCTCAGTCTACTCCCATTTTGGTAGCATTTGTGATGCCTGAGAGTTTTTCCACCTTGGTGATGTCTGGTTTCTCCCATCTGTGTTTTTGGTGCATGTGTCGTGGCTTGTGCGCATGTGTGTGATTGACAGGGCCCGTGGAGGTCAGAAGAGGGTGTCTGATTCCCCTGCAGCTGGAGTCAGGCATAGGTGTGAGGTGACCGATGCGGGTCCTGGGAGTTGAGCCCTGCCTCCCAGGAGAGCAGTCAGCACTACACTGTGGAGCCCACAAAGACAATCCTACCAGCCCACCCACAAACCTGCACTGGGTGGTGTTTCCCAAAGGCACGTTATCCAGGCAGCATCCTGAGCATGGGGGGCGGGGGGCGGATCACAGCCACCCTGTAGAGACTGAGAACCAAGAGTCAGGTGGCGGTGGCAGTAACCATGGCAGTGGCGGTGGCCATGGTGGCGGCGGCTGCGTGCACCTTAATGCCAGCACTTGGAAGGCAGAGGCAGACAGATCTGAGTTGAGGCCAGCCTGGTCTACAGAGTGAGTTCCAGGACGTCCAGGGCAGTTACACAGAGAAACCCTGTCTTGAAAAAAACAAACAAATAAATAAAAGTACTTGGCCCTAAGGGGATGTTTATTACAAAGTGCATAAGTTACAGACTTCTGTTACAATAAAATGTATCTGTTCTGTCTAGGAAGCCAGTAACTGACACAAAGAGACTGAAATGTAACTCAAAGTTGCAAGCACTACCGGGAAAAATCTAAACTGCTACTAATCTAACAATTACTAAAATAAAACACTCTAATCCTCATAACCTACATATGTCCCAAGCGTTTGCCAATCTGATCCTCAGGGGCTTCTCCCCTCCAACTCTCTGTCCTCCATCAACTGTCAACTCTAGGCTCCTCACCCCCCTAGGAAGTCCCGCCTTCCACTTTCTGTCCTGCCCAGCTGATTGGCTAAACCGTGCTTTATTGACAATTGTTACATCCACTCAAGACATTCCTTCACAAGTCCCCTTTTTAGTCTAATTACCTATATACATTTATATTACTACAACAATATACACACACACACGAGCCACAAAACAATCGTTATATTCATGTTATACTCATAATGTTTCGCTATCTTCAACCCCATCAGAGACTTGAGAAGGAGTGAACTTAATTATCTGAGTAAACAGGAAGTACAGGTTAACAGCTTCCAAAATGAAAAAATGACAGGGACACTTTGCTGCCAGAACAGTCACCCAAAACTCTCTAATGCGTTGGATCATCATCTTCAGCCTTCAGGTCCAGTTTATCTGACAGACATGTTTGTGAAGCAGGGACTATTGAGGACTTGCTTACCCTGTCTTGGCAGAGTTTGGTCGTCAACTCTACCTGCATCCAAGCTTGCCCATTTCAGGCAGAATTCTGTCTGTGGCAGAAAACAAGGACACTTTTGCCCAGTGGCTGGTTTGCCACATCTGAAGCCATCTTCATAAGGAGGTTCCTCGATGCTCATTACCTTTTTTGAGTCAGGCTGGGTGCTGCCAGGAGTCAACCTGTCTCATTTTCAAAGAATCCTCAAAACAATTTTTAAAACCTTTAAATGCCATATTCTGTAGGTCTCTGAAGGTTTTGAAGATCTTATCTAAATATTTTACCTTATCTATTGAACCTAGGATGTATACTCTTCTTTTTTGTTGTTTGTTTTGTTTTGTTTTGTTTTGTTTTGTTTTTTTGGTATTTGGAGACAGGGTCTCTCTGTGTAGCCTTGGCTGTCCTGGACTCACTTTGTAGACCAGGCTGGCCTCGAACTCACAGTGATCCACCTGCCTCTGCCTCCTGAGTGCTGGGATTAGAGGACTGTGCTGCCACGCCCGGCTCGGGATGTATATTCTTCTGATAAAATTGAATAGTACAATGAATTAAAAATAAACTTATTTTACAGCAATATATGATGTTCTATACCAATGAATTAAAAATAGCCTTGTGAGTAACAATTAAGGCCTTAATTTGAAGAGTAGACTCAAGAATTCATCTTTTCTCCTATCATCCCTATATATTTCTATATTCTCAGAGAAAAAAAATCTCTGAGTCCAATCTCATCCTCTCTCTGAATAAGACCAATAATAAAATAACCAATTCTTGGGCTCGAGAGATGGCTCAGCGGTTGGGAGCTCTGACTGTTCTTCCAGATGTCCGGGTTCAATTCCCAGCACCCACATGGCAGCTCACAACTGTCTGTAACTCCAAAATCTGACACCTGTAGATATACAATGCATATAAAATAAAAATAAATTTTAAAAATAAAATAACCAATTCCCAATGAAAATAAACATCCATAGCACAAAACCTTACCCAACCCCTCTTAAGGGAAACAGGATGTCTTTCTCTTAAGGCTTCCTCCGGCTGATTTGGGACAAATAATACCTATATAGGGGCCCAAATTAAAAAATGGGAAAAATGGGGCTGGAGAGATGGCTCAGTGGTTCAGAGCACTGACAGTTCTTCCAGAGGACCTGGGTTCAATTCCCAGCACCCATACGGCAGCTCACAACTGTCTGTAACTCTAAGATCTTACAGCCTTACACAGACATACACGTAGGCTAAACACAAATGCACACAGAATAAAATGAATAAATTATTTAAACAAGTGGGAAAATGGTTAAACAAGCTAGAGATAGCATTTGTGGTCCAGTCTCTAAATATTAAGAAATTCAGGCTTAATAAAAGTCCTGTGTAGGACAGTCTGAAATACCGGACCAATTGGAATCAGGAGCTTTCTTTGAAGCTGTCCTGGGGGCTGTTCTGTTCTGATGATGAACAGCAACCGAAGCACTTGTGGATGGAACATGAGGAACACAGGATGTCAGCATCTTAGCATGCTGGAGGATGAATCCTGTCGGGTCTGATCCAGCATCAGTGTCCGGTTCTTTTGTTCTGAAAATATATAATTTCTCACAAGCATTGTACAGTTCTAAAACTATAAATGCATGAGGTGTGCAGGATGCACAGAACAATCAAGGCTGGTTCTGTAGTTTGAATTCATGTACGTATAGACAGACTTAAGTGAGCAGCCTCCCTTTCATCCAGGTCTGTTTTATTTTGACCTCTTTCAAAGAGGATATATAATATCACCATTACCAAAGGACATACAAACATTATCTAATTGAAATCAAAACAAGATTGTATAGTTCTAAACGTCCTTTTCTAGGCTCTGTAGTGCCTCATGTATAGGTGTAAGGACCAGACAAACTCCATTTTGAAACTTGTGTTAAATTTAGCCAAGGGCTGAACCCAGATTCCAGAAAAACCACAAACTAGTCTTAAAAAAAAAAAAAATTCCCTAGCAACACAATCAGCTCACCTTGGGAAAGTCCAAATATACTCTCTGCTGGTCAAGCTGACCAGCAGGTGGTCTGGCACATAGCAACAACCAACTAGGAGAAGCCAGGCCAAAGTTCCCAACGCCCCCATGACTGCTTCAAGCAATCTTTTCTATAGGTCAACTTGCCCCTACACCTATTACCCAACCATCAAACACCAAGGCCTGTAACTCCCTGCTTGCAGCTTTTCTGCCCTAATGCCATCCAATCACATACTATAAAACCCATTTCTTTGTCTAAAACCTGTAAAAAACCCCTCTCAATCGAGACTTGAGGCTGCTTCCCTGCATCTGCTGTGTCAGTGCATTGGGGGTGTGTAGCCGGTTCAAGCCTGCATTAAAGACTTCCTTGCCATTGCATTTGGACTCAGCCCTCGGGTGGTCTGTTCGGGGAGTCTCTCAAAATTTTGGACATAACATAGGCCAGGCCACTACCTATCTCCCAAGAAAATGTGTCTTGTTTTAGAGACAAGCCATTTGCCCTGAGCAAAAGAAGAGGCATCAAGCCTTAAATAAACTTATGCATAGCCTAGGCATCTTGTACCTGGGATTTTACATTTATTAAAGGTGTTTTTGTCTCACCTCTTTTCTCCATTGGGGATGGATGCTTCCTCCTTTTAAACTTTATATAAACTCTCATTTTAGAGTTTATGCATGCCCTAGGCATCTTGTACCTGGGCTTTCACACTTACAGACTTCCTCACATTCAAACTGTCAGAAAGTTCCCCTTGGACAGCATGGGGATCAGTGTAGCCACTCACCTCAGGCTGTAGGGGACGGGCTATATGGCCAATGTTCAACCATCTTGTCAGAGCCTAGGCTCCTATTTCTCCAGCAGTCTGCCACTCACCAGAAACCAGCTGACCTTGTCATAGGTGGGCAGTTAGACACCTGTTGTGGTTTATTGTGGGGGCTGGTCATTCCAGACCCCCGAGCTACTCCTTTTCCGGCGAGACTACTGATAAGATCAGATTAAAGGCCAGCTGCCTGTGAGCCGCAGTTCTGGGAACTTTTTCCTGACTAACTAGATCCTTCACAACTTCCCTGGAATTTCTCTCCTACAATTATGGCAGCGATCACCTTTACCTGCTGAGCCATCTTGTTGGCCCCTAAAAGCGTTTTTTAGGGCTGGAGAGATGGCTCAGAGATTGAGAGCACTGGCTGCTCTTCCGAAGGTCCTGAGTTCGGTTCCCAGCAACCACATGGTGGTTTACAGCCACCTGTAGTGAGTGAGATCTGGTGCCCTCTTGTGGTGGGCAGGCACACGTGTGGGCAGAATACTGAATAAATAATAAATCTTTTTTTTAAAGTTTTTTAAATTTAAGTTTAAATTGGAGGCGGGCGAGGGGGTAGCGGACTGGAGGGGACCCAGAGAGATGGCTCAGCTGTAAAGAGCACTGGCTGTTTTTCCAGAAGACCAGGCAGTTCCCAGCACCCATGTGGCAGCTCAGAACTGTCTGTAGCTCCAATTCCAAGGGATCTGGCACCTTCACAGACACACATGCCGGTCAAACACCAAGCACATAAAATAAAAATAAATCTTTAAAAGAATTTTTTTTTTAATTTTGAAAAAGGTTTGTTTTTATCTCCAGGGCATATATGCTTTCCCTGCATGCAAAACTGTATACCAAACACATGCCTGGTGCTCCCAGAAAGGAGCATCAGATCCCCACTGTAATTACATATAGTTGTAAGCTACGGTGTGAGTGCTGGGAACTGAACCTGTGTCCTCAGCTCTTAACCACTGAGCTATCTCTCCAGTCAACACTTTAGAATGTCTATAATATAAAACCAGGCGGTGGTGGCGCACACCTTTAATCCTAGCACTCGGGAGGCAGAGGCAGGCGGATCTCTGAGTTTGAGGCCAGCCTGGACTACACAGCTAGTTCCAGGGGAGCCAGGGCGACATAGTGAGATCCTGTGTCAACCCCCCACCAAAGACTTTAAGCATGAAGGTTAAGAAAAGAAAGAAAGACACTCCCCCACCCCCACCCCCCGCAAACATTCGGGTGCCGACTTCTCTGGCATGGAGTCTTGGCTTCAAGTGTTCACAGACTTGGACAGACTTCACATTCATGGACAGAACGTGGGTGGGTTCGAAGCTCCTGTCTGAGGAGCCCAGGTGAGTTCACAGGAAGATCCTGGGGCGTCCACATGTGAGAAAAACATCTGGCTTCCGGCTGCTGGCTGGCAAGCTCACTCACACCCCGACCCTCAGGCCTTCAGCCTGCACCACTGTCACTCTACCTCAATGTGAGAGGACTCAGAGGGTGACGGTGTTTGTGGCAAAGCCGGAGACTTGGGTCAACCCTCCATACACACAAGGTGAAAGGTAAAAAGTGACACCTACAGGTTGTCATCTGAGTACCACATGTGTGTCAAGGCCCGCAAAAAAAAAAAAATTATGTAAGAAAAGTGCTGTGTCGTCAGCTAGCGAGGGGCCCATGACTCTGAGATGAGGGTGAGATGAGAGGCCCCTCTTTCCTTCCCACCAGCAAGTGTTCCAGGTCTTTCTATACTGCCTCAGCCCCAATTCCCAGAGGTCCCTTGCTGAAGACCTGGCTTCCAACCCATAAACCCTCCGGGACATGCTTCTTAATCTCCAAAGTAGTGTGACTGATGAAGGGCTACAGTTTGGTCTAAACACAGATTCATGCTTGTTCGTGCACAGTGATTTGGCAGAAAGAGTAGTTCCGGGTGAGAGTGTGAGGCCCCGGTCTCTCAGCAGAGCGGGCTCACTTTGCAGGGCAGGGAGCCACCAGAGGGATGCTGTGGCACTAGGCGTCCAGTTGCTCAGATGTATTTATTTTGGAAACTTCAGACCTGGGGACAGTTTACAGTCTTTGTCTTTGTCGGGACTTCACAAGACAACACTGCAAAGATGCTCGGTGAAGGGCCAGGCATGGTGGCGCATGCCTTTAATCCCAGCACTCGGGGAGGCAGAGGCAGGCAATTGCTGTGAGTTTGAGGCCAGCCTGGTCTACCAAGTGAGTCTAGGACAGCCAAGGCTACACAGAGAGACCCTGTCTCGAGAAACCAAAAAAAGTAAAAATAAATAAGAAAGAAATGCTTGGAGGCACATGTCTGTCACCCCAGCGGAGCAGGGTCAAGGAGCGGAGTCGAAAGATCAGGAGCCTGAGTCAGCCTAGACTAGACAGGGGAGGTCTAGTCTAGCTTGGGCTACTTAGCAAGACCCTGCCTCAAAGAAAAAAGTAAAGCTTTGATCTCCTTGAATACATAAGCACAAATTAGCCAGTGCTCGCTGGTGCAATTGCCTGTTCAGTGAATAAATGAATGAGTGAGTGAGTGAATGAATGAATGAGTGAATGAATGAGTGAGTGAAGGTGTGAATGAATGAGTGGAGCTGAAGTCTGAGGGGCCATTCTCCTGCCTGCCCTTTCTCACAACTTGTGTCCCTGAGTTCGAGTCCTGTCTTGCAAGCAACTCAAGATTTTCATTCTGTTTATTGTCAGCGTCGCCTCACCAAAATATAAGCTTTATGAAGGTCCCGCATTTTGACTGTGTGTGTGTGTGTGTGTGTGTGTGTGTGTGTACATATATAATATTGAGAGACAGAGAGTTGTCAGCTTCGCAAGGACTGGCACACACCCGTCATCCTACTACTAGGGAGGTGGCGGCAGGAGGATCAGGTGTTGGAGGCCAGCTTCTGCTGCTAAGTTTGTGTGCAGGACACTCTGTCTTCAAAGAACAGCGAGAAGCGCTGGAGAGGAGGCTCCGAGGGGCCTGAGTTGTCCCCACTCAGGCAGCTCACAGCCCCCGTCACTCCGGCTCCAGTGAGATCCGACGCCCTCTTCGGGCCTCTGTGAGCATTGCATGCACACGCACGGACAAGAATCTTTTTAAAAGGGAAAACATTTTCAGATCGTGGAGCATGAAAGAACAGGCGGAGGCCGAAGTCGGCTTCTCCCCTTAGATGGTCAGCGCCTCTGCGTCTGGCGTAATCCCCGCAAACTCCGCAACACGCGCTGCCGGGACGAGAGCCACCAGCCGGCCCTCGCGCGCCTCCTTAGAGCCAACCCTTGGCCGGGCCGCGCGCCTCCCGCCAGGCTCCGCCCTTCTTCCCAGCGATTGGCCAGGATTCTACTCTCGGGCCTACCCCTTCATCGCTGACAGGCACCACAAAAGCCAATGGGGAGAGCGCCCGCCCTCCCCGAGGCCGTTGGAGGCGGGCATGGGCGGGCCGTTGGGGGGGGCGGGGCGTGCAACCTGGTAACCGTTGCCGGGCGCAACGCCCCGCCCCGCGAGGGCTGCTGGAGGCTGAGGCGGGCGGGCGCTAGGTGCTGGCGGGCGCTGCGGGCGGGCGGGCGGCGGGAGCCGGAGGAGGAGCGGCCGGCGCTGCCACCGCCGCCGCCATAGAGACAGTAGCCGTGGAGACTGTTACTTACCAACGCGGAGCGACACGCAGCGGCCGCCGCAGCAGGAGCCGCTACCCGAACTCCCCGCCGAACTCCAGGTGAGCCTTGCGGACCGGGGCAGGGGGCAGTGGCGGGCGGGGACCCAGCTGGGGGGGTCGCGGGGGCGGGCGCGGCGGGACCGGCGCCCCAACTTTGCAGACACCAACCTCGCCCACTTCTGATCCGCATCTCTAATTTAGGGGAGTCCTGAGCTGTAGGGAACCCCTCTCACACTCTTCAAAGTTTGTAAAGTGCAGCGATCTCTTCTCGCGTTTGACGCACCAAATCTGACTTTGAGGGGCGGGGACTCCCGAAGACCCCTTGTTTCATTTTTTACCCAAAACACCCGGAGAGCGGAGGCGCCCCCAAACTAGTTTCTTACTTTCATTACCTCCAAAACCTGGATCGGGCCCTCACAAGCAACTCCTCGCTGTCATCCCTGACCCCTCCCCCGAAAGCCTGGGCTTGGGGCTCCCCCAAACCCGCTCTTTACTGTCATCCCCCTAAACCTGGGTTGGAGGCTTCCACAGAACCATTCTCCCCCAAGTCTGAAAACCCGGAGGCACCGTCTCCCCTTCACACTTCTGAAGTCGGGGTACATTGGGACCCCGGCTGTCATTCATGATCTTGACTCCGAGGAGACTCTCGTTTGGCCCTTACGTTCTGAGCGTCTGGTTTCCTTCTTGATTCAGGCACACTGGATTTGGGGCGCCTCCCCCTCCGGCACCCCTTTCTTGTGCCTTGACCAAAGTAGTGAGTGCGTTTGTTCTGGAAGGAATTCTTGCTCCCTTCGCGCTTTCTTGTCCACCCCAAATCCCCTAGCGCTCTAGATCCTTCGACCCTTACCCCGCCGCCAAGAACCCCACACAGCTGAGTTTGGGGGTGTCCTGGGGCCCGCGGTCCTTTCCCACGCCACCCCGGGAAGCTCACGCGTGCCCACAGCGTCCTCTTCGCCGAGACCAGAAAACTTTCCCCGAAAGAAAAACATTGTGCGAACCGTTTGCAGAAAGAGCCTGGAGGCCCGGAGACTGCGTGCGCGGCGGTGCGTGTGGACCCCACCCGTGCACACGCACGCACACCCCAAAACGCCGCTGTCTCTCTCTCCTTGCTCCTGCCGGAGGGCCGCGTCCGCGTTCTCAGTCGGGATACTCTGGGACAGCGGTTCTTTCCTTGGCCGGCCCGCTGGGAGCTCAGCCGCCTAGGACAGACCCTGGGGACCACGGCAGGGTTGGGGGGGGGGTTGGAGTGCATTGAGAAAGCAGCCTGGGCACTGTCACTCTGAACACTTAACCCCTACTTTAGCGCGTCCGGGGGACACTCGGGTCCCCAGTCGTTACCTTGCTTTGCATAAGATCTCTGTTCCGCCGCCAATGATGGAAAATCCTCGCCCTCGCCAGGACAACTGAATGTTAAATAAGTTTAACTTTATCAGCATGTTTTACTAGTTCATAGACAGGGTCCGTGGCCTTTCCCTGTGTGTAAGTGTTTTGACCAGACCCCACCACTCACCTCTCGGGCCCCCTCCACTCCTGATGACCCCTACTGTACTCGCCCAGTCCCACTTACACCTTTTGCCTTTGTTTTCCCCTTGAAGAGAGCCAGTTTAGTTGGGGTTGCTTTCCGGAGTGTGGGCACCTGACAGCAGGAAGGACAGCATCCTCTAAACCCTACCCCCAGCCCCATGTAGCGGCGTCCTCCGGAATGAGATGATTATTTATTTATTGTCAAGTGACTCACTTTTCTATTTCATTTTTTCATGTATTTATTTGTTGTGTGTGAGCACAGCCATGTGCACACACCGAGGTCAGAGGACGGAATACAGGAGTCTCTGTCCAGCTCGTGAGTCCTGGGGCTCAGCAGCTCGGTGGTGGCAGACCTTGTCTGCTGAGC
>OU015756.1:47312407-47325826 GCA_907169655.1 Acomys percivali | reverse complement strand
TCCTCCTCCTTCTCCCTCTTCACCTCCATCTCCTCCTCCATCTCCTCTTCTATACCATCTATTTTTTGTACAGCATGTTTGTCATCTGACTTTTTGTGACCTTGGTGTTGCCTCCCTTCTCCCTCTTGAGTGTCATGAAGGATCAGGGATGGGTCTGCTCTTTCCCCATCAGTGTTCTTAGAACTTGGAGCCTCACATGGCAGATGCTTGTTGACTGAATGCATGATCAATCAGTAGCCAAGCCCCCGGCTCCTAGAGTGTCTTGTGCTGTGGGTGGCCTGAGAGGGTCCAGGCACATGGGTCATACAAAAGTGTTTGGCAATGACCTGGATGGTAGGTGCTGGTTCCTTCTCCTGCCCCTCGTGAGCAAGGCACTGGGGAGGAGAGTGAGGGTGAGAAAACAGGCTACTGGGGGAGTCACCTTTCCTCTGTCCCCATACTGTCCCTCTATGGAGTCCCAGCTGGTTGCCCTCCAATGGGCAACCCACTGTCTTCCCACGTCCATGTCTTCACTACTGACCTTAACGTGGTCAGTAGACAAAGCAGTAGCAGCAAGCGCCAGCTCCCTGGGCAGCTGCAGGAGATGCCATGAAGTTGTCCCGTTGTCCTGGCAACCCATGTGTCTGGACAGAACCCATACAGGCCTCCTGTCTGCAGGAGGATGTGCAGACAATAGCCAGGTCAGAGGCCTCCAACTTCAAGTGAGCTTGAGGCCAAGCACAGGTCAGCCATAGCATTGTCACTCTTGCTGTGGTGCATGAGACTCGAACCCAGGGACCTCACATGCTGGGCATGTCCCCAGCACTGCTGTTCTGTGACGTGGGGTTCCCCCACATAGCTCGGGGACCAGAAGTCATGTACTCTTTTATCTGCTCCTCCGTCTCCTTGACCTCACAGAGCCTGGCTCTGCCTCCCAAATGCTGGAATTAAAGGCCACTTGGTTATATAACATCTTAAATGTGAAATTCACATGGTTATCACAAGAATGTAATGGGTGCAGTGCACACACCTCTCATCCAGCATTTGGGAGGTTGAGGCAGGAGGATCAGAACTTCAAGGTCATCCTTGGCCACATAGAGAGTTCAAGGCCAGCCTGTGCTATGTGAGACCCTGTCTCACATAAACACAAAACAAACAAAGCATTTTCCAATTATATCCCCAGCTCTCTCCTTCTGCCTGTCCAGAAGGCCCAGAACATTTTATTCCATTTTCCCAGAATTATCTTGAGCTCCTCTTTGGGAGTTGACTTAATACAGAGCTAGGAATGGAGTCACCAAAAACAGAACAAGACAGACCTGTGCCTGTCCTGGACAGCATGAGGCTGACCAGGCCAGCGCTGGCACCTGCTCCCTGGGACGGTGCCACCAGGATGACTCTCCTCAATCGGCCTGTGATTGGTTACAGTTTAAAAATGTAAGATTGATCTTGACTATATTCCCCAAACTCCTCTCAAACTCCTTACCCACGCCCCACACACTCACCCATGCCTACACAGTCACCCACCCCCTAACACTCCTACCCCCTACACACACTCCCAGCCCTACAATCTCACTGTATTATTTTTGTTTTTTGCTGGGACCTGCTGGGCCTACTGGGAGCCTCATTCCTTTAAGAAAGTTGCCTCACTGGGCGCTGTGGTGCACACCTTTAATCCCAGCACTCAGGAGCCAGAAGCAGGTGGATCTCTGTGAGTTTGAGGCCAGCCTGGTCTACAAAGTGAGTCCAGGAGAGCCAAGGCTACACAGAGAAACCCTGACTCGAAAAACAAAATCAAAAACAAAGCAAAACAAAAAGAGAGCTGCCTCTCCCTCTTTCCCTCTCTCCCTCCCTCCTTCCCTCCCTCCTTCCCTCCCTCCCTTCCTCTCTCCCTCTCATAACCCATTGAATCCAACTTGATCAGCCCATGTACTCCTGGCTGGCTGACCTATCACAAATCACATCCCTTAAGAAAGCTGCCCCTCCCTCCCCAGAAGCCATCAGTGTCCAGCCCCTCAGTTAGGCCTGGGGTCCCGAGGCCCCTCCCCCATGCTGCAAGGAGGATTGGCCTGACCCTGTGCAGCAACCACAGCTGCTGTGCAGTCACGAGCGCTGGGGTCCTGCCATGTCCAGAGGACACTGGTCTGCTCTGTCCTGCCTGATCGGGCTCTTACAGTCTTTCTGTTCCCTCTTCCGTGATGGCCTCCAAGCGTTGGGACCTGATTGCCTCAGTCTCCTTTGCACTGTGGCCTGCTGTGTTCCAGTATTAACTGTTGTCCCCTGCATAAAGACACTTCTGGTGAGGTCTGAGTGCTGCATCCTCTCTGGGCTCACATACAAACAGGACACCTGTGCTGCTACTGCACCTGTGAGCGCTTGGAACTGACCACGCTGGTCGTTATCATTTTTCCCTGTGTCGCCATTGTCCCCTCCTGTCAGGCCATGAGCCACAGGGACCTGCTTAAAATGCAAGTCAGACACAATCCTCTTGTCACAGTCCCTCTGGTCACTTTCACCCTCAGCAAAAGGTACAACTATGCATTGGCTTGTGGTGACATTCTGGTCCAGTTGGTCTTGCTCAATAGCCACAGTCCTGCCTCCGGGCCTTTGCACTGACGGCCTTTCCACCAGGAACAGCCTTCCCCTCAGCTGAAGGGCTCCACCCAGCCTGCTGCCCCTTATTTCATTGCTCAGGAAGGCAGCAGGCCGCCCTTTGAGAACTGAACCCAGCAAGCCCCCTACACCCTATGCTAGCTCCCTTCCCCTCTGCCACTTAGCGTTGCCTGACAGGTGCCCTGCACACTTCTGTCACCTATCACAGTGTCTGCCCCCACATGCACCCTGCCGCACCACCACAGCACACACAGATGAGAGCTCCGTGCACGGAGGGTCTTACTGTATGTTTTGATCACAGGGCAAAGCCTGAGTCACACAGACATGCTGGCACTTATGATTTGATTGCTTTAATTATTCATGTGTGCAGGTACATGTGGTCAGAAAACAGCCTGAAGGCGTTGGTTCTCTCTTCTCCTACCATGTGGGCCCTTCAGCCCAAACTCAGGTCCTCAGGCAGCAAGCACCTTTAACCCCTGAGCCATCCCGCTGCCCCAAGTCCCTGTTTTCTCTTGACGCCTACACTGACCCTCCTTTGGGTAGGACGTTGGTGGCCTCCTTCCCAGTGTGGGAGGCACCAGCTGTGACCAGAGCATCAGAGACACCACTGCCAACCCAGTACCACACCAGCCAGTGTGACTTCCCCCCATGTCACTGAGCAGCAACAGCCCCTGTAGAGACAACAGCCATTTTTCCTCAAGCATCTTCATTTCCCAGATGGTAACTTAAAAATACAACATGTCAGACTGGATAATGGTGGCCCACGCCTTTAGTCCCAGCACTCAGGAGGGAGAGGCAGGCTGATCTCTGAGTTCGAAGCCAGCCTGGTCTACCGAGTGATTTCCAGGCCAGCCAAGGCTACACAGAGAAACCCTGTCTGTAAAAACAAAACAAACAAAAACCCATTGTCTGCACCAGGACCCACGGGGACACAGAACTGACCCATGTCGATGGTATGATGTGCTTGAACGATACTGATGTTGGCTGGGGTTCCTGGAACCTGGGCCAGAAGCTGGGCTTCTGTGCTTCTGTCTGATTGGAACAGTCGCAGGGGCTGCAGAGATGGCTCATGGGTAAAGGTGCTTGCTGCCAACCCTAAAAGACCCAAGTTCAATCCCCAGGACCCGCCAAATGGGAGAAGAAAACAGACTTTCACAAAGTTCTCTGAGGTCCGTGTGCCCGGTGGATGCGTGCTCACACGTGAACAGCATAATAGGGGAAGATGGAGATGGCTCGGCCCTGCCCAGAAGACAAGCTTGCTGGGCCCTGTGCAAGGGACAGACAGGGTCAGGGCTGTCCCGCAGGAGGAGGGTATTCACGGTTGCACACTCAAGCCTTTCCGCCCAGCACAGGCTCTGAAGTCGCCGCTTTCCTCCTACCTCTAGCCTCTCTCTGGGAGGGTGGAAGGCAAGATGGGCCCTGCTCTCCCTGGAGTCCCCGGGTAGGGCTCCCCTGAGTCGCTGGTGTGAGCAGCTCCTCCCACGGCTGGGGGCTTCCAGGAAGTCTGTACGGCAGCTGCTCTGATCTTACACTTTTCTCAAATAGTTTCAACTCTTGCTTCTTTGCCCAGAGGAGACTTGTGTGTGATTCGCTGTCTGAGTGTAAATCCATCCCCATCTTTCTCCCTGGTCCAGGCCTGGGAAGGGTGGCAGCTCTGCCCGGGGTCCCTGGGAGCCCCGGGCAGCCTTGGTTCGGTTCCTGGACCTCAGAACAGATCTGGTGAGCTGCCGGCCCTTCCCAGTTACTATAGAGAAGAAATTATTTGTCTTGCTGTTCAGGCCTCTGAAAATAATAGATTACATATTTGGAAGGGCTTTCTTTTATTTATTTATTTTTTTTATTTTAGATCTGCTTAACGTGAGATAGAGAAGTTGCCCCGGGGATGACATTGTTTGGTTTGGGAAGTATTCTCTTGGTTGCTGGGCAACGGGCGCTTGGAAACGGGAGTGGACTGCGTCGCCCCTGGCAACCGTTGTTACTCAGCAAACAATGAGGGCTGGGCACGCGGCGCCAGGAGCCGGCGCCCGGTTCCCATCCAGCATCTGCATACGTTTTTTTCTGATTAGATGGTGTGGGGGTTCGGGGGGGCCCCCGCGAGCGGGCAGGTAGCAGGCTTCTGCAGGGGTCTGCGCGCACTCGAGTTATCGAACTCTGCCCCGCCGAATCTGATTTTCGTTTTTGGTGGAATTTTAAAGAAAATCTATTTCCTGATGTTTCTAGGGCCTCCGTCGGGGTCACCCCAATGGCAGGCAAGGCAGATCAGAGACCCCTTCCCCAACACTCCTACTCAGGACTGGCTGGCTTTGGAATCCGAACCCAGAGCCCCTGACTGGCATCCTGTCAAACACTGGGATTCCAGGGTGACCCCCGCAGGGCATGCTGAGATGCTGAGGGGCAGTCTCGCTGACAGGTGCCCCTCACAGGCCACTTTCCAGCCCTGGTTGGACCGGGATCAGACCTGTCACCCTCCCACTCCTGCTGTGGGTAGACATGGGGACTATTTACCAGGGCCTGTTGCTGAGGTAAACACTCGGCTGAGCTCTGTTTGGACTGGTGACACATCTGCCGCCCTCTGTCCAGACGCCCTGCCCCCACTAGGGGCTATAAATCCAGGCTCCTGAGCAGGGCTGGTTCCAGGGGAGGCAGACTGTTACCTTCACTTGGATCTCAGGTGCTTCCATGGTGTCCCCTGGGGCCTGCGCATCACCGCCATCCCCTTTCAGAAGACACTTGTTTGGCTGCGTGGGGCTGTCCTAGCCATGTATGCAAGTTACTCAGCTCATGTCTTGGGGGGCATTTAAAGGTGTTTCAACAAGCTTCTCAGTTTTCAGGGTTGCTCTTATCACCAAACGTGATAGTGCCCTATAAAAAACGGAAGCTAGCTGTAATTATGAAAAAAAAAAACAGAGGGCAAGCCAGCAGCTCCACCCCACCCCACCAAGCACAGACCATATAAGACCATATATCATATAAGATTTAGTGTGCTAGGTGTGGTGGTGCACTGCCTGTCACCCCGATCAATACAGGTGGAGTGGAGGTAGCACCTGGTGTTCAAGTCCAGCCTCACCTACGTCCTGCTTTTGAGGCTAGCCTGGGCTGTGTGAGACCCGTCTTAAACAAGAACAGCCACACAAAACTTTTTAAAAAATCATTTAACATTTTCTGTTTATGCGAGTATGTGTGTGTGTGTGTGTGTGTGTGTACCTGGGCATGCCACAGCTCACCTGTGTGGGTCAGAGGGCTTTCCAGAGCTGGCTGCCGTGTTCTACCACGCAGCTCTCGGGAACTGAACTCAGCTTTGGTGACAAATGCCAAGCCATCTCACCAGGCCTAGCTAAGTTGTGTTTTTAAATTTCCCATGGAAGTACTTGCTTTGCCACTTGGGTGAACACCTCAAGTGTTGGGGGACAGTGCGTGATTTCCGAGGGCCCCTCCATCAGGGTGCCTCCAGGTGGGGAGTCCATGCACAGGGCTCATTGGTTTCTCTGTTGAAATGCAAATAGAGCATGGAGCAGGTCCAGAGCCAGCCCCCATCACTGACACAGTCACATGAGCAAGAGGACCCCAGCAGATTGGAAGTGCAGCTGAGACCTTGCCACTGGCCATGACCCTCCCCACTGTCACCAGTCGCAGACCCCAGAAGATGCTCTGTGGGAGAAGAAAGACCCATAAGCCACAGGAGGGATGGGGCCTTGCCTCCTGCTCCACCTTCTTGCCTCTTCCTGCTGCCACAGCCACTTCAGTCCCCAGCTCAGGCCCAAAAGGGATGAGGGGCAAGGGCAGGAGCCAGGTGAGCAAGACGGTGGCGGCACGCCAGGTGGCAGCAGGGAGTTGGCCCGGCTTCAGGGCTCAGGGCTGCAAGCTGTGGAGGGGCTGGGGGACTATGTGACACCAAGGAACTTAGGGAGGCAGTGTGGGGGGACATGCTGGGCCTATGGCTATCAGCAGGGCACATCTGTCACCATGGGGGGCATCTGTGGAGGTCATGGTGGGTTGGAAGTGTGGAGTGTGCTTGTGGCAGTGTGCCACTCCACACCTCACAAGCGTACACGGCCCAACCGCAAGCTGGCATTGCTCTGAGAAACTTCTCATAGATTCCAGGATGAGTGCCCTGGCCAGCTGGGCTCCTTAGCTCTTCATTCAGCTATCTCATAGTCCCTGTCACATGAGCCAATTTCCCTGAGCACTTGCTGTTTCTCTGTGTAGCCTGCCCCTGACTGTCCTGTAGACCAGACTGTCCTTGAACTCAGAGATTCGCCTGCCTCTACCTCCTAGCATCAAAGGCGTGCGCCACCACCACCAGGCCTCACCTCGTAGGTGCTAGGATGACAGGCACACACCTCTACGCACGCTCAGCTCTAGAAACTTGCCTATTGAGCAAGCTAAGGCTGCATTGCTGTTTTCCTTCAGGGCAGCGTGGGAGCAGGAGCTGAGCCGGCTCCACCAGTCCTGCCTCCTGTCCCTCACTTCTTCAAGGTCACAGTGGCAACAGCAGGTAGTCCCTTGAGTCCCACCTGTGCCTACAGAGCACCCTTTACCCAGTCTGGCCTGTCATTGGCTCCCCCCATCCCCCTATACACGCACGCACGCGCATGCGCGGGCGCGCGCTTTGCCTTTCTTCATAATATCTGACTTCCCAGGGTCCTACTGCAGCTCCCTCTCCCACCCAGGCTTGGGGCGGATTCCATAGGCTACAACATCCCACAGCCTCCTCGCAGAGGCCGGAGTTGAGCAACAGCAGCAAGTGCACTGGCAGGGGCTGGGCTTGAACTCAGGTCCGTCCTACATCCTTTATCCTCTGTCCAGCTGGCCCAGGGCTCCCAGCACGGGCAATGTCTTGTATTGAGATGGCTTCTCACTATGTAGCTCAGGCTGGCTTTAAAAGGCAATCCTCCTGCCTCTCAGCCTTCCCAGTGCTGGGTTGACAGCTGTACACTACCATACCTGGCACTTAGGACTGACTTGTCTGGTATCGGAAAGGGCTATCCTCCACCATCCCTCACTGGCTCTCCACTTCCCGAGCAGTGAGGGGCCCCATCTCAGTCCTTTGGTTTCTCCTGCCTGTGACCTCCGACTTCCACACCCACTGGGAATCTGTGGCTAGTTAGTGGGTTGGGTTCTCTGAGCCAGGGGAAGAGACAAGAACCTATCTGGTCATTCCTGGGTCACCACAAAGATAGGAGCTGGCAGGTTGGGAGGGGAAGAGGGCATGGCCATCCCAGGTGTCAGGAGGTCAGACCTGCCTAAAGTAGCTGCCACAGTGATGGAGGTGAGGACACTACAGCGGGACTGGGACCCCAGCAGCAGGATTACAGGCAGCAAAGGGCTGGCAAAGAGTCCCCTTTGGTGGTGACACTAAGGGCAGAGAGGTCCCCTCACAGGAGCATGAACCTAACATGCAGACGCAGAATCCTGAGCTCCATGTGCAGTGAAAGCCAGGGGTACCCAGCTCCCAGGGACCCATGACACAGCTCAACGGAGAGTCATCTTCAGGGACAAAATGGCCATGTCTTGGGAGTGACTGAGCCATGTCAGGTGGGCAGCATGTGTCCTCATGTTGTCTGTGTGGCACTTCTGCCAGCCACGCCCTGAGGGCAGAACACTGTGGACCTCCAGCCCTGCCCCAACCTCCGTTTGCCAATGTGGTGAGTCAGGGCACCCAGACCCACCCCAGGGTGAGTTTCCATCCCCCACGATGACACATAATCATGGCTCCCCACTCAAATGCGATACATTTATTCTGGAGCCAAACGAGTGACCGTGGCCCAGAAACACAGATGTAGGCTACCTCAAATTCCATGTTCCATGGGGACAGAATTCCATGGAGCTCCACAGTGGCAGGACAACGGGCACCATGACTGGGGACACGCCCCAGACACTGCTGGAGGCCTGAGTGGCAGCCACAGCACAAAGGGAACTGCAGCTGTGGGCCTCAGATGCTCTTAGTGACTTAGCCTTTGCGTTGGTGGGAATTAGGGTTCTGTTAAATTGATACATCCCAAAAGGTTTTTTATCTCTAGTCTGGATGTTGGGTCTCATAGAGAGGGGCAAGAAATGGTAGCTATTTAGGGTGCTAAGGCTAGCCCAAGAAAAATGTAATTAGGCCCAAGACCTGCAGCATTCCAACCTCCCATAGTCACTGAAGGTTTTTGTTTTGTTTGGTTTGGTTTTGAGAGACGGGGGTTTCTCTGTGTAGTCCTGGCTGGCCTGGACTTACTTTGTAGACCAGGCTGGCCTGGAACTCATAGAGCTCTGCCTGCCTCTGCCTCCCTGAGTGCTGGGATCATGGGTGTGCTCAGTCACTGAAGTTTTAATGTGTCATTTGGGTTCTGCAGGCTCAGCTCCTTCCCAGGGCATCTCTCTCATTCCAGCAACCAAGCTGTGTGGCCCCTCTAGAACTCTTTAAAAAAAAAAAAAAGATTTATTTATTTTATTTATTGCATATGAGTGCTTTATCTGCAGAAGAGGGCATCAGATAACATTACAGATGGTTGTGAGCCACCATGTGGTTCCTGGGAATTGAACTCAGGACCTCTGGAAGAGCAGGCGGTGCCCTTAACCACTGAGCCATTTCTCCCACCCACCCTCTAGAACTCTTATTTATTATATTTATTATGTATGTGGGGAGTTGTGTAGGCCACAGTTTACATGCCAGAGAACCCTTGCTGCAGCCGTCGATGGGCTCTAAGGATTGAATTCAGGCTGTCAGGCTTGGCGACAAGCGCCTTGACCCCCTGTGCCCTCTCATAGGCCAGCAAGAGGAATGAACTCTGAAGGTTCACAGTGGAGAAATAGTTGCCGCTTTCTACCTGAAACCCACTAGTGCCAGAGACAGAACTGCGGGGGCTCCTCGGGCAGCTTCATCCCAGGTGTGGGGGTGGACGTCACATGCCTGGCGTTACAGCCCTAGAGAATTGGAGGCTGGAGGGTCAGGAGTTCAAGGTCACCCTCAGCCTCAGTGAGGTCAGGGCTTAAGTGGTGACCTTGTCTTCAAAAAGCTAAGAAACAAAAATGACAAAAACAGGTGGAGTTGGACACCCCGAAAGCTCAACTGAAGGAAATATCACAGGGTGCCTGGGGTGGATATTGGCTAAGGCACCCCCCCCCAGCTCTTGGACATGTCCCCCTCCCTCCCTCCCTCCCTCTCCTCTTCCTCCTCCTCCTCCTTCTTCTTCTTCCTCCCTCCCCCCTCCCCCCGCCTCTCTCTCAGCATTTGTGTGGGTTTCAGCCTCAGGCTTCAGGGTGATTGCCAGGAAATGCTGAGTCTCTTGGTGTCCCCTGGGTACCCCAATCCAGGGGGTGTCCCTGGAGGACCCTGGCCCTTCCTGGGGACATATGCGACTCTTGGTCCAGAATACCTGCTAGGAGGCAGTTCAGGGGTATGGAGGAGAGAACGCAGAAAAGAGGAGGCACTTTTGGCAAGAAGGGACCAGGTGCAGCCACCATGGCCACCTCTCCAACTGCCAGCATCACCTTCAGGCCCCATGCTGATCAGGGCAGCCTCCCAGCACAGGTCAGCAGTCTCATACCCAGGCCACTTGCTCCTGAGACCTCAGGTCACAGGGGACCAAGAGGACTTCACATCAGGAACATGGAGGCAGGTCTGGGGGAGAGCTGGAGCCTGGGTCCATCTCACTCAGAGCAGGGACATGAGTCGCATTGTTGGTGGCTGGGACCAGCCAGCCAGATGCCACCAAGACAATTCTAAGACCAACAGAGGCCTGATTTCCCCTCAGCAGAACTTCACCAGCCAGCCCCCATCCCTGTGAGTCCAGGTGACAAGGTGTGATAGGGCCACAGCTCCCCTGGACGGATGGACAGAGGGATGGGGAAAGAAGGGAAAGAGATTGCTTAAGGTCACAGTGAGTCAGGGTAGCCAGGAACCCAGCCCAGAAATGGCTCGCAGCCTCCCGCCCTTCCTAGCCTGCCCACTGGTTGCTAGGCAACCAAAGAGTTTTTCCTGTAAACAAAGGGCGCTTCCCCAGCAGATCCACCTGGCGCCAGTCCAGCCCCCGCCAGCACACTGCAGCCTGCCTGCTGCTGCCTTAGAGTCGCCTGGAGACAGCAGGAGAGGACTGGCCACTGCCATTTGCAGTCCAGCCACTCCACTTGGGCACTCTGTCAAGTTCAAGGTCAAATGCACTGGGTGGATTCGAGGCTGGTCTTAGGGGACCTTCCCTTGGACCACTGACCGAGGGCATGTGGCAGAGCTGTGTCACCAGGGAGCCATGAGCCAGAGAGGCCGGATGGCAGGGTACACGGAGCCCTTCTGACTACTAACTGCCCTCAGGCTCCTGAGACCCCCATTAGAGAGGAGTTTGGGTGAGGACAGGCAGAGCAAGCCAGGTCCCACAGGAGGAAAAAACAAAACAAAACAAACAAAAAAACCAAAGAGAGGCAAAGAAAGACACAGAGATGCAGAAGGCCAGTGAGCAAGACTCCGTGCCCACCACGCCCAATATACACCACACCACGGCTACCACCGTCCCCCAAACCCACACACAGCAGCACACACAAGTATGCACACACACATGCATGCACCCATGCAGCAAATACACACATGCACTCATGCACAAACATGCATGCATGCATGCAAACACACCTGTGTAGCGTATCAACCTCCTTTGGTAAATGACTTTTTTTTTTTTTTTTTTTTTGGTAAATGACAACTTTTAACTTTTCCACTTGAACTGTACACTTGACAGCCTCTCTCTGTCCTGTCTGAGGCAGCAGCATCATTCACCCCCAACCCACCCACCCCTACCCCCTCTTTCAGGCTGACTGAGAAGGGGGGCGGGGCTCACGTGAAACCCAGCTCTGGGCTACTTGGCAGTCAGTCCCACTGAGCTTTCCTTAAGGAAACCTCTCACACTTTACAAGACAAAACCCGGTAGCCATTGCTGGCCCCCGGGTGGGGCTGGGAGGCAGCTTGTTTCTGGGACACGGACTGACCACAACCCCTGCTAGCTTAGCTCTAGAGACCAGGCCACCCTAGCCCATCCTAGTGCTGGGACCACAGGCCTGACCACCACACCTACATGTCTCTGTGAGGTCCTGGCTGTCCTGGAACTCACTCTGTAGCCTAGGGTGGCCTCCCCAGCCCCGGGATTAAAGGTGTGCACCACCACTGCCCAATACTCTCTTTGCTTCTTAATATTTGCATCCATAGGGCCAGGCTCAGTGGATGGAATGCTTGCTGTGTGAAGCCCCATTTTCTGACCCCAACTCCATAAAAAGCAGGTACTCTGGCATACTCCTGTCATCCCAGCCCTTAGGAGGTAGAGGCAGGAGGACCAGGGATTGCCTCCTCTACATAAGGATTTAGGTTTGGTTTTGCATTTGGTTTTTGGGTTTTTTTTTTGTTTTGGTTTGGTTTGGTTTTTTGGGGGGTTTGTGTGTGTGTGTGTTTTGTTTTTTGTTTTTTTGAGACAGGGTCTCACTATGTATCTCTGGCTATCCTGGAACTCAGTGTGTAAGCCAGGCTGGCCTTTGGCTTGCCCCTGCCTTAAAGATGATTGACGCTGCCCAAGTCTCACATAAAGATTTGAGGCTGGCCTAGGCTACAGGAGACCCTGGCTCCCAGCGAAAGTTCTCACAGGCTGCAGGTCTCACCCATTCTCTTGAAGAACACTGGCGTTTTTGTGCTCGGCCAGAGTGTGTGCGACTGCTGCCTGGATGGACCTGTGCTCGGATGCTGCCTCCGTGTCTCTCAGATGGACACCGCCAGAGTAGCTGGCGAGAGGGGTTTCAGGCCCATTTGGAAAGCCGCGAGGGGTCCATTGTTCAGACGGGGATGGAGGGTGTTACAGATCATTTCAGACATTCTTCTAAGTATTTGGTGACAGGTTTTATTCGCTTGACACGGAGCCTCATTCAGTAGTCCAGGCTGGCCTGTGGAGCCCAGGAACACCCCTCCTTCCCTTCCAGCCTGCTCTGCCTCTCCTCCAATAGTCGCTGGGACGGACGCCAAGTATGCGTGTAGTTTTGTCCTGCCTTCGGGGCTCGGAACTCAGGTCCTCCTGCCTTCCAGAAGGGTGTTATGCACACTGAGCCATCCCCCTCCGTCAGTGTAAAACGTTGGATTTGATTTATTCATTCACCAGTCTTTAGTTACTCATTCCTGCGTGTGTATACACGAGATTTTTCTTACGGCGTGTTTTTGGTTTGCTTTTGTAGCCCAGGGTCTGATGTAGCTCAATCTGGCTTCAGACTACTTATCTTGAATTCCTCAGCCTAGATTCCGAGCTTGAAACCGCTGCGCGACGCATCCCTGGTCTGCGCGGCTCTGGCGCCATCTAGTGGTCTCCCCGCGACAGCGCAGGCGGGTGGGGACACCAAAGGACTCACCTGCTCTTCCGTGGACACAATCTTGTCCTCTGTTACAAGATCCTTTCACATTAGGGGGATGAGCGAACACCGGCTGCTCTCCACGGGGACCGGGTTCGGAGCCCAGGGCCCGCTCTGGCTGTCTGCGGCTCCGACGCCTGCTTCAGGCCTCTGTGGGCACTGCATGCAAATACCCCCACACATGAAATCAATGCAACTTTTTAAAGATAAAAAATAAAAAGACTTTAGGTGGGCAAGGTGGAGCTGCCCCACCCCAGAACTCAGTAGAGATGCCGCAGATCCAGACCCGAGGCCGCCTGGGCCCCGAGTCGCTGCAGAAGGAAGGACCGAGGGTATAGGTCCGATCAGAGTTCAGCCTCCATACAGGAGGCTCAGGGTCTGACACACACCTGCCAGCCCGGCCACAAGATCACACACACACACACACACACACACACACACACACACACACACACACACACACACACACACACACACACACAC
>OU015756.1:47294817-47312397 GCA_907169655.1 Acomys percivali | reverse complement strand
CACACACACACACACACACACACACACACACACACACACACACACACCAGGCCTGTTTTCCACATGGGTTCTGGGGATTTGAACTTGGGTCCTCACTGTGGCTGCCACGGAGCCTGTGACGTCACCACCTCCCCTCCCCTCTCTCCTAGGTCCGAGCATGCAGAACTCCGAGGGTGGAGCAGACTCGCCAGCGTCCGTGGCTCTGCGCCCTGCAGCCCAGCCTGTGCCGGCCTCCCCGCAGGTGACTGCGCAGCCTTCATTTTTTCCTCCTCCAACATCTCCCCCTCCATCTCCTCCATCTCCTCACCTCCTCACCTCCTCACCTTCTACCTCCTCATTTCCCCACCTCCCACCTTTTCCAGCCTCTGTTCTTGGTTCACACTGTAACCCAGTCTGGCCTGGAACCCTCCCAGGGCTGTAATTGTGAGTTTCAATGATCACTGTGCCCACCAGCTCTTCCTTGTTGCAGATGGGCAGCCTGGCAGGGGCGGGGCAGCAGGGCAGGGGCGGGGCAGCAGGGCAGGGGCAGGGAAGCAGGGCAGGGGCGGGACAGCCTGTGCACTGGCCGTTTGCTGCCTGGCTCCGCTGCCCTGTCGCACTTCTGTGTTAGCTGTGGAAGCAAACCCTGTGTTCTGTTCTGTTCTGTCAGTTTGCTGACACATGATCTCACTATGTAGCCCATGGATGACCTCCAGCAGTCAGCAATCCTCCTGCCTCAGCCTCGCTCCTTTTGCACTCTGAATGCTGAGATTACAGGTGTTCCCCATCACACCAAAACCAGCCCTTACTGTTGGCGCCAGCGGGGTGGGGTTGTTTTTTGTTTTTGAGACAGGGTCTAATGGTGCCTGAGCCCAGCTTCTGGGATGCTGGAAACAAGAGCCAGGGCGTCATTCGTGCTGGGCAAGCCATGGTCCCACCCCTACCGCACACCATTTTATGGTTTATTTTATTATTTTATTTACTTATTTATTTACTTCTCTCTTTTTTTGAGACAAGGTTTCTCTGTGTAGCCCTGGCTGTCCTGGAACACACACTCTCTCTCTTTCCCTCTCCCCGCTTCCGTGTGTGTGTGTGTGTGTGTGTGTGTGTGTGTGTGTGTGTGTGTACCAGGCTGGCCTTAAACTCGGAGCTCTGCCTGCCCCTGTCTCCTGAGTACTGGGATTAAGGGTGTGCACTGCCACCACCTGGCTTACATTTTTTAAAATGAGCTCTCACTCTGTAGTGTGCACTTGCTTCAAATGCTCAGGCAATTCTCCTGCTCAGCCTCACGGGTGCTGGAATTAGAGGTGTGTGACACCATGGTGGGTGAGAATATGCTGTGTGTGGACACGTGCTGCCAGGTAGAGAATGTGGGGACCTCTATCACTCTCCACATGACGCCCCTGGAAACAGGGTCTTTCACTGGAGTGAGGCTGGCAGGCAGCGAGTCCCCACAATCCTGTTGCTTCTGCCTCCTGTGCACTGAGGTCACAGGAACCCACAGCCACACCCAGCTTTTTGTGGGGTGCTGGGATTCGAACTCATGTCCTCATGCTTGTGCAGAAAGAGCTCTTACCAGAGCCATTCGCACAGCCTTCCTCACTACCTTTAATTGAGATAGAATTACATAATAGAAAATGAACCACATGAAAATAGTGGGTTTTATTGTACTCACAAAATTCAGCCATCCAGTCTCTAGTTCCAGAACATTCTATCACCTACTCCATCAGCAGCTTTGAATTCCTTCCCCATCCTGAATCAACTTCCTGTCCTTGGAACCCCACACCGTGGTTGGCGTTCACAAGGTCCTTCCATGCTGTGGTGGGTGTCAGAGCCCTCCTGCTGTTCATGGCTGAGTGATATTCATCGTGAGGACAGACAGACACCATGCTGTGTGTACATTCCTCTCTTGGGGTCCCCGCAGTGGCCCGGGTCCCTGTGGCTGTGGCTGCCAATGGCTGATCTCACATCCGCAGGCTCTATCCGAGTTAGGACATTGCTTTGCTTGCAGCGATGTTCTTGACCGCTAGAGGGCAATGTGTCCTCATTCGTCCTCTCAGCAGCGCTTAGAAACTGGGTGACCACAGTGCCCCCACAGTCCCTAGCGACCCCCTCTTCGGGTTGCCTCTGGCCCATCTTACCTGCTTCCTACAATCAAAAGAGCTAAGAGGGACTTGAATGTCATATTCCCAATGGAGTGCTTCCAGCTTGTGCCCCTGCCCTGAGGCGGTACCCCGCGGGCCCAGCATGCCGCCACTACAGGAGTGGGGCATCTAGGCCACAGTTCCCAGCGGGTCTCCCCTGGGTCTGACTGTCCTGTCGTCTGTTACAGAGGGTGCTGGTCCAAGCCGCGGGCTCCACTCCTAAGGGTGCCCCAATGCAGCCACTCACCCTCCCCAGGGTCCAGCCGGTGCCACCACAGGTAAGGACACCCCATGAGCACCTAGCAGTCTTGGGCTTGTGAGTCCTTTTCCTGTTGTCACTGGTGTCAACAGTCACCAGAGAATTCCGGAAGCTCTGTTAAAAGAAAAAGGAAAAAAAAACTTACCCTAGACAAATGCAACAAACCAAGAAGAGAAGTTTCTCTTTTGTCCCAGTAGCACAGTGTCAGCTGCAGCTGGCCAGGTGGCCCTTGGTCACCGGTGGCTCTGTAAGGATGGGGCAGGCCTCTCAGGTGACCTTCCTAGAAAAGCCCCAGACCTGTGACTGTAACAGCCATAGTATTGTGTGAGGAGGGACAAGATGCTAATAAAACTTTATTTACAAAAAGGCCAAGGGCTGAGATCACCGGTTCTTCCTGAGGGAGCTGCCTGGCACCAGGCAAGACCCCTAGTAGGTGATAGTGACTATGACTGGGTTGCAGAGCGAGGAGGGTTTGCAGGATTCCCATAAAGCACCAGGGGCTCTAAGGGGTCCCCAGGACCTGGCCATTGGCTCTGTAGTAGGAGGGCTCACAGACATCAGCTCGGGACCCAGAAACTTTCCATATTCTTGGGTCTGGGACTGTCCCAGCTGTCTGGGGACCTTACGCCTCTCACTGAGCTTGTCTCCTGCTGGTCTCAGGCTTCCTCTTCTCCCTGGGGACTCCACGCAGAGCACAGAGCACCTGAGTTGTGCTTGGGCCACTATAGTCTGGGACCCCAGAAAGTCATCACCAAGACCTCTGAGCTGCCTCCCCACAGACTGGCCAAGGAAAGGCTGCACCTTGGGCCACAGCATTGGGCATCCATTATATGGCATCTCGCTGCCCCTCAGCACTAGGGGGCTGGGATGGGGTGGGGAGGGGTGATGGTCTCCCAGGAGCTGGTGTTCCCCCCTCCTGTGGCCCCTCTCCAGGCTTACCTCTTTCCAACCAGGCCCCTCCATCACTACCATATTCCCACCCTGCTAGGGACCACACCCCGAGACAAGCAGCTTCCCTCCATGGCAACCACAGGGCACAGACAGGAAGTGCACCCCCTGAGCCCACCTCCTGGGAGCCCAGCAGGGCAGAGGCCATTTAGCTGCCACCTAAACTAGGCACAGCACTTGGGAGGTAGAGGGTCAGGGGTTCAAGGTTACCTATCCTCAGCTACGTAGTTCAGGGCCAGCCTGGGCTACATGAGGCTGCCTCAGAGTTAAATGAATGGATGCTTAGGTACACACATAACCAGTGCCTTGGACTGATCGCTCCCTGGGGAGGGATGTGGGTCGGGGGTGACAGGCGCAGCGGGTGGCGTCTCCAGCAGCCCCTTCTATCCGCATGGCCTGTGTGACTTGCACTCATGTGTCGTTGCAGGTGCAGCACGTATACCCAGCGCAGGTGCAGTACGTGGAGGGTGGGGACACGGTCTACGCCAACGGAGCCATGTACGTGTCCCCTGTGGGGTACCCTGGTACCACACAGACTCAAGGCTCCAGTGCTCCCTGTGGAAGCATTTGAGCATGTCCTCACAGTCATGTCCTGCCCCGCCCCGCCCCGCCCCCCATGGTCCGAGTTCAGGACCACAGGCCTTTGTGGGCTTGGCTTCTAAAATAAACCAGAGCCATAGTGCCCTGGAGAGAGATGACCTGGAAATTTTCCCTTTGTGTCTTTAATGAGTTTCCTAGACTGCTGACAAACTTGTTTTCCAATTTTTAAAACATTCTGGAACTGTCTAGAATTTTCTTCTATCTCTTGAGTGCGTGCATTTGTGTGTGGTGGGGATGTGTGTGCAGAGAGTAGGCACATCGCGCGTGTGCACGTGAATGCAGTGCCCCCTGAGGCCAACAGAGGGCGTCAGGTCCCCAGGAGCTGAAGGAGCAGCAAGCTCTGCTAATGCTGGGCAGGCCCCCCAGCCCATCATCCCTTCCTTTTGCTCTTTCTGTAGCGTTATTGTTATAAAACGATGGCGCCTTCTCTCCCACAGCCGAGCTGCCTACGCCTACAACCCGGACCCTCAGCTCTACGCCCCCAGCAGTGCAGCGTCTTACTTTGAGACGCCGGCTGGCGCTCAGGTGACAGTGGCAGCCTCGTCCCCACCTGCGGTCCCCTCCCACGGCATGGTGGGCATCACCATGGATGTCGCAGGGACCCCCATCGTGTCTGGCACGGGAGCCTACCTCATCCATGGGGGCATGGACGGCACGAGACACTCCCTGGCCCACACTGCCCGCTCCTCTCCTGCCACGGTATGTACAAAGGCCCTGCGGGCAGCGGGTAGCCCTGCTGGCCTCAGCAGCAGCCGCCTCGCGTGCACGTGAGTAGGAAGGAAGGACCTGGTCGGGTCCTGCCACCTGCAGAGGCGCTGAGGGACAGAGGCAGCTGTGTGTGTCCCCCCCCCACCCCCCACCCCCGCTTTCCCACTAGGAAAAGACAGGGGCCTTAGGGATTGGATCCTGTAGGTGTTGGGGAGCAGAGCACCCCCTGCTGGCGGCAGTGTTGTCCTGTCAGCTCCAAGTGGCCTCTGAGGCAGGAGGATGCACCCTGCAGGGACACAGGCTACTGACATAGTTCACTGCTCACATGCCTTAACTATAACTCTGATTTGGAATTTGGGGATTTTGTGGGAAAATGGGAGCTGTGACAGAGTCTTGCTGGGTAGCCCAGATAGCAGAGTCTGACCTCGGACCCACAATCCTCAGCCTCCTTAGTACCCAGCTGTGTCGTTTTTTTAATGTTTGCTGTTATTTATCATTTTGTAAATTAACACACAGTCACCTCACTCTTTGGTGCAGAGCCCCCCGTAGGACTTGATGTACGTGTACATTCCTGGAGTCCTGTGGCATAGGCCCCACCCCAAAATAACAAAACAAAAAAACCCCTTGCCTACAATGCTGGCCGTTATGGGCCTGTTGTTTGCAGCCTGTGGGCTGCCTGAGGCGGAGTCACAGTGGTGCTCTCTGGGGCTGGTTTCTTGCCCTCAGCATGGCGGGCAGTGGTGTATGTGAAAGGCGCCTGGCTTGGAAGCTGGTGAAGAAGACAGGCTGCCCAGAAAGTGTGCAATTTCCCCTTCTCTGGGGCAAATACCTGGGGCGGGGATGGGATGCTGGCTCACTGTGGTGTCCCACTTCCAGGAGGAGGTACATTTAGCTATCCTGGGGGGGCGAGCGTAAGAGTGCCTCCTTGCCAGCACTTGCGGTTGTCGACATTTTTTATTTACTCCGTCCCGTGGATGTGTCATGGAGCCTCTGTGGTGGTACTTTGTGTTTTCTCATTGCTGGGAACAGTGGACAGCCAGATGCTCGCTCTGTGGCTGAGAGGTACTGTAGCCGGCTGCTGGGGCTTGCTGGCTGCTCGGTGAAAAATCTTTATGTCCGGAAACAAATCCCATCAGATGCATGATTTGCAAGCATTTCCCATGGCTGATGTTTCTTTTTTAAATTATTTAAATTCAGGGTCTTGGGAGATGGCTCAGTGCTTAGATACTTGCTGTGTAAGCAGGAGAACCGGAGTTCAGATCCCTAGACCCTGAGTGGGCGCAGAATCAAGGAGGCACATCTGTATTCTAGCCTCAGAAGGCAAAGACACGGTCCCTGGAGCCACATCTGTGAGCTCTGGGCATAACTGAGAGAGCCTGCCCTGGTGAATAGCAATCAAAAATGTAATTCCTACTATCAATCTCAGCCGCCACATGCACTCACACACACGAGCACACACACACACACACACATACACACACATGTGCATACACACACATGCACATGCACACACACAAACACACACGCATATGCCCATACACACACATATACACACAGGTGTACACACAGGTGCACACACAGATACACAGGCAAATGCACACACAACACATGTGTGAATATTTACACCAGCTCCATGGAACCCCAGCACCCAGCTCTGAGGACAGGTGTGACGTCATGCCTGTGTCTTTTGAGCAAAGCCTCTTGCCTCTTGAGGGTTGTGAAGTCCCGGGCCATGCTCGCTGTTCAAGCCTGCACTTACCTGGCCACCAGCACCACAGAGCCTGGCAGCTGTGGGACGGCACAAGACTGCCTTTTCCCTCAGAGGATCTGGGGCACTTGCTGTGGAGCACATATGCTATCCGATGCTGGCAGTCTGTCCCACATGCTTGGCTGTCATGTCACAGACCTCCCAGGAGCAGCCATGTGTCTGCAGTGTGTCTTTGGGGGTCAGGGATGGGTCTGCAGTTAAAGCACTTCATTCTCAAACATGAGGACTTGAGTTCGGATCCCAGGAACCCATGTAAATGATGCATGGGCAGGTGGGTGTGGGGCCCACCTGCCGTCCCAGCTGCAGCCGCAGAAGGTGGAGACTGGATGACCTGAGCAAGCTGCTGTGGAGGCTAGCCGTGTCTGCAAGCTCTGACTTAGACTGAGAGACCCTGCCTCAGTGAGCTTGGAGGAAGAGTGTTTCCCGACACCAGTGTCAGGCCTCTGCATACACATGTGCGTACAGTTGTACCCATGTACATGGGGAGACTCTTACACATGAAGAGAGGGGGGAAGTCATGTGATTGCTCTTGCTGTGAGGCTTCGAGTCTGCGCCACTTGGGTTGGTTGAGATCTATGTTGTTACCGAATATGAGTGATCTTTATTTTACAAAGAGATTAACATTAATAATAAAGGTAGGAAATTTAGGGGCTGGAGAGATGGCTCAGTGGGTAGAGCATTGGCTGCTCTTTTTTTTTTTTTTTTTTTTTTTTGGTTTTTCGAGACAGGGTTTCTCTGTGTAGCCTTGGCTGTCCTGGACCCGCTTTGTAGACCAGGCTGGTCTCGAACTCACAGCGATCCACCTGCCTCTGCCTCCCGAGTGCTGGGATTATAGGCGTGTGCCACCATGCCCAGCCCACATTGGCTGCTCTTGTTGAGGACCTGGGTTCAGTTCCCAGCACCCGTATCAGGTGGCTCACAGCTGCCTGACTCCAGAGCCTAGGGATCTGACGCCATCTTCTGGCCTCTGTGGGAACTGCACTCTTCACAAGCCTGTGCTTGTGGATGCGGTGCACACACACTAAAATCTAAAAGGGGCTAAGAGACATTTCAGAATGACAATTCTTTTTGTTTCCTTCTTTATCTGTCAAGCCTTTATTTTCAATATAATTTACAGTTTCACATGGTGGAGGTTTTGAATGTGTGGATTCATGTCTTTTATCAAGTCTGGGACATTTTCAGCTGTTATATCTTCAGATTTCAAGTTGGTTTCTTTTCCTTGCTCTTTCTCTGTTGGTGTCTGTCTCCTTGTGCGTTCCTTCTATTCTTTGTATGTGGTTTCTTTAGCCCTTTGAGCATATACAGTTGACTTAAATCATAAACCCAATCTGTTGTCCTGGGCCTTTGGGGACAGCCCTGTTGACTCTGCCTGTGTACAGACTCGTTTTTCCTTATTTGGATGTCTCAATTTTCTGTAGAAAACTGTTATCTTCAGTATTACTATGTGGATGCTCCCCCCCCCCCCCCCCCCCCCGGGGCAGTTGTCACTGATCATTTGCTGGATGAGCTTTCTGGGCCACTGTAAGATTTGTATTCTTTGTCGTGGTGAACACTGCAGTCCGTTGGCTAGCTGAGAACTCAGCTGGTGTTGACAAGCTGTCCCCTAGGTGCCACATATCAGACATTTGGGTTTTTCTTGCTGCTGTCATTGTTGTCATTGATGAAGGTCCAACCAATTATTGCGTTCTCTCCATGAGTCGCAGGGAGTGAGCTGAAAGTGATGCTTATGACTTTGCCCACATGTCCACTTCCCTGGGAGGTTGGGTGGCCCTGGCCTCTCCCTTGCGCCAGTATTGAGTATATTGTAAGTGTTGACAGTGTGTGCAGAGCTCACAGATGTGGCATTAAGATTCAGTGTTGCAGCCGGGCATGGTGGCGCACATCTTTAATCCCAGAACTCGGGAGGCAGAGGCAGGTGGATCGCTGTGAGTTTGAGGCCAGCCTGGTCTACAAAGTAAGTCCAGGACAGCCAAGGTTACATAGAGAAACCATGTCTCAAAAAACAAAATAAAACAAAACAAAAAGATTCCGTGTTGCAGCTAAATTTTAAGTTCCTGCCAGTCCTCAAGTAGCATGAGTCATGGTGCAGTGGGACCTGGATGGGGCCCCTGTGCCCACCTGGATGAGGCCCCTGTGCCCACCTGGATGAGGCCCCCTGTGCCCACCTGGATGAGGCCCCTGTGCCCACCTGGATGGGGCCCCCTGTGCCCACCTGGATGAGGCCCCCTGTGCCCACCTGGATGAGGACCCCTGTGCCCACCTGGATGAGGCCCCCTGTGCCCACCTGGATGAGGGCCCCTGTGCCCACCTGGATGAGGCCCCCTGTGCCCACCTGGATGGGGCCCCCTGTGCCCACCTGGATGAGGCCCCTGTGCCCACCTGGATGAGGCCCCTGTGCGCAGCTGCTTGTCTTTGTGAGGACAGATTTATTTTGACACAGTCTCTCCGAGCTTGAGGAGCAGGTAGACACAGAGCAGAGGCCTCACCACCCTGTGGAGCCCGAGATGAAGGAGACCGCGCAGGTGTAAACATTCACTCCTCTAGGTTTCTGATAACCATTAATGAAACTATTTTAAATACTATTAATGATGACCTATAATGAGGCAGATTTTTTCTTCATTAATTTTGTTTATTTGCTCATTTTACACCCAAATCACAGCCCCACTCCTATCTCTCCTCCTAGTCCCACCCTCCCACCCAGGTTAATTATTCTTAAAATAGTGAATACATAGATTTAATTTTCCCACCATAAACCCTGTGGGAAATGTTGGTAGATTCAACTCCTTTTTGCTGTTGGTGGAGACAACACTTCACTGTTTACCCCAGCCTGGCCCCCTACTCACCACCCTCCTGCCTCATTGCTCCCAAGCACAGAGTTGATGGGGGGGGTGCCCCCGCATCTGACTTGATAAATATAACCCTTGAAAACAAAATTTGGGACAACTATGGTGGCACAGGCCTTTAATCCCACTACTCAGGAAGCAGAGGCAGGAGGATCTCTGTGAGTCCCAGGACAGCCAGGGCTACAGAGTAAGACTCTGTCTAAATTTTATTTATTTATTTATTTGCCTTTTTAATTAATTAAATTTACATCACGATTGTAGCCCCCTCACTCCTCTCCTCCCAGTCCCCTTCCCCCCTCTCCAAGTCCTCCTGTCTCAAATTTGAAAGAAAGACAAGAAAGAGAGGGAGAGAAATATGGGGTCTGGGGAAGGAGCAGTAAGGTGTGTGCTGAGCAAGCACAAAGGCCAGAGTTCAATCCCCAGGGCCTGTACAAGCAGGGGGAGGAGGTGCGTACTTGTCTTCCCAGCCGAGTTAGCAAGCTGCAGGTTCATGGGGAGACCCTGTCTAAAAAATAATATAGAAAGAGTCCTAGCATCAACCTCTGGCCTCCATGCTCACCCTCACATGAGCCCACTGCAGCCCTCAGCTTTACTGGAGGCCTCGGCAATTTTTATTAGTATGACGGAGTCACTCAGCACGAGGTTCAAACCTGCTGTCCCTTCTCTGTCCACCCCCTTCGTGTGGCCCACTGCCTGTGAGGGCTCCCTTCCACCAAGCTGGGGGCGCTGTCTGGGCCCCTCGTGGAAAGCTCCAGAAGTGGGAAGAGGCTGGTGCAGTCAGCTGACGCCACCCCTGCTGCCCACCTGGATGCTGCAGGTTCAGTCAGTCCCTCAGTGCCTCCCTTTGCCACTGGCGTGCTTCTGTCTTCTTGCACACCTGTGCCCAGTGCTGATGGGAGCAGCAGATGGCCTTGGCCTCTGCCTGCCTGTGCCCCATGGCGCCCTCCCTGCTGTGTAAAGACAACCCCAGTGTCCTGGCTCAACCAGGAGATGGCACCCCCTGGGGGGAGGTCACAGAAACAGCACGTGGCCCTTTCTCTTGTCTTACCACATTACATTTATTGTGTGTCTCTCGTGTGCCGTGACACACCGTAGAGAGTCACCAGACCACGACTTGTGCAAGTGGATTCCCTCAGAGTCCCTCCCTCCACCACGTGGGGCCTAGGAATTGAACTCAGGTCGCCTAGCTTGGTGGCAAGTGTCTCTCCCTGGGCCCACTCACCAGCCCTGGGCCCTCAGTTAGGAACACAGTTCTAGGAGCCTGGTGAGGGAGACACTCCACTTCCTGATCTTACCGCAACCAAGCTGAAGAGCCTGCTCTTCTGCGTGTCTGTTTTAGGGTCTTTCCTGGCTGATGTTAGTGCCACATGGTGGCGGCTGCCCCCAGCCAGGCACAGAGAATGCAGGTCTTCCTTCCTCCGCCCCACCTAGGTCCTTGGCCGGGACACAGTACCCCTGTTGATCCACTCTGTCCCCACTCGCTTTCCTTGGTTCCCTGTCCCCCAAATCCCAGCTCCTCATCAGGCCGCGTGCTGTGGCCCAGAGTCCCTGAGCATCTGGCTGGGAGGCTCTGGTGCCCCACTAGGGAAAGTGGGCTGCAGATGTGGTGTGAGGTGTGCGCCGGTGATGGAGGGAGTGGGGCGGGATGACCCCAGCCTGGCTCACATCAGGGTTCACATAGCAGCGGTGTATAAGTTTGGTCCTCAGGGGCTGGGGAGAGGGCTCAGTGAGTAAAGTGTGACAGCCCCCCCCCCTCAGCCCCAACATAAGCTGGGCATGGCAGTGCCTGCCTGTGACCCCAGCACTGAGGAGGTAGAGACGAGAGGACCTCAGGAACTTGCTAGCCACTCCGTGAGCTCCAGGTTCAGTGACAGACCCTGAGCCAAAAACTCAGGTGGAACGGTGACTCAGTGGCTAGCCAGCTGGGTGCAGGACCCAGAACCCTCATAGTGGCTCAAAGCAGTCTAACTCCAGTTGCAGGGATCAGATGCCCTCTCTGGCCTCTGCAGGCCCCAGGCAAGCGTGTGCAAGGTGCACAGACAGACGCTGGCAAAAAAAAAAAAAAACAACAACAACAAAACACTCATCCGTGTAAAAATACAGTGACTTCCAAGACTTACTAGGATGACTTTCATTGTTGACTTCAGCCTGCATGCAGGAGCTTGCCTGTCGGTGCCTTGTGTCCCGTGTTGGGGTGTGATGTCAGGCCACCAGCGACTTTCTCTCTGCTGCTGTCTTGGGCGCTGGGCTCAGGTGCATGGCACATGGCCTTGCTCCTGCCGCAGCTTCACTCACCACTAACCCCCTGCCGCTGCACCTTGCTAGCTGGCATTGTTATTTGGATGTTAATGCAAGACTGGTGTGGGCTGCCTGCCGCTAACCATCGATTTCCTTCTCTCCCCCACCCCACCCCGACCCCCACCACCTTTTTGGTTTTGTCCTGTCTCTGTACACGTCTTCGTAGCTTGAAATGGCGATTGAGACTCTCCAAAAAAGCGAAGGCCTCGCCCCCCACAAAGGCGGCCTGCTCAACAGCCATGTAAGTGCGCTGGGGCCCCCCGGGCGCCCTGCTCAGCCTGGAGTGTTCATAGATGTGAGAAAAGCCAAGGGACCCGGCAGGGCAGAGTACAGCCTCCAAGAGGTTCAAGGGAGACAAAAAACCTCAGGAGAAGCATCAGCCTTAGACAGTGAGAAAGAGGCCAAGGCAGGGCCTTCGTGGGCACCAGGCCCCTGACGATGACACCTGCATCCTGGCTTGTCCTAGGGTTGCGTTGTCTCATGATCTGTAGCCCTGTGCTGAGCTCTTAAGAATGAATTTTAAGGCCAGGCGGTGGTGGCGCATGCCTTTAACCCTAGCACTTGGGAGACAGAGGCAGGCAGATCGCTGTGAGTTCGAGTTCAGCCTGGTCTACAATGCAAGTCCAGGATAGTCAAGGCTACACAGAGAAACCCTGTCTCAAAAAAACCAAAAAAAAAAAAAAAAAAAAAGAATTCTACAATAAGCAAAAAAGGTGGCAGAAGGGGTTTGCTGTGGTCACGCCTGTCAGCCTAGACTTGGGAGGCCAGGGCTAGAAGATGGTGCAGGGGGTCAGGCACAAGGCTTGGGGTCCATTCCTAACGAAGGATCAAGAGGTCAGGGTTGTACCCCACAGCATAGCAAGGTTACAGCCATCTTAAATAAAGAACCTGATTCAAGGGGTTAAAATGAGGATCGAGAGGAAGTCTATAGTTAGTCAGGTACTTGCTGTGAACACTAGTCCAAACTCCAGAACCCACATGAGCCAGGCGTGGTGATATGTGCCTTTAACCCCAGCACTCAAGAGGCAAGGCGGGTGAGCTCCGGGCTTTTATTTAGGCTAGCCTGGTCTACATAGGGAGTTTAATATGAGCCTGGACCTTGTCTCAAAAATGATAAGTGTTTGAAGAGATGCTCAGGGCCTCCTTGCAGAGGACCCAGGACTGAGTCCCAGCATCCACGTGGCAGCTCGCAGCCATCTAACTCCATTTCCAAGGCATGTGATGCCCTCTTCTGGCCTCCCCGGGCACTGCATATACACGGTGCACAGACTTACACCCAGGCAAACACTCAGACATATTGGAAAAAAAAAAAAAAAAAAGGTAAATCTAAAAGTAGTGATAATAAAAACAAAATAATGAAAGAAAAATACAGCATTTTAAAAGGGGAAGGTGTCTCAGGACTGGGTTGCCATGAACCCCCTCAGCTGTGTGATTCGGAAATGTGAGGAGGTGGCAGGTGGCTTTGCTCTGTGGCAGGGGCCTGGCAGGAGGTGAGCACCATGGTCCAGGACACAGCATGGCCAGGACTGGAAGAGGGTCTGGCCTGGGGAGCTGAGAAAAGGAATGCTCTGTACACACACACACACACACACACACACACACACACACACACACACACACGCCTCCTGAGGCCCCTCTATGCCTTCTCATTTATTTGCCTGGAAGCAGGGCCTAGCTGTGTAGCCCAGGATATATAATCCATACACATCCTCCTGTCGCAGCCTCCCAAGTCCTAGGATCACATGCCTGACTGTGTTGGGCATTTGATTTACTCCCTATTGTTTGTTTATTGAGACAGACGTTCATGTAGCCCAGGCTAGCCTGAGGTTCACCGTGTATCTGAGGCTAGCTTTGAACTTGCAATCCTCCTGCCCCAGACTCTTGAGAGCTAGGATGACAGGAGTGTAAACACCACACCTGACTGGGTTGGGCTTTCAAGACTGTAGACCTGCCTGTGAAGCTGGGCTAGGCTGTGGCCATTGACATGGTCCCCAAAAGCCACATTTTCCTGAGACTTTTACCAGCTGCTTTTTGTCCAGGTTTGAGCTTGTGATCCCCTAATCTTGCCAGCCCAGGTTCTCAGTGGACTGTTGTGGGAGGCTGTGGCTCTGCGGGGAGGGCGGGAGGCGGGGCAGATGCTGATCTAGAGAAAGGCTAGAAGCCGTGAGGGCTTACAAAGTCGGGTGCTGTCCCAGGCAGCACGTGCTGAGCACCCTGTCCAGGGAAGCAACGACAGGAGGCCACTGTTGGCCACTGGGGCCCAACCCCTCCTGGATGAACAGCATCCTCCACTGCTAGACAGTGTCCTCCTGGAGACAGAGCCCAAGGGAGGAGCCTTTGTCTTGTTTGAGGGAAGGGAGCCAGGTCACCACGCCATGAGGGGAGCCTGGGAATACCCACCTCTACTGAGCACATGTGTGTGCCCACCGTCAGCCTGTGGGGGCCCCGGGGAGCCAGTCATGGGGACAGAGCCCCAAGTCGTGTCTGTCGGACATTCGGAATGTGGGTGGGGACCACCCCAGGCTGTGGGGCCTTTGCTTTTTAACCTGAGGCCACACGATGGACTCCAGGCTATCTGCTCCGTGGTCAGTGATCACCCAGGTGGACACTTTTCTAGCCTTTGAGGCTTTGATGATATAGGAGCAAGGGATCTAGAGATCGGATCCCATCTAAGTCAGAGAGAAAGAATACAGCATCTTGTCTTGGCCAGTGGCAGAGCCAGGGAGAGAGAAGAGAGTGAATACTGGCCTGCTGTTGTCCCTGGGGCTCCCAGTGACCACGGTGACTCTTGGTAGGGCTTCCTGGAGAGGGGGGACAGCACAGCCTCAGTCAAACTCTTGAACTTTCCAACTAGGAACAGAGGCTCCTGGGCACCATGTCCAGCAGGGCCACATACCTGGTGTGGCCTCTGTTACCTGGCCAGGTCAGAGTGGCCACTAGCAACGGAGACATGCATCTCCCCATGCCATGGTCCAGGGACCTCAGCCCCTGTTTCCAGCAGAGGCAGCTGGAGCAGGTTTAATGAGGGAAGGGTCCTTAGGGGAAATCATAGCTTTATCTGTAGCTGTCCCTATAGCAACTGCTGGGAACGACCACCCATCCAACCACCACCGAGGCCTGGCCTGGACTAGCACAGCTTCCAGGCCTCCAGGGAGGCAATGGCTCCTCCTGAGGCTGGGCCTCTGTGGTTACCCAGCACAGGAACTCCCTGCTCACCCTGTCACCCTGTCTATCCACAAAATGTACCCCAGCCCTCCTTACGGCTGGGACAGAATGGATGTGCCACGTGGATTTGGAAGATGTGACATTTTCTTTTGAAAGAGAGAGATACAGAAATGATGTAGCATTTCTTCGGGAGGTAGTAGCCCGCTCTCTGGTACTGTACCACACACCCAAGGAGGGTCCACTTAGAAAGAAAGAAAGCTAGCTTGGTCTACATTTTTGGAGGCTTCATCCTACAGTGAGCTGGGACCAGGTTGTGCAGGACCTCAGTGTCACAGACCTCACGACAGCGAGGCCATAGTCAGGTCTGTGTTGCTGTGATAAAGCTTTTGACCTGCAATAAGCTGGAGAGGAGAGGGCTTGTTTCACCGAATTGGGAAGTCAGGGCAGGAACCCAACCAAGACAGGATCCTGGAGGCAGGAGCTGATGCAGAGGCCACAGAGGGATGCTGCTCACTGGCCTGTTCAGCCTTCTCTCTTATAGAACCAAAGCCCACCAGCCCAGGGATGGCACTGCCCACAATCGGCTGGGCGCCGCCCCCATCAGTCACTGATTAAGAAACCGCCTACAGGTCAAGTTCATTGATTCATTTCCCTAGTTGAGGATCCCTCGTCCCAGATAAGTCGGGGTTGGGGTCAAGCTGGCAAAACACCTCAGAAGACCTCCCACCTTCAGGAAAGACGCAGAATCAGGTGACAAAGGCAGGGACAACTACAGCCTCCGTACCCCAGCCTCTCTGAAGGCTCCCACAGACAAGTGTTCGCTCTGCTCAAGGACGCCTTACTCTCAGCTTTGGTCCTGAAGTGTTGTGTCAAGGTCCTGGGGCACCAACACGAACAACCCCAGCTCTGCCCCTGCCTCACAGAGCTGTGGTCTCGGGGACACAGCTCAGACCTAATACAGAAACAGGTGAGACAAGAAGAGCAAGGCCCCAGCGGCCCTACTGTGTGAGAGCCAACTCTTGCTGGATCCTCGTATGGGAATGGGTCCCGCATCATCATGTTGAACATGGGGCCCACCCAGAGGCAGGGATCAATTGCATGGTTAAGCCTGGCCTACCCACGCTGGCCTACAGAGGCCCAGGGATGGCCCTAAGTGATGAGTTCAGCAGCCAGATGGGGAGAAGAAAATGGCGCTGTTACCAGCATGTCAGAAGGGGACTGTGAAGGCAAACTGATGGATACCATACCTCAGGATGGAATCAAAACACTGACACTCCATCCCCTCGGATGGGAAAGCACGGTCCCCTGGGAGACCATTGTCACCAACGCAGCCTGGCTTCTAAGTCTCAGTCCTTTTGCCTTGGCCTTCAAGTTCAGGGATCAGAGGCATGTGCCTGCTTCCTGGTTAAATTGTCACTGCACTGGCAGAGACTGAGGACAAGAGACTGTCCTCTGGGGTGGAGGGGACGGCTGTTGCATGGCACCTGCATGGGGCAGACAGCAGAGATGTTGGCTGGGCTGGTGCCAGCCATGGCAGGCTCCTAAGTGGAGGGTCAGGTGCAGTGGCTGGCCAGGAGGAGCAGGGCAGTGAACTGACCGAAGGCCCTCACAGTGCTCAGAGACCCACATGGCCCTGATTAACCAGCATAGCATTGGAGGCCCACCTGGTCCTCCACCTCTGCCAGACTCTGGCCTGCCACCTCCTGAGAGCCAGCTCTTGGTCCTGTGGTGCCAGAAAATCATGCCCAGGTGCTCTGTGCTCGCCAAACACTCAGCCTCTGTCCACTTAGCCAGCCACCCTGCACGTGTGGAGTCTGCGATCCTGCTTGCAGCCTCTGCTGTGTCCCCAAAGCAGCCCTTTGACCTGGCTTTCTGACCCATGCTGAGCCTGTCCCTGTGGAGAGGAAGGGGGGCACAGGAGAGGGGGACACAAGTGTGCTGGTTGTGGAAGGGACTTCCACCTGACCCTCTGCAGGAATTCCCCACAGTACACCCACTGTTTAGAGAGGAGCATAGGCCTGCTCCCCTCTGCAGCAGGGTCCCAGCTGGGTGCCCATGCACCTGTCAGTCACTGACAGCGACTCCCCTGGGAGACACTTTGCAATCTGCATCCAAGGGGATGAACAAGCATGGCGACCAGGGACGCCAGACAAGGGCTGGGCAAGCAGCAGGCACCGTTCACAAACCACAGTGGCCGCACGCATGGACGGACTTGGCCTCTGTGCCAGCATCATACTTAGCCACAGAGCAGCCACTGAGTCAGGTCACGTGTCTTACCTCTGGGACAGAATAAGGACAGGAGGGCGGCAGCACTCACAGCAGGGAGTGTATGGATGGCACCTCCCTAGCCATGGCCTCCGTACATAGCCTCAGCCTGTGCCTTTTGCTCATTCTCAGAACCTCTCTGGGTGTGTAGGTTTTACAGAGCCCTCTGACCTTTGGGATCGGGACAGCAAGTCATCAGCCTGGCTATGTCCTTCCTAACTGTGGCCTAGAGTACAAGGTTCCATACCCACTGTCTGTGTTTCTGCATCAAAATCTGTTTGCGTACTATGGTGTTGCCAAGAGTGTGGTGCTCTATGCATGTGTCAGCCTGGAGATGCAGTGTGATCTTTCTCCATCATATGAGGGTTCATAAGTCAGGGAACACAGAAGCCAAACTGTGCATGGTGGACAGATGCATGGATGCATGCATTAATGGGTGGGTGGATGGATGGATATATGGATGGATGGGTGGATGGATGAGCGAGTGGATGTATGGGTGGGTGGGTGGATGGATGAATGAATGAGTGGATGGGTGGGTGGATGAATGGATGGATGGATGGATGGGCGGGTGGGTGGATGGATGGGCGGGTGGGTGGATGGATG
>OU015756.1:47270930-47294051 GCA_907169655.1 Acomys percivali | reverse complement strand
GGGGGTGGGGAGACACTAGAAAGAGAGGGCTGGACAGGGCTGGGGCATGCTGTTCACTCTTATTTTGTAAAATTTGTTGTTTTTGGTTTGGCTTTGGAACAAGATCTAACTATGTAGCCCAGGCTGGCCTCGAACTCACAGATATCTGCCTGCCTCTGCCTCCCGAGTGTTGAGATTAAAGGCGTGTGCCACCGCACTGGGCTCACTCCATTTATTTATTCATGACATTCAAAATTCCCCTGAACAAGCAGTTTTTATTTTTATTTATTTTCTTTTGAGAAAGACTTAATGTAGCTGAAGCTAGCCTCAAGCTCACTATATATCTGATGATGTTGAACTGTTGCCCCTCCTGTCTCCGTTTCCTGAGTGCTGAGTGACAGGCATATGTGTTTCTGTGGTGTTGGAGTTAGCAGCCAGGGCCTTGAGAGTGGTGCGCAAGACCTCTGCCCACTGAGCCCAGCCATAGCCCTTTTCTTTTGAAACTGTCAGTCCTCCTGCCTCACCCCGAGTGCTACAATATAGCCAGCCTGCATCACCAGCCCAGCTTGCCACCTGCATGCTAGACAGTCATCGGCATGGCGCTACTGTGCACTACCAGAAGTGGGTTCAAGAGAGCAGGGGCCCTCAGTCTCCAGCACCCGCAGGTTCTCCCCAGGAACAGATGAAGGAGGAGGCCCTGGGGGACAGCGACAGGACAGCCACCTCTGCCATGAAGTCGTGTGCAGCTTCCAGATTCGAGTTCATCTGTCTGTGTGGTCCCCTGAGTGTGGCAGGCAGGCAGGCAGGCAGGGTTACCTCCTGCTCCCTCCGGTTACGTCCTAAGATAGGCCATTTTCCAAAACAAGGTTTTAGACTTAGCATGGTGATAATGCACCTGGGATGTGCAGCAGATTCCAGGGACACAGGTGCATCCCAAGCCAGCTGTGAGACGAGGCGTGGCGGAGCTTCCCCACCAGACGCTGCATGTGGGTTGGCCCCGTGCTTGCCAAACTGAAGGAGAGTGTCCCCACACAGTACCTACCCTGTGGTGTTTTGTTTTCAGGGGCAACTCAAAGTACCATTACTATGGGATCCGCCTGAAGCCAGACTCCCCACTGAACCGATTGCAGGAAGACACACAGTACATGGCTATGAGGCAGCAGCCCACACACCAGAAGCCTAGGTAGGTAACATCAGCCAGGCTGGCCACGACCTGCAGCCCCAGATCCCAGGGTGCCATCACAGTGTCCCCCTAACAGGACAGGCAAGACACTCTGTGAGTCTTCAGCTCTGCCTCCTGTATGTTTGTACCGATACACAGGGGCATGTGGTGTCAGATGATGGAATTTTTGCTACAGTATTTTGTATCTGTTCAGCCTACAAAGCAAATAACTGACACAGGGAGACTGCACTTTGCCAGGCAGAGTCTGAAATGATTCTAATCTACTCATAAACTAAACAAACTACTCTAAACCTTATAACATACATATATTGCAAGCACTTGCCACTATGACCCCTGGGCCGGTCCTTATCAAGTGCCCCACTGTCCTCCTCCAGCCATCAAACTTTTTCCTTCTTTCCTCCAGGAAGTCCCGCCTCCCTCTTCCCATCCTTCTGCCCAGCTGATTGGCTAAACAGCACTTTATTGATGGTTGATACATTCACTCAGCATTCTTCCACAATTCCCCCTTTTAGTCTAATTTATTTTTAAAAACCCTTTTACCTATACATTTATATCATTACACCAATATACAATAAATATACACACAAGAACCACCAAACAATCGTTATATTTATGTTATAATGTTTTGCTGTCTTCAACCCCATCAGAGACTTGAGAAGGAATAAAATTAATTAGCTGATTAAATAGGAAGTGCAGGTTAGCAGCTTCCAAAATGAAAAAAACAAAACAAAACAATAATAACAGAGACACTTTGCTACCTGAATAGTTACTTGAAACTCTTTAACACATTGGAGCATCATCTTCAGCCTTCTGGCCCACTTTATCTGACTTTTTTGTTGTTTTCATTTATTTTCTTTTTTAAAGATTTATTTATTTGTGTATTTGTTTGGCAGGGGCTCCACCCTGACCACGCCCCCCAGCCCCTTATTGGGGGATTCTACTCAGGGTCTCCACCCCCTGTAAATCAAAAACTCAGAATCTCCACACAGTAACTAAACATGTAGGATCTGTGTCAAAAGTCACCTGTGTCTGGAGGAAAAGTGGCATGGAAACATAGCGATACACTTGTTGTAAGTGACGTCAACGTGAGGGGGGCTCTGCCCACTACTAGAATACTGTTCAGCCAGGAAAGTAAAGGACATAATGCCTTCTGCTCCAACAAGTGCACCCAGTGCTTGGTCACATGAGCCAGACACAGAAGGACACTGGCAGAGTCACAGAGACAGGAAGGGGGGTTGTGCGCCAGTTACTTTTTTTTTTTTTTTTAAGAGATTTATTTATTATATATACAATGTCCTGCCTGCATGTACACCTGCAGGCCAGAAGAGGGCACCAGATCTCATTATAGATGGTTGTGAGCCACCATGTGGTTGCTGGGAGTTGAACTCAGGACCTTTGGAAGAGCAGCCAGTGCTCTTAACCACCGAGCCATGTCTCCAAATCGCGCCAGTTACTTTTGAGCTGGATGGTGGAGTGGGCTGTGTGAGGGCTTCCTGCCCCTGAGCCTGCTGCTACTCCATGCTGTCCAGGTGCAGGACACTCTCTGCCAGTTCAATTCCCAGAACTCGAAGATAAGGAATACTTGTTGGAGCCAGGCGGTGGTGGCACACGCCTTTAATCCCAGCACTCGGAGGCAGAAGCAGGTGGATCTGTGGGTTCGAGGCCAGCCTGGTCTACAAAGTGAGTCCAGGACAGCCAGGGCTACACAGTGAAACCCTGTCTCGACAAAACCAGAAGCGAACAAACAAAACATAATCGCCCACGTCATGTGGGCGCACACTGAGCCCTCTGCTGCTCCATGGGCCCATCCCAGACAGGGCTGCTGAGGCCTCAGAGTTGCACTATGTACCTGTGTCCTCTGCCCAGGTACCGGCCAGCCCAGAAGTCAGACAGCCTTGGGGACGGTGGAGCTCACAGCAACATGCATGGCACGCCCGAGCAGGCCGTGGGCGCTCAGGGCCAGCATCATCAGCAGTACATAGGTGAGCGTGGGACCTGGATGACTGGGATTCTAGAATGATCGTTGTGTACTCAAATAGCAAGTGTGTGAGGTGGCCAGAGAATAATGAATAAATAGGACACAGCCGAGACAGTGAATGACAAGATGCTTGCCATAATGGTGGCAACTTTGGGTACCTGTAGCCCAGGCTGACCTTGAACTCTTGATCCTCCTGAGTGCTAGGGTAACTGGATGGGATCCCTGAAAGCATTCCAGCCACCGAGCCCAGCCCCACACCATGAGTTTACATGACACCTCTGAAACATTGCTTATGCTGTGTCTAATTCACAGCCACCATGTGGCCACACAGCACCAGGACTGCCACTGGGCAGCCCAGCGCCTGTGTCCCCCAGAGCCTACACATGTGTGCCTTGTCTCGCCCCAGATGTGTCCCACGTCTTCCCAGAGTTCCCGGCACCTGACCTAGGCAGCACGCTACTACAGGAGAGTGTCACCCCCCACGACGTGAAGGCCCTGCAGTTGGTGTATCGCAGGCACTGTGAGGTGACGCCCTACTTGGCCAGACCCAACCCCCACCTGCAGCTCCCATACGGCACAGTTAGACCTATGTCCCACAGGAAGCCAGAGCCCATGTCCCACACAGGACCCTCTCCCTGGACACCACCTCTGCCCATTCTCTCCTCACTAGAAATACCCCTTGGGGGACCTCAGAAGACCCACCCCCAGCTGCCCAGAGCACCAGGCAGGTGACCAGGCCTGGCCCCTGACAGGCCGTTCTGCTCCTAGGCCACCTTAGACGTCGTCATGAACCTCCAGTTTCAGTACATCGAGAAGCTGTGGTTGTCCTTCTGGAACTGCAAGGCCACCTCCAGCGATGGCCGCGCCTCGCTGCCTACCAGGTGACACCCCAAGCCCAGGACAGGGCAGACTCAGCCCATGTGCTCCCCAACTTAACCCCGAGCAAATCTCCTGATTGTACCTCCCATATGGCCAAGCTGTCCAAGAAGGTGGCTAGATTCTGTGTGCTTTTAGACTTGCTGTGGCTCAGACTGCACATGGCTTTGTCATCCTCCTGCCTCAGATTCCCGAGGGTCAGGATGGTAGACCTGTGCTGCCAAGTCATGACCCAGCCCAGGGGCTGCAATGACTCGCATCACCTGGGTCACAGGCAAAATAGAGGACAGTGCTAGTCCTTGGGAGACCCAGAGGAGCTGTGCAGCTGCCTGGGCAGCATGGATGAGAGGGCCAGGACAGTGCCGAGCCCCAGAGCCACGCCCGGTTAGAGGCTGGTTCCTCCGCATCTGTTGGCTTCCTGCCTTGGCTCTCTGTGCTCACCTGTGTCCCCCTCTGCCTCCCACAGCGATGAGGAGCCAGAAGTCACCGTCCTGCCCAAGGACAAGCTCATCTCTCTGTGTAAATGTGAGTCTATCCTGCAGTGGATGCGCAGCTGTGACCACATCCTGTACCAGGCGCTGGTGGAGACTCTTATCCCAGATGTGCTACGGCCAGTCCCCAGTAAGCCGCCTCGCCCTGTCCCAAGGCCCTGCCCCCTCCCCTGGGATCCCCGAGACACCACTCAGCCCTGCGGTGCCCTCTCACTTACCAGCTCCTTCTAGTTCCTGACCTCAGGGAGCTCTGCCAGGCAGAAGGGTGCTAGGAGCCAGCCAAGGCAGGTACTAGGCTTTCCAGAAGGTTCCTTGGAGTTCAGGGGCCAAGGGCATCCAAGAGTCGGCTATTAGCAAGCCTTTGTGGCTACCTCAGTTTCAAGGAGATGTCAGGCCACCCATGGGCACCAGGGATGTTTGCTAGGAGAACTGGCCAAGATTGACCCATTAGAGAGGGAATCACCCATGACTTTGGACAACCTTGGACCCATGCAGGCCCTGCCAGACTCTCCCCACAACTGTAGAATGGGCAGCAAGGCCAGATTCAGCCTCCCATACCCTCCCTGCATGTACGTGAGGCTGCTAGTGCCCCTCAGTGTAGATCTCTCTAAGTGCACTGGGGAGCTTCCTGCCAAAAGTTAGAAACAGAGAACCCTGGCCTCTGCTGCAGCCAGCCAGGGTGGCGTTCTGTGTCTCAGGAGGACAATGATGTTGGAGCATATTTTCTTTAAAAGCAGTCTGAAAATAAGTTAAAAGTAAAAAAGAAAAAAAAGCCGGGCATGGTGGCACATGCCTATAATCCCAGCACTCGGGAGGCAGAGGCAGGTGGATCGCTGTGAGTTCGAGGCCAGCCTGGTCTACAGAGCGGGTCCAGGACAGCCAAGGCTACACAGAGAAACCCTGTCTCGAAAAACCAAAAACACAAAAAACAAAAAAACAAAAAAAACAAAAAAAGTAAAAAACAACAACAAAACCTGAGAATAAAAACAGCCTGTTTATCTGAGCAGTGGTGGTCCATGCTTGTTTATCCCAGGACTCAAGAGGCAGAGGCAGGAGGCTCTCTGAGTTCAAGGCCAGCCTGGCCTACAGAATGAGATCCAGGACAGCTATGTAGAAAGACTTTGTCCAAAAAAAAAGAAGTAAATTTTTAAAAATTTTTCTTCTTATAGCAAGTCAACACAATAAATTTGGATGTTGACAGAATACACTTTGTGTGTGTGTGTGTGTGTGTGTGTGTGTTCGCACGCACGCACATGTCTGATTCTGTTGCTGTGGTACTGGTACATGTGCATGTTGACTGTGTAGCAGCCCAGGCAATCCGGGTGGTGGGCAGCGTCCCTGGTCTCCATGCCAGGAGCTCCGTCACTGTGACAGCCATGCGCGTTCCCAGCCAGGCCCAGAGCAAGCTACAAATGTCTGGTCTTCTGGCATGTTCTTCCTAGGTGTCCAGCCCCGGGCATGCTCAGACTGCCACTTGTCCCTTCTGTGGGACTTAAGCCTGTACTGACATCGTCTAGCTAGCTGGTAGACCCCTTGGGGAGGGGGCCGGCTGCTCATCCCCGCCCTATACTCACCATGAGCCTCTGATTCACACCTCCAGGTTCCCTGACCCAGGCCATCAGGAACTTCGCCAAGAGCTTAGAGGGCTGGCTCATCAATGCCATGAGTGGCTTCCCTCAGCAGGTCATCCAGACCAAGGTACCAGCACATATGGTTCTGGGGGACCCCTTGGCCCCCTGTGTCCCCCCAGGCCACTTCCCCTGTGTGTCTAGGAAAATGGGCCTCCCAGGATGCTGTTGGGGTGGGAGAAGAGCCCATGGAAAGCATGGAAATGATGCTCTTGGGCCACCGTAGAACAGACAGCTGCAATGGGCAGCAGGTGTGACTGCCATCTCCTCACCTGACTAGACTGTAGTCTGGGCCACAAGTCAGAGTGGTCCATGTAAATCTGCCACCTAGGCACTCCGGGGACATGTGTACACGGCTGCTGGGGGCCGGGACTGGGAAGACGCCTCAGAGGTAACGTGTTTGGGACACAAGCTTGAGGGCCTGAATTTGGACTCTGGCGTGGTGGTGCACACCTATAGCACCAGCACTGAAGGGCAGCTAGGGATCCTGGGGCTCAACGGACCAACTGCTAGCCAATCACAAGCCCTGTCTCAAAAAAGTACAGTGCAAGGGCTGTCAAGGTGGCTTTGTGGGTAAAAGCACTTGCCACCAAGCCTGAGTCAATTCGTGGGACCCACAGGTTGCCCTCTGACCTCTCTCCACACACACACTCCACTACATGTGTGCACTCACAGACTGATAAGAAAAAACTAAGGTAGAAAGTGAAGACCACAACATCAACCCCATAGCCGGGCGTGGTGGCGCACGCCTTTAATCCCAGCACTCGGGAGGCAGAGGCAGGTGGCTCGCGGTGAGTTCGAGGTCAGCCTGGTCTACAAAGCGGGTCCAGGACAGCCAAGGCTACACAGAGAAACCCTGTCTCGAAAAACCAAAAAAAAAAAAAACAACATCAACCCCACACCCCCACTCCCCACCACACACGCACACACACACACACACACACACACAAACTAGCTTGGCAGATGTGAGGATTCTAGGTCCCCACCCCACTCCCCAAATCTTCCAAAACAGGATGTCATTTAGCTCAAAAGTTCTGTCTTCCAGCTCATAATCCTCCTGCCTCAGTTCCCTGGGTGCTGGGACATCCCACCTCATTGGGATCTGTATCCATGGAGGCTTCCAGCAGCACGGACAACCACACGATCAGGAAGGCAGCCCTTAGAGCTGTGACCACCTGCCTGGCAAGGGCCACAACCTCCATGCACGGCCCCCGACCCCCAGACTGTATGTCGGGTCCTGTGCTTGACACAGCAACACAAGGGAGGAAGGGTTTGCTGTGGAATGTGGTTGGCGGGCACAGGGTCTGCTCTTCTCAGCCAGCAGGGAGGGTTTTTCCACCTCAGGCAATCCAGATAATCCCTCAATGAGATGGCCCCACACAGAGTCCTGTCCTGCCCCCTCCTCCCTCCATGATCCTGAGTCCCCAAGGGCTGTCAGGGAGCAGGGTGGTGTGTGTGTGTGTGTGTGTGTGTGTGTGTGTATGTGTGTGTGTGTGTGTGTGTGTGTGTGTGTGTGTGTGTAAGCAGGCGCACGCGTTCATATGCACAAGCTCTCACGTCTATCTGTCCATGCTCTACGGAGGGACTCTGCTCACCTGTCACCTGGGTCCCTCACAGGTGGGTGTTGTGAGCGCCTTCGCACAGACGCTGCGGCGCTACACGTCCCTCAACCACCTGGCACAGGCAGCACGTGCAGTGCTGCAGAACACGTCACAAATCAACCAGATGCTGAGCGACCTCAACCGGGTGGACTTTGCCAACGTGCAGGTGACTTGGCAGTGACATGTGCTTGCCCTCCGTGCTCCAGGCTGGGTCCTCCCCACCTGGGCTGACCAGGAAACCAGAGCTGGAATGGCAGCAGGCAGCTCATGCCTCCCTGACCTGCACGCCCACAGTGGGCAGACTGAGGCCCGCCTGGCCTGCTGGCCGCCTCCCTGTGCCTGGATCCCTTTGGTAGCCAGTTTCACACGCATCACTCTTGTCCACTTGCATCCCTAATACTCTCAGCTGCCGGACCAGGTGTGTCCGGCTCTGTCTTGCCAGACACGTGCAAAAGGACCCTTTGTGAGGCTCAGTGGCACATGCCTGTCATCACTACACGTAGGAGACTGAGCCAGGAGGATTGGGAGTCTTGGGCCAACCTGGGCTACCTCTTGAGACTTTGTCAATAAATAAGGAAAGGTGGAAGTTGGGCTCAGTGGGTTGAGCACCCTCCTAGCATGCACCAAACCCTGACCTCCATCCCCAGCAGCACACTAACCCAGGAGGTCAGGGGTGACCTCAGCTTCACCTACAGTTTGAGACCAGCCTGGGCTACATGAGACCCTGTCACAAATAAATACAACAGGCTGGGTGTGGTGGCACACGCCTTTAAACCCAGTACTCGGGAGGCAGAGGAAGGAGGATCGCTGTGAGTTCGAGGCCAGCCTGGTCTACAAAGCGAGTCCAGGACAGCCAAGGCTACACAGAGAAACCCTGTCTCAGAAAATGAAAAAACAAAAACAAAAAAACAAATAAATACAACAGAAGGGCCCCAGGCCCTCACACACTGTCCCTTCGCAGGAGCAAGCCTCGTGGGTGTGCCAGTGTGAGGAGAGCCTGGTGCAGCGGCTGGAGCATGACTTCAAGGTCACCCTGCAGCAGCAGAGTTCGCTGGATCAGTGGGCCAGCTGGCTGGACAACGTGGTCACCCAGGTGCTGAAGCAGCATGCAGGCAGCCCCAGCTTCCCCAAGGCTGCCCGCCAGTTCCTGCTCAAGTGGTCCTTCTATAGGTGAGCTGGGTCACCCTCATCTGTAGTGGGGAGATGCCACCTCTGAGGGCCACACCCCCTCTGGGCCCTGTGAGCCAAGGGCAAGGCTAGAACCCACCAAGGCCTCAGACAAAGCTGCAGAAGCCACTGACACAGTCCCCTGTGGGACCATCCAGAAAACACAGCATCTGAAGTTGCTAGGGTGAGAGCTGACTATGTGTGGGGGCCTTGCACACTCCAAGATGTGGGGAAAGAGGAAGTCAGGGGCCTGAGCTCCACTGTCCCTACAGAGACACCTGCCAGTGCCAGTGAATCAGGGGTGCATCTGTGACAATTAGCTTCAAATACACTAGAACTGTATAGAAACATAAGAAAAGAGACTGTGCCCCTCCCCCAGCCCCCAACCCCCCATCTCCCTCACCCTCTCACACCCCACACACACACCCACACACACACCCACAAGTCAGAAGCCTCCAGGGATGGGTGGTGTCCTATTGCTGTGATGACACACCATGACCCAAAGGACAGGAACTAAAGCAGGGCAGGAACCTGGAGGCAGGAGCTTTTGCTCAGGCCATGGAGGGTGTTGCTTACTGGCTTGCTCCCCATGGCTTGCTCAGCCTGCTTTCTTATAGAACCCAGGACCACCAGCCCAGGGGTGGATGGCCCCACCCACGATGGGCAGGGCCCTCCCCCATCAACCACTAATTAAGAAAAATGCCCCATGGGTTTTCCTGCAGTTAGCTCTGATGGAGGCATTTTCTCAAGGAGGCTCCCTCCTCTCCAGGGACTCTGGCTTATGTCAAGTGACATGAAACTAACCTGGACAGAGGAGCAGGTCACCCTCAGACTGGAACTGACCCTGCTGCCCAAGGGGAAATGGCTGTTTGTGGGAGGCTTTCACAGTGTTAGGTGAGAGGAAGCTCAGCCTGCTCCTAACTCACCAAGCAGTCACAGCCACAGAGCGTCCCTCAGCCACATGCTGCCACAGGAAACTGTTGGTCCAGAAGGTTTCTGGCGGGGGAGGGTGGGTGGTGGTGGTGGCAGAGTTTTTTGTTTTGTTTTGGTTTTGGTTTTTGTGTGTGTGTGTGTGGTTTTTTGGTGGCAGAGTTTTGTGGAAGAAAACAGCAGCTGGAATGAGCTTGGATTACAGAATGAGGCATTGCCCCCTCATCACAAAAAAAAGAGGAGGAGGGAATATGAAAGAAAAGAATAAAAACAGGCTGGGCGTGGTGGCGCACGCCTATAATCCTAGCACTCGGGAGGCAGAGGCAGGTGGAGTTCAAGACCAGCCTGGTCTACAAAGTGAGTCCAGGACAGCCAGGACTATAAGAGAAACCCTGTCTCGAAAATCAAAAGAAAGAAAGAAAGAAAGAAGGAAGGAAAAAAAACAAAAAACCAGAATCGATGCAGAATACTCATGTACCTGAGATGTCAGCTCTGAGGTGGCACAGGAGGTTCCCTGGGGCTCACTGGCCTCCGAGTCAACAAGTCCAGCCCTTTCTCAAAAACAAGGTGGAGGAGCTGGGGAGATGCCCACTGGGTGAGAGAGAGCACCCGCTGCTCTTGCAGAGGACCCGGATTTGATTCCCAGCACCCACATGCTGCCTCACAACATCTGTAACTCCAGTTCCAGGCGGTTGGCCTCTTGGGGCACTGCACCCTCAGGGTGCACTACAGGCAGGTAACACATTTTTTTAAAAAAGGTGTCTGTGTGCATGGCGCACACCTTTAATTCCAGCACTCCAGAGGCAGAGAGACAGGATCTCTGTGAGTTTCAAGCCAGCCTTGTCTGCATAGAGAGTTCCAGGGCAGCCAGGACTATGTAGAAAGATTTTGTCTCAAAAATTAGTTAATTAACTAATTAACTAAGTGTATGCTTTTTTTTTAAAAGCTAAAAATAAAGCAAAAAGGTAACAGTGTAGCACTGAGGTGTACTGCCTCACACCCACCCATGCCCCCTCTGTCCCTGTGTGTGTGGTGTCTGGGAGTAGTGGCCATCCCCTGTCCCTGGGAACCTGTGGCGCCTGTCCTGGGGACCTAGTGGCCTCAGCAGGCAGCCCTTGCAGTGCTTGCGATCCAGACTTAGAGCGTCATGGAGGCGCCAGGCCACTGGCCCAGGCTCAGTCCCAGAAATGGCTCCTATTCTCTGTCCCTGTGTCCCCAGCTCCATGGTGATCCGTGACCTGACCCTGCGCAGTGCCGCCAGCTTTGGCTCCTTCCACCTCATCCGCCTGCTGTACGACGAGTACATGTTCTACCTGGTGGAGCACCGTGTGGCCCAGGCCACCGGCGAGACACCAATCGCCGTCATGGGCGAGGTGAGCCAGGGAGACCCAGAGACTGCCATTCAACCAGACGCCTTCACGCGCTGAGCTCAGCTGCTCTCACGTGTGGCCTGGCTTCAGCTCCCAGCACCGGCAGAGTAGCTCACAACTGTATGTAGTCCATCATAGGGCATCCAGTGCCCTCTTCTGGACACGCACGTGTGCACACACAGACATCCTAAAAGCAAAGAAATGAAGCCACAGGAAGGCATGCTTGTGCTCTGGGTGGGCTAGTGTCAGGGTCCCCCAAGAGCAGGGTCTGCCTACACAGCCCTCACCTACTGTGTCAGAGCCCAGCCCTTCCTGGTCACTGGCCCCGAGGGCTGGCAGGAGGGACCCCCTTCCTCCTCATGACCGTCAGCCTGTGCAGGCCTGTGCCTCTCCCATCTCTCTCTCTCTCTCTCTCTCTCTCTCTCTCTCTCTCTCTCTCTCTCTCTCTCGTTTTTCAAGACAGGGTTTCTCTGTGTAGTCTTGGCTGTCCTGGACTCACTTTGTAGACTAGGTTAGCCTCGAACTCACAGCGATCCGCCTGCCTCTGCCTCTGCCTCTGAAGCGCTGGGATTAAAGGCGTGCACCACCACACTGGCTCTCTCCCTTCTCTTACAGTTTAATGATCTGGCCTCCCTGTCGCTGACCTTGCTGGACAAAGGTGGGTTGTGCCCTGGCTCCTGGTCCCCTTGTACAGTGCCTTTGCCACACCACTGTGGCAGCCTCTGGGGTGGGTTGAGGATCCACAGAGCTGGCCTGCAGGTGGTGGGAGTCCTGGCAACTTGGCATGTGCTCCTGTGACACCTGTGATGGCTTAACAAGGTACGAGGAGAGCTCATTGCTGGCCGGTCTGGGCAACTTAGGCCAGCGGCTGGTGGCCACTGGAGACCCCAGGTTAGAAGGCCCAGCATGCTGCTGCACCCACCGAGGGGTGACCAGGCAGGACGTGGGGGTAGGTTGACCTAGAGCAGAGACAAGTATCCAAGTCACTGTGTTCACAGTGGTACCTCTGTCCCCTCACCCCTGCAGAGGATATTGCAGATGGACACAGCAGTGAAGCAGATGTGGATGGCCGCAGCCTGGGCGAGCCCCTGGTGAAGCGGGAACGGAGTGACCCCAGCCACCCACTCCAGGGCATCTAGCCCCTTCCCTGAGCGCCTTCCACGCGCTTCCGGAAGGCGTCACCTGGCTCTCTAGGGACCTGGCCACTCAGCTCTATCACACTAGTGCCTCTTAGATGATGTCATGTTTACTGCGCCCCAGGGTGCTCTACTCCCAAGGTGCCAGAGACTTGAGGGGAACAAAGATGACCGCTCAAGCTGCCCACTCTGCTGAGGTGCCCCTGGCCCTGGGATGTCCCTTCAGGGGTACTGTGACCCATCTGTCCCCTGTCCCAGCACCCTCCCCTGCTGCGTGTGTTGTGACGCACACCTCCCAGAAGTGTCCCAGCCACCTCCGTTGCTTTTCCATTCAGCTGCTCCCGATTTAAACCACCATTTCAAAGAAAACCAGCTGTAGCAGAGCTCAGAGCGGGAGGGACCGCACTCCTCACAGGGCGCTCCGTGGGCGCTCCGTGGGCCCCTCTGCTCAGGCCTCCATGCACTCCAGGCCTCTCGCGGGCAGGTGGAACATCCGGCAATAGGCGCTGACCCTAGATGGATCCCAGATGGATCCCAGCATCTTATCTCAGCCTGGACAGGTCCAAGCCCCAAACAATAACTGGCTCCAAGCAAGGCCCACTTGCATCAGCCAGTCAAACCCAGGTCATGGCCCTGCTGCACAAGGCTAGACTTTCTGTCCAGTTCACAGATGACGCCAAGGTAACCCAGGGAGGGCGGAGCCTGGGCTGGGTTTGCCCAAGTAGCTGCAGGGGCCAGCGCCATGTCCACACCTCCCAGTAGCACCCTGTAGCCTGTGCACACCACAGTGCCTGGGCCCCTGCAGTCTTCCAAACACCGCTCAAGCCATGCTGGCTGCTGACCTGTGGCCGAGCCCTTCTCAACCCCAGACCCCAAGATCTCTGTGGACAAATGAACACCAAGACCATGTGGGCCAAGTTCTAGACACCCCAACATGTGACCATCGCATCTCGCCTTTGTCGCCATGTTGAGAATTCTGCCTCAACACAAGCCACCTACACACACGTACCTAGGAAGCGCCTAATGAAATACAATAATAGTTTCTCTCTTTTTTGGAAAAAAAGTTCCCCTGATAGTTTTGTGCTGTAATTGTTCTTAGAAGGTTCTTCTGAATGTGTCCATCGCAACACACTGGGTGTCCATGGTTGTTCATTCGTGCGACACTGGTCACCAACACAGGCCTTTAGACTTAGATGAATCTAGACAGAATGACTTTAAAGGAGCGTCCTAGGGGACACAACGCTCATGGTGACTGGACTGACCAGTCTCCCTGTTGTGGAAACAAATACACACTGGGATTTTTGCCTTGTACTGTTGTCCTTTGGAGGGTAGGTGGATCGCCATCCATACTCCAGCCCCAGGGGATCCTATAGCTGTCCCCCAAACTCACTTTGGGGCAACCAGCCTCCCACATTGGCCCTATGGTTCCTCAGAGAGAAGCTGAGCCTTTGGCCTCAGGGCCTTTTCCTTCCTGGAGTCAAGGACTTGTGTCCCTAGCAAAGCCAGCCCTGAGCTAGTGACACCAGTCATCTGCTTGCACAGGGTGGCCCTTCCAGACACCACAGATTAAATGTACGCTCTTGTCCCTGGCACCCAAGAGGTGCTTCTCAGGGCTTGTCTGTACCCAGGGTGAGGGCAAACGTAGGCCTCTCCTAGGAACATGGTGTGTGTGTGTATTCAGAATGACCCTGATTCATAGATGCGTCCAGTAAGTAGGTCTGGCGGTAGTGGGCCTAACCTGCTTCAATTCTGGTCTCCCACATGATGGAGAGAGAGCTGAAGAGATACTAGTCCTTCATGGTTTGGGGGAAAACCTTTTACTAAAGACTTATTTGGGGGCTGGAGAGATAGGTCAGTGGTTAGAGCACTGGCTGCTTCCGCCAGAGGACCCAGGTTCAATTCCCAGCACCCACAGAGTGGCTCACAGCATCTGTAACTGTGGTTCTGGGGGATCTGACACGCTCCCCGACCTCTGGCCTCCACAGGCCCTGCTTAGGGATCTGTTGGCCTCCCAAGAGGTAGAGCTGCAGATGGTCCTCTTGCCTCCACATAGCACTGAGGTAGCAGCAGTGGGCTAGCGTGCCCAGTTTACGTGATGCTAGAGGTGAAGCCAGGACCTCCGCGGTGCCAGCCAAAGCCTCTGTCCACTGAGAGCCAGCCCCCCCTTAACTTTTTATCTCAATTGGTGCTTCTTCCAGAGGGACTTTAGAGGCCCCCCCACCCCAGCCAGATGAGGAGCACTTCCATGCACACCTTGTCTCCCACTCTCCTACCCATGATGCACAGCAGCTATGGGCAGCCACTTCCATGGCTCTACAAACAACGACTCTTCCAAACCCATGACACTCCATGCTTAGCCAACACTGGATGGGGCAGGGGGGTGGAGGTGGGGGGTGGGGTGCCAGGAGAAGGTGGCCTCTCTCTCCACTGTGCCCTTTAGGGGTGGAGGTGGAGAGACAAAATAGGGAGTGACAGACTGGTGACATGTGACTGTGTGGCAGTCAAGGGACAACTTAGTGACTGAGGCAGTTCTCTCCTTCCTGGCCTTTACCTGCCAAGCCATCCTACCTGACTCATGCGCTTTTGCTCTTAACTGCTACGGCTCCCTGGGAGACAAGCCCTTCAGACACCCTCATCTTTCTGGGGGAAATAGGCTGTTGCCTGCCCATCAGGCCTCCCCACAGCCCGCAGCATTCTCTCCAAAAGCCCACACCTGTTCCCACAAACCTTGCCCCCCCACTCCCACCCACCCCCATGCCTCTTGCATCAGCCATCCCTGTCATGCCCCCTCCAGCAGCCATGCTGAGGCTGAGCCCAGCTCCCCAGAGACCCCCAAAACCCCCAAACAGCAGAGGCGATCTCCCTGCCTCCATTGTGGCTTTGTGGGGGGACACAAGGGAGGTGCAGTGACCTTGCAGGAGGAAGGGGGAGCTATTAGCCAGGGCCCACCCTGCACACTGTGTCTATCTCCAGACGAGTGTCCACTCCTCCCCAGACACCTTGATTCTGACCATTAAACATCCGAGGGAACTCATTTCAGTGTAGTGTCTGGAAAAGACAACTCCACTCCAAAACCAAAACAAAACAAATAAACAACAACAAAAAGACAACTCCACTCCCTCAAGACACGCCCCAGGTGACTGATTTTCTTTGTTGAGACAGTCTCATGAAGCTTGGGCTAGCCCTGAGATTCTGATCTCGACCCCTTCCACTTCCTCATAACTAGGACCTACAACCACATACCAAACATAATTTATGTAGCACTGGAGAGGGAACTGGGGGTCTTGTGACTGCCAACTGAGCTATAGCCCCAGCCCCTACATCTTCATTTTTTAAAATGTTTTATTTATTTTTTTGGATTTTCAAGACAGGGTCTCTCTGTGTAGCCTTGGCTGTCCTGGACCCGCTTTGTAGACCAGGCTGGCCTCAAACTCACAGCGATCCACCTGCCTCTGCCTCCTGAGTGCTGGGATTAAAGGCGTGTGCCACCATGCCCGGCTTACTTCATTAAAAAAAAAAAAGATTCATTTATTTATTATTTATACAATGTTCTGCCTGCATGTACACCTACACACCAGAAAGGGCACCAGATCTCATTATAGATGGTTGTGAGCCACCATGTGGTAGCTGGGACTTGAACTCAGGACCTTTGGAAGAGCAGTCAGCGCTCCTAACCTCTGAGCCATCTCTCCAGCCCACGTCTTCATTTCTTTTCAATGGGGTTGTATTCAAGGGGCCCAGACTGGCCTCCAATCCCCGTTGCCCAGGTACCCTGACACTTAAATGCTGAGGTTCCTGGCTCAATTCTGAAGGTATCTGGTGACTTCCAGGTCCCCCCTGGCCTACCCAGGCAGTCTGAGCACTCCTGCCTGGTCACAGCCAACAGGACCACAAACAACTGAGAGATCAAATCACTTTAATTAGGGGCAGCTCCCGGGTCCGCCCTGGGTCCTGTGACGTCGGTGCCAGCCAGGCCCACAGTCTGCCTGTGTCTGCCACCTGGCTTCCCTTTCCTGCTGGACGCGCTGGTTTTCTTTCCCGACTGATGGGACCGCAGGCCAGGGGCCACTGTGTCAGTGACAGGGACCTCCAGATGGGGCATCGGCTCATCATCCAGAGCCTTGAAGCTGAAAAAGTAGTCCACGTTGGCCACTGCATCCAGGATCTCGGGGACGCTGTAGTCAAAGGACAGGAGTTCATCCGGCAGGTGCAGGGAGCGGATGTCAGCTGGGCAGTCATCCCCACCTCCACCACTGTCCTGTTGTCCAGGGCCGGGACCCTTGTGCAGAGCCACCTCGGGCTCAGCGCCACCGGGGAGACAATCAAAAAGTTTCATTGCATCTTCTAGAAGGACCTTGTCCGGCAGGAAGAAAGCACGAGCCACCTCAGGAGGCGTGGTCTCACCTGAGCCTACTGGGGTGATGTCCTCCACCTCAGCCACCTTGGGCTCCACAGGCCCAGGAGGGAACTGCAGACCTGGCCTGGCCACACCACTACCCTGTAGCTCCCTGGAGGCCTCGATGGGCCTCACGGTCACCTGGGGCCCTGGGAACTGGCTGGTGTGGCCACTAACATGGCTGTAGGGCCCGGGTGGCAGCGCCTGTGCTGTGGGAACTGTGATGAGCAAGGGGGATGGTTTAGTAGTCTCTTTGGGACTCGGCGGAGGTGCCAGGCCGTCTCTGAGCATCTCCATGAAGTTGAGAGGCCCTCCATCCCGCACAAAGCCCAGCGCCTCAGGCCCAGGCTCCTCAGGCGGAAGGTAGTGTGTGAGGTACTGCGGCCCGCTGGGGGCTGGCTGGTAATGGGGGTACAGCGGAGGTGGCGGCCCTGGGGCCTTGAGATAGGACGGGGCTTCCAGCAAGTAACCACCAGGCAAAGTGGGAGCCCCGGCCACTGCCATCTTGTACAGGGATGTCTGGCCAAAGCCGGAGGTAACCCACTCGATGCGGTAGATGCGAGGGTCGAAGAAGCAGCCGCAGGGAGCCATCTGGAAGCCTGTGGGTGGCAGATACCCTGAGTGGGGCCTCATAAGGGAACCAGGCCATCGGGTGAGTGACAGGACAACCAAGACCCAGGTACATGGGACACAGCCCTGACCTCAGAGGCGTCTGCCTGTCAACTGGTTTTCTTTAGCAGTCGTGTGGGATTCAGGGGGCAGAACACACAGAGCCTGTTGGAGTCCCACCCTCTGCTGCCTCAGGGGAACAGTGACCTGAGCTTGCGTGGCTGGGCCTCTCAGAAAACCTTGGTCTCTAGTGTCACTGCAAAATGTGGCACATGAGTTTAGTTCTGGGGAGGGAAGGCGCGTCTGTCTGAGGTACAGAGGGGACCCAGAGTCCACTTTGGGGGGTCTCATCTCAGGTAAGGATGGAGCCTGCTCGCTGCAAGGCTTGGGGGCACCAGCTAGTACCTGCTGGAGGGGCTGTAAGCACATCCTGGTCCGAGCTGGGAGTCTGATAGAGCAGGTTGGTGTTGGCTGTGGACAAAGGTGCCCAGTAGGTGTGGCAGAAGCCCAGGCCCCATGGCCATCACACACCCCTGCCCACCACCATCCTACCTACGGCGGGAGGGGGTTCTGGGCCACCTGGCACCTCAGTGCCCTCCAGGCTCTGCGGGCCGAAGGCTTCCTGGGGTATGGCAGGAGGGTAGAGGATTTTGGGGTGCTGCATGGGGGGGGCCCGGGTGGCAGCAGAGGCACCTGGGGACAGAGTCCCGCTGGGTTCTGTTTGCCAGGTTGCTAGGTGGAGGGTTCCAGTCCAGGGAGGGCCCACCACTCAGGTTCCGGGGCGGGGGTGGACAAGAGGCGACCCCCTCCACTACCTGGGCCAGGTCGCTGCAGCTGCCTCTAGGATACCCACCCAATTCCCAGCCACGAGGGCACTCGCCAGCAAGACAGGGTAACTAGGAGTCAGAAAACAGAGCAGACGCGACCAGGCACCAGCCAAGGCCACAACCTGGGGAAGAGTTAACCTGAAAGGGAGCCCAGCATGACAGTGGGTGTGTGCCTAGGGTTCTAGGAGTTCAAGGCCAGCCTGCGCAGCATGAGAACTTGTCTTTGTTGTTGTTGCTTGTTTTTTGAGACAGGGTCTCTCTGTGTAGCCCTGGCTGTCCTGGACTCACTTTGTAGACCAGGCTGGCCTTGAACTCACAACTATCCGCTTGCCTCTGCCTCCCGAGTGCTGGGATTAAAGGCGTGCGCCACCATGCCCAGCTGAGAATTTGTCTTAAAAACACAATAAAGAAAAAGAAATTGTAGAAGAATAAAATTTATTGTCTCCGTTGGCTACTTGTAAGCATTGGCTTTGTGCTTTGGCAGGAAGACAAAGCCAGGTGGAACTGGTCCAAGCAGCATCTCACTGTGGGGACAAGAGTGACTAGTCAGGCCTGGGCCTCCCAGCATTGCCCCCACAGAGCCCTGGCCAGTGGGTACCTGATGCGAATCCAGTCTGCAGCCTGCTGGCTGGCCATGAGCGTCTCCAGGTGGTCTCGGCCTAGGTAGTAGGGCGGCCTCTCGTTGATCCTCTGTGGGAGCCTCTCGAGCAGGCCCACAGGCACATACCTACAAGTCAGAGAGGGTACAGGAGGCCATAAGGCTGGGTGAGGTGAGGGCTAAGGCTACCATGTCCCACCCCGCCACTCGCCCGGCTCAGTGCCCACCTGCAAAGAAAGGAGAGCCACTCGAGAAGGAAGCGCCGTGTCCGCTCCACGCCCTGTGTGTCGGAGCCCCAGTGTTCCAACCCATAGTGTGTGAAGTCCCTCAGGATGTCCAGGCGTTCAGAGGAGGAGATGTCCCAGTGTCTCTGTTCTTTGATCTCTGTGAACAGCCAGGGCTTGAGCAAGGCCCCACTAGGAAGTGAGAGGGTCAGTGAGGACCTGCCACCTACTGGCCCCAGTCACTCAGCACCTGGACCTCACCCACCCGGAAGTCCCAGGTGTCCCTGTGACAGCCGCAGCTCACCGGGCGATCATGACCCCTGCCACGCCTGTCTTCATGGCACAGTTGGCATCCTCAAATGAAAGGATGTCTCCGTTTCCTGAGAAAACAGAATGGGGTCTTGACAGTGGCACGTCCCATAGACTTGGGGACACCATTGGTCTTGGGATTTCCCCGGGACCCAGCATCGCCGGGCACTTACCGAACAGGGGCATGGGGCTGGCCACCTTGGCACACTGCTCGATGTACGGCCAGTCAGCCAGCCTGGTGTAGCGCTGTTCCCGGGAACGGCCATGGAGCTAGGAGGTGGCAGTGAGGAGGTGAGGTGGGGGGCAGCAGGCTGAGGGGCTCGGAGGTGAAGGGCAGAGTGGATGCAGGGAGACAGCGAGGGGCCAAAGAGCAAGTCAGGGAACAAGGGACTAGGGGGGCCGCCAGACACCCACTGTGACGAGTGCGACACCCCAGTCCCGCAGCTCGGGTAGCAGACGATGCGCCAAGCTCACACGCTCCTGGACACCCGTGCGCATCTTCACGGTCAACGGCACGTCCAGCACCTGTGAGGACAAGAGATGCAGACAGCAGGGCTGGAGGCTGCCTGGCACAATCACGTGGGCATGGAGGAGGAGTGGCATAGCCTCGAAGAGCCCAGTTACCTCATTCACACCTCGCACAATCTGCTGGAACTTGGCCGAGCGATTCATGAGCGCGCAGCCGCCACCCTGTGCGACACGGAGACCCTGGTGACCACCCCGAGAAACAGATACTCTCTATGGGCACCCCACATATAGCTGAATTGCCTAACACTCGTCTCCATGTGCTCTGTGTCCAGATGGGGAAACTGAGGCACACGGCTCGCAGGGCAGGGTCCCAGGCTTGGGCCACACCCTCCCCAGACTCCAGAGCAGAGTGGCCATCACCTTCTTGTAGACAAGGTCGATGGGGCAGCCCACATTGATGTCCACGAAGTCCACGTCAATGGTGCGATTCAGGAGCTCAGCGCATCTGGTCATGGTGTCGGGAAAGGCGCCCTCCAGCTGTGCCACGCAGAGTGTAGTCGGTGACCGGTCGGCCCAGGGACAGCAGGTCGGTTGGGCAGGAAGGCAAGGCCTCGGCAGTGGCCCCCCAACACGGCAGCCCCTTCCAACCTCCATCAGGGCAAACACTGACCTGCACCCCGAAGATATCCTCACAGGGGTGGCGCTTGAGCAAGGCCCACTCGGACATCTGTCCTTGGAGCAGGTTCGTGCACACGGCCATCTCACCGCAGGTCACGTCTGCACCAAAGCGCTTGCAGATGCGGCGAAAGGGGAGGTTCCCACACTGGCCAGGACATGGGCGTGTTCAGGCCTCAGAAGCCAGTGAAGCAGGGACCCCAGGAGCCACCCACCCCAAACACCTCCTACCGTGGTTAGCGGAGCCAGGTACAGCTTCCCACCGATGTCTAGCTGGAGGGAAATGGACACAGATCAGGCCCCTTGTGCTGACGCAGGACTGGGGACAGTGCAGGAGCCCCGGCTACTGTGCCCACTGCACCTTACCCGCTTCTTCTCACAGGGCCGCAGGCGGATGACATCCTCATCTGTCAAGGGGCCACAGGTGGCCACAGGACTGCCATTTGGGGTGCCGGCCCCTCCTACAGTGTCCAGCTGGGCATGGCAGCTGCTGTGCTCTGGGGTCACTGTGGCCACAGTGGTCTCGGGGATGACTGTGGGCACGGGGCCCTGGGTAAGGTGGCGCAGGGCCTGCTCAGCTCGCTTGAAGCACACCTGGCGTTTGCGCAGCTGCTGCTGCAGGGCTCTGTCCAGGCCATTGCGCACGGGAGGGAGGTGCGCACAGCGAGCCACCACCTCCTCCCGCACCAGATTCTGACCCTCTGGCCCCAGGTGTGCCCCAGCAAAGCGACAGGTGACGCCGTAAGGGCACCGGCCAAAGGTGTCGAAGAGCACGCAGCTGGGGCCCAGGTCTGCTGGTTTGGTCTCCAGGTAGCGCCCCACATCGTGCAGGAAGCGGCACCGGTCTCCAAATGCACATGGAGCGGCTGACTCCTGTGGGGAACAAGAAGGGACCGGGTGGCCAGGGTGGTTGCAAGGGGGTTACTCTCCAAGCTGTGCGCCCCTGAGGGAGGGCACACGACAGCCTCTTTAGAATATAAGTTAAAATAGTTGGGCTGTGGCGGTGCAGGCCTTTAATCCCAGCACTTGGGAGTGCTCTGTAAGTTCGAGGCCAGCGTGGTCTACAGGGCAAGTTCTAGGATAACCAGGGTTACACAGAGAAACCCGTCTCCCAAAAATAAATAAATAAATAAATAAACAGGTGCGAACTGATAGGCTGAGAGCTGACAATCCTGAAGGCAGCACCAGTGAGAAGCCAGGATACTGCTAGGTGGGGCTCCTGTAGGCCAAGGACCATGTGTATTTGTCACAGCACAGCATCTGCAGGCTCTGAGAAAGGCCCCTAGGGCTGCTCTCACCTGGAGGAGGGAAGGGCATAGCCTCTCCTTATCATAGTGGGCTGGCTTCACATGGGGACGACTTTTGTTTTGGCCTCGGGCCCTCTTGGGCACCTGCCGCTGTTCTGGGGCCTCAACTGCCACCTCTGTCTTCCCGTTCTCTTGCCCATCTTCCAGGCGGCTCCTCTTGGCCTGGGGCTCGGCTGGATCACTGCCGTCGGGGTCTCCGGGGTCTCCTATGGGCGTTTCCTGCCATACATCCTCCTGCTTGTCTGAGTCCAGGTATCCGTGGAACCGTTCCTTAGTTGTGCGGTACCTGCCAGAGAGGGAAAGGCTTGGTTTGCAAATGGAAAGTGGCTTGAGGCCTAATGCTGACTGGAGGCCCACTTAGACCCAGCCAGCTCTCACCCTGGGGCACTGCAGTGCCAGGGAGACACTTATTTTGCATTTGCAGGACCTATTTTGTGTCCCTGCTCAGGGAACTGCGTTGTCTTTTCTTCTTCTTCTTCTCCCTCTGTCTGAGACAGGGTTTCTCTGTGTAGCCCTGGCTGCCCTGGATCGGATTTGTAAACAAGGCTGGCCTCGAATTCAGAGGCCCTCCTGCCTCTGCCTCCTGAGTGCTAGGATTCAAGGGGCACGCCACCATTCCTGTCTGAACTGCATTGTCTTACGAGTCACACAAATACAAATATTCACGTTAGACTACAAGTCCCAGCAGTCTGTAACCACGACAGGAAGTCGCAATACACGCGCGCCATTTTTGACACGCGTAGCGAAGACTACAAGCCCCAACATGCACTGAGGGCCTAGCTTCTTGTTCCCCACGCTACATATCCGCACAGCCGGCCCTAACGCGTGTGACAACCAACACGTGTTACACTCGAGCGTCAATAAGTCCGGAGACACTGTAGAGCCGCGGAGCTGCTGCTCTCCAGGTCGCCGCCACACCTCCCGGCATGCACCACTCGCGCCACGCCATGGTCGCCGGGAAGGCCCCATCGGCTTCGCCGCCGGACGCCAGCGACTCACTGAGCTTTAATGGGCGCCACCCCCCGTTCGCACGTGCCGACCCCGGAGTCGCCGCCACCACCGTTCTTGGCTGCCGCCTCTGCACTCTCCGCCATCGACGCCCCTCACGCTAGTTCTGGAGTGTGGCAGGAAAGTCTTCCGGGTCGCGCGTGTCCTCCGGAGCCTACCGAAGAGAGTGCGCACGCGCAGACCCCGCCAATGCCGCTAAGGCGCGCATGCGCAGGCCATCCTTGGACGGGGCGGCGGGCGGGGTGTGCCGGGCCGCGCAAGAACCGGAAGTGGCCAAGGGGTCCCCCTCCCCCCCTACCATCCCCTCCCCGTTAACACACACACACACACACACACACACACACACACACACACACACACA
>OU015756.1:47250156-47270920 GCA_907169655.1 Acomys percivali | reverse complement strand
ACACACACACACACACACACACACACACACACACACACACACACACAGAGCAGTCGGTCAACCGTGGGTTACTGTTGCCTCGTGGAAGTGAGTCCGTGGGAGGTGGCGCACACAGGCCGACTCTGCTTTTTTTGTGTTTGGTTTTTGTTTGGTCTTTGAGACAGGTTTCTCTTGTAGTCCTGGCTGTCCTGGCCTAGCATTGTAGACCAGGCTGGCCTCGAACCACGCCTGGCTGCTTTTTTTCTTTTACAAACATGTCTATGAGTTTATAATAATTGCTAACAGCATCCCGGACGGTGTAGGCGCACACACTTAGTCCCAGCACTGAGGAGGCAGAGACAGGTGGATCTCCGAGTTTAAGGACAGCCTGGTCTACACAGAGAAACTCTGTCTCAAAAAACAAACAGAAAATTGATTAACAACTGGAAGGATTCGAATGACTCCTTTGACAGTGCCCGTGAGCCACTGTGACCCATAAACGTATGCAATTTATATTTGTTTTTATTTTGTCTTTTTTTTTTTTCCAGACAGTGTCTCACTAAGTAGCCCTGCCTCCTGAGTGCTACAGTTAAAGGTCTGTGCCTGTGTTGCCTTTTGTTGGTGATAGTTTTGGTTTTTCGAGACAGAGTTTCTCTGTGTAGCCAGTCATCTAATTCTTGGAAACAGGCTCTCCCTCTGAAGTTCAGGCTGGCCCTCAACGCATTAACTAGAGACTGTTCTGGTAGAATAACACAAGAGGAAACGGAGGCCCACAGAGGGAAAGGGGTTAATTAGCCTAAGACTGCAATGGCGCCCTGTTTGCTCCGATGCTCTCTACCTCCCTCTGCAGGACAAGATGGGAATAACACAATATGCATGGAGAAGCTCCTTTTTAGTGTCTACCTTGGGTCACAATGAGGACACACACACACAGTGGAGGAAACTGAGGCCTCCAAAGGGCGATCTCAGGGACAAGATTCCCGTCTGTGCAAGGCAACCCCGGCAGGCTTCCCACAGGAGGCCTCGATGGCCCAGCAATTTATAACTTAGCACAACATTCACCATGCTGTGCAGCATTCGCGGTGATATGGATGGGATGGTCTGACCCCTTACCAGGAGCTAAGCAACTAGTGAGCTCCTACTGTGTACCAGTTCCAATCTGGGGCACAGATTATCACCCAGGCCTCGGTTTCCCATCCCGCCCCACCCCAGCCCTTCCACGGTTCCCACGACAGGATGGCAGGCACAGTTGACTTTCGAGAACAGCCTTACCTACCAGCCTTGGCATATGTTGTTTCCTCCACCCACCCCTTTCTCCTCTGGCGGCTTCCACACCCAGGTCACCCCGGCATCGCCTCTGAGGGCAGTCTGCGGCTCCTGAACTGCGGGATCCAGCTAATCCTGGAGCTGTGGCAAGCCACGCCAGGCCTGATCTTCTCAGCTGACACCAGGAAGTGAGGGAGGCAGGTGGCTGTAGCCCAGAAAGCACTTAGGGGGACTTAGGCACCAAGTGCAGCAGGGAAGACTTGAGGGTCCTGGCTGCTGCTGCCTTCTCCCATCACCCACCATCATCTCTGCCTGTCTCTTATTCTTCCAATTTTAGCCTCAACGATTTTCTTTCTCTCTCTCTCTCTCTCTCTCTCTCTCTCTCTCTCTCTCTCTGTTTTGTTTTCTGAGACAGGGTTTCTCTGTGTGTGTATCCTTGGCTGTCCTGGACATGCTTTGTAGACCAGGCTGGCCTCGAACTCATAGGGATCCACCTGCCTCTGCGGAGTGCTGGGATTAAAGGTGTGCGCCACCATGCCCAGCTCTCAACGATTTTCTTCCCTTTCTAGTGTGTGTGTGTGTGTGTGTGTGTGTGTGTGTGTGTAACAGAGAAAGAGAGAGAGAGAGAGATGAGGTCTCAGGTAGCCCAGGCTAGGCTCTAACTCACTGTGGCTAGAAATGACCTTGAACTCCTTACCCTCCTACCTCCTCCAAGTGTGTCTTCCACCATGTTTGGCATTCTGCCTCCTCTCTGTCTCTCATTTTGTTTTTTGGTGACAAAGTCTCCCTTTCTATCCCAAAGCAACCCCAAATTGACAGCAATCCCCTTGCCTCATCTTCCCAAGTGCCTGGCTTGACAGGCTGGGCTCACTCCTCTTCTGTCTCTCCAGGTCTGTGCTCTCCTGGGTACCCCCACCCCCACCCCCGGCCGCCCCTTCCCTCCCTTAGGTCTGGCAGGTGCAGCCCTGGGCTGGGTGCCCACGGCTGTCCTCCCGGATTTGTGCGGCTGCTATTCCTTTATCTGCGTCTGCAGCTGGGTCCTTATCTCGGGGCTGCAGGTCGGGAGCAGGGGGATTAGAGCAGCCAGAGCCAAGCAAGTGGCTGAAAGCCCAGCGCCACTGGGGCCGTCGGCGCCTGCGAGTGTGCGCCTGCGCCACACGACCCGCCTCCAGCCCCGCCCACTGCGCGTAGGCCCCCGCCCCCAGCCCCTCCCGCGCGCACGAGCCGCTGCGCAGGTGGCCAGCCTGATGCGTTTCCCACCTTCCTGACCCTGAAGCCCGCGGGGACCCGACCTTCACCTCCGACTCCGGGCTGTCGATGGCCCCCAGGGGAACAGCCGAGGTCCTGTTTTTACCATCCCAACCTGGAAACTGCAGCTTCGCTGCTTCCTGCCGCCCACGGGCCACTAGGGTCCCTTCCTGGCCTCGGTTTGCCCCAGACCCCCACCCCCACCCCACCTTCTCCACCAGAGAGAGAGTGTCAGATGATGCGGGAGGCCATTCTGCGTCCCCTACACTGGAGTGACAGTCACCCCAAAGTCCCAGAGCCCAATGCTGAAATCCGTGGAGGCAGAAGGATAGGGGATTGCAAGCCAGCCTGGGCTACAGAGCAAAAGGCTTTGAGGTCAGCCTTAGGCTGGGCTCAGTGGGTGGAGCCCTGGTGGACCGACCGGCTGAAGCCCTGCTTCCATCCTCAGCACCTCAGAGACCAGCACAGGGAACAAGCCCGGAAGAAACAGCAAGTTCCGGGCTAGATTGGGCTACATTGCGGGATCCTCTCTCAAAATAAAACCCCACACCAAAAGGGAGCCCCAAGGGCAATTCTGTCATATAGAGGCTACCCAAGGCTAAGCCTGGAACACACTCAGGAGCTATTTTACAGATGGGTAAACTGAGGCTGGGCAATCTCTGTCACCTCAACACACACTGCAGGACAGTGCATGTGAAGTTAGTAGTCTATGAAGGTGGCCAAGGGGGACAGAGGACACACTGAGTTCCCAGCCACCTCCAACCCCGCTGGGCTGGTCCCTGGGGGTCCCCTGGGGGATCTGTCCCCCAAACGGCAGAACCTGGACCGACTCCTAAAGCTAAGATGGAAACTTCCTCACCAGCCAAGTTCATGTTTTGGCCAGAGGCCACCAGCCTCCTAGAGCCTTGGCCTGGGTCTCCACCCAAGAACAGAGTGATTCCCCCTGGGATTGGTGGCCTCCAGGAGAGGTCAGGAGGGCTCTGGTGCAGGGAGAGAGGGGTAGGTGGACAGGGCCTGGGCGTTCTGCAAAGTCCCCAAGCCACAGCCTCTTGCTGTGTGACCCGGGGCCTGCTGTGTGACCTCTCCGAGCCTGAGGTTTCACAACCACCAGTCAGTTTACCACGCAGGCTGGGTGGCCGGGCAGCACTGGGTGTTGCTGGAGATACGGGAGCAGATAGATACAGAAGAGGAATGATTCCCAGCACAAGGCGAGGGGGTGGGGGTGGGGGGCTCGGAACTCAGGCTCCTGTCACCTCTACCAGGACCCCGGCACCCTCGTTGAAGTGGATCGAAGGGGCTGTGTACGTCTGTGCGTCTTTGAGCCTCAATTTCCCCATTTCTAGGCTCTTGACCGGACACAAGTGTCATCTCATACTGTGCCCTTGACACGGGAAGGTCAGATGTTGACAACACTGGCCCCTCATCCTACATGGCCTTACATTTGGGACCAGAGACCACTGAAATGATAAACACCCCCAATCCAACAGCTCTGAGGTTGGCCTCACAGACGGCCATGACCCTCTTCCAAAGGAGGTGACACCAACCAATACCCGACAAGACAGTAGAGCATTCTTGAAGGGGAAGTTTGACAGTGTGCGTGTGCGAGTAGCCCAGTTCCCATCTGAGGTGTGACTCACAAAGTATGACAGGCCATCCGTCCAGAGGGGTGATGCCGTGTGGGTGATCTGGAAGGCTGCTAGGATAGACCGCACCTGTGTTTCTGGTGTGACCACGTCCAGCCCTGAGCAAGGCAGCCACTTTGTGTCTCTGAGGCTGATGAGATCCCCGTGGGTGCCTGTTTGCAAACCGAGTGTCCCAGAAACGGGGTCACAGGTGGGTGCAGGTCCCGTGTCCCCACCTTTTGTTTCTGTCCCGCCTGCTGGTGTCAGCTCCACCCCTGGAACCCCTATCCCAGAGGAAGAGCCTGGTCTTTCAAGTTGCTGTTGCCAGAGCAACCGTTTTATGAGCGTCCACATGGTAGGCACATGTGTGTGTCCCGTTCCCCATGTGTCTGCCTGCCCCACCCCCAGTCACGGCTGGGCTGGGTGAGGAGAAGTGGCCACAGGGCGGCTGGTGACAGCTTCATGGGGGCTGGCCCAGTTGGGGTGGGCTCAGGCCAGCTCCATGTGCAAGGGCCCGCACCTCCCCCACCCCCGTCTCCCACACCAGCCCCCCCCCCCCCGCCCTTCGAGTGTCATTTGTGTGCCTGTAGGAACTGCAGGGCTCTCTTGCACGTGTTACATGCTATGAGAGTGTGTCTGTGTGGGCCTTTGCACCAGTGATGAGTGTGATAAAGGACACAGACAAGGAGCAGCTGTACTGTTTGTGTGGATTGGCTGGTGTGAGTCTGTATGTGTCAAGCAGCACCATGCCTTAGCAGAACTGAGTGCGTGTGCAGAAGCCTCAGGAAGGTCCTCTGTGGGGAAAGCCAGCGTGCCTCTGCTGTGTACAGGGCCTACATTTGAGCGTCCTGCTGTCAAAGACCTGCATGTGCCAGTCACACGCTCACCAGGACTAGCACCCTGCTCACCAGGCGTCCAGCTCTGAGTAGTCACAGGGACAGGTTGGGAGCTGGGTACGGTGGCGCACGCCTTTAATCCCCGCACTCGGGAGGCGGAAGCAGGTGGATCGCTGTGAGTTCGAGACCAGCCTGGTCTATAAAGAGAGTCCAAGACAGCCAAGGGTACACAGGGAAACCCTGTCTCGACACCTCCCCAAAGCTCCAACCTGAACGTCCCATCTCCCCCACACCAGGCCCTCACTCACCTCTCCTCTGTGCGCCACGCCCTCACCCATCTCCCCCTAGGCCCCCGCCCCGCCCCATCTTCTCAATCTTCCCCGTCTCCCTATCCCATGCCCTGGCCCATCTTCCCCGTGCACACACCCTGACCCTATCTTCCCCAGCCCGTGCCACGCCCTCGTGCGTGCACAGGAAGGAGTCAGCTACCTCAGATCTGTCTCTGAACACACAGGGTACGGGTGACTTTCAGAGTCTGGAGCTCTGACCGAAGGAGTCAAACAAACCCAAGTTACCACCTGTACCCGACACGCACATGCGCACAAACTCCACCGGCACGGGGGTGGGGGAGGGGGGTGTCCCCAGCGCAGGCTCTTGGGAAGGGGTGGGGCTGGTTTGGAAGTTGGTCCTGAAAAGGCTTCTGGGATAAGAGGACGAAGTTAAGTCAGGGGCAGGTGGCAGCCAGGGTGCTAAGGAAGGGCTGCCAAAGGACGTCTAGGGCGGGGCCTCAACCCCTAGGTTTCTCAGAAAATGGGGGGGGGGGCGGGGCGGGACCACAGCCTTCTTGCCCCGCCCACTCGGCCCCTTTATGACCGGCTCCACTAGGAGGCGCTTGCAGATCGCAGGCTATGGAGGAGTAGGGTGTGGTAGGTTTGAGTGATGGGGTCCCAGACAGGGTGCTTTTGGAAGGGAAGCCGTCTGTGAGAAGTGGGGTTCCCCCACGGGGCTCTGAGGGGCAGGATGACTGGAAGCGATGATGAGTGTGGTTCACTGTGTACAACAGGATCTACATAACCTAGGGTGTCTATGGAGACTTTGAACTCAGTTTCCCTGCAAGGGTTCTTGGAGTGGACAGAGGAGTGGGCTTAGGGGTGGCGAGGACTTGTGGGGGACCATGGGTGGGTGCAGAGTGGCCTTTGGTTGGCCAGAGAGGGTCACGGGGCGTCTTGGGACTCTAGGGTTCAACTTAGATGGTCAAAGAGCATCCGAGACAGCAATTTTGGAGGAACCATATGTTCTAGAGGTCCCTGCTTGTTGGTCTAGGTGAAAAGTTGGGGGCATGGGAAGGGGTGTGCAAAGTTAGTGAGGACTAGGTTAGGGATGCAAAGTCTCAAATAAAGGAGACTCCTCGGCGGAGTTGATCAATGGATCGATCGGTGTACCGTCCAGGGCCTCCAGCGTTCCTGCCACCTGCTCTCCTGGCGCGCCCCTACGGCTGTGGGCGGAACGAGGGCGGCTCCCGAGCCCGGGAAACCCTAAACCACGCCCACGTCCACGCCCCCGGAAAGGCCACGCCCCCTCCAGCCCAGCCGGCCTGAGCGGTGCGCGGCGGGAGCGAAGGGAGAGCGCGCGGTGGCTCGGTCCGTGCGCCCCGCGCCCCCCGCGTGGCTCTGCGTCCTGAGCGCGCTCCAGCCTCCCACGCGTGCCGCCCCGGGGAGCACTGAACCCGGCGAACCCCAGGAAGCCGGAGAAAGAGAGGACAGGGGGGGAAACCCCATGGCCCGGCCCGTGTCCCGCACCCTGTGCGGTGGCCTCCTCCGGCACGGGGTCCCCGGGTCTCCTCGGGTCCCCGCGATCCGGATGGCGCACGCGGTGGCTGGGGCCGGGCCGGGCTCGGGTGGCCGGAGGAGTCACCACTGACCGGGTCATCTGGAGCCCGCGGCAGGTAAGCTGAGTCCCGGGATGCAGTACGGGGAGGGTCCCCAAGGCCCCCCTCCCGGGTCACTGCGGGGCTCCGTACACGATGGGGCGCGCTCCGAGCTCCGGCGCCTGTGGAAGGCTGCCGGACCCCAGGTCCCCCGTGAGCGCCCCGTCGGGTAGGGAGGATGGAGTGAGGGGGGACGTCGTGATCGCAGGGAACCCCGGGAGGGGGCCTGGCCGCGCGCAGTCCCACGGCGCACAGAAGTAAACACGTCAGGGGCGCGTTCCCTGCGCTCCCGGGGACACGGTGTCCTCCCCGGTAAGGGCCGGGCCACTGGGCTCCCGAATCGCTGTTCAGCCACAAGAGGGCGTGGGGCTCTTCGGATGGGGGGATGTCCCTTAAGGGCAAAGCTCAGATTGGAAATGGGGGTGTGTACCCCACATCCCGGGTTCCTGCTCCAGATTACCCCCAGATAATTCGGTTTATGGGTGAGGAGTCACCAGGCCCGTAGTTGCTGCAGAGTGGGCAGACTTCAGGTGGGACCAGAGGTAAAAATCGCGAAGCCCAGGGTAGACGCTGAGGGTGGGGGTGCCACCTGCCTGGCTCACTGGGACGGGAACCCCGAGGGCGGCTGGCTGTGCTGGGAGCTGGACCCCGGGTTTCTGTCCCGCCGCCTTCTCGGGGCCTCACATCCTTGATGTTCTGGGACACCCTTTGTGTGTCAGCGCCCCGGGCTGAGGAAGCCCCATGGGGCGTGACGGGCGGATTCCAGCCTGACCAGCTCGTCCCACCCAGCCCCTCGCCCCGGGCTGGGGTCGGTCGCTCGGGACAATCCCTCCGCTCTTTCATCCGGGTCCTCGGCTGCAAACCCCTAGGCAACCACAAAGGGCTGGCTGTGGCAGGGTAAAACAAATGCCCGCCTCAGCTGGGTGCACACCATCATCAGCCCGACATCCTCCTCAGCTGGGGTGTCCTACCCCGAGATGCTACCTCCTGTTCTCAGAATTAAATAAAAAACCAACCAACCAAAACCCTCCTACGAAAAAAAAAAGTTTCCAACGCATGATAGCCTGTGGCACCGTCCTCAGAAGCAGACACACTGGCACTCCCGACACTGGATGAGGGGACCTGTGTAATTCTGTGACTCCTCTGGGATGCGGTGGAAGACTCAAGGAAGACTTCCTGGAGGAGGGGCATTACAGCTGGGGCTGGGCAGGATGAGTAGGAGTTTTCTGAGTGAGGAAAGGACAGAAAGTGTTTGGCTTGTTTGGAGACGATGAGAGCGACCTGGCCCCGGATAGAGAGAGAATGCTCTGGAAGGTTGGCAGTGGAAGCGTGGGGAGCAGCTGTGGCACCTGGGCCTGTCATCCACTACTCAGGAACTGGAGGCAGGAGCATCAGGGGTTCAAGGTAAACCTCAGCTACATAGGGTCCAGCCTGGGCTGTACTGACTCAAACGAGAAGAGAACGAAGAGAAACTGATTCAAGTAAGTTGACGAGGGCAGAGCTGTCCCGGTGACCAGGGTGGCCTGTGACCCCGCGGTCCATGAGGTCAATGCCCAGAAATCTGCCTCATGCCCACATACGTGTGTATTTGAAATAATGAAACTAATTCCTTTAAAAGGTCAGAAAGTAAACAGTAAGAGGAAAAAGAAACCGGGCCGCGTAGCCGCTGTCTGGGGAAACTGAGGCTTGGAGAACAGACACCTTGATCTAGGACCTGAAACCAGACTTTGAGTTTGGGAACGAAGGCTAGAAAGCACAGGCAGATTCCCCACACACACCTCCTTGCCCCGTTACTGCCTCAGTTTCCCTTCCAAGCCAGATGGCCAGGACTCCAGGGGGGTGACCCCTCCCAGCCGCCCTCAGGGCCCGGAGCCAGCAGCTCAGCCGGCATTAGCCTGATCCGGTTATCCGCAGGGCCTCCTGCTCACAGCCAGCCTGGGGGCGGGCACTTGCTGTGCTGTGTCCACCTCTCTGGTCTGGCCTGGGGTGGGGGTATGGGGGGCAGAAGGTGGGGGGCTTCCCAGCGGAAGCTGTGGAGTCACCGAGACCCCAACTCCACACGCTGAGTCCCAGAAGCGGGCTCCACAGTTGCCCTCTGACCTTCATGCGCATGCGCATGCTCCCGTGGCCATACACGCTATAATAACAATAAGATAAAATCTCTTGAAAGTGTAGGGGGGGACATTGGAATTGGGGCTTTGAGGTATAAGCAGGAGTTTGACCAGCCAGGCATCGCTCAGGCCCTAGAGGTGCAGCAGCCCTGGTGTTCTTGCCCTTCCCACACACACACAACCCACTGAGCCCCCAAAGGCCTCCCCGGGCCGCGGCCCCCACAGCTCATCGGAACCAGCTGTGCTCCGCAGATGTTGTTGCTTTGCCCCCAGATGTGCATCCCGCCGGCGGGTGGGGCCCTTGGAAGGAGGTGAGCAGGCTCCGGGAGGCCTCAGTTTCCCCACCTGGAACCACTAGGAACCCACAAACTGTCTAATGGGGAAACTGAGGCACAGGCTACGCCTGCAGCATACATAGGTCCAGGAGTCCCCCTTTCTCTGGGGGCCCCATGATTTTCTAGAATTGAATGACTCCCCCAAGCTGGAAACAGTGGCAGCACTCAAGAGGTGGAGGCGGGAGTGCAGGGTCATCCTCAGGTACATAGTTGGAGGACAGCCTGGGCTACATGGGACCCTATGGGTCACAGGAATGAACACCCTGGGAAACTGAGGCACCGTCTCCGGTTCTCAGGGTTCATGGGTTGGGGACCCTTTGGGCTCAGACCGAAGATGGGAAATCGGGGCGGGGGGGGGGGGGGAAACAGTTGCCATGGAGACAGGGCAGGCCAACTGAGCTTTGAAGGATGAATAGGAGTTCGCTGGCTCAGGTTAGGCCCAAATTCCAGGCAGGGACCACTATCCAGGCGGAGCAACACAGCGACACGAACACACGCCCACTTACGTGCACACATGCATACGAGTACACAATGGCACACATGCACACACGTGCACGTTCCTCCTCTGCATACACGAGCAGATCTGCTGCACACCACTGCAGATGAGGAAACTGAGGCCGGATGTGGCCCTGGGCAGGACGCTTGCCAGGCTGTGGCGACCGCTAGCCCCGTTCCAGGGGCCTCTGGGCACTTGGCGCGTACACATCCCCCCCACAGGAAATGCCCCCACTTCCGTGCTAGACACAAACCAGTCGGGTAGCCCAGACAGAGGAGCCTTTGTTCACAGGTTCAGAGCCCAGCTGGGGTCTGCGGCGCAAGACCACGGCGCTCAGCGGGGCCACCTCTGCTTCTTCATGAGCCCAGAGGGGAAACTGAGGCATACCTCAGTGGGGGAAGCAAAGGGACAAAATGAGGCGCAGGCCTTGGGTGTGAGGGTGGTCCTGCCAGGACAGCAATTCCCCGGCTGTAAAGTGTGGCCAGAGGTTAATACTGATCTGGGTTCGGTTCCCAGCACCAAGGGGCAGCACTCCAGCCCCTGTCACTCGGCCCTGGGGACCCCAGCGTCTGCCACTCGCAGCTGGGTCCTGGCAGTCACGTGACCTGGACTTAAGTTGCGTTTGATTCTTAGAGCGGAGCTTAAGGCACATGGCTGGTACGGAGTCCAATGAGGCACAGGGGGCGCATGCACCCTGCTGCGGGCCTTAGCACCGCCATGCGTGTGTGTGTGTGTGTGTGTGTGTGTGTGTGTGTGTGTGCAAGCTGTACGTGGGCTGAGGACCCCATGTGTCCGTCCACCGCGCTGAGCAAACCACCGGCGCCCAATAAATGCCAGGCACGGACAGGCGCACTCGCGCTTTACTGAGAGAATGGAGCTAATTGAAGCCTCAGTAGACAGCTGGTGCTCAATGACCAGGCGGGGCTGAGGCTGCAGGAGGGTCAGCCTCTGCTACACAAGGTTCCAGGCCAGCCTGGGCTAAATCTCAAAAGGGAAAACAAAAACAAGCGTGGCGCGCCTCTACTGTTTTGTGCCTCAGTTTCCCCAGCTTCACACAAAGACAGGATTCAGGGACCATGGGCCAGGGAGGGCTGCCGGGGTGGGAGGGTGCTCTGGTCTTTAGACACCACCTGTGTGCAGTGAGCAGGAGGTACTGGGGCCTCTCTGACGGGATGAGGTCCGGTAGGGGAAACTGAGGCACACACAGTTAAGTTGCCAAGGGCAGAGGAGATGCCAGACGGGCCGTCACCCCCATGGTCCCCCCCTCCCATCTCCCCACAGGCCGAGGCCCAGGATGAGGCGCTGGAAGGCGGCGGCTCTGGTGTCGCTCGTCTGCAGCTCCCTGCTGTCTGTCTGGATGTGCCAGGAGGGTCTGCTGCTGGGCCACCGCCTGGCACCTGCGCTCGCCCCGCTGCGACGGCCGACGCGCACTCTGGACGCGCGCATCGCGCGCCTGGCCCAGTGTAAGACCCCCTCCCCGTGGGTGGGAGGACGGAGGGGGCGCCCCAGAGGAAGGGAAACTGAGGCCGTGGAGGTCTGGATTCTTTAGAAGTTTTGGGGTGCAGTCGTTGGCTTTTGATTTTTTTCTCTTTTCTTTCTTTCTTTCTTTTTTCTTTTCTTTTCTTTTTTTCTTTTTTTTTTTTTTTTTTTATGACATGGTCTCATGTAGCCCAGGCTGGCTTCAAACTCACTGAGCACCAGAGGATGCCCCTGAAATGATCCTCCCACCTCCATTACTGAACCCCGTGATTTCTGCACACCCTTCAGTTTCAGACGGGGGTGGGGTGGGCGGTAAGGCTGCTCGTGGGTTCGCACCCCAAACCTGTCTCCCTCTTGCCACAGGCTGAGCTCGGCTAGGTGCCCTCGGCCACTCCCCCTGCGCGGCCCCCTCCGCTCCGAAATGCGCACGCGCGCGGGGGCGGAGCCGCCTCTCACCACCCAATCCTCTTGTCTCCCTCTTCCCGCCACAGACCGAGCTCTGCTGCAGGGCGCCCCTGACGCGGTGGATCTTCGAGAGCTTTCCCCCTGGGCCGCGCGGGCCCCGGGTCCTCGCCGTCGAGCGGGCCCGCGGCGTCGGCGTGCGCGCGCGCGGTCTGGCGCGCGTCCGTGCGGGCTGCGCGAGCTCGAGGTGCGCGTGAGCGAGCTGGGCCTGGGCTACACGTCGGACGAGACGGTGCTGTTCCGCTACTGCGCGGGCGCGTGCGAGGCGGCCGTGCGCATCTACGACCTGGGCCTGCGGCGCCTGCGTCAGCGGAGGCGCGTGCGCAGGGAGCGCGTGCGCGCGCACCCGTGCTGCCGCCCGACAGCCTACGAGGACGAGGTCTCCTTCCTGGACGTGCACAGCCGCTACCACACGCTGCAAGAGCTGTCGGCGCGGGAGTGCGCGTGCGTGTGACCGCTACCTCACGCCCTACCCTGTGCGCCTGCCGACGGGGCCCTGCGGACCCTCGCGAGGACTGAATACACATAAAGTGTGGGAACTCGTGGCTGGCCGCTGTTCATTCACACTCGGGCGCGGGTGGGGGCGGCGTGAGAATTGGGGGTTGGTGGAAGGGAGGCCACGGTTCATGGGACATGGCCCTATGGGCCTGTAGCTACTGGAACGGATGTACAGGAGGGGCCCCCGAAAGTTTTAGGGTTCACCCTCTTTTTAAGGTTTCTGTTACTGTGACCAAACAACATGACCAAAAACCAAGTTGAGGGGGGAAAGGGTTTATTTGGCACATGTGCACCTTATGGTACGTCACCAAAGGAAGTCAGGACAGGAACTCCATGAGGCAGGAACCTGGAGGCAGGAGCTGATGCTCAGGCCGTGGCGGGTGCTGCTCACTGGCTTGTTCATGGCTTGCTCAGCCTGCTTTCTTACTGAGCCCTGGACCACCAGCCCAGGGATGGCACCGCCCACGATGGGCGGGGCGCCCTCCCCCATCAATCACTAATTAAGAAAATGCCTTACAGCTGGATCTCATGAAGGCATTTCCTCAACTGAGGCTCCTTCCTCCCTGATGACTCTGGATTGTGTTCAGTTTGACACACAGAACCTTCCAGGACACACTCTGAGGCCACCCGCACGTCTTTATGCCACACTCAACAAAGGACAGGTGGGGGCTGGAGGGGTTGCTCTTGCAGAGGACCCAGCTTTGCTTCCAAGCACCAACACAGCCGGTGACTCAGCTCTAGAGAGATGACCTCTCTGTCCATGGGGACGACATTCCCATCGTGCATAGATCCTGGAAGACACACACAGTTGCAATAAGTCTTTTTAAGAGAGAGAACAGGTAGAGATGGAGTAAGGAAAGAGTAGAAACGAGGCGGTACCCAATTTGGTTGGCCAAGCTTGTCTTCCGGGCCCTGGAGAGGTGAAAGCAGAAAGACCACGACTTTGCGGCCAGCTTGGGGCCTGATGAATCAAAGCCGTATCTACTTCCACTAGCTAAAAGTACCCATTCCTCACTGCCTACCTCCCCGAGGGGACAGGTCTGGGGCGGGTGCCTGCTCTATCCAGCCCCAAGCCTCCACCTGTCAGGCATGGCTGGGTCCCCAAGGAACTGGACCCTGCATCTTAAAAACCTTGGCTGGCCATGGAAGGATGGGAAGCACCAATAGGCTGGGATGCAGGTGTCTTGGCCTTGGTGACCCCTTGATGCCTGGTAAGCCTGAAGGGTGCCAGGCTGTGTTAGATTCCCAGAGATTGGAGTGGGAGGTCTGTGGGTCCCATGATAAAGGATGGATGGGAAAGTATGCTATGCAGCAAGACTTTTCCTGGGGAGACACAACACACACGTCTACTTTCCTTAGGTAGGGACCCTACGACAGATCCAAAGTACAGACACCAGCAAAGTTCAACATGGTTCTATGAGTTTTATTGGGGTCACTGACAGGAGCAAAAAATGTCTCAGTCAGTTGCATCACCAAGGCATGAGTGGCAGCTCAAAGCTGGGAGCCCTGGAACTCAGTGCACAGCCTACAGGCTGGAGAATGTCCTTACTAAGTTCCTCCAAACAGATGGGCTCAGGGAGCTCAGCTTTTATTACAAACTCTGGCAAGGAGGGGCCCAGTGAAACTGGTTGGTTTCAGGGACTTCCTGAAGCTATTTTGTTTACCTTCCTGCTTAAGGAGCTTCCTGCGGGATGGACTATTTCAGTGTCAGAGGAAAATGATATTAAGGGCAGTTTGACAAGCATATCATATCCATGTAATAAAAGTTGCTTCCTCATCAGGGCCTAGGAAGCCCACCCCAGCCACAGGTTTTGTCCTGGTGTACAGTGCCAGCTGTACACTTGCTCTGTAGAGTCACTCAGGTCTGGTCTGAAGGCTGTTTGTCCCACCCATGACAGCCAAACCACTACTGTACAAGAAGCACATCCTGTCTGGCGTGTGGTGTCTCAGCACTCAGGGCTCCTAGCTGAGCAGCAATGGTGGTGACACTTCTCCACCTGCGTGACACCTTCCAGCTGTGAAAAACAGCTAGCAGGGTGGGAGTGTCCAGGTCAGTCCCAGCTTAGTTTTTCCGTGTCCTGCAGTCACGCTGTGCACATGTGGCATCTTCAGCAATGGAGTCAAGTTCTGGCATAGAATCAACAGCAGCAGCCACAGTCTTTATGGTTCATGGGGCCTTAGGGCCCTCCCTAGCCAACACTTAATGGGGGTAGCCCACCCCCAACACTGAGGTCTTCTTTCAGTAACCTTACGTCTTTAGGGAGTGTGCAATCAATGCCTTCTATATGGCTCTTTCCCCCTCCCCCACCCTGCCATGTAATCCTGTTTGTCCTGGAACTCACTCTGTAGACCAGGCTGGCCTCAAACTCAGAGATCCACCTCCCTCTGCCTCCTGACTGCTGGGATTAGAGGTATGTGTGCCACACCCCCCCCCCCAAGCCTCTTTAGCTAGTCTCTTTGGGGCAGGGGGTTCAAGAAAGGGTTTCTCTGTGTATCCTTGGCTGTCCTGGATTCCCTTTGTAGACCAGGCTGGCCTCAAACTCACAGAAATCCCCTGCCTCTGTCCCCCTTCCCAGTGCTGAGATTAAAGGCTTGTGCCACCACACCCAGCTTTAGCTAGTCTCTTAAAGATCCATTTTTCCTTCCAGTTAGCCCAGCCCTGGCAGGACTATGAGGCTGTTGGAAGCGCCATTGCACCTGGGCGCCTTGTCCACGAGACACCCGGGTTGGTGTCACGTCGTCACATAACAACCTTGTGTAGGGGATGGGCAGGGCACGGCGACATCCCATAACGAACAGTGGGGTCACAAAGATAACCGTGGTGAGGTGCCATTAAAATCCATTGTCCTCTGTCCTCAGTGGTGGGAGTGACCCCAGAAGTTCAGTACTGAAAAGATATGAAAGCAGAACAGATGTATAGAAACGACCCATCCATTTGCATCGGTCATTTCCCGCACAGCGCGTGGTTAGGTGCAGAGCATGCCCAGGAGATGCTTGCTCCACGCTACCCTCTGAGCCGTTCTGTTTGTGTTTCCTGGAGCTCTTTCTGGGTGTCCCAACTTTTCTCTCCAGGTCCGATGATCTCAGGGGGCCTGATTGAATCCATTCAAACCTACCCAGGGCTGAGAGGGTATGAGGCCCTGCTGGTCCCCAAGGCACCTGCTGGCTCCCTGGGTCACAGGGGCCCCAGGTGAGCACAGTGGATGTCGCCTGACTGGCTTCAGCCATGCTGCTCTCTCACAGCGTCTTCTATGAACTCTTCGGAGGGCCCTCAGCACACACTGGCTTTCCTTAGGGACTCCAGAGGACACAGGTCCTGCCACGTTTCTGTTGGAGGAACCCAGACAAACCTCTTCCTCAGCTTTGCCATTTTTCTCATCTCTTCTAGGTTGCTTCTCTCAACATACAGATACTGTTTACCGGCTAGCCTAAGTCACTGAGGTCTGCCAAAGCCATTTCTACTTCATAAAGATCTGTCATGTCCCCCACCAATGGGCTGGGCGAAGCCGCTAAAGCTGCAGATAAGAGGCGAAGTGTGTCGTCCCTCCCTCGGCCCACCCCCTCCCCCCCCCATCCCCCATCCCTCCACCCCTCCATCCCACCCCACCCCACCCCCGTCCCCCGCTGGATCAGCCTTGTCATTAACCTGCTGTGAACACAGCTCTACCTGGCCCAGTGAACTGGGGTTCAAACACAGCTCCTCTTCTCCCTGGGTCCCTCAACAGCACCTGTCCCACCTCTATGGTCCACCAGCCCCTATTTGTGGCAACTTCAGATGGAGGTAACCAAGTGTTCCCAGCGGCATTCATAAGCAGGTGTCCGCGGGGACCGATTCTCTCACACTGTCTCAGGTTATGCAGCCCTTGCCTAACCCTGGGATGGGAGATCACATGACCCCTGTTTCCCTGTCTCTGCAGCGATCAGACTGGTGCGGTCCGCTCCCGTGTCCGTGGCCTTACAGGTCAGACTCTTGATTGTTTCAAAGTCTCCCCCACCCCGCTCCTCCCCCACCCCCCATCCCCGGTTCCAGCAACCCAGACTCTGAACATAGTCTGGTGACTGTAGTTTCCCGTACTGGGCGTGGTTGATGCCCTGATCACATGCTGGATCACAGAGCTTTCCCTTTCTCCATTAAAGGCCAGGCCTGGAGGGTATCTTCTGCTGCTTCTGCATTGCGCCCCACCCACCCACCTCTTCAGTCCACACCATCCCATGTTCCCAGGTTCTTGGGTCCCGGGAAGGGCTTTCTGCACTGATGTAACTTGTGCTCCCTTTTCTTTCCAGCCCCAATCCTCCATCTCACCCTCTTGTTTATCGAATTCACTTGCCAGATCAGAGGCTTACAGGGAGGATGCTGCCGCGTCTCCGCTTCTTTATCGCAAGTGCTCCTTTACACAAACAAGTTCCCGCTTGGCGCCATCTCAGCCTCAGCTCTATTGCTAACCACACACAATAGCAGGCCGGGCAACCTCTGCAGCTGCTGCGGACGACAACTCAGCCCTTGTGTGCTAATCTTAAAAGACTGCAAACTGTGCTCTGAACCCTGAAGTGTCTTCAGGGCATTTCTGTATTCCCGCCGTGGATCCCACTCATCCGTACTACGTGAAGGAAGACTGACATGCTGGGATGCCCTCACTGCCAGCGGCAAGCACCACGCGGCGTCCTCTATGATGCTCTCCTTTCAGACTGATGGGCCTCAGATGCAGCCAGGACCACGCACTCCTCCTCAGCTCATCTTTGGTTCTGCCGTGACCCTCTGCTGGTACGAATTATATTGTGTGACGAGACTCTTCCTGGACAGATGCGACACACACATGTCTTCTCTCCCTAGGTAAGGACCCTATGACTGATCCAAGTACAAGCACCAGCAAAGTAAAACATGGTTCCATGAGTTTTATTGGGGTCACTGACAGGAGCAGAAAGGACTCAGAGACAGCTGCATCACCAAGGCATGAGTGACAGCTCAGAAAGCTGGGAACCTGGAGCCCAGTGCACAGCCTGCAGGCAAGGCGACAGGCTAGAGTGTCCTTTCCAGGTGCCTCAGTTGGTCTGAGCCTCTTCCAGGTAGATGGGCTCGGAGAGCCCAGCTTTTATTACTCACTCTGGCAGGGAGGGGCCTAGTGAAACTGCTTGGTTTCAGGGACTTCCTGAAGCTATTTTGGCAGGATGGAAAGCGCAAGGCCGCTTTGATGCCAGCTTGCTATGACCCTAGCATCTCCAGACACTCAGGTTAGAGTTGTAGGGGGTGTCTTTCCCTGTCCAACTTCCCCAATGGCCAGTGAGGCAAGGACAGAGTCATTCCTTCCCCATTACCCCAGAATAAGAGCATCTCCTCTTTACTCAAATCAACTCAACAAGGCTTCCTGGGATTCATGGTGCTGGCCCTAGCTGGTAGGTGTTCTCTGTGGAAGAGGAATCAGGGCCAGGCTCCTGGCTGGGAATCCATCCAGCTCCCCACGGCCTTCCTGTGACACAAAGAGTGAGGAGAGATGGATTTCCCCGTTTGGTTTCAGCTGACGGTGTTCCACATGCTTTGGAAATCCCTGAGTGATTGTTCCTGGCCTCAGTTTCCCCAGTGTGGTCAGACCACGCAGACTCAGAGTTGTTCTGGGAGTCCAAAGCCATGTGTGCTCCCCTGAAAGTCCCTTGCCCAGGTGGGTGTGTATCCCCGCGCATGGGGAAGCAGGCTCCCACCCAGGCCTGCAGGGACCTTGGCCGCCTGTCTCCCTCCCACTTCCAACATGCCAGCCACAGAGCAGGGAGGAACCCACCAGGAGATGGAAACGTAAACAGAGTCTCTCCCGCAGCCTCGGCTCTGCACCCAGGCTCGGGAGCCGCACAGGGCCACCCACAATGCTGAGCGTCAAACACTCCCAGTTTCTATTGTTGTTGCTGATGGCTCTAACTCTCTGTGCAGAAGAGGGAGGCTGTGAGGTTCTTGCCAGTCTGCCTCCACCTCCCGGGTGCTGATGACAGTCCTGCCCCATCAGTCCCAGCTGATTAGGCTCCAGGGACGGAACCCAGTCATCAGCAATCCTGTGTGCTTCCCCACTGAAGATGACACCAACTTGAGCCTCAACCCTCAAGGCGTTTCCCGCCCAAATACCTTGGCTGAGTCTCCCTCCTGGTGCACCAGGCAGCTTGGTTCCCTTTCCCACACGGTCTCTGCCTGACCTGCCCATCTTCCTGAAATTCACCTCAGTGGACATCAGCTCTGAGAGACGGCAAACCTGTCGGGTTACTGACCGGTTGTATGCATGTGCACAGAAATGGAGACCATAGGCAGGGGGCTGGGGTCGCTTTCAGTAGCTCTCTACCATGGCATTTTGTTTGGTTTTGGTTCTGGTTATTTGGTTTTCCGAGACAGGGTTTCTCTGTGTTAGCCTTGGCTGTCCCGGACTCACTTTGTATACCAGGCTGGCCTCGAACTCACAATGATCCGCCTGCCTCTGCCTCCCTGAGTGCTGGGATTACAGGCGTGCACCACCACGCCCACCTCACCATGTGATTGGAGGCAGGGTCTCTCACTGACAGCGCAACTGCCAATTAAGCCAGACTGCCTGGCCAGGGAGCCCCCAGGACTTTCTTGTTGCCAGCTCCCAGCATGGGGGGGCTCAGTCACTTGCTGTCATACGTGGCCTTTTATATGGACACTGCGGATCTGAGCTCAGATCCCTTCGCGGTGGTGGACGATGACCGCATCTGCTTGGGGGTACACACTCTGGTTGGTGGTCAGCTGACAGTCGGCCGTGCCTGGGAGGATCTTGGAACAGGGAGACAGAGCCACTGGCTGGTGGAAGAGCCAGGTCCACAGTAAAATGAGGAGAGGCCGGGGCCCTGGAGAGCTACGGGGAGCTGGAGCGCCAGTTTGGTCAAGGGATACTTGGGTGTAGAAAAAGAAACACAAAGCCACCAGCAGCTGCAGCAGCAGCCCTGAGAGGCACAGACGCCAAGGACACTGTGCCCTGGCTGCTCGGGTCATCTCTATGGACTGGGGGACCTGGGAAGAGAGGGAAAGCACAACAGGTCACTGATCATCTCTGTGGAAAATGACATGGCCAAGTTAATGCTCCTTATGTAGTTCAGGCTAGCCTCCATATTTTTATATATAGTTAAGAATGACCTGTGTTCCTGTTTTGCCTCCCTCAGCCTGGTATATGGTTGGGCATGGGGGACACACTTATTATCTCAGCACTTGGGGAGGCAGAGGCAGGTGAATCTCTGTGGGAGTGAGTTCTAGCCTAGCTGGGGCTAATATAGTGAGACCCTGTCTCTGAAAACAAAACCAAAAATTCTTCATGCTTTCACTGTGTTCTGAAACACATTTAGAAATAAAAGTGAAAACATAATTTGATTTTTTTTTTTTTTGACCCTTTTGCAACAGAGGTTTTAAAGCCCTGGATGCAGCCGGGTACAATGGTACACACCTGTAACTCCCAGTAGTCAGAGAGGCAGAGGTAGGGGGATCTCTTGTGAGTTCGAGGCCAGCCTGATCTACAAAGCCAGTCCAGGACAGCCATGGCTACACAGAGAAACCCTATCTCGAAAAACCAACAAGCACCCTGGATGCTTTGAACCAAGCAGGGGGCCCCCACGGTGGCACTGGCTCACACATTGGTGATGTTGCAAATGTGAACACCTATGACCGGGGACAGACTCACAGCGTCACATCTTGTCACAGCAGTCACAGAGCCCCAGGTTCCCTTCCCAGCACTTCCAAGGCTAGCAGCCACCGCCACCGCCACCGCCACCGCCACCGCCACCGTGGTGCCTTATGCCTGCCATCCAGCACTGCAGAAAATGAAGCATCTGCCCTGGAGGTTGGGGAATGAACCCCCAATCACAGTGACCTGAGATTCCCTGAATGCAAATGCCTTCCAGCCAGGACATCCTCCTCAGAGGATGGGGCAGGTCCTGTGTCCCCCCCCCCGGCCCCCACCCCCATGGGCCTTCCAGCAATGTGTGTGACTGAACCTCTTTTCTGTATTAGCCATTTAAAAAAAAACCCCAGAAATATAATAGATTGGGGCTGGACAGATTGCTCAGTGGTTAGCACATTTACTGCTCTTTCTGAGGACCCAGGTTTAATTCCCAGCACCCACATGACAGCTCACAACTGCCTGTAGCCCCAATTCCAGAGGATCTGGTGTTCTCACACAGACATGTATGCAGGCAAAACACAAATGCACATAAACCGTAAAAAACAAAGGGAAAGATAAAATTTTTTTAAATGAAGAAATATAATTGCCAAACCCCAAACACAGTTGCAGTTGGGGATGTGGCTAAGACCGAGTGCTTGTGTGAGCACTAGCCAACGTCTGGAGCCCAAACCTTAGCATCCAACACATTAAAGATGAAGAAGAAAAACTGAAAGCACCCCCCTAGCTAGGTGGCACACCGCAACAAACACTTGGAGAGAAAGTAGGTGGATCGGATCCATGGGCATCCTCAGCTACAAAGTGGGTTGGAGGCGGAGGGGGGGGGCAGTGAGAGAGAGAGAGAGGG
>OU015756.1:47181218-47234345 GCA_907169655.1 Acomys percivali | reverse complement strand
GGGGGGGGGGGGGGGGGGGGGGGGGGGGGGGGGGGGGGGGAAGCGGAATGCAGCCAGAATTGGGGAAACTCCAGGTGACAGAAACCTGGCACCCCCTTGCTGCCGCCCCCAGCCTGTCCTCACCCCTGGGGCCCTGGCACGTCGAGGTCTGCCTTCCCTGGCACCCCAACCCCACCAGGTTCACGCAGCTTAAATTTCAACTCCTGTGGGCAAAGAGGCGGGACAGGCACGCTTGATTTCCAGTTTCTGGAAAGAAATGTCACCAGGCCATCTTTTGTCAAGTAGAAGGGAAAAAGAAAGGAAGGAAGGAAAAAGAAAGGAAGGAAGAAAAGAAAGAAAGAAAAGAAAAAGGTCCTTGCCAAATAGTATGAGAAAAAAAAAAAAAAAAACAAGACATTGTAGGTGCAGGGAGGCTGGGAGGCAGAGAAAATTCCAGAGACGTGCAGGGCCAGAAACAAAGGGGCCTTTCTCTCCAGCAGGTTTTGGGGAGTCTGAGGTGTGCTGGTTGAAAAGTTAAAAAAAAAAAAAAAAAGTCAAGAATTTTGCCAGAAGAAAAACAGCAAGGCTGTGAGGAAGAGGTTAAAAAGCACAGGTTTTGTGTTTGTGTGTGTGTGTGTGTGTGTGTGTGTGTGTGTGTGTGTGTGTAGGGCTTTTTATTTGGGGAACTTTATTTTTCTAGGACACCTGTCCCACACTAGGGTAAAGAAAAGAAAAAAAATCTAGGAATGCGGACAACCTGGGCAACAGGCCCAGCGCCACGGGGAGCGTATGGAGATGCCACGTGCTGGAGATGCTCTGGAATGTGTCCCCATCCGCCCTGCCGTCCCATTAGCATTCTCTAGAGAGCCATAATTTCCCCTCCGCGGACTCTCAGAATGTTCCGGAAGCCCTCATTTACAGCTGGAATCCACCTGCCAGCTACTGAGCCTCTCAGCAGCCCAGCTGCAGCCCTCAGTCCCCTTGTCACCTCCCAAGTCGGCATGGGAGGAGAACTGGGTATAAGGCTTCGTCTCTGACCCTCTGAGGACCCTCAACTTCTTCAGTGTCCTGACCCCAGGATCTTTGTTCATTTGGACCAACACGCACAGTGGTGCCTCACATTTCTGCAGGGGCTCAGTGGATAGAGTACTCACCCAGCATGCATCTGGTCCCAGCTTCCATCCCCATCTACAGAACAAGTTGGAGGCCAGCCTGGGCTACATAAGACCTGCCTCACATGGAGAAACTATCCTCTCCCACCCCCCAATGTGCCTGCTCCTCCTGGGGAGACAAATGACATCCATCCTTGCAACATTCATCCTGGCTTATCCATCTCACCAGCTCCTTTGTCTCTGCCATTGGCAACTTGAATGCTCCCTGACAGAGTGGGAGCTCTGATGGGCGGACGGACGGATGGACAGATGGGCATCCTAAGTTTGATTGCAAATCCTCCCTGCCTTGACAGAATCTTCCCCCAGACCTGTGGAGTACAACTTAGATAGATTCCCCAGGTCCCGGAAGGGCCAATGTCTGAGTGGGCTTGGATAGACTCTGGGGCCTGGGCTCCCAGAGCGAACCCCGTTGGGCCCTGGGTGCCTCCCCACCCCCATCCCGGGCCACTGCCCGCCTTGGAGAGGCCTCAGGTAAGCTGGGCCCCCCCGGGGTGACACGGGTGGGGCGACAATGGGCTCTGGACAGAGTCCTGGGTGGCAGGCACAGGCAGCCTGGGGCTGCTGGGCCAACAAGAATGAATAAACAGCGTCTTTCCGTGGCGGGCTGGGGGTGGGGGGTGGGGGACGCTTTGAACCTCCAGCTTGGCTGGGGATGTTTGCACAAGGCTGGCAGCCAGGGGGGTGTCATCAGGACTAAAATTAGCCTGTTTCCCGCTCGGCCCCTCCCCGCCGGCCAGGAGGGAGGCCTGGGCCTGGCGGGGGCCCCTAAGTGAGCGCACTGTGTGGAGGGCCAGACACGCGGCATAAATCAGAGCGGTTGATCCAGCGAGCCACCCGGGCGTCAGCACAGCTATTGCTGGCCCGTTATTTCCACTTGACAGTCAGGGAAACTGAGGCACGGGCACAGTAATGGTCTGAGTCACGCGGCCCACAAAGCGGCAGAGCCCGAATTGGATCCAAGGTCTATAGACTGCAGCTTTACCTTTGACAGCTGCCTGAAGATCGAAGAACCAGAGTATTGTGACCTGGGAAGAGGCTGGGGACCCTTCAGATGAGTGGGGCCTTAAAGATCTCATTCAGTGCTCCACCCTCTGACCACGCCCCCAGCCCCTCACTGGGGGATTCTAGGCAGGGGCTCCACCCTCTGGCCACACCCCCAGCCCTCACTGGGGGATTCTAGGCAGGGGCTCCACCTCCGACCTTTACCCTCTGCAGTTTTGGGTTTTTCCTGAGCAAAGTCCCAAGACGTGTGATAGGGCCTCTGTTCTGCCAGGGTCCCCAGATTTCCTTCTCTGTGGCTCACTCAGCTCGGGGTTGCCTAGAGAAGGATCTAGCCTTAGCCCTGCACCCTCGACAGGTCGCCAGTCATCTAGCACATTTGCTTCAGGTTGCATGCTGAAGTTCCCAGTCAAGGAGCCCCCACCTCCCGCAGACAGTTGGAACCGCGGCTTCTCAGTGTCGGCAGCTGCGGCTCCCCTCGGTCAGCCAGCAAGCTTCGTGGCAACGGGAGGGCTACAAGAGCCAGTCTCAAAACAAAAGCAGGCCCCGGGAGTGTTTAATTAGAGCCACTCAAAGGGGCCTGCTAGGTGTCAGTCAGGTGACCACTGATGGCCTTTCCAGGTGCGTCAGAGACCAGCTGCGTGGGAGGGGACAGCAGCCCTCCCCCCGCCTGTTGGTCCGGGCTTCACATTGCTGGCCATTTATCCCTAATGGGGGCAGGGTGGGGGAGGCAGGGCAGGGGGCACCCACTCCTGCAGCTGGGGGCTGGGATCATGGGAGTCAGGCCAGGAAGGGAGCCCACAACCGCCCTCAGAGCACCAGTCTGCTACAGGAAGTATCCACGCTCCCCTCTCCACCTTCACCTACAGTTTCTCTTAACGTTCAGGGGGAAGAGACCAGGGAGGGAGGGCCTTTAGCTGTGTCCAGACCACCCAGGCGGGGACCAGGCCTTGGACCTGAGTGAGGCCACTCATGTGACTGACAGCTGGGACCTTTGGATCTTCACAGCTGTGCCAAGGACTTGAAAGGGACTCAGCCCACAGGAGGAACAGCCTGAGCGCCCAGCACCCTGGGGTCTCCTGAGCAAGCAAGCAATTCCAACTTTCTCTCCTCAAATCCATCTCTCATGCTGCTCATCACCTTTCCTCTTCTGGTAAACTCCTACACATGCTTCAACACCCCTTACTCTTGGATGTCAGGGTAGCAGGGTAGTCAGTGGGTTAGAAGCGCTGTGGTGCTGCTCAGATATCCTGGTTTTCCTCTCTGTTTACTGTGTGATCTTAGGAACGTGACTACCATCCTCTGAGCTTTCTCTTGTCTCTAAAATGGCAAAACAAAAAACAAAAAACAAAAACAAAAACAAAAACAAAAAACCTGCCATGCTTCCACCAAGAGGCTCAAATAACAACTAAGCAAAGCTTCACACAAATTAAAATGAGACATGACCAGGATGGCTACTAGAGGCTACTACAGCCAACAGCAAAATCCTGAGGAGGACCTACCTGGGCCTGTGGGTACTCTGCTGGGCTGCTGGGGGGGGGGGCAATGGTGATTTCCCCCAAAACTAATTTGCTCTGACCACAGAGGCCCACAGTCACATTCTGAGTATTTACCCAAAGGAGATTAAAAAAAAAGTGTGTCCACACTGAACCCATGTGTGTGAATGTTTGTTGAACCATTCACATGATCTCTGGGGTTTGCAAGAAAGCAGATGTCCTTCCAGCTGGGCACTGGTGGCACACACCTGGCATCTGGGCACCTGGGAGGTAGAGGCAGGAGAATGATGAGTTTTAGGCCCCATGGTAAGACTGGATTTCAAAGAACAGTGATGACAACAAATATCTGCATGTCATTCTCTGGGTGAATGGAACAGCTTATATATTTTTCCAGAAAATGGAATATTATGCAGCTCCGAACAAGGGGCCAGCAAGCATGAAGAGTAGAGGAGCCCTTTAAATGGACATGGCTGAGTCAAAGGAGCCACTTTGAAAAGTCAGGTGAGGGCCGGGCATGGTGGCGCACGCCTATAATCCCAGCACTCGGGAGGCAGAGGCAGATGGATCGCTGTGAGTTCGAGGACAGCCTGGTCTACAAAGCGGGTCCAGGACAGCCAAGGCTACACAGAGAAACCTTGTCTCAAAAAACCAAAAAAAAAAAAAGAAAAGAAAAGTCAGGTGGTTGTTGGACTGCAGGGGACAGGAGTGCAGAGGTGGGACATGGAGGTTTTTAGGGTAAGGATATTTTCCCACTGTCCTAGGGCCGTAGACTCGTCCTTTTACACACTCTCAGGATTTGGGGGTCAGCCATACCTTAGTTTCTAATGAGTATTGACAGTAGCCATTAGTGGCAACAAATGTCCTCATTCAGGCATGTTGGGGACCTGCGTGGACAAAGGAACAAAAATGGTGATTTTGGGGGTTCTGTCCTTCAGGCTCAGTTTCTCTGTAAACTGAACACCTGCTGGCTAATTAGCACACTTTACAGGTTATGGGCACAGGGTGGGCTCCTCCAGGAGTGAGATTTAATGAGGATTGCAGAAGGACACACTAGAAGGCTAGAATATTATACTGCCATTAAAAAGAGCAGGCGGGGCCGGGCGTGGTGGCGCATGCCTTTAATCCCAGCACTGAGAAGGCAGAGGCAGGCGGGTGGCTGTGAGTTCGAGGCCAGCCTGGTCTACGAAGCGAGTCCAGGACAGCCAAGGCTACACAAAGAAACCCTGTCTCGTAAAACAAAACAAACAAACAAAAAACAAAAACAAAAAACAACAACAACAACAAAGCAGGCGGGTCTTCATGTGCAAGGCTGGAATCTGAGCTGTAGTAAGAGAATGGAGATGAGACCGGAAGAGCGTGAGGAGAAGAGAAAGTACCGGGACAAGCGGCCTGCCAGCCAGAGCACTGCTGGGAGAACGAGGACACGGGCCTGGCAGTCCTGGAGATGGTAGAGGGCCGGGCTGCTGAGATTCATTCTCAACAAACGGCTGGGCTCGGCAGTGCTTTACCTACTGAGAGAACGTCAACAAAACCCGTAAAGTAGAAAGACAAAACCATTTCAGTTTTCCTGTTGTCGCTTCTTTAATGAGCGGGTCCGCAGGTTTCCAGGCAGGCCCTGGGCGCCCGGTCCATCCGCGTGGGCGGGATGCACTCCAGCGCCCCCCCCCCACGGTGGGCGGGATGCACTCCAGCGCCCCCCCCCACACCCACGGTGGGCGGGATGCACTCCTGCACCCCCACCCTCCCACCCCGCCCACGGCCTGGCTCACACCTTCCCTGCTCAGGTTCAGCAGCCGTTCAGCGCCCACGGGGGATCCTCATCGACCACCCAGCACTTGTGGGAAGCCCCAAGGTCCTGGCTGTTGGGAGTGGCCTGTGTGTGCCGACGGGGGTGGGCACGCATGGGGTGGACCCCGGAGTGGAAGGGAGGCCGTGTGTGCCTCGGTTTCCCTGTTTGGTGGGCCAGCACTGCCCAGCAAATTCACTAAGATGAATTTGTTGTTGTTTTTCAAAACAAGGTTTCCAATAGTCCAGGCTAGCCTTAAACTTACTATGTAGCAGAAGATCTTCCTTACTCTATCTCCAGTGCTGGGATGGCAGGCATGCTCTGTACCCCACCCCCCCTTAGATTCCAAGCCCCTCACACAGGCTGTTTTCTGTCCCAGGGCCTTGGCATGCTTTGTATCATACAACTGTTCTGTGGGAAATACCACCTTAGCTCAGGCTTGACCCACATTCAAAGCTGCCCAAACCCACCTCACAGACCCCACTCCTGCCTCAGGACCCTGGGGTGCTGGCCGCTCTCCCAGGAGCCAGACTTCCCTGCCCCCACCTTTAAAAATCACATTTATTTAGAGTATTTTGTGCCAAGGTCAGAGGACAGCCCACAGGAGTGTGTTCTTCCCCTCCACTGTGTGGGCCTCAGGGATTGAACAGCGGGTTGCCCAGGCTGAGCACCAAGCACCCTTCCCCCGCTGGGCCAGCTTGTTCCTTTGCTTTTCAAAGATGTATTTTTAATATTTGTAGTTACATACGTGGGGCGGTGTGCACGCAGGTGCCCACAGGTCAGAGGCACGAGTGAGAATTCCCTGCCCCTGGGGTGGGTGACAGGCGGCTTGGGCAGCTCAACACAGGCGCTGTCAGCCGTCTGCCCGGTGTCCCCACACTGCTCTGCAGGAATCTGGTCAGTTTTACACTGTCTCATTTGTTCATTTCTTCTAGTTGCTGGATAAGGCGGGACCATGGGTCCACAGTGGAGGCAAGCAGCTGGAGCCTGGGCGGCCACCGGCCTTAATTATTTGAGCCTCGCTGGATGCTGGGGTGGAACCAGGTGTAGCCAGGACCTAGACAGCTCCACTCAAGGGCACAATGGCCCATGGGAGGGGAGTCTGAAGAGGCGATGGCCTGAGGGGATGGGGGATGCTTCAGTTGCGAACCCATCAGGCAGCGGGCTCAAGGTGTGCAAAGCTCACTGTGTGCAAAGGCCTCCTGCAAGAGGGAATCGGCATGCCGCAGCATGGAGAAGGCCCATGTGGCTAGAGCAGAGTGAGGAAAAGGCAGGGAGGGAGGAAGCAGAGAGGGAGAGGGCACAGCAAGCCACTGAGGGCTCCAGGGAGGACTTGGGCTTTGGCCCTGAGGCGGATGGCAGTGGGTGGAGGCGGGATCCTGAGCCACACCTCAACCCCTCTGTGTCCTGCGGACACTTTTCCGGCTCACCAGCAGCGGCCAGGGCAGGCTTCTTGAGGCCTCATGTGCAGGGTAGGTTCTAGGAAAGGGTATGTATGCCTCAGCACTCCCCGCACCTGCTCTGGCCTGAGGACATGGCTCTCCGCTCTGATGCCCCTCCCCCTTGGGTGTTTCTCCCAGGCCTTCAGGGAGCCTGACCAGACCTGTGTTGTCTTGGTCCCCATTGCTCCACACAGGAGGGGGCTGGGACATTCCGGATGGGGGCCTCCGTGAGGGTGACGTCAGACCCTCGCTGGCTAGTAAATGTTTATGGCCATTGGGGCCTGGGTTTTGGGGCTCCCTGGAGCCTGGTGAGCAGTCACCCCATCCTGCCCCTTTCTGGGGGTCTGGATGCAGGCGGGGGCCTGGCAGGCCACTCTAGCCCTGGCAGCTGGCCCAGAAAGAATGGCTGGGTGGGCTATGTGCAGAGCCAGCAGCACCCTGAAAGGCGAGGGGGGAGCAGAAGGCGTCAGCTTTGAATGCCCTTTCCTCAGGACCATGGAAGACAAAGACATGACCAGTAGACAGGACAGCACCATGCCAGGTCCTAGTGGAGCCACTCCTGTCCCTAAAGGAGATGGTGGTGATGGTGGCCGGCAGTGAAGTTACAGGACTGTGCTCCTGAGTGGCTACCCCAGGCCATTCAAACTTGTGTGGGGACAGCAGAACCGGACCTGGGTGCATGAGGCCCAGCTGAAGAGACCTGTCATGATAACCGGAGGGAGCAGAGTGGAGGCTCCTGGGCCTGAGCTGACACAGCCAGAAGCCCAGGAGTCAAAGCCAATGTGCACCTCAACTCCAGCACCCTTGGGCCTTCCTATCATCCACTCCTTTCTTTGGGAGACCCAAGTCCAGCTCAAACAGCCCTAGAGGGGACCCTGAGATGGTGCCTGGGGCTGCAGAGGATGGATGGGGTGCAGGGAGGCAGGGGATGTGTGTCACCCGGCTTGGTCCTCAGGCCAGGCCTGTGCTTCCAAGAGGGCAGAGGGTGCAGCCTTCCAGCCAGACCCTCAGGCAGGACACAGACCTTGATTTATGGCCACCACAGCCTGCTGGAGTCCACTACTTCCTCCTCGGCTGCCAGGAAGCTCGGCCAGTGCTGGGCCAGGCGTCGCTAGCATTCCGGGACCACCTAAATCACAGGGCTGTCAGCTGCTGGGCAAGGATCCCACAAGGCAGGGACTGGGCCCTGTGTCACCTAGCCAGGCTGACAGGCTCCATCCCGGGCCCAGAGCTTTCGGCAGCCCACAGGCCAGGCCAGCCCATCCGGGGCTCTCTGCTCCATTGCCCAGGAACTTGGAACAACCGGTGTGTGGGGCCTGGGCGTGTTTTCCAGAAGCTGTTGGCTTTGGGGACAAGCCTGGGAGGGGAAGCCTGCAACCTGAGCATGGGGTGGTCAGGTTTCCACTCGCTGGTGGCTGGCCACGGGAATGTAAGTTGTGTCAACGCAGCTCTCAACCCCAGCTCCCTGTGGCCACAGTGGGCAGCTCTCCGTCTGTGGGGCCAGGTCAGCGGCCTCAGCACAACCCACACTAGGCCAGCAGGCAAGAGCATGTGGTCTTCTCTCTGGCTGCCTGAGAAGAACCCTGTGTGCCCAGAGCAGGCCTGGGCCTGTGTCATCTCATCTGCTTCCTGCCACCCCTGCCTCACCCCACTCCTTGCCCCCGGCCTCCCCCGTGGCTGGCACATGGCCGCCAATTTTTCTCCAGGACATGTGCACACAGGGACACATAGCGTTTATTTGCAACAGGGGTTCCTCTCACACCTTTCGGGTAGCAAATAACTCCCAGCCTTCCAGCTTGCCAATCTTCATCAGGGTGGCTGCTATGCCCATGTACATGCAGCCCATGGCTGCAGTCCCGTAGCTGTGAGCTGGAGAAAGATGGCATCAGGTATGGGGTGCTCCAGATGTGATCCGGGAGCTCCCCGAGGGGTGGGATCTGATAGAGCTAGGCTTCTTCAGGGGCCTCCTCTAACAGCTCAGGAAACTGAGGCCAGGCTGTCCTGTACCAACTACCCTCTAACTGAAGGGTATTGTGTGGGGAGGGTGGGTTTGGTTAACCTTGACTCCTGGCAGTAGGGACACCTCTCTGCCTTTTCCCATAGTTGCATTGAGGGCTGGCATGGCTTTCCCCTCCCCAGGACCACACAGCCTGAGGAAAGGACAGCCTGGGGCTGTGGGTCAAATCCAGGTCTCTAGTGGGAAGGGGCAGACAGAGATGCTCACTGCAAGGCACAGGCCCTTTCTCACCAGACAGTCGGTAACTATCTGTGACAGGGGTGGCAGGGGCAGGATAAAGTCTGGCAGGTTGGAGCAGCTGGGGCAGGCAGGGCCCCTGGGTACCTGCAGCACTTATGACTGTCTTGGGCCTGCCTGCCGCTGAGGCGGCGACCATCTCTGCCTGGCGTGGGACAGAGAGGGAGGAGGCTGGAGCAATCGGGAGTTCTGCACTGTCAAGGGGGACGGCCACTCACTGCGTGCTCCCAAGGTCAGCCCTCCTGCGCAGCCTCCAACGAAGTAGTTCAGGGGGTCGTCTGGCTTCTCTCGGACCTGGGCGCTGACACAAGTGGCAAGGCCAAACATGGCTCCGACAGCAGCTGTAAGGGGCAATGGGGGTTGGAGGTAGGGAAACTGAGGCAGAGTTGAGCTAGAGCCTGGCTGTCCCGTGTAGATAAAGCAGAGTCCCACCACTCTCTGCCCTTGTGCACTCCTAGCCAGCCCTGCAGTCAATCTTCTAGGACCCCACCCAGCGGTTCCTGTCACCTGTGTCCCTGGCACCTGGATGCTAGCTCACCTGCAGTGAACGTGTACCGACCAATCCTGGCCACTGCTTCCAGGTGAGTATCTGCAGGGTTGTGTACGACACTGTAAGCGGAGGCCACTGTGCCTGTGAGGGGAAGAAAGCGCAGAGGCTGCTGAGATGCCCTCTGGGATACAGGAGGACTGGAACTCAGGTTCACTGCTGCCAGGCCAGAGCCTAGGGCCACCTCTGACCTTCGCCAGCAGCCAGGGCAGAGCCGAGACCTAGCAGGCTGATGACCCAGGACCTCCTGCCATCAATTATGCAGCTGCCTCAGCACCTCTCTGCTCCCATCAAAGGCTGTATTTTCCAAGGGGCTGGGACCTCGGCCTAATCCAGCTTGGCAGCACTTGGGCTCAGGGATGCCAGACCTTCCACGTGCCGGCAGCTGGGCCCAGACGCATCCCCACACCTGGCTGGCTCCGTTCCTCCCACGCCCACCCCGCTGCCACACTGGTCAGCTTTTCCATCTCCTCCACTCCCTGACAGCCCATACCTCACACCACGGTTCATGTAACATGCTGAGCCAAGAGCCCAGGACCGCGTGGACTGCAGGACAAGCATCACAATCAGGCCAGGCCTGGCATGCAGCCCCACTCCACTGTCCACGGCTCCCTAGAGCAGCTGACAGAGGTTCCCTGCAGCTGGCTGAAAGGCCAATTAGCACCCCTCGCCCTCCAGGCTGGATCTTATCCCCTTTCCCAGGAGGTGAAGCAGCCCAGAGAAGCAGAGCCACCAGCCTGAGGTAGCTCCTCAACCATTTTCCAGCCTCAGGGGATGTCACACGTGCCCTTCCTGGTGGGCTCTGGAGAGCTCTGAGCTGAGCACTGAGCTCTTATAGATCTTCAGTCTCAGTGCTAACACAGATAAAGGACCCCTGTTGGCCTCAAAGGTGAAGGAGCTGGGTGCTGTGCAGGAGGCTACAAAGGGGCTGCAGCTTCTTAGCCCAGCCATTCCTCTGCCTCAGCGTCAGCATGGGTTCTTTGTACACAGGATGGTGAGAACAGGGAAACCCCAATCCCCAACCCCACTGGGGCCACTGGAAAGCTTCATCAAGACTGGAGGCCACAGGGTCTCGACAGAAGGCCAGGTTCAGACACAGAGACCCTGGGTGACTTCACTAACCACACGTGACAAGCCAGGAGTCAGGGGACCCGTTCCCAGACTGACTGTCCTCCACCCTGTCTTTAGCTGCTGTCCCTGTGGTGACTCCCCCACAGCCCAGCATAGGCACAGCCAAGCTTTAGCGCCACCTGCAGCAGCAGACCCTCCTGGAGCAGCTGCGCCCTTGAACCCTCCACTCCTACCTGAGTGCTGTGCCAGCAAGGCAGAAGCCACTTACTCATCCACCACCTCCCTGTTGTTTTGTTTTGCTTTTGAGACAGGGTTTCTCTGTGTAGCCTTGGCTGTCCTGGACTTGCTTTTTAGATCAGGCTGGCCTCGAACTCACAGGGATCCACCTGCCTCTGCCTCCCAAGTGCTGGGATTAAAGGCGTGCGCCACCACGCCCAGCTGAGACCTCACTCTTGAGTCCCACCACGCCCCCACACTGCCAGGTCTCCCTGGGAAGGCTGGTTCACTGTCCTCCTGCCATGTCCCCCTTAAGGGAGCCAGACAAGAAGCTCGTGAGGAGCCTGGGAACAAAAGTGGTGGGTACAGGGAAGGGGGCTCCAAGCAGACAAAACTTCCCACCTCCCCCTCAGAAGCTCCCCAATATTGCACCTCTGGTGAGGACCCACTGACCCGCTTATTCTCAACATCCACCCAAGACAGACACCAGCCCTCCCCCCTCCCTCCCCCAATGCAGACAATCATCCCCTGGCTCCAACATCAATGTTCTGTCCATTTAAAAAATCCCCCAAATCAGCCGGGCGGTACTGGCGCATGCCTTTAATCCCAGCACTCGGGAGGCAGAGGCAGGCGGATCACTGTGATTTCGAGGCCAGCCTGGTCTACACAGTGAGTCCAGGACCGGCCGGGCTATGAAGAGAGAACTTACTCTCTCCAACCCCAACCTCCACCCCAGGCAAAAGGAACAAAACAAAAACAAACAAGCAAACAAAAATTCCCCCCCAACCTCCTAACCCTACAGCTCTAGCCTCGGGAGCAAAGCCTCGGGTAGATGCATGAATGTGACTGAGGCCTAGAGGATGGGTGCACAGCGAATGAATGAATGAGGTTTTTAGGGTGCACAGTGAATTAATGAGTGAGGTCAAGGCGAACTAGGAGAGCCCCAAACGCCAAGGTGACCCCATGGGACCCCCAACAAGATATCTGACCTTCCACACAAGCGTGTCCTATTTGGAATCTCCCAGGATTAGGTGCACGCTTTTACTCTCAGAACTCAGGAGGCAGAGGCAGGAGGATTTCTTTGAGTTCCAGGCCAGCCAGGGCTACATAGATCGTGTCTGAAAATAATAATAAATAAATATCTTCCCTGGTGGCGTACACGCCCTTAATACCTGCGCTCGGGAGGCAGGAAAGATGGATCGCTGAATCCAAGGCTAGCCTGGGCTACAACAGTGGGGCCTCGTCTGAAAAAAAATCTCAAAAATAGACACAAACAATAGTTACAAAACTATCTTCCACAGGCTAAGCCGGGGTGTGTAGCCCTGTCATCCCATCACTTGGGCAGCTGAGGCAGGAGGATAATGAATTACAGGCCAGGCTGGAGAGGGGAAGATCGGGAATTCTGGGCCACCCTCAGCTACACAGAGAGACTGCGGTCTAGCCTGGGCAACATCAGAACTTGTCCTCAAAACTGAGACACCCCTCCAAATTCTCAAGCTCCTGAACCTTATGGCCTTGCGCCCCAAGACGCCCCCGCGACCTCTGCATGCCCTCTGACCTTTGCTCCCTGGCCTCCGCCCTCGGGGGCCCGTGCTCACCTATAAGGCCGCCGAAGGCCGTGGTGAGGTAGGTCTTGCGGTGACACTGGGTGCCGTCGGGGATCTCGTCGTAAGCTCGGAGGAGCCACTGGGCCATGGCTGCGCCTAGCCGCGCTCGCTCCGCAGACCCTTCCGCGTCACGGCTAGCTCAAGGGCAGCCGGCACCTCCAACTCTCGCGAGGCTGCCAAGCACGCAACTTTATTGAGAGTCGCGGACAAGGACATGGCGTGTGCGCATGCGCACTGCCCGAGTTGGCACCCACGTCTTATTTCACGCAGCACAAACTGTGTCGTGCGCATATCCACGAGTGCACCTGGGCAGAGACACCCGTGACCTCACTCTTGGAAAGGTAAACTGAGGCTCATCACTGTCAATGAAGAAAAACGCTGCCAGCCCTAGCTGAGACGGGGTTCTTCGTATGGAGACTGTTGATGTCCCCAAAAACGGGATGGTCAGGCTGTCCGACCAATTGCAGTACAGCGACTACCTCGTTAGGCGGGTCAATGCGTGAAACTGACAGACGGTAGGCCAATCGCAGTGCAGATATTTACAGCGCGAGGCGGAACCCCACCTGATTAGCCAGAACTGCAGGGATGGGGCGGGACATAGCGCCGAGGTGACTAATCAGGGATCCAGAATTTGTGTGTGGGGGGGGGGGGGGGGGGGGGGCTAAGTGGGCATTTCGAACGAGGACCGCGTGCAACTATTTGGGGGCGTGGCCATGCCGGGCAAAGGGACCAATCATAGGATGAGCCTAATACTTGACTTAGACCCAGGCCCAATGTGCGCTGGCCTGAGTACTAGCTGCGCTCGGAGGCGTTGCCCAAACTTAGGCCTGCCCCTAGTGGAAACGTGGCCAATAGCGGGAGTCCAAGAGGAAGGCACGCTGCTTCCTCAGGGGGCGTGGCCACATGACGTCAGCCCTAGGGTGGGGGGGCGGAGCCTCTAGAGAAGGTTTAAATTAATGCACCCCGCCCCCCCCCGCCACAGCCTGAGAAGTCCGCGTCAGGGGGCGGGGTCGAGGGGTGGGGCTTTCGCCTAGTGGGCGGGGCCTCGCAGGGTCGGCGGGGGACCATGTCTGCGCCGCCGCCGCTGCAGATCCGGGAAGCGAACGCGCACCTGGCGGCCTTGCACCGGCGCGCGGCGGAGCTGGAGACGCGGCTGCTGGCGGCGGAGCGCACGGTGCGCGCGCAGGCCGAGCGCCTGGCCTGCCAGGACCAGCAGCTGCGCGCCGCCCTGGACGAGCTGGGCCGCGCCAAGGACCGGTGAGGCACCCCCGTCCCCCTCCCCCCAAAGGAGGCCCGGCGAACTTCCCAAGTGAGGCGGGCGGGAAGGGCTGGGAACCCAGCTTCGCATCACTTGGAAAGTTGAGGCCGGAGGATCAGGAGTTCGGGGCCAGCCTCGACTACATGGGGAGATAAACCCTGAACTACATGAAAGCCTTTCAAACTGTTCAAACGGAGCCAGCTGTCCCACAAGGCCGAGTCCTCTGGTATTGCTCGCTCTGGGGGTGCAAGAGTATTGTGCAGCCTGAGGATCGGGGGTGTTTGTTGGGTAGGGGCCACATCGGTAGACAAGGCTCAGAGCACCCGAGGACTGTGATGTCAGCACCTATACAAGAATAGTCAGAGCTGTGGCAACCGTTTGGAGCCAAGAGGAAGTACCACTGAAGGACACACCAAACTGGCATTGCTTTGTTTTGGGGAGACAGCTGGCTTTGAAGGCACTATGTAGCCTCTGATCCTCATGTCTCCACCTCTGGAGTGCTGAGACAGGTGTGGGCCAGGCTTGCTGTGGGGATGGGAGTGCTTTACCAACGACATCAAGATGGCACTGTGTCTAAAGACCACTGAGAACGACGCAGAATTCGATCCCATGGGGTAGAAGGAGCGAACCAACTTGGAAGTTGTACCCCGACTTCCACATGAGTGGGCTGTGTGGCACGTGCACAAACACGCAAATAAAGAAGTACTGAGGCCTGGCGTGGTGGCACACGCCTTTAATCCCAGCACTAGGGAGGCAGAGGCAGGTGGATCACTGTGAGTTCGAGGCCAGCCTGGTCTACAAAGCGGGTCCAGGACTGCCAAGGCTACACAGAGACACCCTGTCTCAGAAAAAAAAAAAAAAAAAGTACTGGAGGAGGGGACATAGGGAGCCTCAGAGGGTTCCGGAGCGGGTAGCTACCTCCCCAACTTCTGCATCTCCTATATGTAACTACCTCATTTGGTCCTTTCACCAGGGAGATTTCTGCCCTCCAAGAGCAGCTGCTGAGCTCTGAGGCCGCTGTCCGCAGCCTGCAGGCCACAGTGGACCAGAGGGACCAGACGATCCAGCAGCTCCAACCCCGGGCTGACCTGCTGCAGGATATCGCTCGCTGGCGGCCACCCCTGGCCTCGCTGCTGGCCACCCTGGAGGAAGCCGAGGGACTGGGCCCCTTGCCGGCCAGTGAACCAGGCCAGCTGCTTCCCGATGGTCCTGGCCCACCCCTGGGCAACAGCACTGGGGGGGGGGAGGAGGGCCAGGAGGAGCCGCAGCCCGCTGTGTTTGGGACCACGGTATGAACTGCCCTGTCCTGAAGAATCTCAGAATGTGTGGCCAGGGCCCCCGGGAAGTCGCCAGTGTCCTGCCTGGAGGGGACTTGGGACATTATTGGGATCACATCTAAACATCACAAGTGAAAGGCCAAGATCTTGCTTAAAGCAACTTTCCCCCAGTGCTGGAGTATCTCCTGCATTCAGTTGATTTTAAATAGTTTCAAAAACAAATGAAGGCTGGGGCAGGAGCTCAGCTGGTAGAGCACTCATCTAGCGTGCGTGCACAAAGCCTGAAGCCAGGTGTGGTGGCCGAGGACACCAGTCATCTCACGGCACTAGTGACATGATGGGCAGCGGCTGACCCCTCATTTCTGGGTCTGGCTTTGAAGCCCTGGTGTTTCCTGTTTGAGACAGGGACCCGTGTAGCCAGATCCGCTTCAGACTTGCTGTCTCAGGAGGGTGACCTGGAGATGTGTCAGGTGCCAGGCTCCTACCGCAGGCCCTGGCTTTGGGGTTTTTGTTTGTATGTTTGCTTTGAAATGGGGTCTCCCTTTATAGCCCAGGCTTCCCTGGAACCCACAGTCTTTCAAATACAAGTGTGAGCCACCATGCCTTGCTGATGGAAGTCCCCTTCCTCCTATTTTTACTCTGATGCCTCCTGTACCATCCTTCACTGGAGAGGAATATCTTTATTTCATACTCCATTGCTTCTGTGTAAGGAGACAAATCATTAACCTTGGACCTATTCCCCTTAGCTCCATCCTTCCCTCTAGGAAGGAGAGGTAGGTTGAGAAACCATAACCAAGAATGCCTCAGCCGTTGCCCCAGGCCTGTGCCTGCCACCTCAGCATTTTCTCTCCATTTCCATGGTCAGTTCCTGGACACTCAGGTTTCTCTCAAATATCCCCTTGTTGGGGGGGGGGGCTCTGACCAGCACCCCTGAAGTAACCCCTGCAAGCTAGACACTATCCTACACTGTGATTGGTTGGTCTGTTTGTTTGGTTGTTTTTGAAGCATCCTAGTCTTGTGTAGCCCAGGCTGGCCTCTTAACTTTTTATGTAGCTTGGGCTGGCTTTGAATTTCTGATCCTCCTGCCTCAGCATCTCTAGTCCGAGGATGGCCACCCACAGCCCCAATGGGAAGGCAAAGGCTATGAAGCAGGCATTTTGCCTTCATCAGTGCCTGGCACAGCCCGGGAGGCCCTGCCATAGCCAGGAGGCTTCTGGACATCTGATGAGCCAGCCCTTTCCGGGTCACTGTGGACAATGGTGTTTTTGTATTAAGTCTCCTTGTTATCATAAGAGAATCTATTTTTTAAATCTTGGTTTCTATGCTGTCTAGGGCCTAAGATGGTGAGAGGTAAGATGAAGGGTTCCCACACACACCCTTGCATCCACTTGGCTGGCGCCTGTTGAGTTTCATGGTCCTTGCGCTAAGGTAATTGTCCTTGAGCAGCCACCAAGGAGAAAGGTGGTGGCTGTCCCAAACGGAAAGGCCGCTAGCTATCCAGTCTCTGCTTGGAATCTGACAGGGACCCTCAACATGGGGAGACAGAGGCCCATTTTATCCTGGGGAGGGAAGGGAGAGGGAGCTGTTTGTACAGGGCTAAAGGCAGGCTAGGGCCTGTCTGCACCAAAATAAACCAGGTATTTCTCAGCCTGCACGCTGTCTTTTTTTTTTTTTTCCTTCTGTCATGGGGACTGGATAGGATGCTGCTGGGCCTCCTACAGCTGAGGGTGTTGGAGTCAGCCTTCCTGCAGCCTCCATGCACTGGCTGTTCCCAGGGACAGTTGAGGAAACATGGCCCAAAGACGTGAAGGGAAACCGCTTCTCTGCCTACAAGCCCAAGGCCACTTCCAATTCAGAGGACAAGAAGAGTATTGAAACTTACATTACCCAAATCTTGCCCTTCAGCCCCTGGCTCAGGGATTCTAGGTGGGGACCATGATGCTGGGATTCATCCCTAGCCTTGCACCTTACTGTTAAGACTCAGACTTGTTTGCCATGGGTTGAGACCCTGGTTTCCACCTCAGCACTTTGAAAGGGAACACCCGAGCAGCTCTAAGAGTTAATTGTATTTTACGTCTCTCTATAGAAAAGCAGTGGTGCCTCGGGTGTGGCTCAGCGACACTTGCCTGGCATGCCAAGGCTCTGGGTTCCATTGGCAGTACAAAAACCTGAAAACAATGAGGTATTTCTCTGCTACTTGCCAATGTGTGGAGCGGAGCAGGCCACCATCCGTAAGGGTAGCACAATGTCACTTCAGTTTCTCATTAACTGAGTCATGACAGTGGTTGGCTTGTAAGCCATGCATAATTTTCCTTTTGCCTAGAACTCTATTTTTTTGGTTTTTCAAGACAAGGTCTGTGTAGCCTTGGCTGTCCTGGACTCACTCTGTAGACCAGGCTGGCCTCGAACTCACATCAATCCACCTGCCTCTGCCTCCCAAGTGCTGGGATTAAAGGTGTGCGCCACCACCGCCCGGCTAACCTGGAACACTTGTCCCTCCATCCCCCGAGTGCTTGGGATCATAGCCATGTACCACCAGGCCCCAGTTTTTAGTTTTTGAAGATGAGGTCTCAATCTGTAGCCCAACTTGGTTTCAGACTTTGAGCTTTAAGTCTCTCAAGTAGCTGGGTTAATACTTCTGTGCCACCATGCCCAACTAGCCCTAGACCGGCTTTATCTAAACTGCTTCACGTAGTCTGAATGGGACAGCCATCGGTGCCAAATGGCACAGCAAAGAAACAAAGCTTTGTCTTCAGCCAAGCTTGATGCTACTGTGGCCACAGGGGTGGACAGTGGGTCTGTGAGTCACAGCGCGCAGCCCTTCTCGGCTGGCTAATGTGGGCTGGTTACAGTTACAGCTGGGCCCCTCCCAGTCCCCAGAGCCATACTGCCTAGCAACAGCTGTGCCAGGCAGGACGCACAGACCTCCCCGGAGCTCCATCGGCAGGACTCAAGGACAAAGCAGGCAAGGTTGAGTGCTTTGGGGAGCTCTGCTTAGGCTGTGTGGTGTCCCCAGCTCAGTGCCAGGACAGCTGATCAGAAACTGAGAGTTCTGTCTCCCTGCAGCTGTTCGTTTGCACCCATAATGGACACCGTGGACATCACCATGGAGAGGCTGAGGGCCCAGTGTCTGTCCAGAGGGGCCTCAGGCATCCAGGGCCTGGCCAGGTGAGCCCTCACCCCCAGTACTTCCAGCAGCTTTTGGCCCATTAGTCCCCATCCCTCTAACCCTATCCTGACCCCCAGGTTTTTCCGCAGCCTGGACAAGGATGGCAGCCAGTCTCTGGATGCAGGAGAGCTGAGGCAGGGTCTGGCACAGCTGGGGCTGAAGGTGGAGGAGGCAGAGGCAGAGGCACTGTGCAGGCGCTGGGACCGTGATGGCAACCAGACACTGGACCTGGAGGAGTTCCTCCGGGCACTACGTGTAAGGCTTGCTTCAGCAAGTGAGGGGCCAGCAAGGGGGGCCGGCTCTAGCACTCATCACTGTACCCTCTCTGCAGCCTCCCATGTCCCAGGCCCGGGAAGCTGTCATTGCAGCTGCCTTTGCCAAGCTGGACAGGACTGGGGACGGTGTGGTGACTGTGGATGACCTGCGAGGGGTGTACAGTGGCCGGGCTCACCCCAAGGTGCGCAGTGGAGAGTGGTCGGAGGACGAGGCCCTTCATCAATTCCTTGACAACTTTGACACATCTGAGAAGGATGGGCAGGTGTGTGTCCACCTGGTGCCTTCCCTCAGGGCAGTGTCCCTGGCCTGGGTCCCCCTCACAGCCCACCCTACCTCACAGCCTGCCCATCCACAGGTCACACTGGCTGAGTTCCAAGACTACTACAGCGGGCTCAGTGCCTCCATGGATACAGACGCCGACTTTGTGGCCATGGTGAGCAGCGCCTGGCGCCTCTGACGTGGCAGCCCTCACCTGCCCAACAGCTGCCCTTAGCCTAGTCCCTTGACCCACCTGGATCCTGGCACCACTGTCCCAGGGGGCCCCAACTAGACAAAGGGAGGGGGATGTGTGAGAATGGAAGCTGAAGAACCGGCTGGACCAGATCTCCTGCAGGGCCACCCACAGGCCTGGCAATGGCTGGATTGATCACTGACCCCAATCAGGGGCCCCACGGCCACACCCAGCCTGTCTGGCTGTCGGGTGCGAGGAAGGCTGGGGCTTTAGTTAAAAGTTTTAATGCAGTTCTCAAATACATTTCATATGACAATCTTACATAAATGTTCCAAAACACATGGGCGACGTCTGGATTCACTTGTCACTGGCTGGCTAAGGCTGGAAGCAGTGTGACCCATCTGCTGGGCAGCCTCTGGTGTCCTTGCTGGCTCCCCAGGGGTGGCCTGGCCAGAGATGGAACCACACAGTCCATGGGTGGGGGCCTCCTCTTCTGGCTAGGCACAGGACAGGCCTTTTCAGAGTCTCTTTGCCTCTCAGGGACCCTAGATGGTCAGTTACCTCAGGGCTGTGCTGCACTGGGTACCTGCTAAGGGAGATCCAGGTAGTGTGGGAGGGCAAGAGTGCAGGAACCCTCCTGGGTCCATCACCTGTGTCCAGACAGGTGTTCTCAGGTCCAAACACAAGGGAGTCCCTGTGGGGGCTGGGTGTGGCCCACAGGGACATCACATCAGCTCAGCTCACAAACAGCTCCATCCATGGCCTCCAAGGCAAAACCATCAGAGATGTACGAGATGCATCTGCCTGCCGTGTGGCTCTGGCAGACTGGGAAGCTGAGCAGACAGCAGGCCGCTCTCCACAGAATGCTGAGCCCAGAGTTCTCAGTGTCACTACCCAGGGAGGGACACCACGAAGCTGGGTGACCAGGTCAGGTCTGAGAGCCAGTAGAAGCTGTGACAAATGTCAATGTGCCATTTCGATCGGAGGAGGGCAGGGAACGTTCTTTCTGCTCATCAATATGATGAGGTCTGAGTCCCAAGCCGCATCCTGGCGTCCCCGTCTGCTGCAGAAGGGACACTCGGATCCAGCCTGCGGCCACCCTGGCAATAGACACCACCATGACGCGGCCTGCGGGGAGGGGCGGACGGCAGACAGACGACAAAGCAACAGCTTGGCACAGTGGCTCCGCTGCTATGTGCTCCCGGGAGCCTGGCCATCCCCTTCGTCACCTGTGCCTGTGGAAAGAACAGGTCCCTCAGTGTCAGCACACAGCCACTGAGGCCAGCTGGGGTCCCTCTCACTGGCCCCATCCTGCTCACCGGGGCCCGTGACACCCGAGGGAGTGAGCACAGTATCCTCGTCACTGTCCTCCTCCTCAGTGGCCCGGGTGGCTCCTGGCTCCGGTGGGGGCGCTTTAGCCTCTTGTTCCTGCTCAGCCCGGCTACGCAGCGCTAGGATACGGTGGTGCAGTGCAGCATACAGCTGGCCTGTGTCCTTGGAACTGGCCTGGGGAGGCAGGGTGTGAGGCAGTGTGTGGCTAGCAGCCAGGCTGGGCAACGTCTACACAGTAGGCCTGACAAGGGACTGCCACCACCCCATGTGCTGCTGGCTCCTGGAGTTAGGTAGGACAATGCGGTCGGAATAGGGCTGCCTTCCCTCTCTGCATGTGATGTGCAGTAGAGAGGGCAGCATGGTGCATACATGACTATTAGAATCCACCCAGGGGAAGTTTGTGTTCGTGCCTGCCCACTGCTGACATCAGCAGAGTGACCAGAGCACAGCTAGGATGCCACCTCTGCCTTTCCCTTGAGCTCACCGAGATCAGGAAGACCTTCACACCCTGGTCCTCGGCATCCGTGGCTGTGATGCGGATGCTCTTTTCGCTGGCCTTGTCCATCTGCATCTGTGCCCACAGCTTCGTGTTCAGGATGAGCCGCAGGCTGCCCTGGGTCCGCATCACTGCAGCAAGGAAGCTGCTTAGCTATACCTGCCCCAACCTGCAGCCCACGTCTGCACGTCTGGAGGGGCATGGGGAGCCACGCCCTTTTGGAAGGGGCTAGCCTGGAACAGGGCAGGAGGGGTATGCTCTCACAGCACCCTCCTGAGATGGAGACGGCTTGCTTTCACCTGAGGACCAAGCCCAAGCCCAAGCCCATCACGTGTGTGAGGCAACTCAAGTCCTAACTCTCCCCACCTTGTCAGGACTATGGAGTGCCGGCACCCAGGTGCTCATTTGAGGTTCTGAGAATAAGGGTCACAAAGGTGGACCCTGGCTTGCCACCTGCTGTGCGTAGAAAAACCACAACTTCCCTATACCCACAGGGAAGAGGTGACAGACGGTAACTACCAGGCAAGCACTGTAGACATTTCCACTAACTTTTTTTTTTTTTTGAGGTGGAGTCTCAGTAGCCTGGGCTGGCCTTGAACTCACAGTAGTCCCTCCAGTCTCAGCACCCCAACTTCTGGGCTGAACTTTTAAGGGGAATGTAACTAAATGGAAAGAACAGACATGGCAGGCTCAAAATGGAGCAGGCCAGCCTGGGCTACAGAGTTAGGCCATTTTCACACAAAGTCCCCTAAACAGGAGGAGGGCACAACAGCTCTGATACCTGAGCAGCCCTCTCTGTTCCAAAAGATCACAGCCTAGGCTGGGTCTCTGATCTTGTTGGGGCAAGATCAAAGCCTGAGTCCCAAGCTGACACTCCTCCCACCCATCTTCCTTCCTTCCTCCCTCCCAAGCTGTACTCATTTCTGCGGGTAATTTAAAGGCTGCTGAAGACGCTTGAGCAGGAAGTCAGTCTGGAGGAGCAGCAGCAGCAGGCCCTGGCCAGAGACAGGTGTAGGGCTCATGGTGCAGGACTCCTGCTCACAGCCATGCCCCAACTGTGCAGCCCACATTTCTGGTTCTGGCGTGACCAGTGCCTACCTCTGGGAGGGTCTGATCTTCCCCAGAGCTCACCTAGCCGGGACTGTAATGTGCCATCATCGGTCGACGCCATGTCGTTGAGCCTGAGAAGTCCCCGGCCACGCTCCACCCATGACTGTGAGGGCTTGTCGAACACAAACAGCTTACACTGGATCTGTAACACACGGGGTCAGTGAGAATGACCTTTGCACCCCCACAAAGCTGAGCTACCAGTGAGTGTCTGACTACCCCACCTAGCAACTAGGCCCAAAAGCTAAGTCCAGGACACTGAGGACGGTGGCCGGCTTTGTTCTCTTTGTCCACAGTCATCTATTTTGTGGTTTTGGTTTCTGTGGTGCTGGGAATTGAACCCAGGGCTCCTGCACACTAGGCTCTAACACAGAGCCATGCACTCAGCTCAACTATGTAAGCAAGGGTAACTCTGTAAATACAAACCCAAACACAGAGGGACACCACAGAGTTCCCACTGAAGGAGCACTGGGTACTCTGAAGAGATGCTGGGCTGCAGGGAAGCTAACAGCCTTGCAGTCGTCTGTCCGTCCTCCCCACCTCCACCCCACCCACCCACAAAGCAAGCACACGTCCTCACAAATAAGCTTGTGTCAGACAGCTTGGAAGAGCCTCAAAGCCAAGAGGCCAAGTGTCAGCTCACTGACACTGCAGTCAGTCCCTCTATAGTACTCCTCAGCGAGGGACTGAGACAATCCTCACACACACTCAGCACAAGGACACTGTGCTCAGTGACAAGACCAGGCACAGAATACTACAAATTGTGGGATGACTGCAAACTTCAGAGATGAGAGAGATTTGTGGGTGCTGGGGTGCTTGGTCACTGGGATAGGGCCTTATGACAGACCCTGTGTTAAATTGTAACAATGGCTGTACAACTCGTTTTCTGTTTCCTTGAGACAAGAGCTCACGATTGGCCTGGACTCTGTAGACCACGCTGGCCTGGAACTCACTCTGTAGCCCAGGCTGGCATCGGAACTCAGAGATCCGCCTAACTTTAGCTCCCCAGTGCTGGGATTAAAGGTGTCTGTCACCACACCCAGCTTTGTTTTGTTGTTGCAGACAGTGCCTTGCTATTTAGCCCAGGCTGGCCTCAATATCTGGCAATACTTCTGCCTCAGCACACTGTGTGCTTGGCCTCACCTGCAGCACGTTGCTTTCCGCCTCCTCTCCTGTAATGACCTCCACCTTCTCCAGCAAACACGTCCACGCTGTAGCCTTGGTGTAGGCAGCTGCTGACTCGGCCAGCGACTCTGCACAGCAGAGGGGACCCAAGAAAGTTGCACAAGTTAGCAGGCCTGGGCCTCCCGGGGACCGGGGAGCCCTGCCCTGGTCAACAGAGCATGGCTACTCACCCCACCACCCACCACTTCAGGCCAAACTCTCCTGTCTATAGGACCACAGCTGTCCCCACCCGGGCACTGGGAGTCTCCCCTGGAGTGTGTGCGGAGCTGCATCCTACCTTTCTTGGGGGCGGCCTCCTGGGGTGATGACTCAGACCCTGACTGGGCATGTGGAGTCTCTCTGCTGGCATCTGAATTGGCTTCGTTCAGCTTGGGGGGGGCTCTGAGGAAACAAGCGTGCCAGGGCGGAGCTGCTGTGGGTGCTGAGGACAGAGTGAGAGGCCCAGCAGGGATGGCCGCTCAGCACTTCCCGGAGGCCTGACTCCTGCGCCCTGCAGAGCCTGTCCTCAACAGCCATTCCATTCCTAGGCAGGCCCAGCCTCTCAGGGCCGCAGGATGCCACCTGTGTGTAGCCATCTGGGGTAGCTCTGTGAGACCACACTGTGGCAGACCAACAGGAAGAAGCTGCAGCATGACTATAGAGTGGTCGGAAAGCAGGGAGTGTGCACGCGCCTGCTATCCTGGTTGCCCCCGTCCTGCAGAAGTGGCAGGCATGGCTGGCTCTGTGGACAGGGACACAGGGCACCTGTCTCAGTGGTGTAGCTTTGGGGCCTCGAGTGCCACAGCTGATGTTCATCCCAGATGGCCCTGGCCACAGGGAAGCCTGTGTCAGTGGACAGTAAGGATAAGAGGGGCGACAGCAGCCCCTGTGGGCAACTGAGGCCTTTAACAGGTGGAGCTGCTCTCTCTCATCTCTGCACCTGAATGTCCTTTCTTATCCTGCCTGTACAGAAGACATCAGTCACAAGCTGTGTCCCCCCCCCCCACCCTGAGTGGGAACAGGCACTAGGTAACAGTGCCGGGGCCACTCACCAAGACGCGCTCGCTCATGTTCTGGCCAAACACAAACTTGGTGGAGGCGTCAGCACTGTGGGTCGAGTTGTCTGCGCTGGAGAGGAGTGGTGCTGTCAGTGTGGCACCTGGTGTGCACCACACATGCACATGCAGTGCAGTGCAGCGAGCCACAAGCCACAGTGTGCTTGCCTCCCTCCCTTCTAGCACGCGGGCGCTCTGCTTCTCCAGATGGAGGTCCTGGTGGCATGTGCACGCTATGGGAGAAGACCCCACCTGCACACCAGTGTCCTCACCTGGAACTTATGTACTGTAGGAAGTAGTTGGTCGCAGTGGGTGTTTCTGAGCTGGGATGTGTGGTGCTGTCTACATCTGCCACGTCAGCATTCTCATTCATTAACTGTGGAGACAGAGGGAAGCAGGCTACTCATGTGGCCCGTCTGACAGGTGTCTGCCAAGTCCTGCTGTGTGAATGTCCTGTGTATGGCGTGCAGCTGCCACCAACATGGCTGCAGATGATACAGCAGTTACGACACAAAGACAAGCTGTGTGTGGTGGCGCCTGCCTTTAACCTCAGCACTGGGAGGCAGAGGCAGGAAGACCTCTGTGAGTTCAGGCCAGCCTGGGCTGCACAGTAAGATCTTGTTTCAAAGAGACATGAGTCTGGTGTAGGCCCACACACCGGCCATCACAGCACTTAGGAAGCCAAGGCTGGAGGATCAGGAGTGCAGGGGCACCCATAGCCACACAGTGAGTTCAAGGCCAGTTCAGACCACATGAGACCTTGTCTCAAAAAGCAAACCACAAGTAATCACGAACTCACTCTTTAGTTTAGGTCTTGGAAAGGTGGTCTCAGGGAGCCTGAAATTCTGTGACTTGAGGATCAAGAGCTCAGTTTATCCTTGGCTACAGTGGATTTGACGCTAACTTGGGCCACATGAGACACTATCTCAAAGGGGGAGGGGTTCTTAGCAGAATGAGGACCCTGGACAATAAATATCTGGGTAGATGTGTAACTGTCACGGGCACCCCGGGCCACACTTTCGTTCTACTGCCCCACACGCAGCAGTCCAAATACCTTCACTCTGTCTCGTAAGTTCTGTCCAAACACAAAGGCCTGTGGGGTCACCTGCTCCTCTTCACAGTGCTCCTCCTCCGAGACACCGCATGAGGTGTTTTGAGGCACTTTCTCCTACAGAAAAAGAAAAATCATACTTACAAGCAATTGTGCCAGAGTGTTCATAAGCCTATTAAGTCAGCCAGGTACTCTCCTGGGATAGATGCTCTTAGAGAAAGGCCTGGAACCCCAGAACTATACTGTGGGCCCAGGGACCTGAGGGTTTGGGATGGTGCTAGGCCAGGAGCCTGGCAGCTGGCCAAAACTAGCAGTCCTCTGCCTCAGTAGTGCGTAGGGAGGTAAAGGATGGCTTCCAGTTGCATGGCAAGGTGGAGTGAGCTTGTGGAGACCAAGACGCAAGTGCTCGCTCTTAGAGATAAGCTGGCTTTAGGTCTGGAGGAGCAGGGCTGTCTGTCCAGGTGGATACAAAGTGGATTTCGAGTACTACAGCCAAGGCTCAGGTGCCTCAGAGAGCCTGCTCTTGGGGAACTCCAGCCCAGGCACCAGGGCACTGGCCATCAGAGGGACTAGGGCATGCCAACACACGTTGGTGTCAGCACACCCAGAGTCAGTACCAAGGATCCATGAGGCAAGGGAATAAATGCTCGGGATGCAAACCATCAGTGGCAAAGGGCAGACACAACAGCTACCAAGAAACAGATCAAGTAGCAGGCACTGGAGCAAACACTGTGGCTTGGTTTACAGAGGTGAGATCCCGCTTCAGAGATGTCATAGGCCACTCTCACTTCCACCTCAAGGCTACCTGTACTTAGTGTTTTATACACGTTTACATTTTTTGCCTTACCCCATCCAGTTACGTGTGTGTGTGTGTGTGTACACATAGAAGTTAAAAAAAAAAAAAAAAAAAAAAAAAAAAAACAACTCCCTGGACTGGTTCCTTTCACCACGCAAATCCCTGAGATCCAACCTAGGTAATTTTCAACTCACTGAGGCCTCTCACTGGCCCTTCTAAATGCTTTTTTCTTTTAAGTACAGGGACCCCTCACCCATGTGGCCTGGACGAGGGGAAATTTGCAGTGCTGCCAAGACAACTCTAGTGGTTACACATGGAGGGTACTGTGGTGGCTGCCTTGCAGCTCCAGGAGCCCCTACATGTCTGGGGCAGCAACCTGCAGTGGTGGGAAGGGTGGTGGCACAGTTCTGAGTTCTCTCTTAGGCTATTCAGAGTTTAATAGTCCCCACTTGCTTGACACCCTATAAATCTGGCTCTATTCTGACACTGCCATGGCCCTGTGCCTACCCAGGGGGTGTGGCTTGTGTGCACTATCCTCCATATCCCCTTGGACAATGAATGTTCCCTGAAAGCCAGCCCCTGGGCCTGGCATGGCTCTGCAAAGGCTTCTCCCCACAACATGGAGAATCCCGATCACAGGGTTCAAGGAGTTCCAGAAGCCCCCCTGTCTGACCTGTATGTCACCAGGTAGCTCTGCCTCCTAGCCAGTGTCCTGTCAGAGACATGATCCCACTGGTCAGCTGGTTGGCTATGTGCTGTCAGTGTCATGAGTCGGGACTGGCTGAGAAGGTAAGGGTCCTGCCTGCTCTTGCCACATGAGCAGAGATAGCGAACACAGCACACTGCCCCTGGCCTTAATCCTGGGCCTGCACAAGGCTGACTGCCCAGCACCAGTGTATCCCAATGGCCCCTCTTTGTGGGGACCTTGTCATGGAGACGCAGCTACAAAAGTCACTAGTGGGCTCTCTGGCAGTGGGGCCCATCTAGACAAGTGAGTGGCTGGCCTGTCAAATGTCAGGTGTGCAGTGGCTGGCCTCTCTGTGCCTGGTGTGGTGTGCAGAGGACCTTCAACAGGCCCTGTGGAAGTGGGTAGGTCACAAGGCACCGAGAGCCCTGGCTCTCTGCTGTAGTCTCCATAGCTGCTTATCTCACAAGCACTCCACGTGAAGGGCTAGAATCAGCGGAGGTAGGAGAGCCAGCGCCATGCTGTGAAACTGTGAGCTAGTAAATCTTCTGTCTCTGCAAGGGGCCCTGCCTGGGTGTTCTGTTCCAGTGTGGAAGGGCAGTGGCCCAGTTACAGCCATGTACAAGAGCACTGAGATGCTGCCTTTGCTCAGAGTGCTGGAAACTGCTATAGGCGCCTGGACATGGAGAACCTGCACAGACATCACATCATGGCCTGGCACCCACAGCCCACCCTGGCCAGCTCCACAACCAACCAACCTCAAGTGTGTGTGTCCCCTCGGCAGACTCGGAGGGACTCCTCTGTGTGAGGTTTTCTGGTGATGCAGACGTGGCTGTCCCTGTGCAGTCGGCTAGCATGCTGACCCCGTTGGTGCCACTGCTGGGGACTGCAAAAAGGAGAGACAAAGAGTGAGAGAGAATGTAAAGGTGTCCCTGGCCCCTTGGCAGCTGGCTAAGCTGCTGGACTCTGTCTAGGCCGTTCATTCATCTTGAGCTGTGCACAGTGATGAATGCTTTTAATCCTAACACTTGGGAGGCAGAGTCAGGTGGATTCCCTAAGATAAATCTATATCCACAAAAAAAAAAAAAAAAAAAAAAAAAAACCACACACACAACACCACAAAAACCACGCATTCTTAGATTAAAACCAAAAGTGCCCAAAGCTCAGCCATGAGGGCTGCTGCCACTGCACTGGCATGTAGCTCAGGACACAGGGCCTGGGTTTCCTCCTCAGTACTACACACACCCTAAGACATGAACAAAACTGCCCTCCAGTGTGCTCAGAAGCAGGACTCCCAGAAAACGAGCAGCATAAGAAAACTTATCGTGGACAGCTCTGTGCAATTGGAGGAGAGCCCGCCTATGCACCTCACACACTCACAAAGGCAGATGGCGCTGGCCCAGTGGTGTGTGCCCACTGCCCCACAGCTGAGAAGAGATACAAAGGTGAGTTCAAGAGTAGCCTGGGAGACTCTAAGTCACAAAAATCTAACTAAACCAAGACAAAATGACAATTGCCCTAACATGCTGGACCATCCTGCTGGCCCGCCAAAACTAACGCCAATCAAAGAAGGCTCTCTGAGTGTGCTATGGCTTTGTCTGTCTGCTGACTCTGAGCACTGGAGCCAAGCAGACTCTGGGTAATTCATCAGCATGAGCCAGTCCCAAGAGGCTGGGCCACTTCCGAGTTTTGAATGACAAGACCAGTGAGCCTCAGGTGGCCTGGACACTGCTCTGCAAGGGTGACAATACAGTTTGGGAGGTTGACAAGGAGAGGTGGGAGCACAGGAAACCTCGGTGGTGCCCCATTCCTTTAGTGAGGTCCCCTTGCCTTTGTACTTAAAGACTGTGACTTGGTCTCTTACCCGTCTGTGACACCACCTTGGGCTGAGGGGCCTGCAGCACTGCTGGGCGGAGCACACCACGCTGCTGTTCCCTGGGCTTCTGGCTGGGCAGACCTGGAACACAACAGATTCTAGGAACCTCGACCCTGCTGCTCCAGGGCACATCGACTCCAGTGGTCATTTGTGGAAGGGAGGCCACACTCAACACTTTACAGTGACAGACACGCGCCACCAAGAAATGTGATGAGGTCTGGTTACTGCTCACCCTCCCAGAGCTGGCACAGTGCAAGGGAAGATGGCCAGGGCTGGTACAGGGTCACATGAATTCCCAAACAGGAGATGGCCTGCTCCCATAGGTGTGAGCAGCTTCCAAGGGCTACCTCGTCAGTCCCAGTCCCAGCCGACAGACTGGGCCTACAGCAAGGCTCCTGGGACCAGGCAGGGCCCTGAAAATGTCACCCACCTGCACTGGGCGCCTGGCCGTGGATGAGCGTCGGGGGCTTCAGCCGGAAGCCGCTGCTCTTCTCCTCTGCAAACACAAGACACAGCTGAGCTCAGCCTGTGGGGGCAGCACAGCCAAGCGGGTGCAGTGTGGACAAGGACCCCAGAGAATGGTCCAGGCTACAACAGCAGGAGAGCAGAAGGCCTGGGGTCAAGGGTATGGCTCTGCAGCACGGCCAGCACAGTAACCTGGAGAATGAAGATGCTGAGGCAGGGTGTCAGATCCACTACGCTCTGCGTCCTTCCTCCCAGTGAGGGGAGTGATGACACTATTGAGCAGGCCTACAACAGAGGACATGAAAGCCAAAGATCACAGGACCTGCCTCCAGGACGAGCCTCTGGCTCGGTGCCAGCCCTGCCAGTTATGCACAAGAGGCTTGGTGAAGAGCTGGGGCGCAGGAACAGCTGGGAGCCCATTGTTAGTCTGCATTCTGGTGACCTAGTCTTGGTGTGGGACAGGTGGTCTAATCTGACCCAGGACAGGAGGAAGATGTGGGAAAATGCACATGTTGCAGGTAGTCTTGGAGGCTCAGCCATCAGGAAGCAAAGACAGTAATATTCTTGGGGAAAGGTCAACAGAAGAAAACTCTCACACACAGGGCTGGCTCTAAAGTGTCTGCTATGCAAGCACAAGAACCTGATTTCAAGTCCCCACACACCACAGCAAAAGCACATGTGGTACTCACAGCCCCAGACCTAGGGATGTGGAGGCAGAGATGGGAGGTCCTGGAGCTTTCTGGCCAGCAGCGCCAGCCAAATCAATGAGACCCTGCCTCAGAAAGTAAAACAGAGCGTGATGAACACAGGCGCTGACCCCTGGCCTCCACATGCACAGGCACAGGAGAGCACATACATACAGACATGGAAATCTAGAGACAGGGAAAAAAGGCAAAGATGGAGTCTTAAGCGAACAGAAGGTTCCACAGTGGTGCAGGGTCTGTGGACAGGAACTATCCAGAAGTGGTGAACTCAGAGACAGGAGGTAGATTCCTGATGCTGAAGGCTACGGAGGGAGGGAAGGAGGAGATTGAGGAGGGTCTGGTGCTGGCTCATGGGGATGGCGTCACTCAAGCGTCTTGTCACAAGGGCTCTGATAGGAAACTGATCGCACTGGAAAGCCCAGAGGCCACCTTGGGGACCAGGCAGTTAGAGCAGCACTCAAGCCTGGGGCTAAAGGGCTGAGTCCAGCCTTGGAGTGGGACAGGTGAGCCTCTGGCGGGCTAATCCTGGATCACACTTTTCAAACTGGAGACCCAAGTTCATAAACTCTTTAACGGGAGGCCCCAAACAAAGGCTGGCCTTAGGTGCCTGTGTCCTGGCCACAGGAGGTATCTCAGGTTCCCTACAGACGTAACCACAACACAACCTTTTAAGAACTGAGTTATGGGGCTGGAGAGATGGCTCAGAGGTTAAGAGCACTGACTGCTCTTCCAAAGGTCCTGAGTTCAATTCCCAGCAACCACATGGTGGCTCACAGCCATCTATAATGAGATCTGGTGCCCTCTCCTGGTATACATGCAGGCAAAACACTGTGTATATGAGAAAGAAAGAAAGAAAGAAAGAAAGAAAGAAAAAGTTGAGTTATGCCGGGCAGTGATGGCACACACCTTTAATCCCAATGCTTGGGTGGCAGAGCCAGCCTGGTCTACAGAGAAAGTTCCAAGAAAAACATCCAGGATTACAGAGAAACCCTGTCTCAAAAAAACCAAACCAAAACAAAACAAAAAAAGACTTGAGGGTAACATAGCTGGCCACAAGGACTGTAGCCACTCACCTACACCAGCATAGGGCCCAAAGCCTGGCCATTGTGCTGGCACTCAGAATCCAAATGCTACAACCAGACGGACAGGCATGAGGCTCTGTCTCTAGCCCTATCCACAGGGACACCCTGGGCTCCTCTCAGATCTCCTGGAAACTCACTTCGCTAACAGTGTTGCTGCATAGGACACTACCCAGGACCTGAGGAACGCAGGCTTCACCCAGGCCCCACCAAAGCTGGCTGCTGGGTCTATGTCACCCAAAGGAGCTCCAGGCTTAACTGGAAATACACTAGCCGGAGGCTGGCAAAGCTCCTAGAGCAGTGGCCGGGGGCTAAGCAAGAATGCAGCTGGCTGGGTCATCATGACCAGAGGATGAAGAGTAAAGCCAGGTTTCTTCCTCAGGCTCACCTTGTAACTGAGGATGACCTTCAACTCCTGATCTTCCTGTCTTCACCTTCCAAGAGCAGAGACAACAGATGTGCATCTCCACACCTGACTAAAACTAGGCTTTTTCTTCTCTCTCTCTCTCTCGCTCTCCCCGCCCTCTTGTTTTTTTGAGACAGGGTTTCTCTGTGTATTTCTGGCTGTCCTGGAACTCTCTGTAGACCAGGATGACCTCAAACTCACTGAGATCCACCTGCCTCTACCTCCCAAGTGCTGGGATTAAAGGCCTGAACCAGCCAGGCTGTGGTTGGACAGACCTTTAATCCCAGCACTCGGGAGACAGAGGCAGGTGGATCTCCGTGAGTTTGAGGCCAGCCTGGTCTACAAAGCAAGTCCAGGACAGTCAAGGCTATACAGAATAACCCTGTATAAATTAATTAATAATAAAGGTGCGCAAGCCTTTAATCCCAGCACTCGGGAGGCAGAGGCAGTGGAATCGCTGTGAGTTCAAGCCCAGCCTGGTCTATAAAGCGAGTCCAGGACAGCCAAGGCTACACAGAGAGACCCTGTCTTGAAAAAACGAAAAAGAAACACTTAAAATAAATAAATAAATAAATAAATAAATAAATAAAGGCATGAACCACCACTGCCCAGCTGAAACCAAGCTTCTTAATGTCAGGAAGAATGGCTAGGGTGCGAAAGAATCCTACCAGTGCTGGCTCTATATGCCCAGGAACAGGGCCACAACCTGTGGGTAGCAAGGGCCAAGCAGGGGACCCTAAGCATCAAGATCCTGGTTCTAGAGGCTATACCCCAACAGAAAAGAAAAGCAGCTTCTAGGCCTAAGATAGAATGGTGAGGGGCTGGAGAGATAGCTCAGAGATTAAGAGCACTGACTGCTCTTCCAGAAGTCCTGAGTTCAATTCCCAGCAATCACATCGTGGCTCATAACCATCTGTAATGTGCTCTGGTGCCCCTTCTGGCCTGCAGGTGTACACAGGCAGAAAACTGTATACATAATAATAAATAAGTCTTAAAAAAAAAAAACATGGAATGGTGAGCAAAGTCACTGTGGGGACAGGACAGAAAGGGACCAGGGCCACTCTTCAGACTGCCAGCATCCAAGCATCAAACAGATTTGTGATTGCCAAGAAGCCATCAGAATCCACCCTGCAGGAAGGCCCAAGAACAGAAGGCAGGGAGGGAAGGCTCTGGGAGCCACTGGTGGGATGGGAGTTGGGGGTGGGGGGTGAAGCAAACAAGGAGAGCCTCCTGCACAGAGCCTGACTGAAGGATAGATGGTAACAGCACCACAAAGGGGACAGAAACTGTGCCCCAAGAAACCAAGTCACCCTTGTGGACACCCCAGAGGAAGACGCAGGACTGAAGATTCTCCTTGGAGGAATATAGTTCTGTGGAATCCAAGCCATTACAGTGGGCTGGAAGATAGCTCAGTGGTACAGCACCCACTCTGCACGTCTAAGGGCCTGAGTTCATATCTCCAGTTTCCACATAAAAAGCTAACGGCTACAGAGGATGGACCCTGAGCTTGCTTGCCTGGGCAGCCTAGACCCAACTGTGAGTTTCTGGTCCAGGTAGAGACCTTGTCTTGAGAGAGCAAGACAGAGACAGAGAGAAGGACCTGTCGAGGACAACATCTGAGGCCCATTGTCTGGTTCCCACACAAATAAACATGCCACACATGCACATGCACACACGCACAGAATGAAAAACAGGCAGAGGGGCAAGGTTGGAGGTCCCCTTTGTGCCACTTCTCCACACCCACATGGGGCCTTTAAATCAAGGCGGTGTGCAGCTGTAGAAGGGCTTCGGATGCTTGCTCTGCGGGGCCACCATGCTCCGGATGGAATGAAGGCAAGGACGGAGGGGGGCTAGACATCAGAGGAACTCAACCACATCTCCTTGACACATCAGCAGTGACACCTGCTACCCTGGATGGACCACCAGGGCCAGAGCCAGAGTCAGCAGAGACTAGAACACTGCATGATCTTGCTCTTGGGGCAAGACCAGAGACACTCAGAGACGCTGGCTTCTAGATCAGAAGGCGAGGTAACAGGTGGAAACAAGGCTAACCCTGGCCTTCACAGGACACCGACACCACATAAATCATCACGGGGCCTGCAGTGTTTACAGTAGGTGGCTTAGGCCACAGCATTGGGTCTGTCAGCATTACTTGGGAGATCTTTTATAGGGAGCCCCACCTACAAAGTCTCAGGGCTGGCGTTACAGACCAAGAAAAGCCACCCTGAGCGTTCTTCATGGCCCACGGCTGTGGCTAATTTGGAGCCAACCCAGGTGCAGACTACCTGGGATGCAATATCCAAAAGGACTTCAAGAGCAGGGCTGGCCCCTTCTTGGTCTCATGCAGCCCCAGGTGGTCACAGAGAACAGCGCTAAGAATGGGCATGATCCTCGGGAGGCAGAGGAAGGCGGATCGCTGTGAGTTTGAGGCCAGCCTGGACTATAAAGTGAGTCCAGGACAGTCAGAGCGTCAAGGCTACACAGAGAAACCCTGTCTCGAAAAACCAAAAAAAAAAAAAAAAAAAAAAAAGAATGGGCATGATCTTGAACACCTGCCCCCAAGCGCTGGGCTGACTGGGGAGCACCATCATGCCTAGGTTATCCACTCCTGAATCCAAACCCAGGGCTTCCTTCACACCTGGTGACTGCACTACCCACTGAGCCTCAGCCTAATTTTCTGTTATTACTGTTTTTAAAAAACACGAATCTCTGATTTGGGGAAGTTCTAGCAAAGAGCTGGGTGCTTAGGAGGACGCACGTCTGTCAGCTGAAGGGGAGGCAGTGTACGAACCAGGCAGACCATGCTTTCCCACTGCCTCTGCACAAGAGATGGACGTCTGCATCTCCATGCAGCTAGGTGACACTCCTCACAGCCTAGATGCATTTGGACCATAGCCTAGAGGACAGCAATCACCCCAAACCTGACAGGTGCCTATGTGTGAGGAGCCACTGCTGGGCTTTGTCAGCCTCCAACTGAGCATCCCCAGCGTCTGTCTGCCTAGATCTCTGCCTCACTCCTGAGCTGGTTGGAGCCGGGAAGCTGGCGTCCATGTATGTGGCCCCTCAGTCTTACCACATGCCCTGAGCTAGGAGTGGAGGTGACTGGCCCTGGCTCTGCATGAGTGTGTACTTGGTAGCTAGTGGGTAAGGACGCTGTCCCCTACAGCCCACACCAACAATCATGTCCTCGCAGAGACAGTCATATTCTCAGCTGTTGTCTCCACAGGGCTTGACAGGAAACCTCCTAACTCCACCTTAGGGCGACTGTGTCAGTTTTCCTCAGTCCAGAGAGGGCCCAAGTAGGGCCCCGGTATCACCCTTGGGGCTGGCTCTCCCTGGCTCATGAAGGTATTGCTCACCTGAGTGTGTTAGAGAGGATGTCCGCTCACGCTTGACAGGAGGGCAGTAGTTCCCATCCTCACGGTCAGAATCTAGACAAAGGGTGAGCAGAGTCAGGGAGTGTTCAGGTTTGCCTCCAGGACTTGGCTCAACATTCTAGAGGTTCTCTTACCTTCTCCGGCTTCAGGGCTGGAGCTGCCAGCAGATCTCTGCAATGAGAGCACAGAAATAGTGAGAGGACCCACGTGTGCCAACCTGTGCCAACAGGTCCCCCTGGGCCCTGCCTGAGGGCTAAGGACACCCTTCATGGGTCAGGTCCAGTGGCCCATGGGACCCATTCCCCACAGAAGCACAACCCACCCTGGCCCACCAAGGGCATTAGCACGGACCTCAGCATGGCCTACACAGGTTTCCTGGCTCCTACCCCTCATCCTGGAACATTCTACGGCACACGTGCATGGCTGCTTCAAGGCTGTCAGGTCCAGTACAAGCAAGCTCTCAAGTCTGAGCCAAAGTGCCAAGAGGCTGTGCCAGGCTGTCAAGGGCCTTTCTTCAGGTCACAGGAGGCTCCTTGGCCCTCTGGTTCCAGCCTGGCATTCAGGGTGTGAGCTGCTGGTTGAGAGTAAGGACTTAGCTCCTGCCCAAGACAGTCCCCACTTAGTACTGTGTCATCCTTCAGACCCTACAGCCAGAAGCAAAGGCTAAGGGTGGACCTGCAGTCAAGATAGACCCTGGCCATTAGGAAGGACAGGAGCCTATGTCCCTATGGTCCTAAAATGCTTCTGGCTCAAGCTGAGCCAAATAGGGGATGCTGGCTTCAAGGACCTGCCTAGGGTTAAATGAGACAACACAGGAAAATGCTCCAAGGACCGATGCAATCAATAAACCCACAGACAGTGAGCGCAGACAGAGACCCTCCCGCAGTGGGCCCTGGACCATTTTTTTTCCCATAAAGGGCCAGAAAGCCAGTGCTTTTGGCTCACAGGACACATCTCCTCCCTTTTGCTTATAATCCTGTAACAATGTAAACACTGGCTCAGCCCAGGAACTGCGCAAACAGGCAGTGGGCTGGAGTCTGCAGCAGCAAGCCCAGAGAGGTTGAACATTTACTCAGTGTCACACAGTAAATCTCTAACAGACTAGCACCCTGACCTACGTGCTCTCTTCGTCAGTATGAGCTAACAGCTTGGTTCTGTGTCAGAGAAGCAAGCCCTTCTCTTTGCTTCCTGGGACTACGCTCTCTCACTCACAGGACAGGGACAGTGATGGTCCCCAGACACATCCCATGGAAGCACCATTCCCAACTCCCACACCAAGACCTCATCACTGGAACAACCTTTTCTCCGTAGGCCGTCAGATCTCTTAGGGGCTACATAGGGTATCAGGAAAAGGGTCCTGAGCCAAGGGCTCAGCAACTCTGCAGCACTTGGGGTCAGTCACACCTGATCATCACAGTGCATCTCAGTCATCCCTTTGCATTGGTGTCAGTGTGCAGGCCCAAAGCACCTCTTTCCTCATATGGGACAGGAGTGTGAGAAACAGAGCAGCCTGATGCCTAAATGTAACCCTACTGCCTGTCCCTGCTCCAGCTCTCACCTCTCTGTAACATACACATCTGGCTGCACCAAACCCTTCCTTGGGCACCCTGGTTCTGAGAGCCTTCCCTCTGCTAGCTTCTGGGGGTAACCTGACCCCCAGGTGGGCACCAACTCCATGGCAATTTTCCATGCTCACCCTGCCCCAGTAAGACTCACATCTTGCCCTGGGATGTTACCTTATCAGACCCCAAGTACCAGCCCAAACTCCTACCTGGCCACACAACAGAGGTTTGCTGGGAACCTTCCCAGTGAGCAGACACTGTCCCAGACTGCACCTCAGAAAACCAGTAGGGCCTGCAACCTAACACATAGTAGGAGCCATGCTGTGTGTGAACTTTGAGGCTTCCTCTTGTCTTCTGGGTGCATTGACAACATTCCTGTGGTCTTTGCTACCTTGCTGTATCCACATCCAACCTGCAAGGGTGAATCACCCTGGGACTCTCTAGGAGTTAGGCCTCCTAGCCACTGCTGTATAATTTCACGGGTGGTGGGTGAAGGCCCTGCTCAGATGGATGAGACACGTCACTGGCCTTGCGGACTCATGCCTAGGACAGTTGAGGATAGCTAGTTTCTGGTCTCCCTGATCCCCTAATCCCTGCTATCTCTTAAATACTGAAGTGGGCTGTGACTCAGCCTTGCAGAAGCTACAGATCCCACCTATAGCAGTGGCAAGGATCCTGCCACCTTCCACCACAAGATTTCTCCCATCAAGCCTGAACAGAAGCTGGAGCTACTCTGGCAGTAAGGCAGAGCCCACACCCATCACTTCAGGTCAGGCATATCCCCATGGCCTCCTGTTGTGGAGGAGCCAAGTCCTTTCGCCCCATCTGTCCTCCCTGTGAAGTGTCTACTCTGCTGGCTGGACCTGTCCCTTCCTGTGTGACTGCCACCACTGGCTCCTCTTCAGCCCCTCTCTACCACTCTACTTCTTCCAGCAGTCAGAAGGGACTTCTGTAATTCCATCTCGGGCTGTCACCCACTCTTCCTCTGCTCAGATCCCCAAGCCCAGTGCCCTGGGCACAGATGACCCTCACTGAGACTGGGGAGGTCTGCAGTCTGAGGAGATGCAGAGGATATCCTCCTGCAGACCTCCACACACTGATGAGACCTTCGTGCAGAAAGCAACCATCTGCAGAGTCATCGGGGTGGACTGAGAGAGGGAGGCTGCTGCTTCTGGGACACCCAAGGCAGGAGATGGCCTGTTGTATAACAACTCCCATCACCTCAGCCCCGTGGCTGCATCAACACAGCTCCAGACATCCTCATGTATCATGGCCGCCTTGCTGCTGTTCAACTCCATCAAGGGAGCAGGTTTTAAGGGTCCACCCGGGACATCACCAGGGGTGCATGTGGGGAGGAGGAAGAAGCAGCCCTACAGCTTCAAGGACAAGGGCTCCAGGATGACAAGCAGAGAGACTTGGGTTCCATGAGGCATCCACCTCACTAACAAGGGAGCCAAGGAGAAAGGCCAGGCCAGCGTTCCAACTGATCCACAAATCACCCAAAGCTCCCAAAGCTCACCCAAAGCTGCGGCGTGGCTCACTTCTACCAGCAGAGGGCACAAAAGACGCAGAGGTGGAGGCAGGAAGATCCAGAGTTCAAAGCCAGCCTAAGCTACCTAAAACCCTGCCTTAGAACTGCCTGCCCCACATACCCAAAGTATGAGCTTAGCTGGTCTTGGCAGAAGTGCTGGGACGAGAAGCACATACAAGCCACTTTTGGGTGCTACAGGGTGGCCAGCTAACATAACACATCAAGAGACCGCAGTGGTACACATCTGTAACCCCAGCATTCAGAGAGGCAGAGGCAATGCAGGGGTCAGGTGCATGTTGGGTGCTGCGCCAACATAGTCTGTCTACATCCTCTAAGACAGCAGGTTACTCACAGGCCCTTGGTGGGCAACTGCTCATCACAGAGGCCCCCCTACACACCAACAAGTGTGGCACACAGGGCATACAAACTGGAGAGATGGAGGAGCCCTCTGGGTAGCCAGTCAAGTGGCTCCCTGAACTGAGACTCTGCTGCACAGGGAGACTGACGAGCTCAGCCTGGTATCCCTGGGATCAGGTTCCACCCAAATGGATTTACAGGCCAATCCACCCAAATTATAGAATGTCCGCGCAAATGAGCCAGCCGCAAGACTACCTTTGGCAGCCAGCCCAGCTTATGCACTGAGCCCTGTGCTGGCCTGGTGGCTCAGCGATGTCACCAAGTGGTGGTCTGACAGTGCTGCTGCAGGCACTGTGAAGTCGTGTAAGCACAAGGGTAGGAGGTAGAGGGCGACCTCTGGCTCCCACTATCTAGAGGACCCTTTCCCTGGCTGATCTGGAAAGAATCAAAAAGCCAGGCTCTGTGGGCCCAGTTCGTCATACAGGACACCAGCGCTGGAGAGCAGCTCAGGATGGACCTGCCCCGTGTGGCTCAGCCTGGAAGCCAGCAGCTGCAGGGCCTTGCCAGGCTATTCCCTCGGCCAGAGCCTCTGCAGAGGCTGTGGACTTCTGGATGAACTTCTCAAGGGTGCTTTGTCCGGAGTAAAACTGGAGCACCCTGATTCATGCAGCTTCTGTTGTTACCCCCACTCTTTGGCACCATAGAGGAAGAATCTCTTCCCACAGTCTCTGACATACCATAAAAGCTGGCTTCTTTGCCCTCACAGCCTGAATCCTCAAATGACATGGCAGGCCCTAAGCCTCACCCTGGTCAAACCTTCTCCCAGCATGACCTGGGCTTGAGGACTGGGGCTGGTATAAAGGGAGGGACCACTCAGGCCTGCGGAGGGTGCAAGCAGAGCCTGGCCCCACTCAACATATACCTGGTCACCTGTGACTGTGCTGGCCACCGCTTACCTGCCTTGGAGTGTGCCTGTGTGTGAAGACCAGCAGAGGATGGTGGGTGTCTTCTATGCTCTCCAACTTGTTCTTTGAAACAAGGTCTGTCACTGAACCTGAAGCTCACCACTTTGGGCTAGGCTAGCCGACCACTGAGCTCCGGGATCTTCCTGTCTCCCCCCTCCCCTCACAATGCTGAGGTTACAGATACATAACCGTGTCTTTTTATGTAGGTGCTGGGGATTTGAACTCAGGCTGCCTTGGTTTCACAGCAAATGCTCTTATCCACTGAGCTACCGGCCCAGCTCTCACTTTAAGACAGAGGCACTTCCTGCCACTGAGGTGTAATCTAGCCCCACCCCCACGGTCCACGGGTGCTAGAGGGACTGGATGGGGGCTTCCCCTCTTCCTGCTTCACAGCAGCCCAAGCTCAGTGTCCAGAGAGTCCAGGATCCTAAGATCCTGACCTTGCCCACTCGCATCCACGACAAGAGAAGCGAGAGGAGGCCAGTGAGACCTGGAAGGGTGACAGTGTTGCCATGCCTGCTCCTCTCAGGTCCCCTCTCATCTCCTAGGAAGCAGGCACCATCTCTCACTGTGGTACAGACAAGAGGGGGCTTCGTCCCTCTGTCTGGTCAGTGGCATAACTAATATGGGTGGAGTAAGTCCTTGCTGCCCCCTCCCGGCTACTTCAGGTGGTCTTGGGGCTCGAACCAGGTAACAGAGTGCAGGGTGGGCTACGGGCACTTACCCCTGCCAGTTCTTGCACACAAGGAGGCTGGGCTGCAGGAGCAGGGGGTGGAGGAGAGTTGGCAGAAGTGCTAGCAAGGGCAGAAGGGTCTAAGGCATGCTCCCCAGTAGATTTGGGGTGCCCTGCATCAGGGCAGAGCGCCTCAGCCTCCCCCCCGAGGCTCCTCTCCTGACTCCGGCAAGTCTTTGTGCTCTGTGGAGGACTGGGGGGCAAAAAAGACAATTTTCCTTCAATGCACACAAAAGGCCACACTGTAGAGAAGGGTAAGGGACAAATGTCAGGGGCTGTACGTGGTGTGGGCCCAGGGGACAAGAGAGGCCACTGGAGAAGGGAAGGGGCCCTGTCCCTACCTCTGCCTTCTTGTACATAGGGCTGTTGGGCAGGTAGAGAGTAAGCCTCCTTTTCTTTTAGGTTTTTTGAGACAGGGTCTCTCTGTGTAACAGACCTGGTTGTCCTGGACTCACTTTTATAGACCAGGCTGGCCTCGAACTCAGAGCGATCCACCTGCCTCTGCCTCCTAAGTGCTGGGATTAAAGGCAAGCACCACCACACTCGGCTTAAGCCTTCTTTTCAGAACAATGGTGGGCCAGAATGAGGAGACCCCTCTCTTGGAGCAGGGAAGGAGACATGATGCTAGAGATTAAACCCCCAGGATTCTGTTGCTTTCGGCCATTTCAGCCAGACATTAAAATGCTGTCAGTGACAGGTCAGTGACAGAGGGATAGGACACTCACACATTCTTTGGCCTTTGGTTTTCCCGAGCTCATCCCAGACACCCTGGGTGTGGGCTTATTTGAGAAAGGGTAAGGAAAGCAAAAACTAACAGCCAGCAGCCTTTGAGGGAGATCTGGGAACTCTGAGGACATCTACACAGGGCACCTGTGGCCCCAGGCCCCAAACCCCATGTGGCACTGTCTACCAGCTGTTCTCAGCCCGTAACTGAAATGGCTGTGGCTGTCGGCCAGAGACGAAGGAACGTCTGAAGGGTATGACTTGCCCACAGAGCTGTGATGTGATCTGTCTTGATGCCAGGTCACCTTGAGTCCTGTGCTCCAGGGGCCCTCTTGTCTCAGCCTCCCAGGTGGCTGGGACACGGGACTGTGTCACCAGATGTGGCACGGGTGCTACTTTGAAATATGACCCCCATCAAAAGAAAATACAACAAACGCAGAGTCCTGTGAAAAGAAACGGCCCCATCAAACCTCCTTCCAGAGCAGACGCAGCAGCACAAGCCTGCAATCACAGCACTCGGCAGGTAGAGGCAGGAGGACTGTGACCCAGGCCAGCCTGGGCTACAAAGGGAGATCCTGGCCCAGGAGGGCCAAGAGAGCTTAGAAAGCTTCTACACACATCACGTCATGCTTGGAGCTCAGCATCATCAGCCTCCTAGATCACAGTGGCCACATCAGCTCCTCCTGCTACTTGAGAGTGAGATTTAATTTAACTCCTTGCTGAGAGTGGGAGCCAGGATCAGCTAACTGGGGTCACAAGGAGGGCAGACAGTGTCCTCTAAGGGGCCAGGAGCAAAGACAAGGAAGGAGTGTTCCACCGCTGTCTTCCGGTACTAACCCATATCATGTCAGCCTGCCACCCGTTTCTGGCCTCTGTATCCCCCAGGGACACTAAAGAACCAAATCATCCAGGTGCTATATGAAAACCAAGCACAGGTACAGGGGACAGCAGATGTCCACAGCTAGGGACAGGGCTGAGCAGCACTGGCTTCTGAGAGCCACTGCTGAGGTGCCACGGGTCAGCACATGCTGCAAGTGGACATGCTGACAGCTGCATCCATCACTGACAATACAGCAAGCATGGAGAGAGCGAAGCACCTACCTCCCAGGCACACAAAGCAATGGCCTCATACCCACGCCCCACAGAGAGCATCCCCAGGACATGGGGACAGAGAACAGCAAGAGTACTCTGGCCACAACTCTTCAAGTGTCAAAGGTCTGGAGTCCATGGGGACTCCCCTGTCACCCCAGCACTTAGACATGTAAACCCCACCCAGGGCTACAGTACAAGACTGTCTCAGACTAAAATAAAATTAAATAAACTGTGCCGCAGTTCTATTGTAGAGCATTTGCCTCACATGTGCAAAGGCCTGGGTTCCACCCTTAGCTCCCATGTGCCAGCCTCCCACTCAGGAGTGAGAGGCAGGAGGATCAGAAATCCAAGGCTAGCCTGGGTTACACAGTGAGTTCAAGAACAGCTTGGAGCTGGGCGTGGTGGCGCATGCCTTTAATCGCAGCACTCGGGAGGCAGAGGCAGGAGGATCGCTGTGAGTTTGAGGCCAGCCTGTTCTACAAAGTGAGTCCAGAATGGCCAAGGCTACACAGAGAAACCCTGTCTCGAAAAAAACAAAAAAAACAAAAAAACAAAAAACAAAAAAAAGACTGTCTTAAAAATAATGACCACTGGGCTGAGAGATGGCTATTACTCAAAGAGCACTGGCTGTTCTTTCAGAAGACCTGGGTTCAATTCCCAGCACTCACATGGCAGCTCACAGCTGTCTGTAACTCCAGGTCCAGGGGACTTGATGCCCCTTTCTGACCGCATGGACACCAATCAAGCACGTGGTACAAATATACATGCAGACAAAACACTCGTGCATAAAATAAAATTTTAAAAGACTGCCCAGCTAACTCAGTCAGTAGAGCATGGGGCTCTTTTGCTGCTGTTGTTTTCTAGACAAGGTTCTCTGGGTAACAGCCCTGGCTGTCCTGGAACTCACTGCAGACCAGGCTGCCTTCAGAGTGCTGGGATTAAAAGCCGTGCACCACCACCACCCAGCTAGGAGACTCTCTAAACCCAAGCATGAGATTTCTAACTCAAAAATTAATAAATAAGCCAGGTGTGGTGGTACATCTTTAAACCCAGCACTTTGAAGGCAGAGTCAGAAGCAGGCAGAGTTCAGGACAGCCTGCTCTACACAGCAAGCTCTAGTTCAGCCAGGACTACACAGTGAGTCTGTCTCTAAACAAAAACAACCATTATTAATAATTAATAAGTAACCAAAAGCTTGGATTAGGGATATACTTCGGTGCTAGGATGATGGGCTGGCACACAAGCTCCTGGTTCCATCACCAGAAACAAATGATAGCAACAAACAACATCCATAAAATAAACAGGCGTGGGCAGATTCCCTAAGCTAGGCAACAGCAGAAGGTGGCAACCTGTCACCCCGGGCAACAGCCAACTCGCCACTGTCACTGCACAGCTGCTGATGCACCTGTCATGGGAAGTGAAAACTCCTGGCTGGCAGCTGAGCCACTTGCTCCCTTTCTAGTCCTGTGCCACTGTCCAGTGAAGTTTGTTTTGTTTTGTTTAAACATGAACCAAGCTCTCTGAAGTCAGGGTCCCCCTCTGTAGCCCAGGCTGGCCCAAATCTTACAGTCTTTCCGCCTCACATACAAAGGTGACTTGGGGAGCACATGTTCTGATTGAGAGCAGGCTTCGTGGTTTGTTTGTTGTTTGAGACAGGGTTGCTCTGTGTAGCCTTTGCTGACCTAGAACTCTATAGAGAAGGCTGACCTCGAGCTCAGAGATCCACCTGCCTCTGCCTCCCAAATGCTGGGATTAAAGGCATGCGCCACCACAGAGATGTGACACCACATTGGGAAGTTTATCCCACAACTCAGCTTTGACTCCACCCTGACCAACCCACAGCCATTCCCTAAGGAGTGCCCTGCTCCTCATGCTACAGAAGGACAGACACTGGTTGCACCAAGTCCTTCCTTGGTCAGGTCCCCTGGAAATGCTAGGTGGAGGCAAGCACTGGGGTCAGTTGCTAGTATTGTCCTGTTCCCCCAACTACTCCTCCACACACAAACAGGGTTTCACTATGCAACCCTGGTGACCTTGAATTCAGACATATGCCAACTTCTGCCTCCTGATGCTGGAATTAAAGGTATACACTACTATGCCCAGCCTTAGTGTTGTCTTTTCTGAGGATTTGAGAATTTTCCAAATAAAACTGAAAATATAAGAGCAAAAACCAGACAGAAGAATGGGGAGACAGACTCCTGAGGGAAGCTTGGCTGGGAACAGAGGGACAAAGGCCTCACACTCTATCCTTATGTTGCCTGTTTGCTTAAGAGACAGAGTTTTTTTTTGGGGGGGGGGGGTGGTGCTGACTCTCCTTGTAGAGGTCTGGGCTTTAGCGTCCAGTATCGCTGAAGAAACCCTTGGCAACAGAGCTGCTGCTGTAAGAATTGGTAGTAAGTTTGCTTAGGAGACATTAAATCAGGAGAGCTGATTTAGCTGATTGAGCTAAGGGGCGCTGCCCAAAGCCCAGAGATGAAAGCAGCTACCCAGGACTATTAGAGATAAGTAGACACCATGCCAGGAGGTGAACATTTGTTCAAAGGACTGAGCAGCCATTGGGCCCATCCCCCAGAAACACACCTCTGACAGGCAGCCACAGCCAAGGCTATTTCCTGGCCTCCCAAAAGCCCACAGCATGATTCCATAACGCAGGCAAGACGACCCAGGTAACAACATGGTGTACTGAAGAAAGAATTCTGGCACCTTCTTTTCTGTGAGACCCTCTCTTCTGTCCAAGTGCCCAGACTTGCAGTGTCTTGTCTCTGTTTACACTGCTGAAAGTGCAACCTGGAGCCAGGGCCTGCAGCCTACTAAGGAGCCTAAGTTATGACCCAGTAAGTCTGTATCTGATGCTCCTCTTTGGGCAGTAGCTGCAGCCAGGCATGCTCTACTAAAGAGCCATCCTTCTGCCACCTCTTAAGTATGAAGAGGGATTCCTCACAGGGAAGGCATGTTGTCTGGAACAGCATCCACATCAAGTGGTTCACAACCACCTACCTCTACATCCAGTCCTGGGAACCCGACACCCTCTTCTGGCCTCTACAGGCGCCTGCACACATGTGGTACACAGACATGCTTGCATACAAAGTAAGTAAGGAGACAGGCCTTCACTGTATAGCCCAGGCAGGCCACTTCTGCCTGGCAGTCACACAGCAGAAAACAGCACTGAAAAGCCTATGACTTTGGTAAGAACACACAGCATACTTGGAAGCATCAAAGCCAGGGTGTAAGGCCAGTCACACGGACCTCTTGGAGAAGGTGAACCCAAACCAATGATATGTGACCCCCCCCAAGGATCATGACACTTGGGTGTGCTCACACCTGGCCAGACCCCTAGCATCCCCCTCAGAGCTGTACGCTGCCTCAGGATTGTGGCAGTTCCCACCGGGGGCTTCCTCCACAAGGCTCAGATAGTCAGGACCTTCTGTGTATGGAACCTCAGAGCCACCGGCCCTGAGGGTCTGTCCCCACAGCAACAGAGGGGCAGGCGGAGACTGTGTGGGGTTCCAACACAACCAACTAAAGCCGCCTAGGACATGACCACAGGGCGGTCCAGAGAAGTCCAGATACTGCTCAACACTAGAGAGAAAACAACGGGAGACAGATCTGACACATGACTCTGACTCCTCCTGAAGACCACACAGAGGACCCAATGCAGAGTGTCACCAGGCTGGGACAGAAGGCCACATGGCATCTTGGAAACTAGTGTCACCAAAACAAAACTTGCAACTTTCTGGGGCCTCCAGATGCTTCAGCCAACAACAGGAAGGGACAGCTAAGCAGCTCAACATTACCATGCAGCAGTGTCACCCTGGCAGGAATGGGGGCAGGGGTAGGCAGCAGCTTTCCTCACCCTCACCTGAATATGCATACCTATGCATGGACAGATGGATGGACGGATGGACACGCGCGCACACACACCCACACCCCATCATCAGGTGACAGCAGCTCCTAGGTGACTACCCAGACGCTGTCAAATACTTCCAGCCTCCCAACAAGATGCAAATGCACAGGCTGGGAGCCATGCCACCAGCAGCCACCATCTTCTGATATGCCTCTGACCTCTGCGCACAGCTGTGTCCAAGAGGGGTAAAATGGATAGCCTTGAGTGGACAGTGGCATTCTGGGCTGTTGCCTCTCCACACCTGGCAAGGCCCAGAAGCGGCGCACACTAGACATGTAGCACATGGCCTCTAGAGCGATATGCCCTCCAAGAGGGAACACTCAGCCTCATAGACAGGGAGGAGACCAGGGACAGTAAGCAGATTTATTCCAGGTGCACTGACATGCACAGGCTGGGACACAGTCCCCTAAGACACTTTCCTGGGGTACTGGGAAGAGAGTGGAGGCTGTGTTCTAAGTGTACACTCCATGCACAGAGCTCGCTTTGTTCACCAGCCTTTCTCCTTCTCGAAGTGCCTCCCCTTCCCAGGCCCTCTGCCCTAGCTTTCCCAGAACAGAGAGACAATTCTAGAGCACAGGGCTGAGACCTGAGACCATGTCCCAAGCTGAAGCTCTGGTTCAAAGTGAAGTCTGGAGGCCCCATCAACCTGGTCTTCACTGGCTTCTTAGGAAGCAGAGCAAGTTGGAGGAAGCTATGTACAGAGTGCGCAGTGGCCCTCACCTTCTGTCCTTTGTCCTTCTGAAACACAAAGACGGATGGTGCAACAGCAGGTTTTTCTGAAAAAGAAAAGAAACATCATGCAACACACACAAAACTAAGAGCTGGGTATCAAATTGAAGTTTTTGGGTTTTGTTTTGTTTTGGTTTTGGTATTTTGAGACAGGGTTTCTCTGTGTAGTCATAGCTGTCCTAGACTCACTTTGTAGACCAGGCTGGCCTCGAACTCACAATGATCTGCCTGCCTCTGCTTCCCAAGTGCTGGGATTAAAGGTGTGTGCCACCACACCCAGCCTCCAATTTGGGTTTTTCTGTAATTCTGTTTTTGAACCTAGGCCTCACTATGTAGACCAGGCTAGCCTCAGAGTCACAGAGATGCCTCCCAAGTTCTGGGATTAAACGTGTGCACCACCATGCATGAATGGCAGCCAGCTGGTCCTTAGGCTCCTGCTTCCTAAACAGCTCCCCTAGAAACCCAACTGATCTGGCTTGCAAAGGTGCTGTTGAGAAAGGATTTCAAGCTGGGTTTCATGGTGTACACCATTAATCCCAGCACTGAGAAGGCAGAGGCAGGTGGATTTCTGTGAGTTTGAGGCCATCCTGATCTACAAAGTGAGCCTAGGAGAGCCAGGACTGTTACACAGAGAAAAATAGATAGGTAGATAGATACAGACAGACAGACAGAAAGACAGACAGGTAGGAAGGAAGGGAGGAAGGAAGGAAGGAAGGAAGGATAGACAGACAGATAAAAAGCAGTGCCCTGGCGTGCTGTTCAGAGTCAGACAGTAGCAGGTTCTGCACCTCATGGGACAGGACATGTCCTAGTGGTGCCCTAAAGGCTCTGGTAACTCCCACCCACACCATAGACCCTAAAGGTTAACTAGGAGGGCTGGGAACTATACTGGGCATGGTGCCAGAGAAACCCACAGTGCCTGGGGTGGCAGATGGATTCACGTACACTCTCGGCACATGGGAAGAAGAGATGAGGAGGAAAGAACAGGGCAACCATTTGGGAGCCGGCTTGAGAAGGGACAAAGACATCAAGGCCATGACCACACAGACACCACCCACTTACCCTCATATCCACTCCTGGAGAAGGAGGACATTGAGCTTGACCCTGGGACCACAGACCTTAAACAAACAGCCTGCTAACAGGGACATTCTCATTACCTCAGTCCCTTCTGCCCCGGTACTCCTGTGACCACCTGTGTTCATCTGCCTTATAACCGAAGCTGCTAACCACCAGAGAATGACAGGCTTCCCAGCCAGGCCCACACGCCTTGTACCCACAGCCAACACAAATGATGGCAGGGGAAGGGAGGAGAGTGCAGGTCCCCAGAGCCCTGTCAGCACCTCTGTGCACAAGCTTAGCAGCTGGGCCAGTGTCCAGCCCAGCTCTGCCTCTGCACCCAGCATCAGTGAGGTGTGAGGTACTTTGGACATCTTAGTCCCTTTCAAGCCAACCCTGGCTACAGGCTTGCTGAGGACAGCAGCTCACCCAGGGGACACTGGCTCATAAATACACGGCTGGGATTATGACAAGGGACACTCTCCTTCTACTAGAGCTGCCGGGCCACCTGTCACTATTGAAACCTTGCAGGGCAGCTACAGAGTAGAGGCCTGGAACTCCAGTCCCTAGGCCCCATGTGGGGCTGACCAGGCTCAGATGTTGGTCAGGCCAGTAAGTGGTGCCCACTGCTGATAAAATCAGCTTGGGACTGCAGCCTGGGGGAGCTACTCCATCCTTTCCTCAGAGGCAGCCCCATCACAGCCCCTCAGTACTCATGGGCATGTGTCCCCTAAAGAAATCCAGAGCCCACCAGATAGGAACAACTGCAAGGAACCTAGAGGCATGCTCAGCCAGGGACAGAAGCACTAGGAAGCAGCCAGGCAGGTGACATCAATGCAGACCAGACCCACCCTGGCCCAGTCCTGACTTGGAACCATTCAGACCCTCTGCTGTAGTCACCGTGACCCCAGGTTGACAGACACCCAAGGCCACCTAAAGCCACAGTGCAGTAACCAGGTTGTGAGCTGCACCAAGAGGATGGCCCTGCTGGCTGCCTTGCACCACAGCTCACTTCTGCAAGGCTCACCTCCTGACACTAATACTGCCTTCCATACAGACACAATGTCCTCAGCTTGGCTTCCAAGCTTCCAAAAAGTCTTCTGTGGCCATCGTGTGAACCAACATATGACCCCTAAACTCCACCCACTCTCTTAAGCAGGGCATGTGGCTCCGTAAGTAGAACACCCACCTATAGCATGCACAAAGCCCAGGGATCCATCCATCCCAACACCACAGAAACCACATATGGTGGCTCACACAGCTGCATTCCTAACTAGCACTTGGGATGTAGACACAGGAGAATCAGGACTTCAAAATGACTACCTGACAGACAAGAACACCTCAAAAACAAACAGAGCTGGTGAGATGGCTCTGCGCGGTGAGATGTCTGGGACCAAGCTTAACAACTATAAAATGGACTGTGGAACCCACAAGGTTGAAGAGCTATCCTGAAGGTTGTCCGAAGTACAGATGAAAACAGAAGGTGCTAGAGAGCCACTCAGCAGCTGGGTACAGTTCCTGCTCTTGCAGAAGACCTGGGTTTAGTTCCCAGCACCCATATCAGGTGGCTCATGCCGGAGGACCTGATGCCATCTCATGGCCTCCACCAACTCTGTAGTCATGTATACAAACTCACACACATAATTAAAACTAACATGGCTTTAAAATAAATTTTAAAAACCCACTTTATAAACTAACCCCAGCTACTATGCAACCACACCAATATTTATTAACTGCTGAATTCCAAAACTAAAGTGGGTGGCAGTGCAGGCTATAGCTCAGCTGGCTCTCCTCCACAAGACAGAGTAGGAAAGGGTGCAGATACAACAGAGGCACCAAGGCTGGGGAGAGGAGTGAGCCTAGAATTCTCTGCCCCACACAGCGCTTCACAGATGTTACAGGCACAACGCTCCCATCAAAACAGCTGCTGGTTTCATGGGTTCCTCTGCACTTGTCTCTCAGACTCATGAGCATGCTCACTGCGAACACTGCACAGGAGGTTGCAGGATGGTTGTTGCTGGACCCTCACCTAAGACTCCAGTCTCCCCTCTCAGCTTTATATGCAATTCTGCCCTAAATGACTTTGGGCCTGGGTCTCACCCATGTTTCTATAAGCAAGCCATGTCCGGGGTCTTTAAAGCCCAATATATTTATTGGTCTCCTGAGAATGAACTGTGGTATGCTCCTACTTTGGTTTGTTATTGGGGTCTTTATGAGGAATGGGGTAGATGCTGTTTCCATGTCCCCAGGAAAGGAATTCTCTCAGCACACAGGACAGGTGCTTGACAGGCAGCTACAAGGCAGATGATGTCAATGCCTGGATGGGAGCTGAGGAGATGATGAGGGTTCTGTACACCAGCAAGTAGAGTTGATGGCCACAGCACTCACATCTGGCACTTATTAAACCCAAACCTCCAATCCATACATCGCTGTGTCTTGTGTCCAGCACAGGAGGGAGGGCCCAGGCGAGTCACTCCAGCAAGCCTGGCTCTAGGCAGTGCCATCTGGAGCACTGATGGGAAGCTGTCCTACATATGTGCTCTGGCCTCAAGGCCTGGCTTGCTTAAACTCACTGTCCCCTCTACAAAGGGGGTGAAGGGCCAGCGTGGTCCGAGTAGCCCCATGGCAATACCTTGAGTCTTCCTGTGGCCTCTGCCATTCACTCACCACAGACATGCTCTCTGGGATTCCCCCAACCTCAAGCATTTCATCCACAGTGTTACAGCTCTGCACAGCCAGCCTCATCAATGCGTCTGTCCGCTGTTACCCTAAGGCCTCTGGAGGTGGGCCGCATCCACATTCTCCTGAGAGGAAGGATGCTTTCCTTTGGAGCTATGGCATCTGGAACAAATCAACTGTCATCTAACCCCCTAGAAGACAAACACCTGAAAGGAGCTTTGGGGCCTGGGTCTACCAGTGGGGCAAAGACAGGCAATGACCACAGCACTCACATAACAAACACACATCTCCAAGTCACACAATCCTGCGTCCACTCAGCACAGGAGAGAGAGCCCAGGCCACGGCTGGGCACCCAGTGTGGCGGGCTTCAAGGGCCCAAGCCACTCCAGCAAGACAGCCTTGTACTTCATTGCTGCCTCCTAATGGCGCCTCACTTTCCAGGCAGCCACGGTGGACAGCTACTGAAGGACTCAGCACCATGTTAGCAAGGCAACACGGCATGTCTCCACCTCCTTATCTGAGAACACCCTCAGTAAACATCCCTCCAGCACCCTGGGCCCTGGGTCAGCCACTTTTCTCCAGTGAGGACAACGTCAGCTGCTGTGAGAACAAATCTACACCAGAAGAAGCAAACCCTTTCAGTGCAAGTTTCCACGTGTCAGCGCTGCTCCCCTATGAGCTCTGTGGTGGGGAATGAGGAGGCCTCTGGCTTGTGTGTCTCAGACTTCCTGGCCCTGACTGACAGGGGGGTACCTGGAAGCGTCTCTCTGGAAGTGCCTACATGGCCTCATAGAGGTATTGAGGAAGGCATTGCTTTGACTCTGCCCTGGGCCCCATGTGAAAACCTTCCATAGTGGGAGCAGTACTCAGCCCATGGTTGACACATAAAGCACCTGTCAGTCTCACTAAGGGCTAATGTCACCACACTGCTGTGGCCAAGTACTGAGTGTCACACTACTGAGTGTACAGGAGGCCTTGGCCACAGGGGTGTCCTACTTCAAGTCACTACCAACAGCAGCAAAACACCAGCCTCTAAAGTGAGTAAAGAACATGCCCAGTAGCTCAGCTCCCAAACAACACTCTAAGGACAGCGACATTTGTCACCTGCTCCACTCTACTGTCCCTATAGCAGAGGAGGCACCCACTTACACTGAGTCTGGCAAAACCCCAGTAAGCTCACAAAAGGGAAGTGATATATAGGAGTCCTCCAGTCTAACAAATGCAGGAAGGTCTGTGGCCTTCGTGGCCCAACACAGGCACCGTGAAGTGAAAGCAAGCGGAGGCTGGAGGAGAAAGCCCTGTAGCCCAGCTGGAAGGAAACCTAAGATGACCCCTGGACCACACCGCTGTGTAGCTGCCTGAGATTGGTGGTGGGAGTGTGGGTGCATCCAAGGCCATCTCAGCCACACAGATGCTGAGTAAGTGAAACAGGGAAGGATGAGAGTTGTGTTCAAGTGCTTAAAGACACAGTGACTCACTGCAAAACAGCATCAGTTGTCACTACACTCACACCCAAGACCACATGACAAACTATTGAGGCCATCTGGAAGCACACCAAGACAACTGCTAGCCTTCAGGTGACCAACAACGAATGTTATGCTTGATGCAATGCTTGTTGGCTGACAATCCTAGAGATCTCTGAGGCAGATTCCAAGGGAAGACAAGTTGAGCTGGGAACCTGTAAGCAACAGGCCTCAGGTCAGCAGTAGGGGCAATGATGGATGGCCTTGAGGGCACCTAACTAGGGAAGCCAGAACCAAGCAAGTACAGAACAGCTCCATGCAAAGAGAATATTCTCACAGAAGCCACTTGAACCTTGGACCAAGAAAGGAAAACTAGGTAGAGTTGTCCACCCTAGAACACAGGAGGCACTGTGGTGGCCAGTGCCAGGAGGTGCTGCACTTCTGATCTCCCATCTGTGAGCCCACCCAACCCAGTTGCCAGCAGCCATGGTACTAAAAAGGCAGGCAGGCCACCTCACAGCTGGCTGACAGGCAACAGCCCCTGATGGTGTGACTCCATCAACTCACTACCAACCACACAGGGCTGCCATGGCACTTAGTGGGCATCACAGATGGAGAATGGGGAGAACTAGAGAGCCACCAACCCCGAGCTCCACCATATGCAAGCTCAGCAAATTCGTCTTAATCATGGGAAGAAAGCAGGTTAGGCTCCTGTCCATACTAGGCACCTGATCACACTTGACTGAGGCAGGTGGCATCACCCAGCAGAGCCCAGCTTCTGGACACCTCTCTCCCTGTCACAGCCACCACAGGGTGCTCAGGTCTCCCCTAACCTGCTAGTTCTCTATCAAGAGTGATCCTGGGCCAGGCGGTGCTGACACACACCTTTAACCCAGCAGAAGCCGGGCAGATCTCTGTTTTTCGAGGCCAGCCTGGTCTACAGAGTTAGTCCAGGACAGCCAATACCACATAGAGAAACTCCGCCTTTAAAAAAAAAAGTGATCCTGGAACTTAAGGGATTGATTCTTCTGGTGACAGACAGTGAGTGGGTGTGGTTGATGTCCTGAGAGAAGAGGCCACAAAAGTCAATCATCCTTCACTAGCCCCATCGACAGCCCCATCCTGCCCCAATACAGGAGAGAGAACCTGGGTAGTAGCCAGCAGGAGCCACATGTATCCTCACACTCTACAGGCCAGTCATTCAGATCGGCTGTGCCAACCCCACACAGGCTCCCATCCTGACCAGCTCCCAGATGTCTGGTGGCTGGATCCAGGCAGAACTGAGGTGCAGACAGGGCACAGACCCAGGCTCCACCTTGGCTCTCAAGCTTTTCAGAAGCAGGACCCATCACCATGTCAGTGCATGACTCAAGGCTACAACTACCGTCACTGCCCCAGGCAATGGCTACTAAGGCCCTTGCCCCGTGTGAAGGAGCAATTCATCTGGGCTAAGGACATAGGAAATGGTAAGAGGTAACCTAATTCTAGTGCTGGTAGTGAACCCAAGGCCTTTGCACATGCTAAACAAGTGCTCACCAGAGTCACAGCCCAGCCTCTGTGTATGTATACTCTTTGTTTTGTTTTGTTGGTTTTTCAAGACAGGGTCTCCCTGTGTAAGCTTTAGCTGTCCTGGACTCACTTTGTAGACCAGGCTGGCCTCAAATACACAGCGATCCACCTGCCTCTGCCTCCCGAGTGCTGGGATTAAAGTTGTGCGCCACCATGCCTGGTTTAACACTC
>OU015756.1:47164402-47181208 GCA_907169655.1 Acomys percivali | reverse complement strand
GACCCTGGATACGTGAAGCCTGCTGGCTGCTGCCCTCTGAGTGCTGGCATGACAAGGACAGAAATAGTGCCCCACGGTCACTACAGACCCTCGGAGGGTTAAGAGAACACTCAACCAGGGTACAGCAGGCTGAGCTGGGTAAAAGAGAGACAACAGCCAAGCCAGCAAGAAGAAGCACGGCAGGCACTAAAGAGTCCAGGGCACATGGTCTCTCTAGAGAGGGAGCGGCAGTTGTTCCCGAACCCCACAAAACCCCAAATGTGCAAGCTGGCCTAGACCAGTTCCTCGTTTTCAAGACACGTTGGAAACCTGCAGCTTTCTCTGACATTGCAGAATCTCAGGCCGGTTCCTAATTAAACACATACAGAAGCCTCACTCGGAGAGAATGGGCCCCTCTGCTGGCCCTGAGTTAAGCGACAACTTCTGCCTATGTTGGTCCACGCTGCCTTCGGAGATCAGGGTTTTTCTGTGTAGTTATGGCTGCCCTGACTCACTTTGTAGACCAAGCTGGCCTCAAACTCGCAGCAATCTACCTCTGCTCCTGAGTGCTGGGATTAAAGGAGTGTGCCACCATGCCCGGCTCCTGGAGATTTTTTTTTAATTTTCTGAATGTCCTGTCCTCTGGAACCATCTCAGAAAAAGTGGCCTTGTATTTCACCAATGAGCAGCTTGTAAAAAGGGGCATGGGCCTGGTAACCAGTGCTGAAAGAGCACTGCAAACCCAGGGCACAGTAGGGGGGGGTACTGTGTAAACTGGAGGGGGTTCCAAGCACCCTAAGCTACAAGCTTCTCTCCACCACTCTGAGGAGACCCCAGGAAAGCCTGTGCAGAGGCAGCAGAAACAAAAGCCCTTAAAATAGATGGAGGAGCCTGCACCACTGCCATCAACCTGGGATGTAAAGTGCTGGATGGTGACTGGGAAGTAAGTACCTTGGAGAGCTACCAGCCTCATCAGACCCAGTGCCTGAACTCCCTTCCCCACCTATCCCTCCTGCAAGCATAAGTTTTTGTTCTGTTTTTCAAGACAGGGTTTCTCAGTGTAGCCCTAGCTATCCTGGAACTTGCTCTGTAGAACACGCCTGCCTCAAACTCAGAGATATGCCTGTCTATGCCTCCTCTGTGCTGGGATTAATTACAGGTGTATGCCACCACTGCCTAGCTCCAAACAGTCCTTTTTTCCTGTTTTGAATTTTGAGACAGGGTCAAGCTAAGTTCTCTGGGCTAGCCTTGAAATCACTATGCATGTAACCCAGGCTGATCTGAACTTCAGCCTCCCAACTGCTAGGATGACAGGCCTGGGCCACTGAGCCTGGCTTCTCCAAGCTCACCTGCCTCCACTCACTCCAACTCCCTCTCAGACCAGTTCAATTGACTCCTGCCACACCAACACTTTTTTCAGAGGGTAAAGGTTCTGTAGCCTTGTCACAAAGCCCCTCTGACACCACTACACCTCTACTAGAGTTGAGGCCAAGCACAGGGCCTGGTCCCAGGACATACCCAGGACCACTTGCCAGCACACAGCCCCCGTGCTCTTCCCATGACATGTAGGACATGAAAGGAAGTGAAGAGAGGCCAGGGACCAAGCCCAACTCTGAGGGTCACAGGTGACATGAGACCACATAGTTGTCACCGACTAAGGCCAGGACACCTGACTGCAGGGACCTGCAAAACCTAGAGGCAGCATCCTCCACAACCAAGGAGCCTGCCCCAGGTGCCCATGTTGAAAAGCCCTGGGCTACAGGGTCATACAATGACAGGCAGACAGGATTCAGAGGACAGAGATGTATCTGCTGAACTCCCATCAGCCACTCAGCCATGGTCATTTCAATGAAATGGTAACCCCTACAACTTAGAGCTCACTCTACACTTTACTTCCTCCCCTTCCATCCATCCATGTAATACTGTAGGTAGAATTCGAGATCTCTTATCCCCAGTGAACCTTTGACCTGTCCACGTCTGAAATGGGTGGTCTAGGGTGGGAACACAAGCTGGCAGTGAGCACTCACTCTCACAGGCAGAGAGCACTATGAGATGGGGGCCAGGATCTGCATTCCCATTTTGCTAGTGTGCCTCAGTTCAGGGCACAGTGAGAGCATTAGCCTGGCTTGCTCTAGGGTAGACCCTGTGCCCACCATCCCTGATGCCTGGGCCTCATCTGGGAGATAACTCCGCATCTACTCCCACTCCTAAGGTGGTGCTATGAATGGAAGAATTTTAGGAAGCCATAGCCCTGTGGCAGGACATGGAAGACAGGGTGTGCTACTAGCATCTAGTAAGTCCACCTGGGCATACCACACTATACTGCTGCTAACCCTAAAATCCACAGGACAACCCTATGCAGCCCTACCTGGGTCCCTGTTCCCAGCCCCACCAGGACTTCAGCTAGATCCATTTTCCCTGGGTCCTGCTCTTCTGTACTATCTCCCTTCCTCCACCACAATCAAAACTGTTCTCCATCCTCCTTCTGTCCACTGTTGAGGGACTCCTGAAACAGGACACAGAGCAAGGGTGAGCAATCCTGACTCCAGGTGTGCTCGAGCGCTCCCCCCCCCCGCAGCCCCCTCTCAGGAGAGAAGCAGTGCAAGGGGTTTTCTCAAAGCCACAAACTACAGAAGTTCCACAGAAGGGCAGTGAGAGCTGCTGGTCCTTCTGAGATCACCATGGCAATGAGAGCCTGCAGGATACAGCACTGGACCACAACTGAGGATGCTTCCTTATGTGACCAGGGTGCACCTCACCTGAGCTTCACAGAACAGAGTTCTACACCCTGGTCCACCCTTGGCAGTGCAGGGAACCAAGAGCCTGGAGATCTGGGGCTACCCTGCACCTTAATGGATGGAAATCAATCATCTATGGGCTGAAGAGGGCTAGTTGGAGGGGTGAGATAACTCTGAATGCCCAGTTATGTTAGACAGCCAATACACCAAAATGCCGGAAATGGGATAGGCCAGGGCAGTTATGAAATGGATAGAGGGGAGCCTGGGAGGGAAGGTGGAGATTTAGGATCTGGGCATGGAAAGGCAGGAGCTACAGCCTGAGGGAATTCATGGCTATGGGGTGGGTACTTTTTTGGGGGGGGCAGGGTGTGTTCAAGACAAGCTCACTGGCAGCTTGTGTGTAGCCTTGGTTGCCCTGGGCTCACTCTGTAGACCAGGCTGTCCTCCAACTCACAGAGATCTGCCTGCCTCTGCCTCTGGCGTTCTGGGATTAAAGGTATGCACCACCGCGTCCAGCTAGGGTGGGTACTTTCAAAGGTTCAAAACACACAAGCAACAGGGCTGTGGAAAGCATGGAAGCCTTGGGCCCCATCCCCAGCATCAGCCACAAACTTGTCAGCCCAACACTAGAAAGTGGAGGCAGGAGGAGCAGGAGTTCAAGACCAGCGTGGATTACATGACCCTACCTTGAAAGAACCAATATCACACACCTACTTTACAAAGGTGACAAGATATCAAACACTCTGCTGGGAACACACCCAAAAGATGACGTGTTCTGGAAACAAAGTGATTGATTCAGAAATGATGGGTCTGAGGCACAAAAACTTGCCCTCCTGAACCCAACTCTGATGGAACTAGGTGGGGGAGGGGGAAGCACAGCACAGTAGGTAAGCACAGACCTTCCTAGGTACAACTTTCAGTAACAAACATTCCCCCACCCCACGTGGACAATTTACAGTGGACAGTATGTGAGTACCACAAGAAAACCCTGAGCTCCAGCAGAGAGCAAATGTAAACTGTACTCCAAGGCCTCTTCCGTTGAGGACCTCTCCCACAACCTCCTTCCCTGGTTCCTTCTTCATGGCACAGCTCCCGGGTGGCCTGTGTCAAGCACTACTCTGGAACAGGGTCCACCAGTGATGGAGGAGGAGAACTCCTGCCCTGGCAATGCTTCTGCTCCAGCACAGCATGACCTAGCCTGCTGACTGACAGCTGCAATGGGAAAATAAAGCAGGGCAGAGGGGACAGGAAAGGTGGCCACCAAGGAAATCAGGTGGCTAGGGAATTCCTATAAGTAGCAAGAATAGCCCACCAGGGTCGGCTGGGAAGAGTACTCCCAGCAGGGAGGAAGGCAGAGCAGAGCGGGTCAGGGAGGGCGGGCTGTGCAGGAGGGTGCGCTAGCTTCTGGTTAAAGCACTGGGTGAGACGAGGTAGAGGGGAGAGAGGGCCCTCAAGAGCAGTGGCGGTGGGAGCGGGAGAGGACCCATGGCCACTTCAAAGTGTGGGCTAGAGAGAGGTCCCACTGACGATCGAGACAGGTTGTAGGATGGGTGGTTTGGGGGAGGGGATTCTGTTTTAGACAGAACATTATCACCCTAAAGGAAATCTCAATGACTCCAGCCCCATGTACTTGGGAGACAGGAGGAGCTTCAGATACATAGTGAGTCTGAAGGCAACCTGGGCTATATGAGACTGGAGAGAGAGAGAGAGAGAGAGAGAGAGAGAGAGAGAGAGAGAGAGACAGAGACAGAGACACGAGAGGGAGACAGAGAGGGAGACAGAGAGGGAGACAGAGAGGGAGACAGAGAGGGAGACAGAGAGGGAGACAGAGAGGGAGACAGAGAGGGAGCGGTCACCTAATAATTTTTAAAGGGAGTATGGGGCTTAAAACACACCCACAAGCATGACAGTGGTGGTGCACGCCTTTAATCCCAGCACTCAGGAGGCAGAGGCAGGCGGATCTCTGAGTTCAAGGTCAGCCTGGTCTACAAAGCAAGTCCAACCCTGTCTCGAATATCAAAACCAAAAACCAAAAAACCCTCGTTCCCTGTGCTGCCTCCAGCCTCAAAGACTCCTTATAAAAGAGGCACGTGGTAAAAGAGACACAATGGGGTTTGGGCCTAGACCACACTTGTTCACACAGCTCTGCCTCCTGACCTCCCTCAAGCAACTTGCCTACACCTACCTTTCAAGGCCTGGATGAAGACCAAGCACTGCAGGTGTAAACACTACCTCACATCACCCAGCCCCTCCCAGGGCTGAGAGCACCCTCTGAAAACCCCACATCCCTGGGTTGTCCACAGAAGCCTCAGGCCACAGCAGGAAGGAATATTGCATGGTGGAGAACCAGGTCCCCTCTAATAATCTTCCTGTAGTTGTGCAGGAAGAAAAGACAGGGCTAAAAACAGACCACTTAAGTCCCAAAACCCTAGAGCAGCCCCCAAGGGACAACATCAGGGGGCATCAGGCTGCAGGACGACTGACTATGAGACTGGGAAAGGATTACATCGACCAGAGGGTGCAGCAGGAGAGTCGGGGGGGGTCCCACGACAGAAAGCTCACTGGGCAAAAGCAATTAAGACAACGGTCCTCAACCTGTGGGTCGCGACCCCTTTGGCAACCCATTACCTCAAAATTGTTTACATTACAATCCACAACAGTAACAAAATCATTGCTATGAAGCAGCGATGGAAATAATTTTATGGTTGGGGAGGGAGACATCGCCACAATATGAGGAACTGTATTAAAGAAAGGGTCGCAGCATTAGGAAGACTGAATTAGGACTTGCAGATCGGGTGGCCAAGCCCAGATTAGGGAACATGAGCTGCAACCCAAAGGACTTGGGGGGGACTGGTGGGGAAAGAGGTGCAGGTTCTGCGGCACTGGGTAGCCGGTTTCCCATATTCAAACCACTCAAATGGTATGTCAGACTCCACAGGAGAAGGTTATCACAGGGTCAAAAATAATAAAAAATAATAATAAGAAGAAACGGGATACGGAGAAGTTGTTAGGACTTTCAGGTGGTCAGGCCTAAATGAGAGACATCAGGTGCACCTAAAAGGCCTGGAGGCCAGTGGCGGGAATAGTGGTGGCCAGTTCGGATTAGAGGAGACCTCAGGGTGCAAGCCACAGGTCGGGGTGGCCGAAGACGTCGCCAGATGAAGGACAGCCGGGCCTGTGGCTAGGCCGAAGACCGAGGCCCGGGCCCCAGGCGAGGGGGGCGGGGAAGGGAGCGTGGCGCGCTGGGCCCGCGAGCAGGCCCGGAGGTCTCACCCCACCCGAGGTCGCTGGGGCCGCGTCTCAGGCCCGTTGGGCTCCCGGGGCGGCGTGCTAGGAGGGAAGGTCTCGGTGGCGGTCGCGGAAGGGCTGAGGAGCCTCGAGGCCGGGCGGAGGCAGAAGCCGGGGCTGCCGCGAGGAACCGGGCCGGGGACCGGACGCCATGGTGGGGGGGGCCCGTTGGGTACCCAGACCGGATGAAGCCGGACTCCCACAGTCCGAGGCACTCACCCTTCAGCTCTGGGGCTCCCTCGACCTCTCGCCCCGCTCCCGCCCGCCGCCAGCTGGCCCCAGACGGCGCCTCCCCTACCTTCGTTCGCCAGGTCCGCCATTTTACTTCCTTAAGCCCTCCCACAAGGCCCCGCGCCCGGCCCCCGGGCTCGGCCTGCTTTCTGCTGGAAGACTTCCTGCGCCTGCGCATCCCACCAGACGACGCCGGGGCGAGAAGGAGGGCAGCTCGCACCGGCTCGCGCTCCGGCCGCGCGCCTGCGCACTAACGGTCCTCCGCCCGCCTCCTCTTCCCGCCCGCGGAGGGAGGGGCGTGGCTAGCACGTTACGCATGCGCACAGACAGCACAAGTTCGCCTGTGGTCCTGAGGGTCCAGCTTTAGCAGGGTGGTATAGGGGGAGAGGAGGGAGGTGCCCGAGTGTCGCGCGTGCGCACAGGAAACTTACCGCTGCTTGCGGTCCAGACTTCCATCCTGCTACTGTCTCTGTTTCTCTGGCGTGAGCCGAGGCTGACTTTTAAATGATTCGACTTGCATGCATCAGTAACCCTGTACCTCAAGGCCTCAGTTTCTCTGAATCAGAAGCCAGTCCCTTTCGCACAGCTTTCCTAAGGCCGTTGCAGGTTGGTTGGAGGAAGAGGCAAAGTCAAAGGTCACCCACTACCCGCCACCTACCGACTTTAGACACAGGCTGTCCAAATAAAGACTCAAGTCCCTGCCGGGCGTGGTGGTGCACGCCTTTAATCCCTGCACTTGGGAGGCAGAGGCAGGAGGATCTCTGATAGTTGAAGGCCAGCCGTCTACAAAGCAAGTCTATACACAGAGAAACCCTGTCTCGAAAAACAAAAAACAAACAAGAAAACCAGACTCAACCTCCCTGGGCATTAGGCTGGGCATGGTGGCACTCAGGAGGCAGACGCAAGAGGCTCTCTGTTTGAGACTATCAGGCGAGCTACGAGCTACATAGTGAGACTGTCTCAAAAGATAAAAAGAACAAAAAAAGCTGGACATCAAGGTTACATCTGTAAAACGGGCTCATCCACTTCCCTGGAGCCTGTGTGACAATGATGGCTCACGCCTTTAATCCTAGCACTGGGGAGGCAGAGGCAGGCGGCCTCTGAGTTTGAGGCCAGCCTGGTCTACAGAGGGAGTTCCAGGACAGCCAGGACAGTTACACAGAGAAACTGTGGCTTAAAAAAAATCAAAAATAAGGGCTGGAGAGATGGCTCAGAGGTTAAGAGCATTGACTGCTCTTCCAGAGGTCATGAGTTCAATTCTCAGCAACCACACGGTGGCTCACAACCATCTATAATGTGATCTGATACCCTCCTCTGGCTTGCAGGTGTACATGCAGGCAAAGCTCTGTATACATAAATAAATCCTTTAAAAAAATTAAAATTAAAAAAATCAAAAATAAAATAAAAGATGTATTTGTATGTACAAGTATCATGCCTTAACGTGTGTGCAGTGCCTGCAAAGGCCAAAAAAGCATGTTGGATGTCCTGGAACTGGACTGCGCATGATCGTTGTAAGCCAACTAACTATATGGATGCTGAGAACCAAATCCAGTCCTCTGAAAGAGTAGCAAGTGCTCTAACTACTAAGTCTTGGCTTGTGTTTTTGCTTTTACAGTACTAAAGATGGAACCCAGATTTTTCCAGCATGTTTGTAAGGTACCCAAGCTCCACCCATGACCATGTCCCCAGCTCCTCACTGGAGGATCCTAGATGGAGCTCCACCCTGACCATGCCTCCAGCCCTTTCACTGGGGAATTCTGGGAGGGGGTGCCCTGATACTGAGTTACTCTCCCAACTCTGTAAATGGTGCCTTGAGCTCATGATTATGTTGAAAAGGGGTGGTTCTGAAATCACTTCTTGTAGGCTCAATTTTCTTAACAAATATATTTTATTGCAAATTTATTAACCAAGGGTTACTTATAACCCTACTGACCAAAACAATAGGAAAATGAGATTAAAGAATACAACAATGAAACCCTAAGGATCTCAGTTCCGAGGAACGATTCTCCTGGTGTAATCAGCAGGATTTCTTCTATTGGAACCTGGAGCAACCAGAACCCAGAACCTCAGCCGGAGGCCAGAGCCCCAAAGCCTTCTCTCCAGTGGTTCTCTCTAGGAGCATCTCGAAGTGGTGCGATGAACAACCCAAACTATCCCAAGTCTCCAAAGGCCCCGCCTCCAGTTTTTGGCTCATTTTTATACCTCCTCTCAGAATTTGTTCAAGGATGTTTTTCAGCTGGTTAACAACAAATCTCCCCCACACAGTGATTGGACTTCTAAGGGGATAAATATCACCTGCTCTCACACAAGTCTTTTCTCATCCCCCACTTGTGATCTGATCACAGTTGAAATGCGCGGCCCTTCTCACTATCTGTTTCCAACCTGCCCCCCATTTCTTTGCCCTCCTTCATTTGATTCTTTGGGTCCTCTAGGCTCTGTCCCATGCACAGTAGCGGGCTCAGTAATCCTTTGGAAATCTAAAGTAAGAATATGAAACATAAACTCCATGGCATGCCTCTACCAAGTACTTGTATCCGAGCTGGGTCCACTTTGTTACCCCTCCCCTGCTTGCTCTTCACCCACAGAATCAGGACGACAAGCCACACTGGGCTCTAGAGCTCAGCAAACTTATTTCAGCCTCAGGACATTTCTGCTTACTGATCCTGTCTTTGGTTTCTGCCTCAGGTCTTCATCTGGGATGGGGTCTGTCTTAGTCGGTGTCCTATTACTGTGAAAACACGTACCATAAGCAAGGCAACTCTTTTTTTGGGGGGTGAGGGGTGGGGGAGGGTTTGAGACAAGGTTTCTCCGTGTTATCTTGCCTGTTCTGGACTCACTTTGTAGACCAAGTTGGCCTTGAACTCACAGAGATCCACCTGCCTCTGCCTTCCAAGTGCTGGGATTAAAGGCATGCCCACACCCGGCAAAAGAAGACATTTGATTGGAGCTTGCTTACAGGTTCAGAGTCCATCATCATCATCATCATGGTGGGAGCATGGCAGACATGGTCCTAGAGAAGTCGCTGAGACCTCCATCCTGACTGCCAGGTTGGAGGGGGGATCTGGGCCTGCTGTGGGCCCACTTCCTCCAACAAGGCCATACCTCTTAGTCCTCAAATAGTTCCACACCCTACTGACTAAGCATTCAAATACATGAGCCTATGGAGGCCGTTCTTATTCAATCACAGCCCCGGGCTGGGTGCAGTGGCTCAGGCCTTTAATCCCAGCACTTGGGAGACAGAGGCTGGTGGAGCTCTGTGAGTTCAAGGCCAGCTAGTCCATAACAGGCAGGACTACACGAGAAACCCTGTCTCAAAAAACAAAACAAACAAACAAACAAAAAAGAAAAAGAAAAACCAAAATCAAACCACAACCAGATCTCAGCTCTTTTTGCTCCTTTGTTAAGATCTGGATGAGGACATGACCTTGGGACCTGAGGGCTAATCTTGGTTTTAGGCTCAGAATGTTTTTTATGTTTTAACCACATTGGGGGGTGGGAGGGAGTTTAAAAAAAAAAAAAAAAAAAGAAAGTGTATCAAGCAAAACCTGTATGAAATGTAAATTGAGGGCTATGGTGGCTCTGCCAGTGTGTTGTTTTAAATGAAAATCCTAAGTGTTCTATTTTACCAGTAAAGACTCAGGGGCCAAGGCTGGGCGTGGTGGCGCATGCCTTTAATCCCAGCACTCAGGAGGCAGAGGCAGGTAGATCCCTGTGAGTTCAAGGCCAGCCTGGTCTACAAAGTGAGTCTAGGACAGCCAAGGCTACACAGAGAAACCCTGTCTCGAAAAACCAAAAAATAAAAAATAAAAAATAAAAAATAAAAAATAAATAAATAAATAAATAAAAAGACTCAGGGGCCAGATGCTGGGTTGGAAACCTGCTAGCTCAGAGAGGCAGAGAAAATAGCCAGTTGACCTTCCTACTCAACTTAGGTCCTGATGGAAAGGCCCAGGTGGGATGGGATGGCTTTTTATTAACCAAAAGGTGGATCACAGAGACAACAATCAGTAATTGGGGCTGGAGAGATGGCTCAGAGGTTAAGAGCACTGTCTGCTCTTCCAGAGGTCCTGAGTTCAATTCCCAGCAACCACATGGTGACTTACAACTATGTATAATGAGATATGATTTCTCTTCTGGTGTGCAGGAGTATATGCAGGCAAGAACACTGTATACATACTAAATAAATAAATAAATAAACAAATCTTTAAAAAAAAAAAAGAAAAAAAGAAAAAAAAAACAATCAGTAATTGGCATCAAAATACATCAGACCTTCCCCCAACACTAGCCCAAAAGCCAAAGGCCAAGGAGCCAAGAAGCTCAAGACCAAAGAGCTAAGAGCTAAAAGCCAAAGCCCATGAGCTCTTTCTATTTCTACATGCTGTCTTTCTTTTTCTTTCTTTTTTTGTTTTTGTTTTTGTTTTTGTTTTGTTTTGTTTTTCGAGACAAGCTCTCTCTATATTAGCCTTGGCTGTCCTGGACTCACTTTTGTAGACCAGGCTGGCCTTGAACTCACAGCAATCTGATCTGCCTTCCTCTGCCTCCCGAGTGCTAGGATTAAAGGCAAGCACCAGCACGCCCAGCTATACTCTACTGGGTTTTTTGGGGGGATTGTTTTTGTTTTTGTTTTTTTGTTTTGTTTTGGTTTTTTGGTTTTTGGAGACAGGGTTTCTCTGTGTAGCCTTGGCTGTCCTGGACTCACTCTGTAGACCAGGCTGGCCTCGAACTCGCAGCGATCCACCTGCCTCTGCCTCCCGAGTGCTGGGATTATAGGCGTGTGCCACCACCGCCCGGCTCCTGTTTTTGTTTTTTTTAAAGATTTTATTTATTTTATGTATGAGTGCTCCATCTGCATATACACCTGCAGGCCAGAAGGTGGCATCAGATTCCAGTAGAGATGGTTGTGAGCCACCATGTGGTTGCTGGGGATTAAACTCAGGACCTCTGGAAGAGCAGACAGTGCTCTTATCTGCTTAAGCCATCTCTCCAGCCCTTTACTCTGTTTTAAATACCCCTCAACCCAAAGTCCTTCCTACTCTTCGGTCCCTGTCAGCTGGTTTCTTGCTCTGCCTCTTGACCTAGGGTTAACTTTATTAAGTCCTATGTATAGAAAGCTCTTGGATTGAAGGTGTGTGTTAGGGCTCAACCACTCTAAACAAAAGACAGGCTTTTACAATTCACAATCTCAGGGAACAGATGGGATCAAAGATGGGTTTTTACAGTCCACAATCTCTAGCTGGGAGTGGTGGCACACGCACACATGGGAGGCAGAGACAGGTGAATCTCTGTGGGTTCAAGGCCAGCCTGGTTTACAAAGAGTGTTCAAGACAGTCAAGGCTATAGAGAGAAACCATATCTAAAAAGAAAGAAAGAAAGAAAAAGAAAAACAAAACAATAGAACAAAACAAAAAAAAAAACCCCAACCAGTTCACAATCTCAGGAGTCACACCGGGATCAAATATCCTGTAACACCAGTGTCATGCAGGCATGAGGACCTAACTTGACATTCCAGCATCCAAGGCAAAGCCATACACAGCAGCACGGATGTCATCTCAGCAATCCTACCAGAGCTGAGATTGGCAGTGACTAGCCACAAACACAGCAACACTCTCACTGTCACGTTTAATTATAAAAGTCTTTGGGAGCCAGGCGTGGTGGCACATGCCTTTAATCCCAGCACTAGGGACACAGGCAAGTGGATTGCTGTGAGTTTGAAGCCAGCCTAGTCTACAAACATAAAGCTCTGAGGTATGTGTAAGTGTGTATGTGTGTCCCATGTGGGTGTGTAGGTCACCCAGGAAGTACATGAAGTCCAGATAGTGCTTGCCTTTCTTTTTTTCTTCCTTTTTTGTTTTGTTTTTTTGTTTTGTTTTGTTTTTTGAGACAGGGTTTCTCTGTGTAGTCTTGGCTGTCCTGGACTCGCTTTGTAGACCAGGCTGGCCTCGAACTCACATTGATCCACCTTCCTCTGCCTCCCGAGTGCTGGGATTAAAGGTGTGCACCACCACGCCCGGTTCAGTGCTTGCCTTTCAAACATGAGGACCTGAGCTTAAATCCTCAGAACTCACAAAAAGCCAAGGCCAGCAGTTCTGGGGGTAGGAAGAGGGGAGCATAGAGAAAGGGGAATTCCCAGGAGCTCACTGACCAGCCAGCCCAGAATCCCTAGGCTACAAGCCACTGAGAGACTTCACACCCAGACAAACAATTGTCTGGTAACCTCCACCCACACGCACACACAGACACACACAAGCAGAGACAAACGAACATGCACGCAATCCACAAAAACACACATGCACTCACACACATGCACACAGAGACACACATGTACACACAATAAAAGTCATAGGAGGCCTGTCTCGAAAAACCAAAAAAAAAAAAAAAAAAAAAAAAAAGTCATAGGAGCTCAGGTCTGGAGCATCTGTCCAGTTCGCTCTGTGTCTATCCACAGTGGTGGAGGGTCAAACATAAGTTGTGGTCTGTTTTTTTTCCAACACCTGGCCCATTCCTGGGTGTAGTCCTTAAAGCCTTAGATCCCATGCCATGGCTGCTTAGCTAACACACACTTGTCATCCTGGAGCAGGAAGCAGAGGCAGGAGAATGTCAAGTTACAGAGAGTGACTTGGCATCAAAGCAAGAAGCAGAAAGAGAGCCTGGGATTAAAGCACACCTTTAATCCCAGCACTTGGGAGGCAGAGGCAAGTGCATCTCTGTGAGTTTGAGGCCAGCCTGGTCTACAAAGCGAGGCCAGGACAACCAAGGCCACACAGAGAAACCCTGTCTTGAAACAAAAAATCTGAGGTAGGATCTCATGTAGTCCAGGCTAGCCTTAAGCTGGCTTTGTAGCTGAGGATGCCTCTAACTCCAGAGAGCTAGGCTAACAGAAGTCATCACCACACCCAGTGTCCTTTTGGGTTTGTTTGAAAGACTGTGTCAGTACATAGCTCAGGCTGCCTGGAGTTGGCAGTAATCCTCTTCCTTCGGATTCCAACTCCTGGGAACATGGACATGTGCCTACAACACAGCCTCTGTCTCCTGTGTGTGTGTGTGTGTGTGTGTGTGTGTGTGTGTTTGTGTGTTTGTGTGTGTGTGTGTGTGTGTGTGTGTGTGTGTATGTCCTGCCTCTGACCCTGTGAACTCTCATCAGTATGATGCTTTCTTGGCTGTTTTATGGGCCTTGCAGGGTGACTCAGGGATCTTTGCACTGTCACTTAAAATAGGTGCCAGACACATAACTGAAATCCAGAACCTAGGAGGCAGATGCAAGCGAATTCCTGTGAGATTCAGTCCAACCTGGTCTACACAGTAAGACCTAGTTTCAAACAAACAAACAATAAAATAATAAACCCCTAATCCTGTGGTTCCCCACCTTTCCTAAAGCTGCAACCCTTCAGCATAGCTCCTCATGTCATGGTGACCCACCAACCATATAATTTTTTTTAAAGATTTATTTATTATGTATACAGTATGCATCAGATCACATTACAGATGGTTGTGAGCCACGATGTGGTTGCTGGGAATTGAACTCAGGACCTCTGGATGAGCAGTCAGTGCTCTTAACCGCTGAGCCATCTCTCCAGCCCCATATACTTATTTTTGTTGCTACTTCATAACTTTAATTTTTCTACTTTCGGAAATCATAATGTAAATATCTGATATGCAGAATATCTGATATGTGACTCCCAAAAGAGTCGTGAGAACTACTGCCCCAAGCCATAACAAATAGATCTTAGTGACACCAGGCAAAAGAAACAAGTTATTAAATTCTAGATAAAGGGGCTGGAGAGAAGGCTCAAGGGTTAAAAACACTGGCTGCTCTTGCAGAGGTCATGAGTTCCATTCTAGCTCCCACATCAGGCAGCTCACAACCGCCTGTAACTCCAGGGATGTGACGCCCTCTTGTGGCTCCCATAGGAACTGTGTTCATGTGCACAAACCCACATGCAGACACAGACACACATCCACCTGAAATAAAAATAATAGAGGTAGCTGGGCGGTGGTGGCACACACCTTTAGTACCAGCACTTGGGAAGCTAAGGAAGGTGGATCTCTGTGAGTTTGAGGCTAGCCTAGTCTACAGAGTGACAAACACATGGCAGGCCTGGATGGACATTTGGCCCAGATGAGGAACATTAGCAAGTATTCGGGATTATGGATGGGAGGTAGCTTGATAGAAGTTATTAGAAGCAGATGGCATGGGATTGGGGCAAGTATCACATACCTGCCCCACCATGGGAAGTAGTTTAGAGGATTAATGTCTCCCCTGCCCCAGGTTAATTAAGGTTATTTTTAAATATAACAAGTGTCAGTGTCTTAATTGACTGCTAGCCAGGCATACAGATAATACAGGTAATATTAAAAACAACACAGGATAACCACAGCTGCACAGAAAAACCTATCTTGAAAAACCAATAAGGACTGGAGAGATGACTCAGAGGTTAAGAGCACTGGCTGGTCTTCCAAAGGTCCTGAGTTCAATTCCCAACAACCACATGGTGGCTCACAGCCATCTAGAATGAGATCTGATGCCCTCTTCTGGCATGCAGGAGTACATGCAGATGGAGCACTGTATACATAATAACAAATAAATAAATCTTTTTAAAAACTCAATCAATAGGGCTGGAGAGATGGCTCAGAGGTTAAGAGCATGAGCTGCTCTTCCAGAGGTCCTGAGTTCAATTCCCAGCAACCACATGGTGGCTTACAGCCATCTGTAATGAGATCTGGTGCCCTCTTCTGGCCTGCAGGTGTACATGCAGACAGAACATTGTACACATAATAAATAAATCTAAAAAAAAAAAAATCAACCAGTCAATCTGTAAGTAAGTAAATAAATATAGATCTTTAAATACCAATGGCTTGGTACTCTGGTCTACAGAGGCACAAGTGGCCAGGCATGGCTGGTGTATGAGGGCACCTTCCCCCTCCAGAGAGATTCCCAGCCATACAATACCAAGGAGTAAATGAGAATTGAAAATTAACAACCACCCTGGCCTCTCTCTGCTTCTGTGTCAATAAATCTCTGGGCAGTCTGAAGCTGTGTCATATACCATGTGCCCCAATGCCTTGTGACCTACCACCGCATAGACGCCAGTGGTGGCTTTTTGAGGGACACTAAGAAACTCAGGAGTAATGAACCCAGACAGCTAGGCTTCCACCGTGAGTTGATTCTGCTATGGGGTGGCTAGTGGCCTCCTGCCCCTCAGGTCTCAATTGGACTCAGTGAATATTCTGGCCAAAAAAAAAAAAAAAAATCTTGGTGCTGGACAACGGTGAGGATTTTGAAATCTGGACTGTGGTTGAGTGGACACAGCACTCACACAGCATGAACAAGACCTGGCTTCCATCCCCAGCACTACAGAAACCAGATATACTGGTGTGTGCCTGTCATCCCAGCACTAGGGATGGAGAGGCAGGAGGATCAGGAGTTCAAGGTCATCCTCAGGTACACATTGAGTTTGGGGCCAGCCTGAGCTACATGACATTGAATCTAAAAGAAGAAGAGGAGGAGGAAGAGGAAGAGGAAGGGAAAGGAAAGGAAAAGAAATGGTCCAAATTCTTTAGTCCTGTTCTCATCTAGAATAAGAGTCCGTTTATCTTGGATACCTGTCAATCAATATAGCTCATATTCAACGGCAGCCTATGAGGCCAGTTCCTACTGAACACGCGGACGCAGGGTTGTTGTTGTTGTTGTTGTTGTTGTTGTTGTTGTTGTTGTTAAAGCCCAGGCTGGCCTTGTACTATGTAGCCGAAGACGACCTTTGACCCTAGCGCCCCAGCTCCTGAACACTGTGGTCTGCATGCTTAGCTATTGATCATTACTGCCATGACCTAGCCCAGCCGTTGGTTTTTCTGACACTGGGTTTCACTCTTTAGCCCAGGCTGGCATAAACTTGTGGGAGATCCTCCTGCCTCACCTTCTCCTGTTCTGGAGCAGAAGAAGAGGTTTGCACAGGGTGACCACTAGGGGGAAGCAGAGGACTGCGATGATGTCGGAGCCTGCTCGGTGCACGTGCAGTGAATGAGTTAGTGCGTGCGTGTGCCAGGGGTTTCAAAGGTCGGTATCAGGTGTCTTCCTCAGGCTTACTCTACTGAACACGTGTGCTCCTGTCCCGTAACCCGGGCGCCCACCCCTCCCCACATGCCACCACCACCTGGCGTATTGTTCTGCGGCTGTGAGGACCCCCGGAACTGCAGACTTGGGCTCACATAGCCCCTCCCCCATATCTTCTCGCGCAGGGTCTCCCCCTGAGCCAATCTCCAGTTCTGGGATCACAGACATGTGGCTGCACCAGGCTTTTCTGTGTGGATTCTGGAGACCTGACCTCTCGTCCTCAAGCCTGCATGCAGAGGCTTTGTCCAGGACTTGTAGGCCACCTAGGCGACGTCTCCTGGCGCTATGGTCACCCAGCACCAGGGTTGTGCCATGTTGGAGAACTTCCTGAACCGAGACTCCCCCAGGACAAGGATGCACTGTTCAAGAGTGTCAGCTTAGAGTCTTGGGAAGGCGGGGGGGGAGGGAGGTCTCAAACATGGCACAACCCTGGTGCTGGGTGACCATAGCGCCAGGAGACGT
>OU015756.1:47142354-47156729 GCA_907169655.1 Acomys percivali | reverse complement strand
TTATTATTATTATTATTATTATTATTATTATTATTATTATTATTATTTTGGCTTTTTGAAACAGGGTCTCTCTGTGTAGTCTTGGCTGTCCTGGACTCGCTTTGTAGACCAGGCTGGCCCTGAACTCACATAGATCAGCCTGCCTCTGCCTCCCTACTGCTGGGATTAAAGGCGTGCACCACCGCCGCCCGGCCAGGACTAACATTTTTTTGTTTTGTTTTGTTTTGTTTTGTTTTGTTTTTCAAACAGGATCTTTCTGTGTAGCCCTGGCTCTCCTGGTCTCACTTTGCAGACCAGGCTGGCCTAGAACTCACAGGCATCCACTTGCCTCTGCCTCCAGAGTGTCAGGACTGACATTTTTTTAAGGTACTTTTTTCATGTGTTTCTGTACACAGGTGTGTGTGTGTGTGTGTGTGTGTTAGAGAGAGAGAGAGAGAGAGAGAGAGAGTGAGAGAGAGCACACACTTGTCTCTGCCTGTGTGTGTGTGAGTATGCTTTGGTTTTCTTGTTACTGTTTGCTTGATTGTTTGTTGAGACAGAGTCGTCTGGAGATACTTCCATGTAGCCCAAGTGAGCCTTCAATGCACCATGTAACCCAGGCTGGCCTTGGACTCCTGCCTCTGCCTGAGATTATGGTGCATGCCACCACACTGGCTCTGCTGTTGTTAAGAGACAGCCACACAAAGACCAGAGGTGACCCCTTCTACCTTCCTCCTCCCAGATGCATGTGTGCTAAGGAATTCTTGGACGGACTGATGCGATGTGGGAGGGCCCAGCCCATTGTGGGTGGTGTCATCCCTGGGTTGGTGGTCCTGGATTCCATAAGAAAGCTGGCTGAAGCCGGGCAGTGGTGGTGCACACCTTTAATCCTGGCACTCAGGAGGCAGAGGCAGGTAGATCGCTGTGAGTTCGAGGACAGCTTGGCCTACAAAGCGAGTCCAGGACAACCAAGGCTACACAGAGAAACTCTGTCTCAAAAAACGAAAACCAAGGACCCAGAAGTTTAAGAGCACTGTCTGTTCTTCCAAAGGTCCTGAGTTCAATTCCCAGCAACCACATGGTGGCTCACAACCATCTGTAATGAGATCTGGTGCTCTATTCTGGCATGCAGGCATACATGTGGGCAGAACACTGTATATATAATAAATAAATAAATCTAAAAAAAAAAAAAGATGAAAACCAAATCAAACCCAAATAACAAGAAGACTAACAGGGATGTTTGATTGTTTTGTTTGTTTTTGTTTTTTTGAGACAGGGTTTCTGTGTGTAGTTTTGGCTGTCTTAGACTCGCTTTGTAGACCAGGCTGGCCTCAAACTCACAGGGATCCGCCTGCCTCTACCTCCTGAGTGCTGGGATTAAAGGCTTGCGCCACCACGCCCGGCAGATGTTTGATATTTGAAGGAAGATTCTGTGGTTCTGCTTAACTCGCTTTGCTGACTGGCTGGATCGCTGAGGTGAAATCTTCCGGGAAGTGTTTCCTGAGAGTCAGCACACAGAAGCTCTGAGGCAGAGGTGTCCAAGGTTGTACCTCCTGCTGGCAGCTGGACTTGGTAATGTGTAAGAATCACCCAGGTAAACTGGGTATGGTGGCACACACCTTTAATCCAGGCACTTGGGAGGCAGAGGCAGGCAGATCACTGTGAGTTCGAGGCCAGCCAGGTCTACAAAGCAAGTCTAGGACAGCCAAGGCTACACAGACAAACCCTGTCTCGGAAAACTAAAGGAAAGAAAGAAAGAAAGAAAGAAAGAAAGAAAGAAAGAAAGAAAGAAAGAAAGAAAGAAAAAGAAAAGCCGGGCGTGGTGGCGCACGCCTATAATCCCAGCACTTGGGAGGCAGAGGCAGGCGGATCGCTGTGAGTTCAAGGCCAGCCTGGTCTACAAAGTGAGTCCAGGACAGCCAAGACTACACAGAGAAACCTTTTCTCGAAAAACCAAAAAAAAAGAAAAGAAAAGAAAACTGAGAAAGCCATAGGGAGGAAGGAGCCAGGAGCAGCTCTCCTCCGTGGCTCTGCATCGGCTGCTGCCCCCAAGTCTTCCTCCCCAGCTTGCTTTTGGTCTTTTTTTAAATTAATTAATTTATTTATTTATCTATTTATTATGTATACAGTGCTCTGCCTGCATGAACACCTGCATGCCATATCACATTATACAGATAGTTGTGGGTGCTGGACGTTGAACTCAGGACCTCTGAATGAGCACTCAGTGCTCTTAGCCTCTAAGCCATTTCTCCAGCCCTCTTGCTTTTGGTCTTATCATAGCAACGACAATGACAAAAAAAAGCTAACTAAGGCAGCTTATGGCCTATGGCTGAGGCTTGGGTTTGAGCCAAAGAACCGTCAAACACAGGAGAAGTCTTGCGAAGGGCTCCCTGTGCCTATCACAAAGCAAGGGCTTCCTGCACACCTCTGCGTCCCACCAGTGCCTATGCCTGCCTGGTTCCTGTGGCCTGGGCACCAGACTGAAACCATTCGCCCTTGTTCCTGGTCGTCTCCCCAGTGTGCGGAGGGCTGGGAGGTGGGTGGCATGCTACTTACTTCTCAATGACATAACTGTAGTTTCTCTGCAGCTCTACTGGGTCCAGGAGTCCCATCTCACAGGCAGAGATTTTGCTGTAATGGGGAGAAGTGGGCAGACCTGACAAGGAACTGAACAGTGGTGGGGGCAGCTCCCAGTGGAGGGGAGATGCCCTTGTCCCAGGCCAGCAGCAAGACTGGGGGTGGGGGGTGCTGAGCCGCCCTGCCCTGGCTGTGGAGAGAGGGGGCCTGCCATGGTGCTAGGGAGGCCCCAAATCCTTGTTTGTAAATTAAAATTTTTGAGGCTGTAGAGACTGGGGTGGGCCTCACAACCAGGTGAAATGCCAGCTCCAGGGATGTAAACTAGCACACCCACACTCTCCCACACTCACATACACGCTCACACACAGTCACCTACATTCACACACTCACATGCTAACACACACACAATCACACACATTCACACACATGCTCACACACTCACATTACACACTCACTCATGGTCACACACACACACTCACAGAGTAAAAACAGTCTTTAACACAAGAGAGAGCAAATCTTCTTAGGAAGGTCAAGGCATTGCTGTATAAACAATGCACACCATGGCTGTATTTGCAATCCTAGGACCCAGGGCACTGCCACTCCCCACCATGGCTGACCAATCACCTCCTGGCCCAGAAGGGGCTGCTTCCAGGGATTTGGGGTTCTCGGTGTTTTGATTTATTATAGAACTGCTAACCACCTATAAAAGCCTAGCAAGCGCAAGGCCCTGGGTTCGGTCCTCAGCTCTGAGGAAAAAAAAAAAGCAGATGGGCAAATGTCACCTCACTCCAGTCCTGTGGCCAGCCCCCACCTTGCCTCCTTTCGCCCCAAGACTGTCATACTCACTTCTGAACGATGATCTTCTTAGTCAGGTCACAGCCAACTGAGATGAGCGTGGACTGCAGGAAACACAAGCGGGGAGCCACTGTCAGCTGTGGAGTGCTATCTGGGACGCGGTGGTTCTCAGTGTCACATCTCAGCTTCCCAAATTGAAGTTTTTGTCCCCAGGAAACACCTAACTCTTCACCTTCTCCCCTCAAAAGTACACAGCCACATACAGTTTAATTGTGTGTAAACACTATTCTTAAACTGGGCATGGTGGCGCACATCTTTAATCCCAGCACTCAGGGAGCAGAGGCAGTTGGATCTCTGTGAGTTGGAGGCCAGCCTGGTTTACAGAGTGAGTCCATGACAGTGAGTGGTCTGTTACACAGACAAACCCTGTCTCAAAAAAACACAAAAGACAAAAATAAAACAAAAAACAACAACAAAAACAGTATTCCTTTCCCTGGCTGAGTAATATTCAATTGAATAGACGGGCCACATTCTCTTTATCTATTTGTCAAAGCTTTCCTATCTGTTTGTCCATTCACTTGCGAATGATGCATGCTGAAGTTTTTGCATGTGTATGTGTTATTTTCAAGTTTCTAGAAGCATCTAGAGCAGTGGTTCTCAACCCATGGGTCTTGATCCCTTTGGCAAAATTCTAACTCCAAAAATACTTAGATTATGATTTATAATCATAGCAAAATTACAGTCTACGAAGTAGAAACAAAAAAAATTTTTTTTTTGTTTTTTTCTTTCTTTTTTTTTTTTGGAGACAAGGTCTCTCTGTGTAGTCTTGGCCGTTCTGGACTCCCTTTGTAGACCAGGCTGGCCTCGAACTCACATCGATCCGCCTGCCTCTGCCTCCCGAGTGCTGGGATTAAAGGCATGCGCCACCATGCCCGGCTTTTTTTGTTTTTTTCAAGACATGGTTTCTCTAGGTAACCCTGGCTGGCCTGAAACTCACTCTGTAGACCAGGCTGGCTTCAACCTCAGAGATCTGCCTGCCTCTGCTTCCTGAGTGCTGGGCTTGAAGGCATGAGCCACCACTGCCTGGCAAGGAAAGTAATCTTATGGCCAGGTGTGGTGGCGCACATGTTTAATCCCGGCAGTCATCGGAGGCAGAGGTAGGTGAATCACTGTGAGTTTGAGGCCAGCCTGGTCTCCAAAGTGAGTCCAGGACAGCCAGGGCTACACAGAGAGACCTTGTCTCAAAACAAACAAACAAAAAAGAAAAAGAAAAGAATCTCATGGCTGAGGGTCACTATAGCAGCATGAGGAACTGTATGGAAAGTTGACAGCATAATGATGGTTCTAGAAGCATTAGTTCCTTAAATTGGCCAGAGATGATTCTAGAGATGATCAGTAAGAAGCAGCATGTCCTTGGAAGATTCTGAAGGATGACAAGGCCAACAATGACCCCAGCAGCCAGACACTATCACTGTCAGTTTGTTTCCAAACCAGAGCCTATCCAAGGTGGTAGAACCTGCTTCCCTGACTCAGTACATGACTGAACATCAGGCAGCAAAGGGCTGCACATACCAGGGGCTTCAGGTCCACACACGCAAGTGTTTTGTCAGCTATGTCCACGTTTACGGAGGAGATGGCAGGGCGCTTGATGCTGCAATGCAATAAGGGGAAAAATCTTGCATTGTGAGGACCACTAGTGCACTCCTCAAATCTTTCACCCACCCACCTCCCCATCCATTTTCCTATTTATCCATCCCTCCCTCCCTCCATCCACCCATCCACCCACCCACCCATCCATTCACCCATCCATCCACTCATCCACCCACCCATCCATCCATCCATCCATCCATCCACCCACCCACCCACACATCCATCCACCCATCCATACACTCATCCACCCATCCATGCCCCACTCCATCCAACCCTCTATCATCTATCCTTGGTCTATCCACCAACCATCGTGTCTGCCATGGCTACTCTTGGTTGTCAACCTGGCACAGCCAGGAAGAGGGAGCCCTGATTGAGAATTTGTCCCTATCAGATTGGCCTGCATATGGCATTTTCTTGACTAGTGACTGATGTGGGAGGGGCCCAGCCTACAGTGGGTGGTGCCACCTGGGGTGGGTGGTCCTGGGTTGCATAAGGAGGCAGAACCAGCGATGATGTATGTCTTTGTTTGAATCACAGCACTCGGGAAGGCAGAGGCAGGTGGATTTCTGTGAATTTGAGGCCAACTTGGTCTACAGAGAGTTCCAGGACAGCCAGGGCTATACAAAGTAACCCTGTCTCAGAAAAAACAAAACAAAACAAAACAAAACAAAACAAAACAAAACATGAGAATGAGCAAGCCATGAGGAGCAGCCAACAAGTAGCACCCCTCCACGGCCTCTGCATCAGTCTGTCTTCAGTTCCTGCCTCAGCTTCCCTTGAGGATGGATTGTGACTGGCATGTGTTAGCCAAATAAGCCCTTTCCTCTCCAAGTCCCTTTTGGTCATGGTGTTTATCACAGCATCAGAAAACTGACGAGGGAAGATACTACACACTCAGAAACCATACACACAGGCGGACACACACATGCACACACAAACATACTTACACGCATGCACACACACAGGGACACATAACTGTACACACACATGCACACACACACTTACATGCATGCACACACACAGGCACACACACACAAACACAACACAGGCACACACACAACGATACACACACATGCAAACATGAATGCACTTACATGCATGCAGATAAACACACACAGGCACACACAACTGTACATACACATGCACACTTATGCACACACGCACTTACACACAAAATGCAAATATCTTGGGGATTTTTGGCAAAGAGGAAGTCAGACTAGTTTAGAGGATTAGAATAGATGTTAGCTGCTCAGTATTGTGCTTTATAACTTGTTAAATAGACAACATAGTCAGGTCTAAATTATTTGGGTTCTAGCTGGGTTAAGATTTATAAAAGTGACTCTAACAGGCTTGGGCCCTGAAACCACATCAGATACCTGGTGGTGAAGTTGAAATCTGCGATGCCCAAGTGGTGCTGTTGTTGGAGATCAAGTTCCTGTCGAATGGCAGCAGGGGCAGAGACAGGGACAGACAGAGGCAGGGTAGACAGACAGACACACAGAGAGACACCCAGTTGTGGCAGGGTTCCACACAGAAGTCACCCCAAATGGGATTGGCTGGTAGACACGGTGAGACCTTGTCCATCCACTGTCCAACCCTATGTCCTCATTCTGTGTCATAAGTGACACCAGTCCTGGGTGTCCCACATGAGCTGCATTGCCACATGTCTCCGCTTGCCTGCTCAGGTGCTATCGTGTGGCTGGCCGTGTGCTCCTAGTTACCACAGGCAAGCCCAAGTTGCTGTCGTGACAGGTGCAAGGGGACAACTGGGCACCATCTGGTCCCCTGATGGGACCCAGCCCTCTACCTCTGTTTTCCCAGATAACTAGGCTCTTAGCTTTCCTGTGCCTGGTATACCCCTAGCCTTTCCTGTGTGACAGGGCAAATGTGGGTGGTGGCTGCCTATCTTGCTCAGCACAGAGATGCTGGCATGGAGGGTTGAGCATGGTGGGTCATCCTCATCATCTAAGCCCTTGAGAGGTCAGGGCAGGTTGACACACTCCAAGGCTGCCCTGGCCTATAGAGGAACACTACATTTCACTAACACAAGACAAAACAAAGGAAAACAGAAAACAAAAACAAAAACAACCAGTGTCTGGGGTGTTGTTGGGTTTTGGTCAAGGTCCCAACACACACACACACACACACACACACACACACACACACACACACACACCAGTTTGTACTTGTAGTTGCCATCGAACGTGTTGCCAAACTCAGAGATGCTTGCCTCGAACCCCAGGGCATGGGGGTTGCTGATCATCACCTGAGACATAACACACAGACAGCTGTTCCCCAGGTGGCAGGAATCCAGGGGACCCCTGTCCACCCTCAGCAAACACAAGCTGGGTCTGCACACCAGCTCCTGGGTGCAGCACACTCACCTGGAAAGTCTGCCTTCTAGCTATGGACTTAGAGCCTGAGGCCACAGCAGGATGGCAGGGAAAGGGGGATGGTGGGGGTTTGTTGGAAGAGCCCTGACTGGGAGGAGGAGGAGCTAGTGGAAGAGGAGATGGAGGAGGGGATGGAGGAGGAGATGGAGGAGGGGGATACAGAAGGAGGAAAAGAATAGGAGGAATGTGGAGGAGGCGGGCAGAGGGAGAAGAGAGGACTTTTGGAGGAACCACAACTTCCAGGGCTGTCGGCTGGCAACACTGTGGAGTGTGAGGTCTGTGGGACAGGCTGAGTGTGCGGGCTCTGTCCATACTTACCAGTGGGATAGGGAACTTGCCAGGCCGGGGTATCAGGAGGGCGGACAGCTTCAGCCGGCTGTTCATGTCTAATGTGAACATTTGATCTACCATGGTGCTTTCCAGAACCTCCACCTGGGGAAGAAGGCGGGCTGAAGGGGAAGACTGTTCCCCAGTCATATCTCCCCTTGTCCGTCCCCAGAGACAGTGATGTATGCAAGCATCTCCATTACACTTTTTTCGTTCTTCCAGAATGTTTCTTGCAATGCTGGGGACTGAACCCCCTTGCCACGCCCCTAATCCTTCACTGGGGATTCTCGGCTGGGGCTCCACCCCTGAGCCACACCCCCAGCCACTCACAGGGGAGTCTAGAAAGGGGCTCTACCTATGACCACGCCCCCAGCCCCTCACTGGGGGATTCTAGGCAGGGCTCCACCCCTAAGCCACACCCACAGCCCTACAGTCACTTTTTCTTTTAACACAAGGTCTTGTTGAGTTGCACAGGCGTAGGTGGAATTTGAAATCCTTTTACCACAGCCCCCAAGGAACTAGAATGTCAGACCTCTGCCACCATGTCTGACTCAAGTTAATTTTTCTCCCTCAGTTTCTCTCCTAATTATAGAAGCGAAGACCAGCTCAGGGAGTGGTTTACGGAAAAGTGAGTCTCCTCCGGGACCCAGAAACAAATAACCGCAGAGGTCATCGAGCATTGACTTAGATCGTGGGAATCACCTACGTTACACGGGTCAATGTCCATGTCAGGCATCATGAGAATGGCCTGCAGATTCACAGTACACTTGAGAAAGTCATATGCTGGGGACTCTGGGTCAATAACCGGGGTGAGGACCTCCAGGATGCCGGTGTCCTTAAAAAAGATGGTTGCGCCGTCGGACCACAGAGGCTGATCCATCAGCTGTTGGGAAAGCAAGTTCTGAGGTGAAATCCTCTGTTCTTTCTTTTCTTTTTGTTTCGTTTGTTTGGACGGGGTGGGGGTGGGGGTGGGGTGTCTTACTCTGTAGCCGAGGCTGGCCTCAAAACCATAGCAATCCAGGCTGGGCGAGACGGCACACACCTTTAATCCCAGCACTCAGGGGACAGAGGCAGGTGGATCTCTGTGAGTTCAAGGCCAGCCTGGTCTACAAAGAGTCCAGGACAGCCAGAGCTATACAGAGAAACCCTGCCTAAAAAAAAAAAAACCAAAACAAAAGCAAGAACAAGCAAGCAAGCAAACAAACACAGGGATTTTCCTCTCAACTCTCCTGAGAACTGGGAATCAAGTGTAAACCCAGCATAGCATGCCAAGCCCACCATTTTGAAAACAATTTTTTCACACAGCTCTGGCTGTCCTGTGCTGGAATTAAAGGCATGTGCCACCACCGCCCAGCTGAAAAGAAAATTTTTATTAACGTAATTATTGTGTGGGTGCACACGTGGTCAAGGCCAGAGGACGACATGATGGGAAACAATTCTCTACTTCCATTACGTAGGCCCCGGGGATCAAACTCAGATCGTCAGGCTTGATGGTAGAGGGAGTTGTGACCCCTGAACCTGCCAGTTAAGCCTGCCACGCGTGTGTGTGTGTGTGTGTGTGTGTGTGTGTGTGTGTGTGTGTGTGTGCGCGCGCGCGCGTGCGTGTGCATGTGTGTGTGTGTGTGTGTAACACTGCTTGGTTTGCATGCAGCTTGGCCACACCAAGCATGCACTCTTTCTGGAGCGACAATGCAGCCGCTTCATATGTGTATCTCATTGTTTTTCTTTGCTCTGCTTTGGGGTTCTGGGGGTTTGAACCTGGGGTCTGGTCCTGACTAAATGCCTGTAAGGATAACCCTACAGGTGGGTCTCTCTGACTGGAGTGGTTACCTAGCACACATAAAGCCCTGCATTCATCTGCAGAAGAACCCCAAATCTGGGCATGGGGGTGCCTGCCTGCCTGCCATCCCAGCAAGAAGGAGATGGCAGCAGGAGGATCATGACTTCTCGGGCCTCCTTGGCTATCTATGGAGTTTACATCCAGCCTTAGCCACATGAGGCCTTGCCTCAAAACAAAAAGACATTTCACTAGCGGGATGCCCAGGCTTAAAAGGTAAAGTTCACAATGCAGCTGTCGGCCAAACACTTGGACACACTTTAATCATATCGGTTCCCAGGTAACTCTGACTTCCGTAGTATAGGTTATTTTCCCGTGTCAGCAGAGCCAGCTCGAAAGTATCTGGGAGAGAGAAAACCAAAAACAGAGGTGATGTGAGGTGCAGGGGCCAATGAGAGGGCTCAGCACACACAGGTGCTTGCTGGCAAGCCTCAAGACCTAAATTCCATTCCCAGGACCCAATTTCCATAAGTTGTCCTTTGACCCCCCACACACACTCACCCAGGCACACATGCAAACATCCTCACACCCACAGCTTCAAGAAATAAGCAAACGGCCGGACGTGGTGGCACACGCCTTTAATCCCAGCACTCAGGAGGCAGAGGCAGGTGGATCACTGTGAGTTCGAGGCCAGCCTGGTCTACAATGCGAGTCCAGGACAGCCAGGGCTACACAGAGAGACCCTGTCTCGAAAAACCAAAAAATAAAATAAAATAAAAATAAAAAGAAAGAAAGAAATAAGCAAACGATGGGGGGCTGGAGAGATGGCTCAGCGGTTAAAAGCACTGGTTGCTCTTCCAGAGGTCATGAGTTCAATTCCCAGCAACCACATGATGGCTCACAACCATCTATAATGAGATCTAGTGCCCTCTTCTGGTATGCAGGCATACATATGGACAGAAGTGTATATGTAATAAATAAATAAAAGAAAGAAAGAAAGAAAGAAAGAAAGAAAGAAAGAAAGAAAGAAAGAAAGGAGATGTGAGAAATCACAGGTGGTGTGGGGGGTGTTTGGAAGGAAGGCTAAAGGGGCTCAGCCAGTCACAGGTGGGAGGCGGGGCTGGAAGGAATCACAGGAAGGCTGAGGGAGGCAGAGACGCTCTGAGACAGGCTGGCAACATACTCCAGGCCACACTGTGGATAGTGATGTTGGCTGTGGAGAGATCTTGGGTCACCAGGGTCTTCTTCTCCAGCAGGCGCACAGTGTCTATGATCTGGCCTAGGAGGGGACAAGTAGACTGTGATGACCCATAACTGTATCCTACAGAAATGCAGTCACACAGTTGGGGGGCGGGGCTCCCTGCATTGCCCCCCCCCCCCGCCCCTGCCCCCGCCCCCGCCCCTGCTCTTCCCCTCTGGATTCACTTGGTTCTTACAGCTAGCCACTGCTTTGCTATTCAAAAGACCAAGAAGAGCTGGGCAATGGTGGCACATGCCTTTGATCCCAGCACTGGGGAGGCAGAGGCAGGTGAATCGCTGTGAGTTCGAGGCCAGCCTGGTCTACAAAGTGAGTCCGGGATGGCCAAGGCTACACAGAGAAACTCTGTCTCGAAAAAACCAAAACAAAAAACAAAAACAAAAAAACAAAAAACCAAGAAGAGAAACTTAGTGTGGTCAAGGATGGAACCCCCGCCTAGAATCCCAGGCTCAATGTGGGCCTGACTTCAGACCTTTAGCACCTCTAGCAAAGCCTAGGCCTGCTTGTAGTCTCACAATAAGGAGGCATAAACAGAAGGATCCCTGGGTCTTGCTGACCAACCAGCAAGTCTCAAGTTGGTTGAAATAATATATTTTTTTCAAACATGGGAAAAAAAAATAATTGAACAATTGCTGAACGCCTCTGGCCTTTGACGTGCACATGAACATAACACAAAGATCTGGGGTCCCCAGTCCACGTCCATTCCCACTGGAGGAGGCCTGGACAGGGTGTGGCTCACCTGCACTGGGGGACACCAACAGGCTGCTCGGACTCCAGAGGATCAGAAACCCCCTGTGGTCTGGTTTGATGATGACGTCAAGGGGTTCATTGTACTTAAAGTCTACCCCTGTACTCTGGTTCAGGGGGTACTCCGTGAAATAAAACATAGCCTGAGATAAGAGAGGCAATCGAGTCACCATGGCCTGAATCCACTGCGACAGCTCTATCCCGTCCCAGCTAGTGTCCTTCCAATATCCTGAAGTGGTGCTGAGGCAGGCTCTCTCTATTCAGGGAGGTGACCATCAGGACTAGGGGAGCTTCGAGGACAGTATGGGAAGAGGTCAGGGACATCATGCAACCCCAGGCCCTCCTGGAGTGCCCCAGAGTGCATGTCCTATGGGGAGACCCTCCTCAGTGTCTGACTAAGGAGGAAGCAATGAAGAGTGGGTTGTTTGGTTTTTGTTTTTGTTTTAAAGGTCTTTTAAAAATTACTGGTACAGGGGTAAGGTGATAAAAAAAAATTACTGGTACATGTGTGTGGGTGTGTGCATGTAGCTGCAGGTGCCCTCAGAGGCCAGAGGCTCCTGCTCTTCTGCATCTGGAGGTATAGGTGGTGGTGAGCCCGGCAATACAGATGCTGGGAACTGAATCCTGGTCCTCTTCAGGCTGGGGATCAATGTTAACTGCTAAGCCACCTCTCCAACTTCTGATGGTCAGTGTTTTCGTCACTGACTCAATCTAGAGTCACCTAGGGAACAAGCCTCTGGGTACCCCTGGCAGGGATTATCTGGCCTCTGGGCATGCATGTGGGGGAGTGTGTTGACTAGGTTAGCTGAAGTGGAAAGACCCAGCTACTGTGGGCAGCGCCATTCCCTGTGCAGGTAGCCCCAGGCATAGGCAAACTGAGCCAGCATGAGCCAGCAACCGCATTCCTGCACGGCATGGCTTCTGTGTCAAGTTTCTGCCCTGACCTGACTTTTCTCAGTGACAGACTGGTGACCTGGAAGTGGAAGCCAGATAAATCCTTTCATCCTCAAAGTGGCTTTTAGTCAAAGAGTTTATCACAGCTATAGAAGGAAACTGGAAAGAAACAAACCTCTTCCCTGCCCATAGCTAGCTTGTGTTTTCAGTGCAGGCAGCAATGCAGCAGAGGACCAGGGTGAGGGATGGGGAGTACAGACTCTCTTGGGGTCTGTCAGGAGACATTTGTAGTTGCTGGCATGGAGGGTCAGCAGGGATGCCTGAGGCACCCAAAGAAGAGGCTGAGAGACCGTGAAGCAGGCCTGTTTTGGGAACACGATCCTGCCTCACAGTATGTCCTGGGTACCATTCACTGCACAGGGCCTGGTTATGGACAAGGAGGCTGACATCACTTTCTTCACAAGGAGAAGATTAGTTAGCTGTGATTATGGACCTCTTTTTTTAAATTTTTATTAATTTATTCAGATTACATCTCAATTGTTATCCCATCACTTATATCCTCCCGCTCCTCCCTCCTTCCTGCTTTCACCCTATTCCTCTCCCCTAGGTCTAAGACCGAGGGGGACCTCCTCCTCCACTACATGGTCACAGGCTATCAAGTCTCATCTTGGTAGCTTGCTTATTTTCTTTGAGTGTCATCAGGCCTTGCCACCAAGGGGAGATGGTCAAATTTGGGGCACCAGAGTTCATGTCAGAGTCAGTCCCTGCTCTCCACATAACTGTGGAGAATGTTCTGTCCATTGGGTAGATCAGAGGTGACAGAATGGATGAGGTCATACTGCAGGGAGGATGTATTTTAATTTACATGCACACTTTTTGTTTTGTTTTTGTTTTTCAAGACAGGGTTTCTCTGTATTAGCTTTGGCTGTCCTGGACTCACTCTGTAGACCAGGCTGGCCTTGAACTCACAGCGATTCGCCTGCCTCTGCTTCCCAAGTGCTGGGATTAAAGGTATGTGCCACCATGCCCAGTTTACACGCACACTTTTATGTCTGTGTGAATATCTGTCACGTGTATGTGTGTGTGTATCCAAAGGGACTAGAAGACAGCATTAGGTCCCATGGAGCAGGAGTTACAGACAGTTGTGATTTGAGGAATGTAGGTGCTGGGATGTGAACCCCAGTTCTCTGCAAGAGCTCTGAATTGTTGGGCCACTTCTCCAGACCCTACCACTGCTGTTTGCTGGTTTGCTTTGACCCTGTCTTGAAAAAACCCAAAAGTAAATAAATAAATCTAAAAAGAAAAAAAAAAAAAGAATTTTGCTGATTGTGCCCAAGGATACAGTTTAAAAACACTATTGTGTAGCAAGACTTTGGAGTTTGGTTTCTTTAAAAATAGAGGTTGGGTATGGTGGCGCACACCTTTAATCCCAGCACTGGGGGGAGACAGAGGCAGATGGATCTCTATGAGTTTGAGGCCAGCCTGGTCTACAGAGCAAGTTCCAGGACAGCCAAGGCTACCACAGAGAAACCCTGTCTTGAAACAAAACAAAACAAGCCTCACACACACAGAAATATAAGAATATGTTTCTATTTTAATTGTAGGGGTGGGATATGGGGCTGCTTCGCCTCATGCTCTAGCTGAGATGTAGTTTTTCCAGCTGCAGACAGTTTCTTGGGGTGTGTGATGTTTGGATTTCTGGGGACTTTTCAGAGGGTATATAAATGCTAGAGCCCTTAGAGATGCTGGATTGTTGGTTGCTGATGGTTGCAGTTTGTTAAGTAGTCATACACAAAGAAGAAAGAAGGGGAAGAGGAGGAAGAAGAGGAAGGAGGAGGAGGAAGAGGAAGGAGGAGGAGGAAGAGGAGGAGGAGGAGGAAGAGGAGGAGGAGGAGGGGAGGAGGAGGAGGAGGAGGAGGAGGAGGAGGAGGAGGAAGAAGAAGAAGAAGAAGAAGAAGAAGAAGAAGAAGAAGAAGAA
>OU015756.1:47097329-47124123 GCA_907169655.1 Acomys percivali | reverse complement strand
AGGAGGAGGAGGAGGAGGAGGAGGAGGAGGAGGAGGAGGAGGAGGAGAAGAAGACCATCTGCTCTTCCGGAATATCAAAGTTCAAGTCCCACAGGGTAGCTCACAACATCCTGTAACTCCAGCTCCAGGGAACCTTATACTCCCTTCTGGTGTCCCTGGGCACTGCATGCTCATGGTGTCCTGTCAGACACGGAGTTACTCATACATACAAAATAAACATAGTTTTTGTTTTTGTTTTTAAGGCTTATTTATTTTATGTATGTGAGTGCTCTGCCTTCATGTACACCTGCAGGCCAGAAGAGGGCACCAGATCTCATTCTAGATGGTTGTGAGCCACCATGTGGTTAATGGGAATTGAACTCAGGACCTCTAGTTTGTTTGTTTTTGGTTTTTCGAGACAGAATTTCTCTGTGTAGCCCTGGCTGTCCTGGAACTCATTCTGTAGACCAGGCTGGCCTCGAACTCACAGCAATTTGTCTGCCTCTGCCTCCTGAGTGCTGGGATTAAAGGCATGCGCCACTATGCCCGGCTCTAAACATAGTTTTTAAAAAGCTTTTTGTTTTTGTTTTTGGTTTTTTTGAGACATGATTTCTCTGTGTGGTCTTTACTGTCCTGGACTTACTTTGTAGACCAGGCTGGCCTTGTCCTCAGAGATTCAGCCTCCCTGGGTGCTGGGATTACAGGCATGAGCCACCACGCCCATGTCTCTCTCTCTCTCTCCCTTTCTTCAATGTGTATGTGTGTCTGGAACATGCCTTTGGGTACCTCAGGGGCAGGAAGGGGGCATCAGGTACCCCAGAATGGGAGTAACAGGTGGCTGTGAGCGGCCATTTGGGTGCTGGGAACGGAACCCTCTTTTTTTTTTTTTTTTTTTTTTTTTTTTTGAGACAGGGTCTCTCTGTGCAGCCTTGGCTGTCCTGGACTCATTTTGTCGACCAGGCTGGCCTCGAACTCACATCGATCCACCAGCCTTGCCTCCCAAGTGCTGGGATTAAAGGCGCACGCCACCACGCCCGGCGGAACCCAGTGCTCTAACCATTGGGCATCTGTGGTTTCAGAGTCTGCCATCGGGTCTCACTGACCCTGGAGTTCTCTGTTGGGCTGGGCTGGTGGCAAGTGAGCTTCAGGCCTCCTCCTCTCTCAGCCTCTGAGCACCGTGCTTCTCTGTGCATTTTGGCAGTTCGTGCTCACAGACCACACATACATCACTGAGCCACCTCCTTGGCCACCAACTCACTTGCTCTGTCCACACTGGGAACTAGGTCTGCAATGATCTGGCTGGGGGCTAAGCTAGGAAGGCAAAGCTGGTCTCTGTTGACCTGTGTGCATCCTCTTCTCTCTTAACAATCCGGAGAGGCCGGAGCTCAGTGGCCAAGAACACTGACTGCTCTTGGAAGGGACCTAGGTTTGGTTGCCAGCGCCCACAGACTCTCACAACCACCTGTTACTCCAGTTCCAGGGAGGGATCCAGCACCCTCCCCTGGTCTCCTTGGGCACCAGGCATGCAAGTGGTACACTGACAGACATGTAGACAAAACATCATCTACAAAGAATAAAAATACAATCACAAATAAATATTTGAAGGGAAGAGAACCAGAAGAGGAGAAAGGCAAAAATTACAAGGATGAAAGAAGAGAGAGAGAGAGAGAGAGAGAGAGAGAGAGAGAGAGAGAGAGAGAGAAGGAGAGGGGCGGGGTTGGGACTCTATCAAAGGTGGAATGACATGGGTCCTTTCTCCCTGGGACTCAGCATCTCTTAGAGTATACAGTACAAGAACTCAAGGCTGGCAGACCCGTGCCCCTGAACCACACAGCCTCCTCCTCTGAGTGTGACTCCTTTGGAGTTATAGCTTGGGGAAATATCTACCGCCATTGACTTGGGGATGGTGAGTGGTGGGAGGCTGGTCCGAAAGCTGTTCCTCGCCATGAAAATCTTCTCCCTGCAACCAAGAGAAAAGTGGATTCAGGAAGTTTCTCAGGCTGCTGGGCCTGTGACCATCTCCTTTCCAAGCTCCCTGCCAGCCAGAGTGACGCAGGTACAGCATATTGTTAGAATGTGCCTTCCTGCTTGCTTTTGTTTGGTTTGGTTTGGTTTCTTGAGACAGGCTTTCTTTGTGTAGCCTTAGCTGTCCTAGACTCCCTTTGTAGAACAGGCTGCCCTCGAAATTACAGAGATCTGCCGGCCTCTGACTCCTGAGTGCTGGGATTAAAGGCATGTGCCACCATACCCTGCTTTTTATTTTATTTTATTTTTTATTTATTTTTGTTTGTTTTTGTTTTTGGAGACAGGGTACCTCTGTGTAGCCTTGGCTATCCTGGACTCACTTTGTAGACCAGGCTGGCCTCGAACTCACAATGATCCGCCTGCCTCTGTCTCCCAAGTCCTGGGATTAAAGAAGTGCGCCACCACACCCAGCCCCGGCTATTTTTTTTTTTTTTTAATGACATAGGGTCACAGAGGAAAAAAAAAAGGCCACAAATGAAATAGACCAGGCATGGGGTGACACAGGCTTGCTGTCCACCAGAGGATTAAGAGTTCTCTGTGGAGGCCAGGCATGGTGGTGCACACCTTTAATCCCAGCATGCAGGAGGCAGAGGCAGGTGGCTCTCTGTGAGTTCAAGGCCAGCCTTATCTACAAAGTGAGTCCAAGATAGCCAGGGCTGTTACACAGAGAAACCCTGTCTCAAAAAACATACAAAGCAAAACAACAGCAACAGAAAAGTTTACATGCTTGTCACCAAGCCTGACCATGTGAGTTTTTGTTCGTTAGTTTGTTTTTTAGTTTTCCAAGACGGGGTTTCTCTGTTATCTTGGTAGTTCTAGGCTTGCTTTGTAGACCAGGCTGGCCTCGAACTCACATCTATGTGCCTGCCTCTGCCTCCCCAGTGCTGGGATTAAAGGTGTGCGCCACCACGCCCACTCCACCTGAGTCTTATTCCCAGAACTAATAGGATGGAAGGTGAGAAGTGACCCCCCTACAAATTGGCCTCTGACCTCCACACAGGTGTTATGGCACACTCAGCTGTACACACACGTAAACAAATGTAATTTTACAAATTAAGCATATAACACACACACATATATATCATATATATGATATATAAATATATATATACAAGCCGGGAGGTGGTGGCGCATGCCTTTAATTCCAGCATTCGGGAGGCAGAGGCAGGCGGATTGCTGTGAGTTCGAGGCCAGCCTGGTCTACAAAGTGAGTCTGGGACAGCCAAGGCTACACAGAGAGACCTTGTCTCGAAAAACTTAAAAAATAAAAATAAAAATAAAAATATATACATATATATATATATATATATATATATATATATATATATATATATATCATATATATAGTCAATCTGTGATTAGCAGAAGCCACAGGCTTGGCGCCTGTCCCTAGAGTGGTGATGCTTGTGCCCCCCGGGGCTTCCTCTGTGTGGTCCCACCCAACCCAGCTAGGATTCCCTGTGGGCCAGAGACTAACAATGCGGGCCAGAGATGGTGGGCTTTTAAAGAAAGAGAAGCTCGGACAAAGGATGAAGCAGGGAGGAACAGGGGAGGTAAGGGACAGGGGAGGGGAGAGGTGTGGAGGGAGGAGCAGGAGCGGGATGGTGGGAGAGGGCTCAGAGGTCCTGGCTCACCCTAGGTACAAGAAAACGTTTCCCTTGCACAGGTCCCTGAGCACCAGTGTAGTCGGGTAGGCGTAGAACAGCACATCCTGCAGACAGCACAGACCCATTAGCCAGGAAGGGGTGAAGACCGAGTGGTGAGGGTGGGGGTGTTGGGGAGGGAGGCCCAGGTCATCCTCAGGACAGAAAGAACCAAGGCCAGTCTGGGCTAGGTGAGATTTTTGCCTCAAGAGAACAAAAAGAAAACGCTCTGTTTCCACCTCTCCCCTGGGCAGCGTGAGAGAGCCGGCCCACCCCAGCATCTACCCCATCTACGAACGGCTGGAGCACAGGAAGGGACGGGTCCTGCAGACCCGAGTAGCTCGCAGGAGCTGCATGACATAGGACAACCACAGGATAGCCTAGAGGAGACCCAGGACGATCCAGTATTGATGATATAGCAGAAGCCAGAGGCCTCGAACCAGACCAAGGACTCACTGTGGTGAACATTTGCAAGTAAAGCTGTGTGGGCAAAAGGGTACACTGTAGGACACACTGTGACACACTATAGCTTCCTCCTGGGGACGGGCTACATGCCCAATGTTCAGCCATCTTGTCAGAACCTAGGTTCCTATTTCTCCAGAAGTCTGCCATTCATCAGAAACTAGCTGACCTTGTCGTAGGTCAGCAGTTAGACACCTGTTGTGATTTATTGTGGGGGCTGGTCATCCCAGACCCCCGAGCTACTCCTTTTCCCATGGGACTACTGATAAGATCAAAGGCCAGCTGCCTGTGAGCAGCAGTTCTGGGAGCTTTTTCCTGACTGACTAGATCCTTCACGACTTTCCTGGAATTTCTCTCCTGCAATTAGCAGCTGTAAAGGTAGATACCTACCTGCTGGAGCATTCCAGAGTTAGGTATCCACAGCAACCCTTGCTTATGCAAATATCCATGCCTCTGTGCCTATATAAACTCTGTAAAAATTCTCAATAAATGGGGTTTGATCAGAATGCAGACTTGCCCCCTTCTTCGTGTCTAGTGTTCTGTCTCCATATAGGAAAATTCTCCTCCCGTGCATTAGTCGAACCACGGTGGGCCGGGGCAGCTTCCTTGGTGGATTTTTGTTTTTTGAGACAAGGTTTCTTCTCTGTGTAGCCTCGGCTGCCCTGGATTCACTTTGCAAACCAGGCTGGCCTCGAACTCACCAGTGATCCTACTGCCTCTGCCTCCCCAAGTGCTGGGATTACAGGCGTGCGCCACAGGGCCCAGCCAGAATTTGGTTTTGGTTTGTTGTTGTTGTTCTGTTTTTTTTTTTTTTTTTTTCTCAAGACAGGGTTTATCTATGTAGCCTTGGTTTTAATTTTTATTATCTTTGGTGGGAAGAGGTTAGAGCCTGGGGGTGTGGATATGGAGGGGAGGGGTTATGAGTTGGATAGGGGTGCATAGTAAAAAATTCACAAGGAGGGGGCTGGAGAGATGGCTCAGAGGTTAACGGCACAGACTGCTCCTCCAGAGGTCCTGAGTTCAATTCCCAGCAACCACATAGCGGTTCCCAACCATCTATAATGTAATCTGATGCCCTCTTCTGGCCTGCATGTGTACAAGCAGGCAGAGCACTGTATTCATAATAAATAAATAAATCTTTTAAAAAATTCACAAAGAATCAATAAAACACTAAAAGAAAAATGCGAGGCAGGCAGATCGCTGTGAGTTCCAGGCCAGCCTGGTCTACAAAGCGAGTCTAGGACAGCCAAGGCTACACAGAGAAACCCTGTCCCCAAAAAACAAAACAAACAAACAAAAAAACAAAAACAAAAAAAAAAAGAAAAAGAAAAAAAGAAAAAAAGGAAAAGAAAAAGAAAAAATGCTCAGCTATGTGGTCATACCGGAGCACAGGGATTGTGCGAGGGGCCACTTACCCCTTCAACTTGTTGCACAGAACCAAACACTTTCCCGGTCCTCACTGTATAAGGCCTAGAGTGATTAAAACACACAGTCAGTCATCAGGCTTTGTCTTCTAACTTATTCTATTTCTTAAATGGCTTCCTGTTGTCCTTTTCGTTTTTTTTTTTTTAATTTCCTTTATACGAATGTTTCAGCTGCATGTCTCTGCACAGCACATGCATGCTGTGCCAGAGAGGGCGTTGGGTCCCCTGGAGCTGGAGTCACTGAGGGTAGCGAGCCTTGCTACGGGTGCTGGGAACAGAACCTGGATCCTCTGCAGAAGCAGCCGGTGCTGTGACCAGCCGCTGCTCCGCTTTTATTTGGTTCTCATCATGGTCTCTGGACCTACCACACAGTACGTCATCTTAGTGCGTCCAGAGTTCTGGGGCTCCCACAGCATGGGGTGCTGGTGGGAACTGGGTGCTGTGGTCTGTCAGCCCAGCAAGTCTATCACAGAGGTAGGAAGCAAAGACAGGAGAGGCCACAGAGGCTCAGTGGTACCGGCCTGGTGTGTTTAGTGGCAAGCAGAACAAAGGGACCCCGGATTTAAGCATAGTGAGAGGAAGGGAGCAATGCCACAAACGTGTGATGTGTGTGTGTCCACACTCACATGCATAAGACTAGGACAGTGAGATGGCTTACTACATACGGGGTTTTCCGCAAAGTTTGGTCCTACTAGAGATAACCAACTCCTGAAAGTTGTCTTCCAACTTCTCACACTCCTGTGCATGACTATGAATGTGTGTGCATGCACACACACACACACACACACACACACATAAGCATGCATGCAGAGGCACGCGCACACACTTGAAAATATTAGCCAGGTGTGGTAACACACCTTTACTCCCAGAACTTATGAGGCAGAGGCAGGTCCATCTCTGTGAGTTCGAGGCTACATGGTGAGACCCTGTCTCAAAAAATCAACAAATAATGACAAAAATTCGGGAGCTGGAGAGCTGGTTCAGAGGCTAAGGGCACGTCTAGAGGACCCAGGTTTAGTTTCCAGCACCCATATGGTAGCTCACAACCACCGTGCCTACTGTCCCAGGGGACCCTTGTGTGCACTGCACACAAGTGGTGCACATTGACATCCTGATAAACACTCACATGCCCAAAATGAAAATAAGTCATTTATAAAAATAAATAAACAAATAAGCAGGGTGTGGTGGCGCACACCTTTAATCCCAGCACTTGGGAGGCAGAGGCAGGTGGATCTCTGAATTCGAGGCCAGCATGGTCTACAAAGTGAGTCCAGGACAGACAATCCTACACAGAGAAATCCTGTCTCAGAAAAACAAACAAACAAACAAACAAAAAAACACCAAAAAATAATAAAATAAAATAATAAAAAACACAATTGGTACTCCCATAAAGAGATGTATGATCTTTTTGAAGGACCCTAACATCCCTTACACGTGGCTTACAAACCCATGTGCAGAAGCCTTCATATGGCCTGCTCTCGGCTCTCTTTTACCCACACCCACCCCATCCCATGCATAGTGCCAACCCAGAGCCTTGGTGCTCCAGGGGCTCCCCGGGACCCTTTCACTGTTTAATCAGAGACAGGCCGAGTAAGTAGCCCAGGCTGGCCTCAAACTCCCAGTCCACCTACCTTTACTTCCTCACTGCTGTGAGGGCAGGCATGTGCTACCATGCCAGGTTTCCGTGGTGCTGGAGGTGGGCCGGGTCCCCAGCTCAAGCCGCACCTCAGCATTTGCCTTTTGCAAGTTTTTTTTTTTTTTTTTTTTAAGTTTCCCTACTTTGCTGTTTTGCAGCAAACAGCTTCCTTTTGGGTGGGTGGGACAAGCCACGTGTCTGGGGCAGCCACACCTTCCCGTGGCTCTTGGCAGAATATATCCTTGAATGTAATAATATTTACTGAAATCTACAAATGAACTGGGACACACAGATGGTGGCATTGTCACCTGTTGTCTCAGTGCCTGGGAGGCTGAGGGACGATATATATATTTTATTCAGACACACATCTAGCTATGTAGCCCAGGCTGGCCATAAAACTCACAGCAACGGGACTGCCTCGCTGACTCTAGTGATGATCCAGAATTCAGGGCCTGAGAACCGAGGTCCCCAGTGGACTCTTAGGAACACATTTCAGACATGATCACACAGTAGCGGTCAGAGACACTGCTACCCATGGGAGCACGCACAGTATACTTTCCCAGCATGCTAGCCTCAATGAGCCAAGTTGGAATGGATGACGGGACAGGTTGCAGACTGCCCAAGGCCTTGGTTCCACACCCAGCACTGGGTTTTAGAGATGTGCTTGATTCCTACAATGGGGTTGAAAAGGAGGCCTTGGCTCCAAATGAACCAGCTCGGTCCCACCCAAAGCAGCATCCCACCCCGGTTAGGCAGTCGCACCGGCACAGTGGCTGAGCCCCGACCACGGTGGCCACGGCGGCTAGCATCAACATCAGCATCTTGCCTTGATCTCCGCAAGTAACACTGTAACACTGCTCCTCAACGGTTGGCCTGAGGAACATTCTGAGCAAGCGCACGGGACCTGAGGCGGGCCACTTCAAGTCTGGGCATGCGCATCTGCTAAGACGGCCACTAGCAGGACCTTTTGGGTATCAGCAACAGAATCCCTGCTCCCGCTCTGCCCCCCCCCCCAAAAAAAAAACCCAATAGGTCTACTCGGAGGCAAGTGGAAGGAGTGAGCATACGCAATATGGAAGCAGATAACACACATTTCAAACCCGAGAGTTAGTCACCAGGCTCCTAGCTCCGGGAGACAAAATCGTGAGCATGCGCAAATGAATTCGGGAAGTCTCCATATTACAGGATGAACACATGTAGCTGCGGAAACAAGGCTTTGGGCATGCATAAAATCCACCCTCCGCTTTGTGGAGCTTGGGCATGTGCGTAGGGTCTTTTGGGGGCTCGTGTCCTCAAAGCAAGCTTCAGGTTTTTCCACCCTCTTTAAAGATGTACTTATTTATTTAATGTATGAGTACTCTGCCTGCATGTATACCTGCAGGCCAGAAGAGGGCACCAGATCTCATTCTAGATGGTTGTGAGCCACCATGTGGTTGCTGGGAGTTGAACGCAGGACATCTGGAAGAGCAGCCATCTCTCTAGCCCCCACGTCTCCCTTTTTGTCCCCTCCTCCAAACTTTTCCTTAGACTGTCCTTCCTCAAGCCACGCCCCCATCTCGCCCAAAGCCCCGCCCCGCCTCTTGGGTCACACCCCCACCTCCACTTTTTTGTTGTTTTGAGACAGGGTTTCTCTGTGTAGTCCTGGCTGTCCTGAACTCACTTTGTAGACCAGGCTGGCCTCGAACTCACAGAGATCCGCGTGCCTCTGCCTCCCAAGTGTTAGGATTAAAGGTGTGCGCCACCATGCTTGGCAAAATGTTGCTGTTACTTTGGCTTGGAGATGGGGAATCGAACCCGGGACCTCATACGCCCTCTCCCGCTGAGCTACATCCCCCCTTACACACACACACACACACACACACACACACACACACACACACACACACTCCACTTTTTCCCACGCTGGAGCGTTCAGCCTCACGCCAGGTTCCCCTCTGGCCACGCCCACCCGTCCACTTTCTCCAAGCTCCGCCCCCGCCGGCCTGAAGCACACGCGCGTGCCGTCACGTGCCCACCACCGGGAGGTCGAGCAGAGATGACGTGAGCGCGGTGCGCCGCCAGTATGGCTGTCCCATGGCGGCGAGCACAGGTTACGTGCGGCTGTGGGCCGCTGCGCGGTGCTGGGTGCTGCGACGGCCGCTGCTGGCTGTCACCGGAGGCCGCGTCCCCAGCGCGTCCGGGTCGTGGCTGCGCCGGGACCCTCGGCGGGTCTGCGACCCGTCGGTTCCCTGGGGGCTTGGTGGCCGCGTCCCCGCGTCCGTGGGCCAGTGGCGGGGGCTGTGGGACGCGGGCAGCCGCGGTGGCAGCGACGAGACCTCCGAGGGCGGTGCGGAGGACGGGGCCTCGGCCGGTAGCGGAGAAGGCCCTGTCGTCACGGCCCTTGCGCCCATGACCGTGCCGGATGTGTTTCCGCACCTGCCGCTTATCGCCATCACCCGCAACCCGGTGTTCCCGCGCTTTATCAAGATCGTGGAGGTAACCGAGAGCGCCCCGCCCTCCCGGTCTTGCGGTCCCCGAAGGGTCTCTTAGCGCCCGCGTCTCTAAGAAACTTTTGCCAACTGCGCTCCTGCTTATCATCTCACCATTCGGGAGTCTGAGGCAGGAGGATGCCGGAGAGTCCTTGGTGCCTAATTTGACACAAGTTTCTCCCCCCTCTCCCCCCGCGTCCTTCAGGACCCGTGGCAGTGAGTTTAAAGTCCATGAGCTTATGACCCTCTGATAATAGAAATCCCAGGCCGACTAGCAACAGAATACAGTGATTTCCCTCCCATCTTGTTGGAAGTTTCCTGAGTCTTCCATGTCCGATCATGTGCATATCGGTTGAGACAGTGTATCTTTTGTCTTGAGACAGGGTCTCATGTAGCTCAGCCCAGCAAATGTCAAACCTTTCACACCCTTAATTACCTCCTTGATGTATCAGGCACAGTTGGGAGTGGGACTACAAAGTTACAGGCTTTAGGGAATACATTTTAGGAGTATGAGAAAGGCCGGAATGACTGAGGTCTGAGTGGCTTACCAGAGGAAATGGAAGAGGATGGGATTTGTTTTTCAACAATGTCCATGACATTTGCAACATATTTACTCCCGAGAAGAAAGTACGTTAAAACAGCTTTTTACCTAAGGGAGGAAAATTCCAGGGCAGGAAGTTGATCTCATCTGATTCTTCCAGATTAACAGCCATGAGGGGGAGGGAGAGAGAATAGGATGATGAAACCAACAGAAACCAGAGACTTTTAAAAGTAGGGAATTTCCCAACTGGCCACCCACCCCCTGTGTTTTTTATGTTTTATTTTTCTCCTTTTAAACTTGGAAAGTGGATTCCACAGAGGCCAGTAGTTATCAGTTAACCTAGTAGCAAGGTCACACAGTGAGTCACTGCCACATCCACCCCACAGCCTCCTCTCTCTCCTCCCATGCTGCCAAGGCCCTTCGTTTATGCTGTCTCTTTGCTAGAAGGACACACACATCAGTCAGTCACCTTCTGTAGAGTGACATGGCACCATTACCTCTCTGCAAGTTGCTTCCCAGGGCTGTGGTTTTCCTCATCTGAGAAACGGAATACAGATGTGCCTGTCGAAGAGTCAGGGGGCTCTTATAGCAGTCACACGTAGGCCTGCATATAAAGGCTTTTCTGGTTTGGTTGAGGCAGGACCTCTTGTAGCCCAGGCTGGCCTCCTGCTTCTATCTAGCTGGAGTTGGTCTTTAGCTCCTGATCTTCCAGCCTGTCCTCCACCTCCCCAGCTCTGAGGTCACAGGTGCCCCACCTCCCAACCCCCAGCCCCGAGTGACTAAGCCTCTGCTTGGAGGGAGTTCCTGATACCTGTGGTGCTTGTAGGACTCGCTATGCCTGGAAGGTTCTGACACTGCAGAAGTGCTCTGGAGGCCCAGTTCACATTCCCCTGTACTCTCTAGGCTGCCCACACCTGGTCCCTTAACCCTACAGTGGAGACTGGTGTGCCCTGGTGCCAGAGCACAGAGACGGCATGAGAAGCCAGCCATTGGGGGGTGTGGCATGGAGACACTGGCGTGTGGTTTTCTGTTGGTATCACCTCATAAATGACCAAAGTCAGGAAGATGATGACGAGGAGACCCAGCCGTCAGCTTCCAGCAGAGAACTACAGCCGAGTCCTGTGAGCTAGATTTTGGATAGCCTACAGCTGCCAGACTCAAGGCTGCCCTTGGCCTCTAAGTGTACAGGTGTGGCTTTGAGGACTGGTTAGGGCTCTGTGTAGGGTGTTGGTCATCACATAAACTGCATGTAGTGTCACATTCTGTCATCCTAGTGCTCGGGAGGTAGGAGGATGACTGGGAATTGAGGTTATCCTTGGCTACAAGGTGAGTTGGAGGCCAGCATAGGCTACACAAGACACCATCACCAAGACAAGTTTTAAAATAAAGTATCATGGCAGGGAGTGTGGTGGCAGGCAGGCATGGCACTGGGGCAGTAGCTGAGAGCTTGCATCTGACCACAAGTTGCAGGTAGAGAGAAACCTCAAAGCCCACCCCCGACAGTATACCTCCAGCAGGGCCACATGTCCCCGTCCTTCCTAAGTGTTCCTATGACCAGGGATTAGGCATTCAAAAATAGGAGTCTATAGGAGCCATTTTGCTATCTCAAGCAACAGAAACCCACCTGAGCTGGGAGTGTTCTGAGTAACCTGCCTAATCCCAGCACTTGCGAGGCTGGATTAGAAGGGCGTCGTGCGTGGACGCCAGCTTGGACTACAGCATGAGAACCCCAAACACTGAGAGGAAGGGTGTCGGGCCTCCCCTCAGACCTGCTATCTCAGAACTACATAGGTGAGCCCGGTGTGCTGACATCCCTGTAACTCCTACACTTTAGAAGCTGAGGCAAGAGGAGAGGGTCACCTTGAGTTCCAAGTTAGTGCATCCCAGAAGAGCCTAAACTGCAGAGTGACCGTGGAGAGAGACCCCACAGATTTCATCTGTCCTCAAGTGTGTGAGTGTGTGTTACCTGTGTGAGTAGTTCCCTGCCTGTGTGTACACCACATGTATCTCTGTGCCCTAAGTATAGAAGGACGGATCCATTGCCATTTGACTTAGGGTTGATTATGGGCCAAAGTGTGAGCTCAAGGACTTGAACCCAGGTCCCTACATTAACAACACTGCGGAGCCACCTCTCCAGCCACACTGGCTTTGGTTTCTTTTTGTTTTCTCAAGACAGGGTTTCTCTGTGTAGCCCCGGCTGTCCTGGACATGCATTGTAGACAAGGCTGGTCTCGAACTCACAGAGATCTGCCTGCCTCTGCCTCCCCAGTGCTGGGATTAAAGGTGTGGGCCACCACGCCTGCCCATGCCTCATTTTTAACCTGCACTAAAGGGGGTGGGAGGAGTCATCCCTGAGTAGCACGGAGGCTGAAGGAACCAGCCAGTCTGCAGGCAAGCGCCTGCTGTGGATGCTGCCTGGCTTTGCTTTCACCTGAGTCTCTTTGGGTAGCCCATGCTTGCCTAAACTCTAGAGCCTCCTACCTTAGTGTGCAGCACCCCCCTCATGCCAGGAGCCTTGAGTGGACAGCATCACTCCAGGTCTGTGACAGTAATAAAGCTGTGACTTTGCCAGCAGCTCTGATTGTGTGGCTGGATATTAAGTCCATTTCTAGACTGGACGCGTAGCATCCCTAATGCCTCGCTTGTCACTCTCCTGCAGGTTAAAAATAAGAAACTGGTTGAGCTCCTGAGAAGGAAAGTCCGCCTGGCGCAGCCCTATGTTGGCGTCTTCCTAAAGAGAGATGATAAGTAAGTCTTCCTCCTCCCTGCACGGGACTGTAGTTTGAACTTTCACACCGAGCTAAAAGGAGCGGAGAGCCTAACACACTGCCATTTGACTGTAGGCCAGGGTCTTGACTGTAGGATCTCCCAGTGAGGGGCTGGGGTATGATTTAGTGGGGACCACTTAACTAGCATGCAGGAGACCCTTTCCCAGAGCTGTAAGAAAGAGAGACCACCGTGTTGTCTATATGGGAAAGTAAAATGTCAGATCCCCTGGAATGTTGGGGCCTTGGGTATACCCACTGCAGATCTTGTTCTGCGTCCCATGAGAGTAGGTCCCATAGCCCAAGAGAAGAACTTCTATGTGGTTCCTCTTCGGGGGGCTGAGTTAGTGATGTGCTGCCACCCAGGACTGTGCAGCTGAGCTGGCAGCCATCTTGAAGGTTCCATCACCCTTGCAGAAGCCAGGCAGCTGCTTCAGGCCTCTGGTATTGGCCTTACCTGTAGAGGCGCTTCTGTCTCCCTCCTCCCCTCAGCCCGAGCTGCCCACCGCACACTGTGCTGCGGCCCAGCCAATGCGCCTTTGTGTTCCGTCTCCCTCAGCAATGAGTCCGATGTGGTGGAGAGCCTGGATGAAATCTACCATACAGGAACATTCGCTCAGATCCATGAGATGCAAGACCTTGGAGACAAGCTGCGCATGATTGTCACAGGCCACAGAAGGTACAGGGGCCACAGCCAGGGTGAGATGAGATGTGCCTGTCAGCACGCACAGAAGAGATCACTGCTGTGGGTGCTTTATGAAGGTGTGGGCAAGACCTTTGCCCAACAGTCAAGGAAGCTCTGAGGTCTTGGGGGCACAGTGTCTTGTTACTGAACCTCAATGTTTGTGACACCTTCCAGTTTGCTTTGTTTTCTTGAATCTTTTTTCCGTTCCCCCCATTGCTCCCCTTTCCGTCCTCTCCCCCCCATCCCCCCAGCAAGACAGGGTTTCTCTGTGTAGCCCTGGCTATCTTGGACTCATTTTGTAGACCAGGCTGGCCTCGAACTCACAGCAATCCGCCTGCCTCTTCCTCCCCGAGTACTGGGATAAAAGGCGTGTGCCACCACACCCGGTCTTCCCCTCCCCATTTTTTTAGAGACTCTGGGGCCACAGGGACTTTGAACACAGGACTGTGCAGTCCTGGCTCCCCCTGTGCCCATCTGTCTGTCTGCCCGCAGGATTCACATCAGCCGGCAGCTGGAGGTGGAGCCTGAGGGGCTGGAGCCAGAGGCAGAGAACAAACAAAAGCCCAGGAGGAAGCAGAAGCGAGGCAAGAAAGATGCAGAGGAGGAGCTGGGCACCAAGCTGGAGGCGGGGGCTGTGGCTGCCACTGACATACCCAAAGAGGTGCTCATGGTGGAGGTTGAGAACGTGGCCCATGAAGACTTCCAGGTCACAGAGGAAGTGAAAGTAAGCAGCAGTCAGCTGGAGTGATGGGCCAGGCCCTTTGCTCCTCACAGAGAAGGCAGGATTCGAACCCATCCCACCCCAGGTCCCCGTGGGTAGGACAGTTAGCCAAGCTCGAGCCCGGCGTGTGCCCAGTGCTGCTGGCTGCATCAGGAAGGGAACGCAGGGCTCTTCTAGGGACTGATCCCATTGCTGGGGTCAGCTGGAGCTGCAGGAAAGATGCCTCTGGGCTGAGCTGTGTAGAGAGGAGTCCTCAGCTGCTGCTGGAATCGTGAACTTGATGGACTGTAGGCAGCCTGCAGGAAGTCATCTTGTAGGGGGTCATTCTGTTTAATAGACCGTGCTTCAGTCAGAGTAGTGTCCCTTGCAGGTGGCTCTGTCCCAGCCTTGCTGGTGGCCTTAGCAGTGGAGCAGGCTCCAGAGACACTGAGCTGTGGAGGCATATGCTCCCTTACAGTGGTTTCTTTTATGGGAAGAAGGGCAGGGATTCAAGCCAACGCTTCTCTGTGTAGCCCTGGCTGTCCTGGAACTCTCTATGTAGACTCACAGAGATCCACCTGCCTCTGCCTCCTGAGTGCTGGGATTAAAGGCATGCGCCACCACCAATGCTCTGGTCTCTTCTACAAAGGTAAACTCAGTTGGGAACTGACACCAGGAAGGGTGTTGTCCTGCCCGGCTGTGGTGTTATATGCCTTTGGTCTCAGGACCCTGAAGCTGAGGCAGGAGGATTGCTAGTGTTGGTATTAACACCCTGCCTCAACAACACAAAGCAAAAGCCCAAGAGAGTGTGGGGTATAGGGGCAGCACCTCATGCATCTAGAGGAAAGCTCGGGAAGTGGGGATGGCAGCCTGGTACATCTAGAGGGTTGCCTGCTTAAGCCTCCAGTGGCTGTGGGTGGGTCCTTTGGTTTTATTTTCTATTTTATTTTGTTTTCATATTTACTCATATGAGAGTGTGTGCCATGCTGTGTGTCTGCAGGTCAGAGGGTGACTTTTGGGCTAGGAGTTGGTTCTCTTCTTACCATGTGGAGCTCACCAACTGAACCAGGGTCGTCAGGCTTGGCAGCAAGTGCCCCCATCTCACTGACCCTGGCTTTGGTCTTTACTCCTGGTGTTCTCTGCTGATGGCCTTGGGTTCCGCTCTTTGGTCCTGGTGGTGGCAGTTGGCTGGGCCAGGAGGCTCCCATCTTTGACATGCTGACTGTCATGGTCCCCACAGGCCCTGACTGCCGAGATTGTGAAGACCATTCGAGACATCATCGCCCTGAACCCTCTGTACAGGTCAGTATCTGCAGCGCTGGGCTGGGCGGGGACTGCCGTTCAGTGCCAGCCCCCTGACCACAGCCCTCCACAGAGAGTCAGTGCTGCAGATGATGCAGGCAGGCCAGCGCGTGGTGGACAATCCCATCTACCTGAGCGACATGGGCGCTGCACTCACAGGAGCTGAGTCCCACGAGCTGCAGGATGTGCTGGAAGAGACCAATGTGAGTGTGTGACCTGCATGTTAGCAGCGACCCACTGTTCTGATGAGGCGGCAGCACCCGGCTGTGGTGCCCCTGGTCCCTGACATGCCGTCTCCGGTTGTTTGCAGATCCTTAAGCGGCTCTACAAAGCCCTGTCACTCTTGAAGAAGGAGTTTGAGTTGAGCAAGCTTCAGCAGCGTCTGGGCCGTGAGGTGAAGGGGATGCATCCTGGCTCTAACTCTTTGATTTGGGGGTTCTCTTTGAAACAGGCTGAGTCAGAACCGTAAACTCATGCAGTCCTCCTGCCTCAGCCTGCGGTGTGCTAAGATATGGAGTCTCTCTAAGTAAGCATGTGCTCTCTTGCACTTTGCCATAGCAAAGCCTCCCCCTCCTGGGGGCTGGGCCTCCACTCAGGGAACATAGCATAAGCCATGCAAGATGGAGGCAGAAGGGTCAAGAGTTCAGGACCATCCTAAGCTGTATAGGGAGGTTTAAGGCCAGCCTGGGCTACATGACCTGGCTCAAACAAACAAAAACCAGAACACAGATTTAACCCTCTACATGTAATTGGGTATATCTGGTCATTACAACAGCGGTCCAGGGCCAGGCATGGTGGCGCACACCTATAATCCCAGCACTCAGGAGGCAGAGGCAGGTGGATCCCTGTGAGTTTGAGGCCAGTCTGGTCTACAGAGTGAGTCCAGGACAGCCAAGGCTACACAGAGAAACCCTGTCTCAAAAAAACAACAGTGGTCCAAACAAACAGCAAATCCCAGGACAGGGTCCCGCTGGCAGCCCCAGTGTGGAGGCCTGTGTCAGTACTCAGGTAGCAGATGTGAGGCCTTCTGCTCTAGCACCATGAGGGAGGGAAGCGCCCTGTAGACCTGGCGCGGGCCTCTGGGGAGGGGTCCGCCCTGCCTGAGTGCTGCCTGCCACAGGTGGAGGAGAAGATCAAACAGACACACAGGAAGTACCTGCTGCAGGAGCAGCTAAAGATCATCAAGAAAGAGCTGGGCCTGGAGAAGGACGACAAAGACGCTATTGAGGAGAAGTTCCGGGAGCGCCTTAGGGAGCTGGTGGTCCCCAAGCATGTGATGGACGTGGTAGACGAGGAGCTGAGCAAGCTGTCCCTGCTGGACAACCACTCCTCGGAGTTCAAGTGAGTCCCCACAGCCATGGCCCATGTGTCCCCCACGCTCCTGGCTCTGCCTGCAGTGGCCCAGGAAGCAAGTGTGTGGTGGATCAGTGCAGTCTGTGAACACAGGCCCAGCACCCTCATGTCGGCCTGACGAGGTAGATCAAGGCCCCTGGGCTGGTTCCATGTCTAGACTCTATACTCCTTTTCTGCAAGCTTCTGGACATTGCTTTCCTCCAGCTCAGGGACCCTGTGTGACACAATCCAGGCTAACTCATGTCACAGCCCTTAGTTCAATCCATTCAAATCCTGACCTGGAGGTGCCACCTGGCCTCCCTCAGTGCACTCTTCTCAAAGGTCCCTGGCCTAGAGCAGCTGCGGTGCACTGCTGTGGTCCCCTGGCTTGGGGACCTGCCAGCGTAGCCTCAGCCTGCAGCACGCCTGCCCTCAGTTTCCCCTCTGGTGTCCTGGGCTGTCATGTCCAGAGTGGCTCTGCAGCCCTGTGCTCAGCCTGCTCACACAACTTGTCACTGCAGTGTCACTCGCAACTACCTGGACTGGCTGACATCTATCCCGTGGGGCCGGCAGAGTGATGAAAACCTTGACCTGGCTCGGGCCCAGGCAGTGCTGGAGGAGGACCACTACGGCATGGAGGACGTCAAGAAGCGAATCCTGGTGAGGCCCATTTTGTCCTTCCTCCCAGTGGAGGTTCAGTTGGCTCTGGGGCTCACAATGTTCATAGTGGGTGGGTGGCAGCCTGGTGTATTGTGTGTGCAGGGGGCGGGAGCTGTGTGCCAGGCTGTGGAGCAGCAGCTCCTAATGTGGCTGACACCCCTGACTCCACCTGCCAGACTCCAGCCCTTTGGGACCCCTGGAACCTGCTGGGTGGTAGACCCTTGGGGCCTTCACGCTGGGGGGCTACACCCTGTGCACTGAGCCACCTTGGCTTCCATAGGAGTTCATTGCTGTCAGCCAGCTCCGAGGCTCCACGCAGGGCAAGATCCTCTGCTTCCATGGCCCACCGGGCGTAGGCAAAACCAGCATTGCACGCTCTATCGCCCGTGCCCTCGGTCGTGAGTACTTCCGGTTCAGTGTTGGCGGCATGACAGATGTGGCAGAAATTAAGGGGCACAGGTAGGTATGCTGGGTCTTGGCACCCACCAGACTGGGCAGGCCCGTTTGGGCGGAGGGTGAGGCAGGAGGTACGCCAGCTGTTGGACAGCCTGGACTTGGAATCTCAGCATGCAGCCGTGGTTGTTCTGGAACTCCCTAAGTAGACCAGGTTGGCCTTGTTTCGAGATGTTCCTGCCTCTTCCTCCTGAGTCTGGGATTAAAGTGTGCACTGCCACACCTGAACCTTTTAAAAAAGGGCATTCCCTAAACATGCAGCCAGTGTGGGCCCTCAGATGTGAGGGGTAGTCAGCTGCAGGAGGCCTGGGTGCCTGGCTGACTTTTCGTTGAACACTGAGGGTGAGCTGACAGAGTGGCTGTCAGCAGAGCCAGGTGGCCTTTCCTGGGCCCCCTACTTAGGGGAGCCCCAGGGTGGATGAGAGAAGCCGAACAGCAGGCACTGCAGACACACAGACCGTACCGAGGTCGTCCTTGGTTGCAGAGTGTTCTCTCAAGCTCTAACCCTACCTGGCCTCCATGAGACAGGGAAGTCCTCCATGGCTCCTGCCCCTGAGGGCCCCACCCGGTCTCCTCTACCCTCTCTGCTCCTTTAGCTCGCTGGGCTCCCTCGTGCCCATCTCTGTCCAGTCAGTTCCCTCGCACTGTTCCAGCCTGTCATCTTTCATGCCCTAGGGTGCCACCCTAGTTATCCGTGCCCCCAAGCTTGTTCCTGGCGGCCCTGCTGAGCCTTGGGCATGAGTCTCACTCTGAGCTGGCAGCCCTGTGGCTAATGACTGTAAATGGCCTTGGGGTCAGGCTATGTCTGGCCCTGTGAATCAGCCAGGCCAGACCCCACATTTTACTACGTAAGTGAATTGGGCTGGGACTGAGTGCAGCCAGCAGGAGAGCATAGGATGGCCAAGTGGCCCGTGCAGTGGTTGGTCAGCACACTGAGCATGGCTTCCCCACCTGCAGGCGGACCTATGTGGGGGCCATGCCTGGGAAGATAATCCAGTGTCTCAAGAAGACCAAGACCGAGAACCCACTGGTGCTGATTGATGAGGTAGGGGAGGCTCTGGGGACAAGAGGGTCAGGCCACCCCACAGCCCAGCCTGTCGTGTGAGAGCCAGGCATAGTCCCATGGCACTTGCCTTCCCCAACCCAGGTGGACAAGATTGGCCGAGGCTACCAAGGGGACCCGTCATCGGCATTACTGGAATTGTTGGACCCTGAGCAGAATGCTAACTTCCTGGACCACTACCTGGATGTGCCAGTGGACCTGTCCAAGGTGAGTGCTGACCAGTATGCCTAGGTGCAGGGACTGGGAGAGGGTGCACCTGGCTCCTAGCAGCACCCTGTGCCTCCTTGTCACCCAGGTGCTGTTCATCTGCACAGCCAATGTCACCGACACCATCCCAGAGCCCCTGAGGGACCGCATGGAGATGATCAATGTGTCAGGCTATGTAGCACAGGAGAAGCTGGCCATAGCCGAGGTGTGTGGAGTCCCACGGGGCGGATGGGGCACAAGATCACAGGCTGTGCCTGACAGGTGCTGGGTGAACACAGCCTGGTTGGCACTCGGGGCCTATGATCCTCAGGAGGAGGCTGTGATCTCCACCTGAGCTGTTCAGGCCTGTGACACAGGACTGGGCCCTTACCTCCCTGCTTCTGAGAGGAAGGGCTGAGCTGGCGTCTGAAGGCCAGGGGTCATCAGCCTGGGGACCCCAGGGTACCCTATATGATAGGGTAGAGACCAGGCTTTGCTGACAGCTGCTCCCCACAGAGGTACCTGGTGCCACAGGCCCGCACCCTGTGTGGTCTGGATGAGAGCAAGGCCCAGCTGTCAGCAGCAGTGCTCACCCTGCTCATCAAACAGTACTGTAGGGAGAGTGGCGTGCGCAACCTGCAGAAGCAAGTGGAGAAGGTGAGGCTGCCCACAGACGCCTCCCCACACACACACAGGGCACACTGCCTCAGCGGAGCCCGACGCATACCCATCCACTCTGCAGGTGCTACGCAAGGCAGCCTACAAGATTGTGAGTGGGGAGACAGACTCGGTGCAGGTGACGCCTGAGAACCTGCAGGACTTCGTGGGGAAGCCAGTGTTCACCGTGGAGCGCATGTACGAAGTCACGCCTGCTGGTGTGGTCATGGGCTTGGCCTGGACCCCCATGGGTGAGCACCACGCCCCACCCCGTGCCATTGCTAATGCAGCAAGCGGCATGCCACGGTGAAAGACTGAGGAGCAAAGGGGACTGTCACGGAGCAAGGAACTCACCAGCCTCCTCCATCTCTCAGGAGGCTCCACATTGTTTGTGGAGACATCTTTGAGGCGGCCCCTGACCAGGAGCACCAAAGATGACAAGGAAGGCAGCCTGGAGGTGACTGGCCAGCTGGGGGATGTAATGAAGGAGAGTGCACGCATTGCCTACACATTTGCCCGCGCCTTCCTGATGGAGCAGGACCCTGACAATGACTTCCTGGTCACCTCACACATCCACCTGCATGTGCCTGAGGTAGGCCCCCAACTTTCACCTGCCCATACCACCCACCAGCTCAGCACCTCACAGCCTGCCTCTCCCCACAGGGCGCCACCCCCAAGGATGGCCCCAGCGCAGGCTGCACCATTGTCACAGCGCTGCTGTCCCTTGCACTGGGGCAACCAGTGCTGCAGAACTTGGCCATGACAGGGGAGGTCTCCCTCACGGGCAAAATACTGCCTGTGGGTGGCATCAAGGAGAAGACCATCGCGGTGAGTGCCCGCTCCCTGCGCCCTGGCCTTCGCCCCCCTCCCTCCCCGGTGAGCACAGCTGACACTCCTGTCCCCGCAGGCCAAGCGCGCAGGAGTGACCTGCATCATTCTGCCTGCTGAGAACAAAAAGGACTTCTCGGACCTGGCGCCCTTCATCACGGAAGGCCTGGAAGTGCACTTTGTGGAGCACTACCGCGATGTCTTCCGCATTGCCTTCCCAGTGCGCGAGCACAGCAAGGCCATGGCTGTGGAGCGGTGACCCTGGGGGTGGGGACCGAGGGATAATCATGTGGCCTGAACACAGCTGTAGAATCACGAATAAAGAAAGCCTTTGCAGAGCCCGAGTCACTGTGACAGCGAATACACACAAAACTGTGCACAGACGTTTATTGAGGGAGGGAGGGGGCGTCAGTCCTTCTTGGCCGCGGCCTTCCTCATGGCTGCCAGCACGTTGCTGAGCTCCTCCCGCTTCCTCTTGGCCCGGATGTGCGTGCCCACCTGTGGGGAGTCGGAGCCTGTCAGCCCGGGCCTTCGCCACCCGCCAGCCACGCTCGCCCCGCGCCGCCTACCTACCCGCTTCTTGATGAACTTGAGCGCGCGCTTGTCCTTGGACACCTTGAGCAGCTCCATGGCGCGCCGCTCGTAGGGCGCGAAGCCGCACACCTCCCTGATCATGTCCCGCACGAACTTGGTGTGCTTGGTGAGGCGCTGCGGGGAGCACGGCCGCGGGCTCACACCCCGAGGCGGGCCCGGGGGGACCCCACCTGCGCCCGGACTCCCGCGCGCCCGGAGCACCCACAGCACCGGCAAGCCTCCCCCCGCCGCACCCCGCCAGGGCGGCCCGCGTTCCCGCACTCACCCCGCGGCGCCGGCTGTGCCTCGGCTTGCTGACGTTCTTCGTCACTTTGTGGCCCTTGTTGAGACCCACGGCCATGGGGTAGCGCAGGGCCATGGCTGCGGGGAGCGGGCACGGGACGGCGGCTGAGGCCCGGCACCTCGGCCCGCCCGGCCTCCCGCCCGCCCGGTCTTCCCGCCCGCCGAGGCGCCCCGTGGGCCGCCGACCCCCGATGGAGGCGGATGCCGACCTGGGGAGACCCACTAACCTGCTGCTCTCCGATGGCGGCCGCGACAGGAAGAACGGCGTCGCGCAGAACCCTGGGATATCTGCCGCTCGCTCGTCGCTCGGGCCAGAGAGGCACGCCTGCCGCGGGCGTCCCCTGGTGGCCGGAGGCTCGGCGGCTCCTGAGCATGCGCAGGCCGCGTTGGCTGCTAGAGGGATCAATGGCGGGTGGGTGTGGCCATAGCCTTGGGTCTCTTCCCATAGTTTAAAATTTGGACTCCCACTGGGCGGAGGCGGAGCACTCAGGAGGGTCTCTGAGTTCAAGGCCAGCCTGGTCTACAAAGAGAGTCCAGGACAGCCAAGCAATCCGCCTGCCTCTGCCTCCGGAGTGCTGGATTAAAGGCGCGCACCACCACACCCGCCTTCCCTAATATAACTTAATTCTTTCAAATCTTAGGTCCACAGGTGAGCTTTCAAAGCACCACTGCCAACCCACATACTACCGTGACATATTGTTCTAGGCCGGGCGTGGTGGGGCACGCCTTTAATCCCAGCACTCGGGAGGCAGAGGCAGGAGGATCGCTGTGAGTTCGAGGCCAGCCTGGTTTCCAAAGGAAGTCCAGGACAGCCAAGGCTACACAGAGAGACCCTGTCTCAGAAAAACCAAAAAAATAAAAATAAACATGAGATGAATTTTAGCATGCAAGGGGCACAAAGCATAACCAGGAGAAGCCAAACTAAGGGCCCCATCAAGCTGGCGATGAGAGTGCTGTGTCAGTTGGCATTATAGGTCGATATTTGTTCCTTATCTCAGGGAGTTTTCTTTCTACTTAGCCTTTCAGCCTGTCGGGTGAGACAACGGATGACCTATTCTCTTGTGAAACCACTCCTGGTGATATGAGGATATTATCATCAGGGCCCAGGAAGGCTGACATGCTTGTCAAAGGCTGGGCAACGGGGCAATTAATCAGAAGCATCTGATTAGCTGATCCGGCTGAAAGGCAGTAAGCATCGGCTGGACTGGTTCACATCAGCTCTCAGCAAGGCCAGAGCTCAGCAGCTTGCAGTCCTCGGGGGCTCCCTGGATGGAGTCTGTCAGTCAAGTGAAAATCTGCTGAGGCGAGGAACCTCAAGAGCAGGGGTAATCCCATTTTCAGGAACAGATAGGTGTGTTTTATCTGGAGTCCTTTTTATCCGGGGCAGGTGGAGCCAAGTCTATGACTTCTTTGCTTTCCTGAAGTTTACGTGAATTTTTAGTTTACAAAATGGGGTATATTAGTATTACCAACATATTGTGGGAAAGGCAGTTTAACGGTTGTCTAAAACAGCAAGGGTGAAAACACACAATCAAGTCTTAATAAAACTATAATTTTAGGTTTAAAAGCATGAACATTTTTGTCTAGAGAGTCAGGTAGGTAGGTTGGGAAGAGATATTTTACCAGGATGAAGGGCATCCTTGGGTCTATATCTAGAAGACAACGAAAGAAAATCCGAACTACTGAGCTTGTGACTGAGCAGTGGGCAGTCAGTGCTCCATCAGCCCCTCAGAGCCCCATTCATCAGTGTGGACATTCTGAGATAGTGAGGGGGAGAGATCTGAAAAGGTTTCTATTTTTTATATGTTTTAAATAATTTCCTTCTATTTCTATAATTTGAATTTATATATTTTAAATCATTTTCTTTTTTTAAAAGATTTTATTTATTTGTTATGAATACAGTGCTCTTCCTGAGTGTACATGCGCAGGCCAGATGAGGGCAGCAGATCACATTAAAGATGGCTGTGAGCCACCATGTGGTTGCTGGGAATTGAACTCAAGACCTCTGAAAGAGGAGACAGTGCTCTTAACTTCTGAGCTGAGCAATCTCTCCAGCCCTTAAATCATTTTCTTAGACCCTCAGAATTTAAATTTTCTTGTTAATATTTATTTATTGGGCTGGAGAGATGTCTCAGAGGTTAAGAGCACTGGCTGCTCCTCCAAAAGTCCTGAATTCCAAACAACCACATAAATTTTTAAAAATTTATTTATTATGTATACAATGCTCTGCCTGCATGTACACATGCACGCCATAAGAGGGTGTCAGATCTCATTATAAATGGTTGTGAGCCACCATGTGGTTGCTGGGAATTGAACTCAGGATCTCTGGAAGAGTAGTCAGTGCTCTTAACTGCTGAGCCATCTCTCCAGCCTCCAGAATTTAAGTTTTCGTATCCTCAGACTTTCATATATCTTAGAACATTTTTTAGACTTTTAGAAATTGCATAGACTTTAAATCTTTTTCTTTCCATCTAACCGTTTATCAGAGACCTGAGTAGTTAGAATTGAGAGCAATCATTGCAAAGCAGTGACCTTTACATAAAGTAACAGTAAAAAGCTACATTTGAAACCTGCTTATATTGGGGCTGGAAAGATAGCTCAGTGGTTAAGAGCATTGGCTGCTCTTCCAGAGGTCCTGAGTTCAATTCCCCGCAACCACATGGTGGCTCACAGTCATCTATAATGAGATTTGATGCCCTCTTCTGGCATGCAGGCAGAGAATGTATACATAATAATAAATAAATCTTAAAAAAAAGAAAGAAAGAAAGAAACCTGCTTATATTTTAACACAAAGCCTGTGAACAGGGCAAACTTGTTTAGAACAGACCCAGCTGCTTTAACTAACTAATGAACTACAAGATGGCTGTAGCCCTGGAGAAGAAGCCTAACCACAAAGCTACAGCATTAGCTTAGCCATCAGTGCTATTAGAGACCTGGGAAGGATAAATTATAATCTAAAATGACAGAGATGAGGGGCGATGGTGACATATGCCCTTAATCCCAGCACTTGGGAGGCAGAGGCAGGAGGATCTCTTAGGAGGAGTTCGAGGCCAGCCTGGTCTCCAAAGCGAGTCCAGGATAGCCAAGGCTACAGAGACCGAACCTGTCCTGAAAAACCAAAAACTAACAAACAGGAAAAAAAAAACCCTAAAATGATAGACTAATCCACAGTCCATTACCTAGACAATTATTCTAGCTCCTGTGGTCACCATGCCCACGGGGGCAGGGGTGTGTGGACAGCATCAGAGACATTCCTGTGGAGAAGCGTGGGAGAGAATGACCTCACTTGTCTAGGAAAAGTGGGCAACCAGCTCTCCAGTGTCCTGCTTGTCCACAGTTCAGGCAGGGCCTGAGCAACGGGCCAGGGACTGGGGCAGTTTTCCCCGGTGGTTACTGTTACCACGATCCAGGCAGAGTCTGTAGTTTTGCTGTGCGTTGTCTTCTTGGTGATCTTGGGGGTCATTACTAGGATCTGAGAATCTGTTTGTCATGGTAGGTTTAAACAGTTAGTGAGTGTGTGTGTGTGTGTGTGTGTGTGTGTGTGTGTGTGTGTGTTCAAGATTTATTTGTTTATTATGTACACAGTGTTTTTTACCTGCCTGTTCCCCTGCCGCCAGAAGAGGGCACCAGATCTCATTCCAGATGATTGTGAGCTATCATATGGTTGCTGGGAATTGAACTCAGAACCTCTGGAAGAGCAGACAGTGCTCTTAGCTTCTGAGCCATCTCCCCAGCCCCTTGTTTTTGTTTTTGTTTTTTGTTTTTTTTTTTTGAGACAAAATTTCTCTGTGTAGCCTTGGCTGTCTTGGACTCACTTTGTAGACCAGGCTGGCCTCAAACTCACATTGATCTGCCTGCCTCTGCTTCCCGAGTGCTGGAATTAAAGGTGTGCGCCACCACGCCCAACTGATGTTACAGATTTTTAAAACCATTCCCAATAAGTTATAAGCCAATAATTTATAACCAAGACTTATAGAACACAGTAAACATATATTTAAAACCAGTTATAGCTGGGCATGGTGGTGCATGCCTATAATCCCAGCACTTGGGAGGCAGAGGCAGGCAGATCGCTGTGAGTTCAAGGCCAGCCTGGTCTACAAAGCGAGTCCAGGACAGCCAGGGCTACACAGAGAAACCCTGTCTCGAAAAAACAAAACAAAACAAAAACAGGCCGGGCGGTGGTGGCGCACGCCTTTAATCCCAGCACTCGGGAGGCAGAGGCAGGTGGATCGCTGTGAGTTCGAGGCCAGCCTGGTCTACAAAGCGAGTCCAGGACAGCCAAGGCTACACAGAGAGACCCTGTCTCAAAAAACCAAAAAAAAAAAAAAAAAAAAAAAACAACAACAACAACAACAACGAAAAGGGGCTGGAGAGATGGCTCAGCGGTTAAGAACACTGTCTGCTCTTCTAGAGGTCCTGAGTTCAATTCCCAGCACCCACATGATGGCTCACAACCATCTTTAATGTGATCTGATGCCCTCTTCCCAACTGCAGGTGGACCATGCAGGCGTAGCAGTGTATGTATAATAATAAAAAAAAAAAAACAAAAAAAAACAACGAAAAACAGTTATAGCCAGGCATAGTGGTACATGCTGAGGCTGAGAAAGGAGACTGGGCCAGCAGAGCGAGAAGAGAAGGCAGTTGGCACAGAAGATGTTGTCAGGAGACAGGTGAGCCAGGAGAAGAGGTGCTAAGCAGATAGGCTAGAGCAGTTGTAGTTTGGAGCTCCTAGTATCGGGGGAAACTGGGAGAAGGGACGGTTTATTTAATCACACAGTTGGTGAGTTTGGGAGAAATGTTTGAAGGGGCTGAGCTGGAAACTGAGAGGAGGGCTGGCAGGGAGTCGGGAGAACTGGTTACTGTATTGTTTTTGCCATTTTACAGATGGGTGGGTGGGTGGATGGGTGGATGGGTGGATGGATGTATGTGTGGGTGGATGGATGGATGGATGGATGGATGGGTGGATGGATGGGTGGATGGATGGATGTGTGGGTGGGTGGATGGATGGATGGATGGATGGGTGGATGGGTGGGTGGATGGGTGGATGGGTGGGTGGATGGATGGATGGGTGGATGGATGGGTGGATGGGTGGATGGATGGGTGGATGGA
>OU015756.1:47035550-47097229 GCA_907169655.1 Acomys percivali | reverse complement strand
TGGATGGATGGATGGGTGGGTGGGTGGATGGATGGGTGGATGGGTGGATGGATGGGTGGATGGGTGGGTGCATGGGTGGATGGATGGATGGATGGATGGGTGGGTGGGTGGGTGCATGGGTGGATGGGTGGGTGGGTGGATGGGTGGATGGGTGGGTGGGTGGGTGGGTGGATGGGTGGGTGGGTGGATAAATGGATGGGTGGGTTGAAGGAGAGAAACCTGTTCTTTAGGATCCCAAGTGTGGGATCGGAATGGTCGTGAGAGAACAGGTGATGTTAATTCACTAGAAGAGCAACCACCTCGTGCAAGAGCTTAATTGCTACCAGATGAAAAAGATCCCGTTAACAGACTCTGGGAGGAGATACATAATTGAGCCCAAAACTGGCGGCGGAGTGGATAGATGGCTGTTCATCACTGCCCTTCAAGACGCTCCTAGAGAAAACCGCTTGAGGGAAGGCTTCAGAGCTCCGGCTCCTGCTGAGGCTCTGGGGTCTGGTTACCCCAGGTTCCAGTGGAAGAAATCCTGCAGCTCCTGACCGGAGAATCGTTCCTCAGAACTGATATCCTTAAGGTTTTGTTACTGTGTCCATTAATCTTCATTTCCTACTATTTTGGTTAGTCGGGTTATAATTGACGTAGGCTCGGTCACTAAATTGTTAATAAAATATTCTGGTTAAGAAAATTGAGTCTGAGCCGGGCGGTGGTGGCGCACGCCTTTAATCCCAGCACTCGGGAGGCAGAGGCAGGCGGATCGCTGTGAGTTCGAAGCCAGCCTGGTCTACAAAGGGAGTCCAGGACAGCCAAGGCTACACAGAGAAACCCTGTCTTGAAAAACCAAAAAAAAAAAAAAAAAAAAAAAAAAGAAAGAAAGAAAGAAAGAAAGAAAATTGAGTCTACAGTGGGTGGATGGTGTAGTCCCTGAGTGTACTGACACAGGAGTTTTCCAAATGAATACACCTGTTAAAACACTGGCACCTCCTCTGCCTGCAGTCTTGGGGGTTGTGTGTGGGGGGGGTGCCATTTCAGGAGCTGTCCATGGTGGTGACACCTCGTCTCCAGCCTCCCTAAGCAGGTCTGCATCGATGGTGCCTTAGCCAAAGCTGCCTGCAGCTGAGAAGGTCTTCCCATCCTAACCCATGGCCCGATATTATCTCAGCAATCCAAACTCTAGAAATCTCTGCCCTGAAAAAACCCCCGCCTCCTAAGAAATCCTATATAAAGCCCATGTCTGTTCAGCTCCCTGCTATCCTCTCCAAGGAGCACCAGCAGCTAACCCTGGATTCATCTCTCCACACCCTGGTCCTTCCCAATGAATCTCCATTATTATTATTATTATTATTATTATTATTATTATTATTATTATTATTATTAATCTATTATAATTTATTCATCTTACATCCCGATTGTTATCTTCCCGTTCCCACCCTCCCTCCCTCTTCCCCCCTATCCCCCCCCCCTAGCCCTCCGACGGGGGGGGGGGGGGGGGGGGGGGACACTCCTGCTCCCCCACCTTCTGACCACAGCCTATCAGGTCTTATCTGGATAGCCTGCATCCCTTTCCTCTGTGTGCCCGTAAGGGCCTCCCTGCCAAGGGGAAGTGAGCAAATCGTGGGCACCAGAGTGTATGTCAGAGGTGCAGTCCCTGCTCCCCCAACAATGGTGGAGAAAGAGCTGTCCCTTGGCTAGATCTGAACAGGGGGTGTAGGTTTCCTGCACACATTGTCCTTGACTGGTGCATCAGTTTGTGCGGCTCCACCTCACTCCCCCAATGAATAATTTATAAGATTTGCTGCTTGGTGTGACTCTCTTAGAAGCCAAGAAACAACGAAGGGAAAAGAGAAGCAGCAATGTGGACCAGCTGGGGCTCCTGAGCTCCTCAGCTCAGCTGGGGATGGCCTCCTCTGGGAGCTGCAGTGCCTCTGCTGAGGAGGCTCCTCTCAGAACTGTGTGTGTGGTTCTTGAACTCTCAAGTGCCAGGATCCCCTTCCATGCAAGCAGGAAAGCCAACAGATGCGTGGATGGGCTGACAGGTGGGTGACTGGATTGGGTGTGTGGGTGGGCGGGCCTGTGCCTGCAGCAGCAAATGGAGGGGTGTAGGATCCAAATCCTCTGAGAACTCTCTGCTCCATGATCTAGGGAGTTTGTAGTTCCCCGCTGGATAAAGAGGCGTCCACTGAGCACTTATCCTAAGCTCAGGCCTCACTTTACAGCGGAAGAGGGATCTATGCGGTCGTCACCTCATGGCCCACTTCTTTGCAAAGCTGGCGGTTATCCACTTTGGTCCCATCTCTCTTTCCGCTGTTGCTCTCGCACCTGAATCCCAGCAATCACCTGATCCCCGAGCCTCCTCTAGGGCGGGGACAGGGCTCACTGGCATTGCCAGGCAACAGGTTAAAGTCCCGCCCCGAGATGCTCACGCGAACGGAAGACAACCGGTCTTCCGAAACAATAACGCCCCCACGTTGCCTTGGTAACCGCCTCCAAGGCTTGCTTCACCTCAGAGACGCTCAATCCTTCGCGCGGGCGCGGGGATCCTTTCACCGCCATTCAAGGGCTCCAGACTACATTTCCCAGGAGCCTTCGCGGCCTAGCCCTTCTCTGGTCTTCTGCCTACTACACTTCCCAGAAAGAATTGCGACAGCCACGGCCTGGGAAAACCGAGTCTATTGTTGCTCCCGGAGTCCTTTGCGGCTGACAGCGAGGACTATATTTCCCAGTAACCTCAGCAGCACCACCAGCCGGAAGCAGCGGGCGAGTTGCTTGTCCTTCCGTGAGGAGTAAAGCGAGAGACTGACCATGGTTGCTCGAGTGTGGTCGTTAATGAGGTGCGTGGAGAATTGGGTAGGCCCTGAGCCTTCGTAGAAAGTTCCCTGCTGCAGGCATGTATCTGTGCCCTGCGGCTTGGTGTCCTGCCTTTGCTCACTTCCGGCTGAGCCCGGAGCTCTTCTCAGGGTCCATGTGGGGAAACAGGCTTACTGGCAAAGCTAACAGGATCGCCTCCCCCCCGACTTCTCTCCCAGGCAGCCCTTATCATGTACAGTTTCAGTTTACTCTTCTGTGCAATGGGGATGCGTAGGAAACCCTGCCTTTCGCCTCTGTCCGGATCTTGCGTGGAGCTCCCGGGACTCCCTGGAAGGTTTTGTGTCCACTGTCCTCTGCTCTCTGCTGGCTTCGAATGACCCACGGCTTCTTCCTCTAAGATTCGGCTTACCACTTAAAAGTCGTGTCACAAAGACAACGATCCCTGTTCCCTGGCCTTCCAGCTTGTCACCTTGTAAACTGTCAGGTCCCTGGCTCCACGGCTTCTCCCTTCCTGTCTCCCTCCCCTCAGGTTCCTCATCAAGGGAAGTGTAGCGGGAGGAGCGGTCTACCTTGTTTATGACCAGGAGCTGTTGGGGCCTAGTGACAAGAGTGAGGCTGCCCTGCGGAAGGCTGAGGAGGTGGTGCCACCAGCAATGTACCAGTTGAGCCAGTACGTGTGCCAGCAGACGGGTCTGGAGATGCCACAGGTACCCTAGCCTGGGAGTGAGGATGGGGCTTCCGGGTCGCTTCTGGGTGTCCTTGACTCTTCCCTCCGCCCCCTTCTTGGTGAAGTTCTGTGTCTCTGGGTTTGGGTGACAAAGCGTGACGTATTGCCATGCACCAGCCCCTGTGCGCCTCTTTCTTCCCAGCTCCCAGCTCCTCCAAAGATTAACTTTCCGAACTTCCGTGACTCCTGGAACTCAGGTAGGTGCCCGTGTCGTCCCTGCTTGCATGATGCCTGGGCACCCCAGCCTCTACCAGCTCTGTTTACCTCACTGTTCCTTTCCACTCCGGTTTGCCTGTTTGTGTGCCTGTATGTCACCTACAGAGTTAAGTAGAAGGGACTGGTGTGGTAGTCCATGCCTGTGACTTCAGCACTTTGGGAGGCTGAGGCAGGAAGATTGTGAGGTTGAGGCAAAGCAGAGCTACAGTCGGGACTACAGAGAAAGAAACCCTGTCTTCAAAACGGGGAGTGGGGGGTGGGTGGGGTGGTGGTGGTGGTGGTGGAGAAAGAAATCAAGGGGTTGCGGTTGTAGCTCAGTGGTCAAGTCCTCTATTACCATGCATGAAGCTCTGGAGCCTATCCCCAGCACCCCATAAATTAGGGATGGTGTTTTTAGGTCTGCCCTTTCAGCACTCAAAGGAATTCAAGGTCATCTTTGACTACAGCCTGGGACATACGAGACCCTGTTCCCAAAAGACAAAAGCTGGATGTTTTCCCACAAGTCTGTAATCCCAGCAACTTGGAAGAGTTGAGGCAGAAGGATTGAGTTTGAGCTACATAGTGAAATGAAACCTGCTTTTAACAATCTGAAAACAGCATAGGGAAGGGGAGGCAGTTTAGACCCACTGCCCCCACTCCTGCTTTAGTCAGCACTCTTCCGATACCCAGGGGGTTGGCTGAGAGCGGCTCTGGCAAGGCAGGCCTCATTGGCACTCACGCACCGTCCCTGCAGGTGTCATCTCAGTCATGGCAGCTTTGTCCGTGGCACCCTCCAAGGCCCGAGACTACTCCAGGGAAGGCTGGGAATACGTGAAAGAACGCAGCAAATAAAGAATACCACCTGCCCCAGTATTACAGGGAGGCAAGACCCAGATGCCGCAGACTCACCCACAGTGGGGACGCCACTGAGGGCAGCTCCCAGTGTTGCTGGCCCAATAAAGGACTTGGGAATGGTTCCTGACCGGTGTTCTGGTGGATGTAGAGAGGGCTTGAGGGGCCTGCATTACCTGGGCTTTGGGCAGCCAGGACACTCCCCCTTGATTTATGGTAAGTTAAAATTTGAAATTTTGGAAATTTGTGTTTGGGGAAGCAGAGGCAAGAGGATTTTGAGAACTTGGTCTACAAAGCAAGCTAGGACAGCCAAAGCTACACTGAGAAACTGTATCAAAACACAAAAACAGCCGGGCGGTGGTGGCGCACACCTTTAATCCCAGCACTCGGGAGGCAGAGGCAGGCGGATCGCTGTGAGTTCGAAGCCAGCCTGGTCTACAAAGGGAGTCCAGGACAGCCAAGGCTACACAGAGAAACCCTGTCTCAAAAACAAAACAAAACACAAAAACAACTTGTGTCTTAGGGTTTCTATGTCAACACATGGTGTGATAAAACACCATGACCAAAAGCAGTTTGGGCAGGAAAGGGTGTATTTCACTCTCAGGTCCCACTCCATCACTTGCAGCAGGAAGTCAGGGCAGTAGCCTGGAGGCAAGACAGAAGTCCACCCTATGCTCCCCAGGGTTTGCTCAACCTACTTCCTAACTACCTGGAGTGGTACTGTGTGGCTCTCACACCAGTCATCAAAGTGACCCAGAGGCCAATCTGATGGAGGCATCTTCTCATTTATTGACTCTTCTCACGACTCTGATTTGTATCACATTGACAAAAAAATACTAACCAGCACAATGTGCTTCCATGTATGCACACTTACACTGTCCATATGTGAGCTGCTTATCATGGGTGCTGGGATCTAACTCGTGTGCCATTGAACCATCCCTCCAGCTGGTACAGTGTTGGGGGAACCTGGACTTGGGGAGGTTCATTTGCAGTGGACCAGTTTTTAGTCTTTCCCAACCTTGTCCCCAGAAGCTCCCTTTCCCCTGCATTAGTAATCCAGAAGGCTGATTGCCTCCAAGGCCAAGGAAGGCAGAAGTCAGGCTACCCAGTGCCTCTGGGTCACTGCACACATCCAGACCCTCCAGGCATGGCTTCTGCCACATGGAGCTCTGAGCTTGTCACCACACCCAACAGGATACAAGCTGCCTCAGGAAAGGGCCCTGGTTATTTAGGCCACATTCACAGAGGCTGCTTGGCTGGACACAGGACCACCTTGTCTAGCTTCACTCCTGAGCTACAGAAGGGATCTGGCCCAGGCTTATCACAGGGTCACATTGGTGGAGTCCTGAAGTTGGTGACGTGTCTTAAACCCTAAAACCAGGGGCTGTCCCTTGCCCCTGATCCAGGGTGGGTGTCAGTTACCTCCTGTGCTCCCAAGGCCCAAGCACCCTGTCCTCTGCCTCACACCTGGCTGTAGTCCCATTCACCCATTCACACGGGTGTCCTAGGTCAGACACAGCACAGAGCATGGCTGGTCCCAGCCCTCTTTCCTGATGGGAATGAGAGGCCAGGCTGGAAGGTTTGAAGTAAAGGGCACACGAACAGAAACACCTTTATTACAAAAACAAAAAAAAAGCAAAACAAACAAACAAAAAGAAAACAAATTCACATCATAACAAGCTACAATATGGCAGCAGATTAAAAAAAAATCCTTTGTACAATGGCAGAAGGGAAGTCCTAACAGGACATGGAGGTCGCAGTTGGGTGGTTTAGTAGCGGCGGGTGAAGCGGGCATCGCTGGGTCTGCTGCCCCGGCTCTGTCCTCCAAAGCCTCCCTGCATCCCTCCACGTGGGATCACATGGCCACGAGAGGCTCCACCGGGAGCGAAGCTGCCACGCCTAAGAAGAAGCAGGGGATTGGTGTTCTGAGGTCCTAACTTAGCTGGTGGTCCCCAGGTCACAACTGCAGAGCAATCCTGCCCCTGCTTGGCAGTGTAGCACTCACCCTGACATGCCACCGCGGTTCATCATGTGGCCAGGCCCAGAGTGTCCAGACATGTTCCTCTCACCACCTGCAGGACAAGACACAGGCCTAAGTGGGCAGTTTGGCAGGTATGCCAAAGCTCCACTGGCTTCAGCAAGCCCCACCTCCCACAAGCCCCAATCTCTCCTCAGCAGGCAGCCCTGGCTCCCACCCAGTCCTTACCTTGCCACCTCTTGTGCTCACGCTCCATCATGCCTCCATCAGGTGCGCCCTGCCATGCCCTGTCATCTTCAAGTCTCCGACCATGCTCCCCCCAGTCACGCCTGCCCCTTGGAAAAAGATACCTCTGACCTGTGCTGCCACACCAAGCCCTCAGCTGACAGTGTAGCTGGGGGGGCTCAGGCTCTAACAGGCAAGGCTGACAGTCACCCACTGACCAGGCTTTAGAAGGGACACAAACCTGGGAGGAGGGGGCAGCCCCCTGCCTTCACTCATTCTTTTATTTGAGCCGTAGCCCCAGCCGTCTCGAGAGTCCCGGCCGTGGCGTTCAGGTCCTCCATGGCGCTCGGGGTAATGCTGGACCAGAGAAAGAGGCGCAGTCAGCATCAGCCCTTATCCCCAGATGAGAAGACACATGGTTTCACTCAGAATACAGAGCTAGGTGGCCACTGTCACAGTATCCGCTTCTCATGAAGGGTCAGGTTTGCAAGGCTCCCCACAGGAGCCCCACCCTGTGCACACATCCTTGCTTCAAGAACTTGAGCCCCATCCTGACACTTGCCTCCACGAACACGTGACCTCCTGTGATACACGGCCCAGGACGCCTACCCTTGTCATCTCAGTCATGCCCAACTTTAACCCTGGCTTATCAAAACCCCGTTCAAGGCCAAGGCGGGAAAGATCTGAGACAGGAAGCAGCCCAGCGTCCCCAGCCTCCTGCAGGACCACAGACAGTCCCAGGGCACTGTAGCTCTGGGCCAGCTCTAGTCCTGCCTCCCTACCCCTCAAGGCAGACACTGTGCCCTGCCCTCCTTTACAGAGTAACAACTGCACACGCAAATGATCACATACAAATAGCTGTGTTTCAGTGGTGACACTAGGATGGTGGCCTGATGCAAAGTAAAGCCACAGGACTGAGGAATTAACTGCCCCAAGACCAGACAACCCTGGTGGCAACTGGTGACAGGAAACCATGGGTATAGGATGGTTAAAAAAAAGACGGAAGTGAGGGTCTGTGCAATAAAAGCAGTAACTGTGCAGACTGATACGAGGGGCCTCAGGTCAACCCTCCCCAGGGAGTGCACGTAGGGCTGCAACCCTGCCAGGCTAGTGAGGCCCCCTCAGCTGGCTCAGCAGGCACTTTTCTACTGGGTAGTGTGTGGGCCAGAGGTGGCCAAGGTAAAAAGGATCAAGAGCTGCTGGGAGCACTGAGTGAAACCACCCTTCCCTTCCCTCAGCCTTGGCCAGCAGATAGGAAATCCACCCCATGGCTGAAGCAGCACGCTGTGCTCACCTGTCCTTCTCTGTCTCCCATCATCGACCGTGAACCTTCTCTCCTAAAAAGGGTGATTTTAGTGAGAACCCAGACAGGGAGGGGCTTGCATACATACAACCTCCCACCCCCCAAATGGCCATGGGTCCACACAGGGGCTCACCTATCCACAGAGTGGTTTGGGTAGCGGCCTCGGTCTCTGTGATCAAAGTCATGGAAACGGTCCTGGCGGCCAAAGTCTGAGTGGTAGCGGTCATCCAGTGCAGCCCGCTTAGCTTCCGGCCAGTAGGCATCATCACGCCTGTGAGGGTGTGAGGCAGGGATGTGGCATCAGTGCTCACGAGGCACCAGGAGCTTGGAACAAAGCCCGCATGGGTCCAAGTCCCAACCTCATCTCTGGCAAGAGTTCTCCTTGTAGAAGCCATAATAAACCCTTGGCCCAAACACTCCCACCTATGCCTCAGCGCCACTGTGGTGCTTCATGTCCTTGTCTTTGGCAGGCCTCCTACCCTGAGCTGACACAGAGCATCTCCTCACACACCAATGGTCGCAGCAGGCCCCGACTTGGGTCAGTGAGAGTGTCTGAATGCCTGGGCCCTGCCACACTTGGGCCTCTGACTGCTCACCGGCCATCCACATCATAGGGTCTGCGCACAGCAGGCCGGCGCTCCTGCTCATAGCGCAATTCCTGCTGCCGCCGAAGCTCCTCTCGCTCTCGGTGGATGCGTTCCTGCTCGCGCCTCCGCTCCTGCTCCACATGCATGCGCTCCCGCTCTAGCCGCTCCCGCTCCATGCGCTCCCGCTCCAGTCGATGGCGGTGGAAAGCCAGGCGCTCCCGGGCGATCTCTAGCCGCTCCCGCTCCTCCCGCTCCCACTGGGCCTGCAACCGTTGCTCCCGCTCACTGCGCTCCCGTTCCCTGTGTGAAGAGGCCCAGGTGAGGACGAGTGGGGTAGAAGCTTCACTGTGAGGAGCTGGGGGCATGTTGGGGACAGCAAGGTCAAACTCCTTAACAGGTTAAAAACAAAGCACTTCACAGAGGGTGGGCTCACGGCACTGAGCTGTCACCTCCTGGTTGCCCCTCCTTCAACCTGGCAGCCAGGCTCGAAGAGAGGCCAGTACCCTCTCCCCAGTGTGCTGGGAACCCAGAGTGAGGCTTGGAGACTGTCTGCCCTGGCACCCACTTTCAACACATGCCATGAGCAAAAGTCACATTAGAAACTGACTTGCAACAGCCACACGGCACCACTGCTGTCCCCAGCTAGCAAAGTATCCTTTCCCTGATCCCTCCTGGGTGAGTGAGGCCCTCTGACATCCTTCCTGTCTTCTGGCCCAGCTGCTAACTTCCTTCGGTTTTTGAGGAGATGAAATCCTGTAGGCAGCCACTGTGGCACAGGGCCTACAGAGTGCCTGCCTGTTCAGCAACACACACTCACCTCCGTGACTCTGAGTCTCTGGATTTTCGAGACTCTTTAACCTTGTCAAAGGACACGACAGACCGCTTCTCCCGACTGGCTGACTTTCGGTCCTGACTTTTGGAGGCCTGGTTTAGCAAACAGAAAAAGAATTAAAGCAGGAGGGATAGAGGTACCTGGCAAAGGGACAGCCACTGACCGAAGAAGGTACTCATAGAACCCAACAAAACACACAAGGTGCCCAATGACTAAAGCCAGTCTTTGCTGCATGTGCAGACAGGGTCTCACTGTTTAACCCTGATGAACCATGTGGTCCTGCCTCGGCCTCCTGCTGACAAGGGCAAGCCCCGGGCGGGCTAATCCAGAACTGTTCCTGACAGCCCTTTCCATTTACAGACACCTTTGGCTGTGGTGTCTCCCTGCCTAGCCCTGGTTGGCCTGCAGCACGTGGCAATCCTCCTATCTTAATTCCACCTGGTCTTTACTCCATGATCAATGGACTCCTCCATCCTGCTGAGACCCAGGCCAGAAACCTCTGGCAGTGCCTTAGTCACTCAACAGTGCCACACTGGGCTTTGAGAACCTGAGTCCTTGGTTGCTACAAACGTATGCCAACCCTAGCCTGCCTGTGGCTCCAGGGGCCCTGGTGCCACGTTGAAGCCTGTGGTCCTCAAGAGGCTTGGCACAAGAGCAGAGGTCTTGGGCATGCCAGACCCACCTACTAAGGTGGTCAGTTTCTGAGAGTTCAGAACCCACCAAGGTCTGAAGCTGTCCCAACAGTGGGCTACCGAAAGGCAGGGACCAGAGGTAGCACAGAGCAGCCATCAGAGAGAGCAGCAGCAGGTTCTAGAAGCCACGCCACTTCTCTGCATTCTAAAACATAGCAAGCTTCCCTCAAAGGCAGCCAAACTGGGATCCCGGGGGCATCCAGCCTGCAGTAGGTGCTGACACTCACTCTCTCTTTAGATCCAGACGTCTTCACACTGATAACAGGTACGCCTTTGGACTTGTCCATCACCACAGTGCGCTCAGTGCCACGGCTTCCTGTAAACAGAGAGGAAGGGATGAATTCAGAGTCACTTAAGCCAGCACCTGCCGGGGGGTAAGGTGGTCACTTCCTACCTGACTTGGTGGTCCTTGAGCGCTCTGAAGGCCCGGGCTTCTGGTCGTCTGCATCCTTGCTCTTTTCTGTGCTGCCACCATCCCCCTTTTTGGCATCATCTTTTCTGTCAGCTTTCTCTTCCCTTTTAAGGTTTGCTGACCTAGGATGGATCAAGAGACCATCAAGCCTCAGAGGAAGCCTCAGGAGGCAACAACTGCCCAGGCAAGGGGACGCCAGAGGACTCTGAGCGCAAGGTGCCTATGGCACTCTGGTGGCCTGTGACTACAGAGCTCTAGTGAGCTACAGGAATACCTGTCACTGGTGCTGGCCTTCTCCTTTTTGCTGTCCCCATCTCTCCTGTCAGGCACTCTCTTGCCAGTGGGTTCACTTTTGGCCTGTAGGAGAGTCAAAAGCTAGTGCCATCATGTACCAGCCCCACGACCAGCACCACCAACCACAGCACAAGACCACTGACCTTTTCCACTGAGATCATCTTGCCATGCAGCTCAGTCTTGTGCAAATGGCTAATGCACTTTGTTGCCTCTTCAGCTGTGGACATAGTGACGAAGCCGTAACAGCGAGCTCCAGGACTCCGGGCGTTTGTCACAACCTTGGCGCCCACCACCTGGAAGAAATCAGACCACATGAGATACAGCTGTAGGCTCAGACCCAGCAGCTACAGCGCAGGGCAGGGGCTTCTGACTCCCCTCAGCAGAAGCAGCTGGCACTGGGGAGCAATGCATCCACCCACTGGAAGAGCTGCCTCACTCTCAATTCTCAAGGGGACTGAGAAGGTGCGATCAAGGCCTGCCTGTCCTCCTCTAACAAGGGTTAAACCTGCATGCAGGACAACAGTCACAGCATAGGACTGACTTATGGCAGTCACACAGCTACAAACAGGTGACTGCAGACACAGTGACAGAAATGAATGATGTAAGAGGTAGCGCCAGTGCTCGGCCAGTACCACATTCACTGCACTTGTGGACCCTGACCCTGACAGTAAGCTCCAGTCTATGTCCAGGACACAGATTTGTGCAGTGAAGCGCTCTCTGTTCACTCTCCGGTTGTGGCGGCTCACCTTCCCGTATCTGCTAAAAAGGTTCTTCAGATCTGTGGCTCTGGTCGTAGATGAAAGACCACTGACCCAGAAATTCCTACCACAGCTGCTACGACCTGTGCAAAGAGAAGTTCCAGTCAGAACCTCAACAGCCAGTGTGTGGCCATCCCCAGCACTTTGGGGACATATGCCCAGGACTCAATGGCATGTCCAGGCTCAGGAAACTCCCCTTCCATCACTAGTGTTAACCTAGCCACAGAGAGCAGTGGCATGTACATATGACACTGAAAATGGATCTCAGGACATTGTAGCAGTCAAGCATTTATCAACAGCTGCGTCAACCCCAGCCCACGATGGCTTCTGCCCATGGAGCAGCCAGGGCAAGGTGGGGCCCTGCTTGCTTTCAGCCACCTTTCTCCAAACCCATGCTGTGCCTCCCTCCCTAGACCCTGCATGGTCAGAACTGTAGGCCTGGGTGTGTCATTTCCCAGCCAATAATTGTTTTTTTGAGACAGGATATTGCTAGGTAGCTCAGGTTGGCCTGGAACTTGCCATCCTCCCCCTGCCTCTTTCTCCTAAGTGCTGGGAGGAAGGACCTGAGTCATCAGAGCCCAATGAGCAAGGGACCTGCCAACTTATCCACACTTAGACTTAAAGGTGGTGGTGGGGTCCTGTCTGCGCGCAGGTAGGGGAAACACCAGCCATGATCAACTTGAGGCCCACCATACTCCAGAGGACTGGTGTCACCTCGAGGACCTACCCTTCTCCTCTCGGGAAAGCCTTTTTGTATCCGAGTCATCTTCGACAGAACTAGAGACAAGAAACAGTGTCACTCAAGGGGGATGCAGCAGCAGGAGACAAACCCAGAGCCCTAAGGACCTGCCAAAGCTGCATACCTACCCGGCACTTAACTCTCAAAAAGGACACCCCGACAAACATGTTTTGGAAATCTGACCTAACATTAAGGTTTCATACCCACAGGAGTTAATTAAGTTTCTGCCGGGCTAAAAATAATTAAGAAGAATTAAAAAGCAAAAAACCATGGCAGGTTGAGGGAAAAAAAAGAAAAGATTACAGAACCAGTGTAAAATAAACAAGAAATGAACTGCCTGAAGGAGCTAGCTGGGCAGCGTGGCTGCCGACTGCAGGCTCTAAACAGCTCGTGTGTGTCGCTAGTGACAATGAAAGGAGATAGCGTCTGGTCTAGGACTGAGAATCAACAAACCTCATTTTCTGATCAGCGCCCTCACTGGCTGAGGACTCTTTAGGAGCCGCAGGGACGTCATTACAAGCGTCAAAAGCAAACTTCTTCACGTCGTCTTTGCTATCTTGGGGCTCAGGGCTCAGGGCTGCCGTGGGCGCTTGCACCAGCTCCTGGCTGGTGGCCTCCGAGAGCTGGGCAGCCGTGCTACTCTGTTCAACTGGCTCCTCTAGCCCTACAGGCTCGCAGTCCATCCCGGCGCCTCCTTCCGGCGCCTCCGCCGGCTCCCTTTTCACTACTGCTAACGGGGCGTCTGCCTCGCTCCACTGACACCGAGCGCTTGGAGACTCAGACTCGCTGCTGCGGACCAAAGCTAAATCTCCCTCCTCCTCTTGCTCCTCTTCCTGCTCTTCTTCCTCCTCTTCCTCTTCCGGGTGGCCGCAGCTCTCAAATAGGTCCTCTTCCTCCGCCAGCTTCCTGTCTGGCCCCACGCTACTCGTGGCCTGGGCAAAGGGCTGCTCCAGCTCCGAACCTTCTTCTTTTACTGGCTCAGATTTACAAGTTTCCCCCAAAATGTCGAGTATTTTCTCATTTTCTACGGATTTAACAGGAATAGAATGGCACAAGGTTTAATCACCAGGGAAATAAAGCAATCACAACTGCGGCTCGGGCTCGGCGGCCCTGCTCACACTGACAGAACTGCTGGCTACACAGAGATTGGAAAACCCGCTACACAGCGCCTACACCCTACCTGCGCCCACGGCCATGGCGCCCCCCAGCCTGCACTAAGGGCAGAGGCAAGCATCCCGGAGACTTCACCCCACAACCTTCTGAGTCTTGAGTCTTCATTCTGTGCACTGTGACAATATATGAATCGACTCTTCTCAATTCAGCTGGAGTCCAAGTGCGTTACTGAGTGCCTGGCCTTCATGCATCACTAATTGCCTGGTGCTTTGCCTTCCTTACAGAGCAGTTAACGTGCGGAGCGCCGGGTCTTCTGGCATGTGCAGTTTGGCAGCCCAGAGGGACAGTGTTTGTTTGCGGTTCTCTCAGAAGTGCACTCCTCTTCGGGGGATCCAGTCATGTCATGTTCATGTGGCTTTCCCTATGCTACCTGCACTGCCTGTACCAACACCACATGGTGACATGCTGCCGGTATCACAAGATCTGCTGGCGGCACAGAGCTCTGATCGCTGCAGTGCACTGACACTTTGTGGGCATTTTCATGCTGCCACTTCTATTTAAATGCAGAAGACCAACGTCTTCGCCATGTGGGTAGGATGCCGCACAGGTTGCTGGCCACGGACACAGATCTTGTGATACGGCTGGGTTTCCAATCTCTATGGTCCTGGTGTGCTCTGGACTGTAAAGCACTAGAGCAACGCACACTAGAGTGCAGCCACTGGTTAGCAAGAGCCTCCCCGCCGTGGGCGGACCCACTGCTGAGCCCTGCGTTGGACAGTACCTGGTTCCAGAGCTGCCTCTTCCATCTCCTGCAACAGAAAGCACAAGTAAGATGTTGCCCAGAGGCCCAGCCCCACTCCACCACCAACCTTCATGGGAACTAAGAGAGGCTGGGACTTCAGGGGCCAACCTGGGCCCAAAGAGGAGGCCCTGCTTGTACAAGGCAAGCTGCCCCAAGGGCTTACACTTTATTCAGCCCCAGACCTACTGCTGACCCTGCGGCAGGGCACCCACCAGCCTTCCTATCTTCCCACCGTAGTTTCCTCTGGACTGAACTTGAGATGAGGGGCACGGTTCTCATCCATACACGTTTAACTGCCTGGCACAAACCCACTGACACTCTCTTCACCTGCAGTAGCCTCGAGCTGACTTTTTGAAAATTTAGGGCTAAGTAGAAATGGGCCATGACAGTTCTACCCCAGGCACTGGTCATCTCCCTCAGCAATGACCCAACTTGTCCCAGAAACCCTATCTTCCCAGCTGTGCTCTGTATTTCAGGCCAAGTGTTGGCTATGGTCCCTGGGTCCACACTGCACAGCCAACTTCCCATGCCCCTCAGATTGCATGTGGAATTTGGCCTTCTCTGCACTGGCCACTCAGATGCAGGCTCTGCCTGCTGCCCTCTAAAGGACCACACCCACAAGGTACAAGGAAACACTCCACTGAGACCCAGTCAGGGATGTGAGACCCTGCGTTTCAGGCATGAGCACAGGTACTGCTGTTAGACAGGCCAGCGGATCATGGCCCAGAGTGACACAGGAGGGCCAAGTGTGTGAGGCAAGGTCTGTAGTGGGTCTGCACCCCAAGTTGGTGCCGTGTGCTTAGTGGGGAGGTTGGCTTTAAGAGCTTGGACAGTCACTCCTTTAGCTCTGTTCCCTGGTGTCCTGGCCCCAACAAAGACTGCGGGTCCCAACTGGACACCTTGAAGGGCTTGGCTGGGACCCGCCTGCATTGTACATTGAGCTCTAGAATGACAAAGGAGCAGTGTGGCAGAGCGACACCTGAGGGGATGTCCTGCAGCGTGTCGCATTTTAGCACTAGACAGTCACACACGTATAGGCTCCAAGTGGTGGGTACCTCCATGAAACAAAGACAACAGCTTGCCTAGAAGCTACTTCTGCCCAAGGGGCACAGGTGTCAGCCAAAAACCAATATGCCAGTGCTCTATTCCTTATAGAATTTCTTGGGAGGCTCAAGACCCACCTCACCCCTTAGTGCTCACCTTGTTTTTTTCTCCTGTTTTGAGAGATCTGCTGCCTCTGCCGCCTGAGTGCTGGGATTTAATCGTGTGCCAACATACCTGGCTGGTTCTAACGTTTAGTACTTGCACTGTCAGTCACCAGACATCAACCATCAGTCCACCTGGGAAACCTGGGCAGTCTGTGGATATGCCCCGCCCCTCCTACCCTGTGCCTCTTTCCAGGGAGACCTTATCCCAATGTCCTTCTCTAACAATGAATTTACAGACCAGGCGGCCCTACCCCAAAACACATAAATCTTTGGTCCTACAAGTATACATCTCCAGTCAAGTGAGGTGGTGGGAAGTGGCCACAGCTTCTGAAAACCAAGTAGGTCTTCAGGCTGCCATGTGGCTGCTGTTTCGGAAAACCCTAACACTGGCCCTATACCCACAGCCCCCATCTTATATTGTCAATACTAAAACTCTGGAGGAGAATTGAAAGAAAAGGCCTACATCTAAACCAGTGTGTATCCTGTAATGCTAGGATGGGCCACAGGCCTACTCTCACTTGGCAGCCACGGGGCAGCACTGGGCTTCAAACCTCTTTTAAGCAAGTCCTTGGGTAAGACCCATTCTGCTCACAGCCAGAGTGCAGTGTGTGCTTCCACTGCCCTAAGCACGGACTAGGAGACAAGTGAGGCCGCAGGTGTGCCCTCCATAGCCTCCAGCACTTGCTGTCTGGGGAGGTGACTTTAGCTGGTGCAGCTACCAAGCGACAGATGGTATCTGAGAACCTGAGGCTACACTGAGTGTGTAATTGAGATGTATGACAACTTTTACCTGCAGGATGGTGAAGTCAGATGATGATGTATCTACGTTGTTAATGGCTTCCTTGTCATCTATCTGTGGAAAGGTAGAGCACAATTTATAATGTCATAGGTGAGGGGACAGTCCCCATCCCACTGTGGCTGAGAGTATCTATCATCCCAGTGTGGTGAGGTGGAAGACACAATTTGCCAGAACCCTCCAGGTGACCAGAATAATGGCTTGTGGCCACTCTTCTAGACCTGGGCTGTAGAGTGGAGCCTGCTGTCTCTGGGTACCAGCTACCCCACCTCTTACACTGCAGAAACAGGGGATGGATGAGTAGTAGCTCAGCCATAGAGGTGAGGGGAACTGCCCCCCAAAGATGGAGCTCTCTGCCCAGTCAGGATGGCCCAATGGTATACAGCACATCCACTGAAGACCAATCTCCACCTCTTTCTTCCCAAGATACAACTGTCTCCCATCATGAGAGCCACACACAGCAAAGAGGACCCTAGTTACATGTACATCCAGTTGTCCCCCCACCACCCATGATGCTGTATTCCTTGATGTGGATACTAGGTCTGTTCTGTGACTATGCAGTAGTAGCACTTGCTGTTACAGGCATGGCCACCATTCTAGGTCAGGGATTGGCAAGCTTGCTTGGGTGTGAGGGTGGCTAGTCCTAACTGTGACTCTGATCTCTGGTCTGGCAGAGCAACAGTAAGGGATAGTGACAGGTAGCTTGCTATGTACACTTCAATCACAGACCCAGGCATGTGGCAAGGGGCATAACATCAACCATTTATTTATCAAACCTGGAGTTTTGGTGACCAAAGCCCAGAAGGGATCAATAGCCCTCTAAAGGTCACACAGCAGTAGCACTTGGTACTCCCTGCCATCCCATTCCCTTCATATTGTAGCTGGGCCCCCACCAGCCAGTTAGCATTCTCTCAATCCCTAGACTCCTATGTTACTTTATGACAAGGAGCCCACTACTTGGGCAGTGCCTTTTAGAAGACTCTGAGACATTGTTTGTATCCATACAGCACAAGAGGAGGTCCTCTACTCAAACAATGTGCTGCCCACAGAGACAGGCTCATTCAGTTCTCACAGCAGAAGACAGAATGCTCACTGCAGGAGGAGATCTGAGAAGGCCAGAGGCCTCCTCAGGGGGCCAAAGAGATACCCCTGGGTCCTCACTTCCCACTCTCTTTTCTCCAGGCTGACTTCAACCCTGTGCCCATAAAATTCTTCAGCCTTGAGGCCTGGGAACTTGAGCCTGCATCCTCCGGTAAATGCCTGGACTCTCACTCACCAAAGCCACATGTTTCCTGGGGTGCTCCTGACTGGGGATGCAAGACAGCACCAGCGCCCAGCAGTCTACACCATCACAACCTTGCTGGGTTCTCACGCATGCCTAACATGGAGAGGCTACATGAATACTCAACACCCAGGGGGCAGCAGCAGAGATGGCCCCTCCAGTTGGCTGTACTCACACACCACAGTTCAGACTCTTCTAAGGGATAGTAATCAGCAGCAGCTGTCCCTGCTACCCTGCTCTGTCATGACCTCTGCAGGAGGCCAGCCAGTGCCGCGCCCAGTGCCAGGTGCTTGCTTACAGCATGCTCCTGCAGTTGCTCAGGGAGCCCCTTCAAGGTGCCTTCTACCAGATCGGTGCTGTCTGCTAGGCCCTCGGGGAGTGTGGCCTCCTCCTCTTCCTCCACACAGTCTGCCACGCTGCCATTGTCGATGTCTGCCTCGTCCAGCACACTGATGTCCATCATATCCATGTCTTGCAGGTTCTCCAGGCTGGTCTCCACGTCCTCCTGAAACAGAGGGCATTGTCATGGCACACCGCCATCCCAGCTCTCCCTCTCCTCATCCACTGAAAAGTTGATGCATACCTGCCCATCCCCAGAATTCTCCTCGAGCCCGTTGTCCTCCACACCCTCGTCTTCTGGTTTCCTCCCTAAAGAGACAGCATGTGGGCATGAGGCCAATAGTCTGAGGCTTGCAAGCAGGTGCCTAACTTCTGCAAGTGCCCAGCTCTGCAGCTCACTGCACAGGCCTGGCCTCTCACCCTAGCCAGGTCTTGGTAGGTCTCAGTGTACTGTGTTTGGGATAATTAGCATCAACTTGACAGAATGGAGAATCACCTAGGAGATGGGCCATGGGTGAGCAAAGATGCGCACACTGATGGGCCAGCAAGAAGGCTCAGCAGGGAATAGGCACCTATCACCAAGGCTCACCACTCCAATTCAAATATGGTTGGAAGACCTGGCTTTAGTGCTCCCCGACCACACATGCTTACACATCAAAACAAACAAACAAACAAAAGCACTGGCTACTCTTGCACAGGACTCAAGTTCAATTCCAAGGATGCACAACTACCTACTGCAACTCCACCTTCAGGGGATCAAACACCACCTCGACTGTTCACATCCTGCCTTGGGCTGCCTCCCCAGCTCTATCATCCTAGAGTTCAGGAGGCTGAGGCAGGAAGATAGTTACTTAGAGGCCACACACTGAGCCTGTTTCCAAAACCTAAATGAACAAAGCAAATCAGAACTGCCTGGGCCGTCTTACCAGCCAGCTATTGGCCACCCACAGGTACAATGGACTAAAGTGAGCACTGAGAACAGGCTCTGGGCAAGGCAGGCTTTTTTTTTTTTGAGACAAGGTCTCTCTATGTAGTCTTGGCCATTCTGGACTTGTCTTTGTAGACTAGGCTGGCCTCGAACTCACAGCGATCCTCCTGCCTCTGCCTCCCGAGTGCTGGGATTATAGGCGCGCGCCATCACGCCCGGCTCAAGGCAGGTTTTTTTTTTTGAAGGCACACAAGTCATTATCACTACCAGGTATGGTGGCACACGCCTTTAATCCTCACACTCGGGAGGCAGAGGCAGGTGGATCACTGTGAGTTCGAGGCCAGCCTGGACTACAAAGGAGTCCAGGACAGCCAAGGATACACAGGGAAACCCTATCTCGAAAAAAACAAAAACCAAACCAAACCAAAAACAAGTCATTATCATCTTCCAACTTCCTTAAGACAGGTTCTAATTATAGAGACCAGTCTAGCCTGGAACTCAGAGATTCCCTATACTCGGCCTCCTGAATACTACCCAGCCCACTTGGCCTTAGAAAGGAAGAAAGAAGGAAGAAAGGAAGGAAGAAAGAACAACATAAAACAACAAAAAGCTGGGCATGGTAGTGCACACCTTTAATCCCAGCACTAGGGAGGCAGAGGCAGGAAGACCCAGCCAGCCTGGACTACAAAGTAAGTCCAAGACAGCCTGGGCTGTTACACAGAAACCCTGTCGCAAACAAACAAACAAACAGAAAAACGCTTATCTACTTATTTTTATGTGCATGGGTGTTTTGTTGGTAAGAAGAGCACCTGTGTGTGTGTGATGCCTGTGGACTGAGAAGGAGGCATTACAAATGGCTATGAGCTACCATGTGGGTGCTGGAAATGGAACCCAGGTCCTCTGGAAGAGCAGCCAGTGCTCTGTGCTGAGAACCTCTTCATAGCCGGGCGTGGTGGCGCACGCCTATAATCCCAGCACTCGGGAGGCAGAGGCAGGAGGATCGCTGTGAGTTCAAGGCCAGCCTGGTCTACAAAGCAGGTCCAGGACAGCCAAGGCTACACAGAGAGACCTTGTCTCGAAAAACCAAAAAAAAAAAAAAAAAAAAAGAGAACCTCTTCAGCTCTCTCCATCAGTGTACCGGATTCAATCTGAGTCTATCTGGTCAGGCTCACGTCAGATCCACGGAAACCAGCGCTTGTGTAACGCACTCTTACTCCCCAGGTGGCAGCATCCAGTTTTGCCCTTTTTGGAAATCCCACCTCACACGTGCAAGGTTCCCTGCCTACCCCATGCTAACTTGGCTAGAGAATGCGCCCTGGCCCCGAACTACCTATTCTCCTCTTACCAGTCACACGCACCAAATTCTTTCAGGGTCTGCATTTACTTATTTGTGAAGAAAAGTATTTTTTAAAGTTTTAGTTTTTACATGTGCTTGTTTTGTGTATTCATGCCACATTACCTATGTATTGTGAAGAGACATAAGGACAATCTGTGGGAGCTGGGTCTTTCCTTCCATTAAGTGGGCCCCAGGAATTGAACTCTGGCTACCAGGTTTGGCACTAAGCCCTCTCCTAGATCCCTAAGAACATATTTTGTTTTTTGTTTTTTTTTTTTTTGAGACAGGGTTTCTTTGTGTAACAGCCTTGGCTGTCCTAGACTCACTTTGTAGACCAGGTTGGCGTTGAACTCACAGAGGTTCGCTGTCTCTGCCTCCCATGTACTGGGATTACAGGCATGCGCCCCCATGCCTGGCTCTTAAGAACAAATCAAAGAAGAGCATCTCTCTAGCCCAGTAGCCCCACAGCAGTGACTAGACCACACTGTGAGTTCTGCAGCATTCGGGAGCCCCAAGCCAATCCTACTAGCCACCATACTACAGCCTCAGGGCTGGCAACTGAAGAGTCACCACACCTGTCACTTGTTCTGTGGTGTTGAGCAAGGGTTCCCACTTGGGGGTAGGTGGGCACAGTAAAACACGTAAGCAGGCCACCACAGAGGCAGGCCACCTTCTCCACAGGGACAGCAATGGCCTGACTTTAAACTCTCCCCCTGTGCTGGGGATGCTCTACCATGGAGCCACACTGTACCCCTGAACTCAGATTGGGGATCTGTGTGTGAAACAGTCTCCCCACAGAACTGAGGTGAAGTTGTATGTCAGCCCAGCTACTTAACCTTAAGCTTGCAGTGATCCTCCTGCCTCTGCTGGGTCATGGGAATGAGTCAGCAAGCCCGGTTGGAGCCTCATCTCACTGCCCATGAACACTGGCCCTGGGATCTTGGTGCACCTGTTCTTGCACTCCATCCTGTGGACAGCTTGCCCCATGCACTCACCAGCTCTGACAGCCTGGGCAAGTGGCATTTTGTTATTGTAGTTCTTCCCGCCAAAGAACAAGCACCCTTTTTTTTCCCTCCCCACCTGGAGCAGCATAGAATGGTCTTAGCTATGCCACTTGGCCTTATCTCCTCTAGAATAACTTTTGTGGGGCTGCTGAGTCTCTTCACTTCTTTATTAAGTTTTGTATGTGTGCATGAATGCATACACGTGTGGAAGCCAAGGCGACCTGCTCTCTATCCAGGCCAGCCAAGACTATACACAACATCATCCTGTCTCACATAAAAACAAAACAAAACAAAACAAACAAACAAACAAATGGAAAACCTGCAAAGCCTTGTCAGCTTCTCTTCCACTATGATAAGGCATCATGAGGAAATGCAAATGAAGGACGAGTCAGGGTTAGGGATGGGTCCATCTCAGCAGGGAAGCATGGCAGCAGGGCAGGCAGCTAAGCTGGCTGGGTGGATTGTGGTAATGACCACAGGCAGATGGACAGCTAGACTCAAATCTCAAAGCTCTCTGCAGTGACAAGCTGCTTCCAGAAAGGCCACACTTCTTCAACCTCTCCAAACAGTAGCAGCAGGCAGGGAACTGGAGCCTGTGGGCAACATTCTCATTCAAACCATCACAGAATCCATGCAGGATTCTTGACATTTTTTCCTAAGGATGAAACTCACCCTAAACATAACACCTGGCCTTGTGTCATGTTCTAGTCATGTTCCCCCACTAACCCCATCTGAGACAGAGGCCCAAGTGCTGGGGTTAAAGGCCAGCACAACCATGCCCGCCTCCAGTCATGCCATCCCCTACAGAGGGGATCACCCTGACTTCTTAAGATTCTGTAAAACCCACCGTGGAGGAGCACTGAGATAACCTGAGACAGGTCTTTCTCGAATTTCAAAACACCTCTCAGTCAATCTTGATCAAAACCCATCAACAGGTACTTGAGAACTCAGTGCATGCAATTACAAAGCAGCCTGTGTGGCAAAGGACTCAGAGGGAGGAAGGAAAGAACAGACCCTTGCCCTCTGGCCACAGCTCGATTGCTGGACACGACCACACACATGTAAAACGCACTCAAAGTCAAAAGCAGAGCCCTGCCAAGTACTGCACAGCTCTAGATAAAGTCAGATCCTCCAAGGCAAGAGGGGCTGCAAGAGTTTGACGCTCTAGCGCTACGTTAGTGAGGTTTTAGAATGAGCAGAGCCCCGGGGGTGGTCTGTACCCTCTATTCCTGTGGGTGACAAGGAGGAGCAATCTTTCTAAAGCACTTTGGGTTTTCTCCCACTCACACCCTCAAACAATATAAAGAATTAAACCACAAACCACACACACTAAACCATCACAGGCACAAACAGCTGTCAATTACAGTGCCTGTCCCTCTGATAGCACAACCACAGCAGACAGGCAGCACAACACAGCCAAAGCAGCCTGCAGAGTACCCAGACCCTACAACTCAACAGAGATAACCACTGAAAGTGGGCAAGAATGCAGTGTACAGGTGGCCAGGGAGTCAGAGGCCAGAGACCAGGACTTCAGGGTCATCTGAACCACTCCCCTAGGGGGAGGCCAGCCTGGACTACTTTGAATGCCAAAATCTCTCTTTAGTGAGTTCTCAAAAACATGTATACCTTTTCCACATGTGGTGATAAGCACTTGCCATCCTAGCTGGCTGGGAGGCCGAGGCACAAAGAGCACCCTGGCCCAGAGTTAAAGACCAGACTAGAGTCACAGCCAGAAGAATGGCAACAGCAAACAAAAATAAGAAGTGCACCCCCACATCAGGGTGACAGTGACATCTGGGTACTCTGACACCTGGAGGACAGCTGTCAGAATGCTGAAACAGAATGAGGAGTTAAGATAGAAGGGTAGAGGCGGGAGAGATGGCTTAGTGGTTAAAAGCACTGACTGCTCTTCCAAAGGACCTGGGTTCAATTCCCAGCAACCACGTGGCAGCTCACAACTGTCTGTAACTCCAGTTCCAAGGGATCTGACACCCTTATATCAATGTACATAAAAGAAGGAAAGAAAGAAAGAAAGAAAGAAAGAAAGAAAGAAAGAAAGAAAAAGACTGCAGGTAGGGTTTGAATGAGAACAGCTGCCATTGGCTCATGTATTTTTAAAGCTTTGTCCCCAGTTAGTAGAACTGTCTGGGCATGATTAGGGTCAAGGCCATTTTGGAGGTGCATCACTGAGGGAAGGCTTTGAGGGTCAAAGTCCACAGCAGGCCCAGTGTCGCTCTCCAGCTACCGTCCCAGTGCCACGCCAGTCTACTCCAGCCATGGCCATGGACTGAGCCTCTGAAACCGTAAGCCAGTCCCCCAGTTAAATGTTTTCTTTTGTAAGAGCTGCCATGGTCACAGTGTCTCTTCTCAGTAACAGAATAGTAACTGTGACAATGGGTAGAGGTGGCTGCTACCAACGCTGATAACCCAAGTTCAAGTCCTGGGGTCTACATGCTGGAAGGAGACAACACTCCTAAAAGCTGTCCTCTGACCTTCACATACACAAAACAAAATGTGTATATAAAAATAATGTGGAGTGACTTGATGAGCTAGGGTGGGTGGGTAAGGGGAGCTCCCCCTTTTCAGAGGTACAGAGGAGGGGAAGGGAAGGAAGCGTGGGACTGGGAGGAGAGGAGGGAGGGGACTATGATTGGGATATAAAGTGAAGAAAGAAAAAGAACATTGGGGGCGGGGCCTGGAGAGCTGGCTCAGTGGTTAAGAGCACATACTGGCCAGGTGTGGTTACGCACACCTTTAATTCCAGCACTCAGGAGGTAGAGGCAGGAGGATCAATCGCTGTGAGTTCAAGGCCAGCCTGGTCTATAGAGCAACTCCAGGACAGCCAAGGACACGCGGAGAAACTCTTGTCTTAAAAAAAAAAAAAAAAAAAAACCAGCACATACTGTTCCTGCAGGGAACTTGAGTTCAGTTCCTGGCACCCACATCCTGGGGAAGGATCTGATGCCATCTTATGGCCTCTGTGGGCACTGAGCTGATCAATAATATGAAGCAAAGTTTTTTGTAAACTTTTTATTTTTGCTCATACTTATGTGTCTGTCACATGTGCACTGATGCTCACTGAGCCAGAAGAGGCATCAGTCCCCAAGCCCTGGACTGATAGGCAAATGTGGGCCACTTGATGTGGGTGTTGGGCACCAAGTCATGTCCTCTGCACGAGCATATGTGTTCTTAAAATGGCGCCAATTCTCCAGCTCCTTGACATTTTTTGGTTTTTTGAGACTGTTATTCAAACAGGCCTCAAACTTGTGGCAATTACCCTGCCTCCAGTGAACTTTTCATTTTGGTATGGTGTTGGAACCAAGACCCAGTGGGAATGCTAGGCAAGCTCTGTCCACTATGCCACAGAGCCAGCTGAGGACAGATGGTCCTACCATGCTGAGGGAAATAACAAACATTAAGGGTTTTGTTGAACAACACCAATTTGTATATAGTGCATATATGGTGTGGCATGCATGCCTGACAGACAGGACAGCGGTGTCCTCTACCACTCTGCTGCTCTGTCCTTAAGACCTCGGTAGCTAGGCTGGCTAGCAGCTGAACGCCTGGGATCGTCTGTCTCTACCTCCCAATCACCAGGGTTACATACCTGGCTTATACTCAGGTGCTGAGGCCTCTAACTCACCCTCACACTTACATAGCAGCACTCTCATGTACCGTGCCGTCGCCATAGGCCATGACGAGTTTTTTTCCTTTGTTTTGAGATAGGTTCTCAATGTGGAGCTTTGGGCCTGAAACCTGCTGTGTATACCAGGCAGACCTTGAACTTGGAGATCCTCCTGCCTCTGTATCACCGAGGTCTATATCAGTGGACTTTTTCAGATTTTAAGGAAAGCACATGCATGAGACTGCATGTGCACATGTCTACTTTCTAGTGACCAGACATACAGGAAGGCAGGTACACCCTTACTGTGACAGCTCCGATTAGGAAGGAATGCCAACTTTGCACTTTAACTCATACATCTGGCAAAACATCAGAACAAGAACTTGTTTTTACTAAAAAGGCAGAAAGCAAGTAAAATAGGAGACCCTGGGGGGCACTCCCAAGCAGGGCTGTCTTAAGTCATTTCCCCTAGGAGGGCCAAAGCAGCACCTTGGGCCACAGAGGTGAGTGGAGCTCTTTCACTGCCCATCCACATGGGCAGCATAGCTTCTACTGTGCCACTCTGCCCCTACCCCGCCAGCTAACAGCTCAACCTCACAGTGACTAAGACATCATCTCCAGTAGCCTCAACCCACCTGATTTTGTCAAGTTCCCAGAACTCCTTCACAAAGATGACAAGGTAGATAGCAAGACGAAGTAGGAAGTGGCCACAGGCTGGACACAGCAGTCATGGGCAGAAGTGGGGTGAGGGTAGGGGCCCTGTCAGATGGGGAGGCTCACTGTGTGGTTTGGAATCAACCGTGTCGGTGGTGGCCCGGTAGTACAGGGCCTGTATTTTCTGGCAGTTGAGGCAATGAGAGGCTCTATGTGAAGCTGAAAGACCATACCTCAATCCATGCCCACTGCGTGCTCAGGCCCTATGCGAGAGGGGACAGCAGGCAAGCAGGCAGGGCTTCCTGAAGGCTCTGCACCCACAGGGCATCTATGGCACCGACACAGTGGCTCAGAGGCTCCATACCTTTGCTGGGCCTCTTAGGCATCTTCTTGTTCCCTTCTGAGGTGACTTCAATTTCATCAGGATTCCCACCTTCATCTTCAATGGCCTGAAGGGACAGTAGGAGAAAGGCCAACCAATAAAACCACATGCAGCAAAGCAGCCCCATAGCTTGAGGCAGAGATAGGAGGCTCACCTGAGCCCGCAGTTTGAGCAGCCTGCTCAACACAGGGAGTGCCCAGCTCCCAGCCAACCATAAAGGACACCAGGCTGGCTCTCAAGGTGTAGGAGCCCAGCTGCTGCTACCTGCTACCCTGACCCTACAAACAACTGTCCTGCTGCGTATGGAATGGGCGCCCTAGAAACATCACCTGGTGGCTCTTTCTTGTTTTTTCGAGACAGGGTTTCTCTGTGTAGCCTGGCTGTCCTGGACTCGCTCTGTAGACCAGGCTGGCCTCGAATTCACAAGAAATCCTCCTGCCTCTGGCTCCCAAGTGCTGGGATTAAAGGTGTGCGCCAAGCCCAGGCACTGATGGCTTTTCTAAGGTAATGCTGCTCGGCTTCACTTTCTCATTTTTCTTTTCCCTAGTCCCTCAACACAGGATCTCTCCCGGAATGTGGGACTAGGCTGGCAGCCAGTAAGTTCCTAGGACCATAGCTGCAGGCAGCTAAACTTAGCTTTTTATAGGGGTCCTGGGGCTTTGAACTCAGGTGCTCAGGCCTATCTTGTGAGTGCTCTTTCTCAACAAGTGCTCTTTTCTTTTTTATGTTTTTCAAGACATGCCTTCTCTGTGTAATAGTCCAGGCTGTCCTAGACTCGATTTGTAGACCAGGCTGGCCCTGAACTTGCAAGAGATCCAGCTACCTGCCTTCCAAGTGATGGGATTAAAGGTGCGTGCCACACTCACTACCAGCAAGCACTCTTGATCCCTAATGACAGTAGCCAGCACCACTGCCAGACTGTCCTGGAGACTTTGAGTCACGGAGGTAACTGCTTAGAGATTTGGACTCTTCCACCTCATGTGTCTCTGAGAGATGACACTCCAACTTCCCTGGCTTAACAGTTCCCAGACTATGCCTATACACAAGACACACTGACCTACTGGGGGTGGGGTGGGAGAAAAAGGGCAGCTGGGACCCTGCTGTCCCCTCCTGAGACATGTAGAACGTCTGTCTAGAAGTCCCATTTCTCGCCCAAGGATGTCATTTGGTGAGCAGTGGCCAAGCTCAGCAAGGGCCCCAAGCAGGTTATGTGTATCACTACCAACTGTGTCTATTATGAACCTTGAACCTCAGGGCTCTGGGGCCCCTTTCTCCTCACAGCCCTGTCACCACTGCTCCAGGGAATGAAATGAGACACCTTTTCTGCTGCATGCCTCTCATCCTGAGGCTGTTTGAAAGTTGACAGTCCCCTGAGAGAAGGCACCAGCAGTGCCCTCAGAACTCCAAGCGCAGGCAACTCTTCCCAGACCCCCAGGGGCTTCCTGTGGTGCAGAAGGGCACAAAGGTAAGCTGGCAGGGGACCACAGACAAGTTCCACCAGCAGCCCCTGTCCTCTCTCTGGGGACAGTCAGCTTTGAAACATCCCCAGGGTAAGGGACATGCTGTAGGGAGGTATCTCATTTCATTCCTTGGGGGGGTGGTATGACAGGGTTGCCCCTCCCAGGCCACATCAGAACCCCCCCCACACCAGCTGCTCCTCTACCCCCCTTCTCCCACTCCACTAAAAAACAAAACAAAACAGGAGATGGCCACCAGCTGGGAGACAGCAGGCAGAGACAGGACTGCAGACCTGCCCTTGTATCTGACAAACATACTAGGGTGTGAGGAGAAACAAATCAGGGCCTCTCTGTGCCCCCCAAGCCTTTCTGTATCCCCCCAAGAAGACAATGAGGACAGTTTCCAGAAGCCCACCCTCAGCTTCCAGTCTCAAAAGAGCGCTTGGTGCTGCCAAGGCTGACAGGTGCTTCACTGGCAGGCTGGGCACTGCCCTGGCCATCCTCTCCCACACTCTGCATGTTCTGTAGGTGACACCAGTATGAGGGAACTTCTTGCCCATTCCAATAAAGATGCAATGTCCACAAAGAATGGAAAGGGAGTGGGCTGGGGTTCAGTAAGTAGGGTGCCTGGCCAGGCCTCTCCCCCCCAGCACCTCCTCTCATGAGCATGTATGTCATGTACCCACTTGTACACTTTGCAAGGGGCCAAAAGGCAGCCTCAGCTATCTATCCTTCAGGCACCATCCACCCTGTCTTATGGACTCGGATAGTTAGCCAGCCAGTAAGCCTCAGGGATCTCCTGTCTCTGAGCACTGGGATTGCCACTAGCACCCCACCTGGCCTTTTTTTTGTGTGGGTGCTAGGAACAGAACTCAGGCCCTCATATTGCTGCCTCCTCTTGCTTGCCCCACCATCTTCTCTGAACAGAAATTATGACTGCGTTGGGGTTCAAGTGGATCCAGGAGGGTGGATGTATCTCCAGCTCCCATGAGCAAGACAGAAGCAGGCAGGGGGCCACATCCAAAAGCCAGAGGGGACGGCTTCTCAAGGTGTAATAGACACACAGAGACACAAAGTATGCTTTTGAAGATGGGGCTCAGAGTCCCCATCTACAAATGAGAAAAGATCACCCTAAGAAGACTGATTTGTTTGCCCTCACCAGGCTGCAAGCCAAGGAAGGCCCTGTCCCTGTGACACCTGCCCTACCCTTAAAGGCAAACCGCTACCACTTCGATCTGAGGGACAGACACAGAGGGAGTTAAAGGTCTTCCCCACAAAGTTAGGCCACCGAGGAGGGCAACAGAGCTGAGCTCCCCTACCTGTCCCAGGGCTCAGGCTGAGGCTGGGGTGTGTGCTACGGCTCCAAGGGCCTCTGCAATGCTGGGCAAGCATGCTTCCACTGATCTATGTGCTTAGCCCTCTTTATTTTTTTCCAGACAGGGTCTCGTACATCCCAAGAGGGTCTCAAACTTCTAAATCTCCTGCCTCCATCACTCCCAGACGTAGGAGGCATTAGGGATAGAACTCAGGCTTTCTGCATGGAAGGAAAGTCCTCCACCAACTGAGTAAGTAGCCTTTGGCCTCTACTTTACATTTTGAAACAGGCTTGGTAAGTTGCCCAAGTTTGCTTCACCACTCCCCTCCCTCAACCTGTCGTCTGGGCTGGCCTGTACACCGCTGGTTGTTGGCTGGTCTGAACACCTTCTGTAGCCCTGGCTGGCCTTGAACTCGCATCTGACTCACCTTCATCACATACCTTCCCTAGCCTTGTCCTAGCAAGGAGTTAAAAAGCACTTGCTCTGCTTCCTCCCCCCCCCCCCAGGCTACCTCTTCCGGTTGCCTATGAACTCCGAGGGTTCCTAAGGTTTCGTCTCCCCACGGGTCACTCTGTCTTCCCCCCAAAATAACAAACCACCTATTCTGCCTCGGGGGCCGAAAAGGGACTTGAGCTCGAATCCTGCCACAAGCTGACCCTACTAGGTGACCTTGGTCGAGTCCCCTACCGTCCCCCGTTGGGGATGGGACTAAAGCAGCACAGGGAACGCGACGTCACCGACCCCCAGAACCCGTTCGTGGTGACATCGCTTCAGGTCCCATCGCTGCGGCGTCGGGATTCGAACTTCCAGCCCCCGCAACCCCCGAGCCCGAGCGGAAGCGCGCGGTGCAAAGGCCACAGGCCGCCGCGGACCCGGCGGTGGGCGTCGCTATGGCGACCGCGGGGGTCCCCCCCCCAAGCGAACCTCACCTTCCTCAGCCGCTCCATCAGCACGCTCTTGTTGCCGCTCGAATCGAGGTTCCGCTTCCGCAGCTCCGCCCGCAGGTCGATCACCCGCAGGTCGCTGAGCCGCCGCGTCCCGGTCTCTGACGCCGCGGAGCTCACGGCCGCCGCACCCGCGTCTCCTAAACCCGACAGAGTCTCCGCCATTCCAGGGACCCTGGTTCCGTCGCCCACTTCACACAGAACCGGGTCGGTGGGTTTGCGTGTGTGTGTTTTTTGGATTTATTATTATTATTTTTTTTGAATCTCGGCTCTCTTACCACAAAATGGCGCCGCCTGAGAGGGAACCGCTCCAGCCTCCCCTGAGGCGCAACTCGTCACTGCGCAGGCGCTGCCGGCGCGAGACCGACGCGCTCAGACGCCTCTGCACAAGCGCCGTGAGCGCAGCGGCTAAGAAGGCGCAGGCGCGCTGTGCCGGGTCTCCCTCTTGCCATGGACTTCGACGCATGCGTGCTGCGGTGCCTGCGCCTGCGCGTTGGGGGGGGGGGCCTACTGCTCGGCTGCGGAGCGGTGCGCGTGCGCAGCCGCAAACCGAAGCAAGGGGGCGGGGGGGGTGTCGGAGCATTGCGCATGCGCATGCGCACCACCGAACCTAGGCTAGAGGGCACTTAGGCCGAAAATGTGCGTCAGAGAGGCGCGCCTGCGCAGCCGCAAAGGGAGGCGGGAGGAAGTGAGTGCGTTTTCCTCCTAGGCGACGCCATTTTGTGCTCAGAGCCGCCACCGCTGCGGGCCCCGGGTGTATGAGGTTCCGGAGCGAGAGGAGTTGTCGTGGAAACGAGGATGGCGGAACCTGTGACCGGCTCCGGCGACCCCGGCTGTGGTCTGGTCGCCTCGGATGCCGGGACGCGGCGGCTCAGCGACCTGCGGGTGATCGACCTGAGGGCGGAGCTGAAGAAGCGGAACCTGGATACGGGCGGCAACAAGAGTGTGTTGATGGAGCGGCTGAGGAAGGTGAGGGGATCGGGTTGGCACCGGGAACCCGGGCACGTCCTGCTCCTCCCTCAGGCTCAGGGCCTCCCAGCCCGAGTCCCCAGCCCGATCTGAGCTGTCAGTCACGGAGGGCGCCCCGGCTGTGTGACCTTGGCCAGCCGATGCCCCTCTCTGGCTCGCTTGCCGTTTGCGCCAGGGTTTGCACAAGCGAGGCCTTGTTGGGTAGCACGGTGGCCCTTAGCATGGCCCCACGGCTTTGCATCGGCGGCATCTCTCTTCCCCTTCTCCAACCTCAAGTTTACTCTTCTGGAGAATTTGTCAGTCGGTCCCGTAATTGCCTCTCTCTGCACAGTCCAAGCCCGCTCCCCAGTTTTGGTCCCCTTGCGCTTCCTTGGCTTGGAGCATGGTTGTCATCTTGTATCAGCGTGAGATGTCACCTCCCTGTCCCTCGCTGTCTTGTCTGATGTACTAAAGCACTTGACACAAAGTTGCCTGTGTGGAGCAGGGTCCTTGAGGGTTAGGGCCTTGCGATTACATGCAGTGTAAGGCACCAGAATGCTTGGAGTGAAAAGTATTATGTTTTGAATTTCCGCATTGAAAGTCAGCACCACTCCCCCGCTTTTATTTTGGAGATCTCCCGTAGCCCAGACTGGCCTCAGCCTTGTTGTGTAGCCCAGGCTAGCCTTGAGCTCTTGATTTCCTGCCCCCCCATCACGTCCCAAATGCTGGAATTACAGGTGTCATTGTGATAAGCTAATGATAGCCTTTTGAACCCCACTCAGCCTTTTTCTCTGCCTGACTCAGGGAAAGGTTTTCTGCCATCGTCCCTGTGTCTGAGGGAGGGGCGGTGGGAGTGGAAGATGAATTATCACCAACTCTGATTTGGGGGTAATACTTGGATTTTATTTATTTTTGCCTGTGGTGGCGATTATATCTAGGGCTCCATGCCTCCAGGGAGTGTTATGTGACCACAACCTGCTGACCTTGATTTTACAGTCCAGGCTTTCAGCCTCCCTTTCTCTGGGTACTGGGCTGTGTGCAGAAACAGGGTGAGTGATGCCTGAAGCTATCTTGTGAACACTTGCTGTCTGCACGGATGGCTTTACCTTCTTATCTGTGAGGTGGCTACTTAGAAAGAACAGCTTGTGCCAGGCCCTCTGAGTAACATTATTTACAAGTCTACCCTCTTTCTTTTTTTCTTTTTTCTTTTTTTTAAATTTTATTTAATTTTATTTATTTATTTATTTATTTATTTTATGTATGAACACTCTATCTGCATCTGCAGGCCAGAAGAGGGCACTAGATTCCAGTATAGATGGTTGTGAGCCACCATGTGGTTGCTGGGAATTGAACTCAGGACCTCTGGGAGAATAGACAATGTTCTTATCCACTGAGCCATCTCTCCAGCCCTCTACCCTCTTTCTTGTCAGGCAGTTAAGGATGAAGGCCAGGAGCCGGAGGAGGTCAGCATCAGCTGGGGAGCCGCGAGCAAGAGGGCTGTAAAGAGATGCACCAAAGGTACCTGCCTGTGTTGCTGTGGGCCTGGGGAGTGGGTGTCAAGACAGTGACTGTGGTCTGTATGTGGTCAGTATGCAGTATGTGGTACTTAGACATGCATGTGTGGGTCAGCTTTGGTGTCACATTGTCCATCTTGGTTTTTGTTTTGTCTTAAGGTATATCTTATGTGTGAATGTTTGCCTGCGTGTGGTTACACATGTGTGCAGTGCCCACAGAGATGAGATCCCTTAGAACTGGGTCAGGAATGGTTGTAAGCCTCCATGTGGGGGCCAGTGCTCTTAACCGCTGAACCATCTGAGCCGTTTACTTAGTGATCTGACTGGGCTGCTGACCTGTAGGTCCGGGGATCTTCCATCTCTGTGCCCTAGCAAGCACTGGGATCACAAGTGCCCTCATGGCCAGCTCTTCATGATGTGCTGGGATTGAACCCAGGCCCTGAAGCTGGCATGGCAAGTGTTTTGCCAGTTGAGCCGTCTGTCCATTGCCTGAAGTTTTGCCAGTGTGGCTTCTAGAAAGACAGCTCTTTTTTTTTTTTTCCTTTTCCTTTTTCTTTTTTTTTCCCCCCTCATCAGCTCTCCAGGCTGATGTCAAGTGGATGGCGAGCTCCAAGTTGGCCTGGCTACATGAGATTCTTGTTTGGGGGAAAAAAAAAAAAACAGTTCAGGGCTGATGAAAGGGCTTAGCTACTAAAGATGCTTGTTGCTGAGTCTGAGGAGCTGTTCGATCCTTGACACCCAACTGGCTTCCAAAAGTTGACCTCTGACTTCCACCTGCACACTGAGGCACACACATGCCTGTGCTCATACATCATACAGAATAAAATATTTTAAAGCTGTAGCCTGGAGGCCTAGTGCTGCCTTGGCTGCTTGTGTTGTAAACACTTGCCTGACCTGACTCAAGCATATCAGATCAATGGGCAAAGTTGTCAAATGAACCTGGAGTGCATGCCCATGTGCGTGCCTATGTGCGCGCTGTCTGGTGTGGATGGGAGGGTGCCTGCTTGGGTAGAGCTGGAGGCATTCGGGAGTGTGGTATTTGGTATGTGCTGGCCTGTGGCTTCTAGGCCAGCCAGAGACTCTGTGAAGGCAGGACTCTGAACCCAGTGGTTCTATGAGCACCACTTTCTAGCAGAGTGGGGGAAGTTTCAGGATGTCACAGCTGCTGCCTCTTACAAGTAGGAGTGACTCAAATAAGAGGGTTAGGATGGGCAAGTGCAAGAAACCCTGCATTTGTCCCAGAGCCCCCCAAATACAGGTGAACTCACTGCACACTGAACGGTTCTGACTAGTGAGGGGTCTGCAGTGCATGCTGAATTGGCTAGTCAGTGTGTCCCTTGTGCTAGCATTCAGCAACCATCAGTGTGTCATGCTATGTCCCATGAAGGTACTGCATGTCCTAGGAAGCACCTGAGTGTTCCGAGTCTTGCTCTCCAGCTGAACTGCTCTGTGCACCAGAGGTTATTTGGTCCTGGGAATTGAATAGGGCCACCAGGCAATGCCTAGCCATTGACATAGGGTCTTGGCCTGGGTTTAGTTTGTTGTTAGTCAAAGGTTTGAGAGGCTTTGGTTTTTTGTTTGTTTGTTTGTTTTGTTTTGGTTAATTTTTTAAAAAGATTTATTTATTTTATGTATATGAGTGTTCTATCTGTATGTACACCTGCAGGCCAGAATAGGGCACCAGAGCCACCGTGTGTTCCTAAAGGTTTCTTTTTGTGTTTTTGTCTATGTGGGTTGGTGTGAGTATGCATATGGAGGTTCAAGGTCAACAGTGAGTTCATCTCAGCTGTTGTCCATGTTATTTCCTGGATAGGTTGTCACTGGCCTAGACCGGCAGGTTCTGCCTGACTGATTGACCACCAACTCGAGGGATCCTCCTGTCTCCACCTCCCTAGCATTCCTCAGATAATATCCACCTTGATTGCTTAGTGTTTTTTGCACTTAGTGTTTTTTGCACTTTATGTGTAAGTGAATGGTTGTACCCATGGGCACATGTACATGCTTGTAACAGCGCAAGTGCAGAGATGAGAGAGCGCTTGCTAGGAGCCAGGTCTCTCCACCATGTGTGATCCAGGAGTCAAACTCAGATCACCAGGCTTGGCAGCAGCTGCTTTACTCACTGAGCTGTGTTGCCTCATTGGTTTTTTGTTTTAGCGTTTCTGTGAGTCTAGTGGCCCACGGTGTGGTACCAGAGGACAGCTTTACACAGTTGGTTCTGAGGATGGAACTTGGACACCAGATTCCAGAGGGAGAGTTGGTAATGGGGAATGACTTGCCAGCAAGCCACTGGATCATGAAGCTGGGGGTCATGTTTTCATCCATACACAGGAAGCAGTGAGAGAGAACAGAAGTGCAGTGAGGCTCTCAGAGACTTCTCACAGTGACAAACATCCTTTAGCAAGCAGCAGTTCCCTATCTGTGTGTTGCGACCCCTTTGAGATCAAACGACCCTTTCACAGGGGTCACCTAAGGCTGGCAGAAAACACAGGTATTTACATCCTGGTTCATAACAGTAGCAACATTACAGTTGTGAAGTAGCAACAAAATAATTGTATGATTGGGGGTCACCGCAGCATGAGGGACTGTGTTAGTGGGTTGCAGCCTTAGGAAAATTGAGAGCCACTATTTGTTTTTGTTTGTTTGTTTCCTGGTTTTTTGAGACAGGGTTTCTTTATGTAGCCTTGGCTGTCCTGGACTTGCTTTATAGACCAGACTGGCCTCGAACTCACAGCAATCCCCCCGCCTCTGCCTCCCGAGTGCTGGGATTAAAGGTGTGCGCCATCACCGCCCGGCTGAGAGCCACTGTTCTAATGGTCCATAATCTCCTCAGACAGCACAGTGAGCTGGCACAGTGTTCACATACCTGACATTTTGTCATCCAAACCACACATGGCAAGCACTTTTATCCACTGGCCTGGGGCTGCAAGTTCAGCTAAACTGTCTGGACAGAAAGTACCCAGCACTTCTGTCTTCACCTCCCCAGCTCTGGAAAGACAAGTGCAGATTTCGCCGTACCAGCATTTAAGTGGGTGTTGGGGACCGAGTTTAGAGTACAACTGTTCTTTTAATGATGATGCTCGGGATTTGTTTATGGTTTTATGACTTTCCCAGTATTCAATGTTTTGGAAGTACTTGGTATGTTGGCGAATGGAACCAAGAAAGGGGGGGGGTGGACAGGAGGCCCCTAAGTTGTGAACACCTGCTATGTTCCCCCTGTGGCAGTGTGCTGTGGGATGTGTAACATCCTGGGCATTGCATGCTAGTTATATCTCTCAGTTATGACAACTGCAAGAGCCTTTGAGGTGCACGCGCGCGCACACACACACACACACACTGGAAAGCCAAGGATGCTGTTTCCTCCTCCCAGGTCTTGAGCTCCTCCTTGGTGCAGTTAGGACACCCGTACAGAGTTTATTTTCTTTCACAAAACTATTGATGGTGCTCAGTATACTGCAGATTTGCCTTAAAAGCACTTGTGGAGCTGAGGTGGCTCTCTCAGCAGAGTTCCTACGACAAAATCTTGAAGGTGGGCCTGAGCTCAGGTCCCCAGCACCTACAGGACACCCAAATGTGCTGTGTATCCATAACCACAGGGCTCGGTTGGTAGACACAGGACAGTCCATGGGGCTGGATCGTCGACCAGTCAGGCCGAGTCAGCAGGCTCCAGGCCAGTGAGACCCTGTACTAGGAAAGAGCGTGGATAACAACTGAGGGAGACAGCCAATGTTGACCGCAACACTGCATACAGCTGTCTGTGTACCACGCAAGACCAGTGCTCAGTTGCAGAGCAAGCATTGTGGTGAACACCTGCAGGGAACGAATGCAAGTAGACCCAATCAGCAGGTTGGGCCGTCCACAGACAGCGCTGCAGGTGTCCGCATGCTTGCCCAGCTAGCAGTGAAGTTTCCATTCTCAGGTGCTAGTTGCCTCGTGTGATGGGGAGGCAGAGACAGGCAGCTCTCCAGGTCTACATAGCAAGTTCCAGACCAGTCAAGCTTTTTACCACTGTATTTTGAGGTGTTTAGTTTGGAGCGATTTTAAGATCTCTTAAAGCTGTTTTATGTTGTGCTAGGATGATTGAAGTCTTGGCTTAGACACCCACAGAGACAGGATCCCTACAATATAGACAAATGGCTAACAACATGCAATTGTGTTGTTCCCTGTCAACTAATTCTGAGGCTGGCTCTGGACTCTAACCCAACTGACACTGTTCTGTAATTAGGACCCAAGATGGAGGAGGAGGAGGGCGTCGAGGACAACGGCCTGGAGGAAGATTCCAAAGATGGGCAGGTGTGTTGGGCCTGGGGACGGCACACCTTCCCATGCTCCATGGTCTTGGTAACTGACACCCTCACTCCCCTCACAGGACCAGGTTGTGACTCTGCAGAGTTCACAAGACAGGGACACTATGGATGCAGGTGTGCCAGATGGGACGGAGGCTGAGGACCTCAGTGAGCCCTGCCTGAGGGAGGGCAGCACCAACGACCACGCTCTTCATGCCTTCGGTGACAGTAAAGAGTACGTGGCCGCGCAGCTGGGACAGCTTCCAGCTCAGCTCCTGGAGCATGCTGTAGGTAACTTGCAGCCACGCGTGCACCAGCGGCCCCAGGGGTTCAGCATCAGGGCTACCCAGGCCCTGGTAGAACCAGAGTTTAATCTCTCCACAGCCAGGTGCCGGTAGCCACTGCTCCAGGATAGTGCAGGGCGTGCTGTGGACGCACAAGGGAGGCAGGTGTGTGGGTGGCATGAAGGCTGCGGGTCATGGGGTCTTTTAATTGCTGTGGAAACACGCTCAACAAAACAGGCTGTTGTCTGGTGCTGCTGCTGTCAGCTCTGAAGGCCTGAGGCCAGCACAGGTCTGTCCAATGGGCACCTGCCATCCTGGGCATGGCACTCACCAGCTAGTTGATTCTGTGTAGCATGTGGTTTCCTTCTTGCAGGACTTGCTGAGATTCAGTTTCAGCTGAGGTCAGGAGATCATGAATACCTGTGGGCTTTAGATAGACTAGAGGATCTCCACTCAGTACAGTCGGAGTCCGTGGCCTCAGGACAGGCTCTCTTGGCTGCAGGCATTGTCCTGGATCTCAGAGTAAAGAGAGAAAGGCAACTCAGTGGGCCTCTGGGCCTCACGTGCCCAAGCATGCTTACAGCAATAAGGAGTGAGAGGGGGATGGACGAAGTGGAGCTGAGCCGGCCGTGGTGGCGCACGCCTTTATTCCCAGCACTCGGGAGGCAGAGGCAGGTGGATAGCTGTGAGTTCAAGGGCAGCCTGGTCTACAGAGTGAGTCCAGGACAGCCAAGGCTACACAGAGAAACCCATCTTAAAAAAAAAAAAGAAAGAAAAGAAAAAGATGAAAAAGTACTGGAGCTGAAGTGGCACCTGGTGGGGTGTGAGTCTTTTGTACTTAGAAATGGCCAGGAAAGTCGGTGTCCTCGCTCAGCTAGCACCTACTTGCCAACTGCCATTAGCCTCAGCCTGGAGTGAAGGGCTGCTGTGCTGTCCTCGGCTGAGCAGCCACAGTGGTGGGTGCCGTAGAGGAGCAGACATAGGTTGTGTCAGAAGCTGGGAGGTGCAGGCTGAAGTGGTCACAGCTCTGGCCTCCACAAAGTCATGGTTTGATTCATTTTCCAGGTCCATGAAGATGTCTCCAGGAAGACTCTGGAAGCTTCCACGTCAGACCTTAAAGTAACTCTGGTGAGTGGGTGTCTCCCTGTGGCTCTGCAGCGTAGGAGACGCTGATTTTCCAGAAGAAAATGTGTGTGTGTGTGCGCGCGCGTGCGTGAATGAGCACACACTGTTCACTCTGTGGCAGTTGCCTGAGGGACAATTAAGGCAACAGATATACCTTGGCTACAGTTCCTGGGGTTTTAGTCCAACGTCAGGACTGTATGTCTTGCTGGATGTCTGAGAGGAGGCAGGATTCCATGGCGGTGGGAAATGTGCCAAGGAAGCTTCTTCCCTACCCAGTACCTTCCTGTTGTGTGTTCATATCCACCAAAGGAGGGAGACGTTGATGGGGCCAGAGCCCTTGTAACCCAGTGACCTCCAATCTTACAGTGTGGTAGAGATGTGGTACGGAGCCTACATTTGGAGGCTGGCACATGGGTTGTAGAGGTTATGTGAGGTGGGGCTATGATCAGGACCAGAGGGCCAGGTAGCTAAACTCTGTAATTACCTGGAAGGTTCCCAGAGGAATCGAGGCTTGGAGTTAGTGTAGCTGAGTTCAAGGATGAACTTGGTGTGGTTTGGCCCTTCAGCAGTAAGGGGTGGAACTTCTGGGGTGTAGGTGTCAGTGCTGAGGACTATAAGGTCCCAGGCCTGTGCGGGGTGTGGCCAATGTCCTGAGTGAGAGCAGGCAGGCTTCCTTAAGTCCCAAGCTCACTGGTGGAAGGGGAGATGCCCCTGCCTTGCCCTTCTTTCTGTCTTTGCCAGTGGATGTTTGGTGGAGTTGGGTTCAGTCTCAGGCATGGTACACAGGAGCTTTTTAAAGGTGTGGCTTTCATCTGGGAAGCACTTGAGTGGCTGAGGCCCTGTAGCAGATCTGTGCCTGGGATCCGTGGCTGTGCTGTTTGGAGTGATGTCTGTCCTGTTCTCTCTCCAACAGGCTGATGAAGGGGCCCCCTTGGAACCAGGTACTGCTGAGACAGGAACAACAGTGCAGCTTGGCACCCTGCTGCTCGCGCTTAAGTCCTGTCTGTTGTTGAGCTGTTATGGTTTCGTAAATCACCCCAGTGGTGAACCATCCCAATCACGCAGGATCAGAGATTGGAAACCCACTGTATCACCAGATCTGTGCGTGTGCTGTGGTAGCCCAAGGGCAGCCTTGGGGGCAGATGCGCAACTTGCATCAGGCCATGCAGAATGGCTGTAAGTGGCCACTGGGTAAGGCTGCGTGTCCACACACGAGACAGATCTAGTGATACCATGCCAAGCCAAAATCGTGGGGTTGAGGCAGGCTGAGGCTGTGATAGGGAACTTACCCCAGAAGCCATTGAAGCCAGAAGACAAGTGGGTCTCTGCCAAGATGGACTGCCGCGTTTCCGAAGGTGAAGAGCGGCTCCAGTAGCCTTGGACTGTGGTGCTGGTGCTGGCCATGATGTATCAAGCTGGGAGCAGCAAGCTCCTCAGTTAACGGTGACTGCTGTGGCTTCAGCACCGTGGACATTGGGAAGGAGTCAGAAGATACAGGCATGATGGAACCTGAAGAAAGCTGTGGAAGCTGCACCGTGGTTGTAGGGTAGAAGTATTGGGGGGCCCAGCCTCTGCCCTTAGTGCAGGCTGGGGGCGCCATGGCCGTGGGCGCAGGTAGGGTGCAGGCGCTGTGTAGCGGGTTTTCCAATCTCTGTGTAGCCAGCAGTTCTGTCAGTGTGAGCAGGGCCGCCGAGCCCGAGCCGCAGTTGTGATTGCTTTATTTCCCTGGTGATTAAACCTTGTGCCATTCTATTCCTGTTAAATCCGTAGAAAATGAGAAAATACTCGACATTTTGGGGGAAACTTGTAAATCTGAGCCAGTAAAAGAAGAAGGTTCGGAGCTGGAGCAGCCCTTTGCCCAGGCCACGAGTAGCGTGGGGCCAGACAGGAAGCTGGCGGAGGAAGAGGACCTATTTGAGAGCTGCGGCCACCCGGAAGAGGAAGAGGAGGAAGAAGAGCAGGAAGAGGAGGAAGAGGAGGAAGAGGAGGAGGGAGATTTAGCTTTGGCCTGCAGCAGTGAGTCTGATTCTCCAAGCGCTCAGTGTCAGTGGAGCGAGGCAGACGCCCCGTTAGCAGTAGTGAAAAGGGAGCCGGCGGAGGCGCCGGAAGGAGGTGGAGGTGTCCTGCAGAGGCGGAGGCGAAAGCGCAAGCGTAAGCGCAGGCGGAGGAAGAAGAACCAGGCACAGGCTGAAGCCCTGGGTACAGGTGGAGGCGCCGGGATGGACTGCGAGCCTGTAGGGCTAGAGGAGCCAGTTGAACAGAGTAGCACGGCTGCCCAGCTCTCGGAGGCCACCAGCCAGGAGCTGGTGCAAGCGCCCACGGCAGCCCTGAGCCCTGAGCCCCAAGATAGCAAAGACGACGTGAAGAAGTTTGCTTTTGACGCTTGTAATGACGTCCCTGCGGCTCCTAAAGAGTCCTCAGCCAGTGAGGGCGCTGATCAGAAAATGAGGTTTGTTGATTCTCAGTCCTAGACCAGACGCTATCTCCTTTCATTGTCACTAGCGACACACACGAGCTGTTTAGAGCCTGCAGTCGGCAGCCACGCTGCCCAGCTAGCTCCTTCAGGCAGCTCCGTGTCTCTCTGTGTATATTTAACGGGCGATTGGTTTTCCCTTACTCAACCTGCCGTGGTTGGGTTCTTAAATTGATGACCGGTACCTCCAGCTAAACTGAATTGCTCTGTAGGGATCTGACATTGTATTTTGTGGTCAGATTTTCCAACATAAACTCACAAAAGGTGTCTTGACAGTTTAATTTGAGACTAATTCCCTGGTAGGTATTCAGTTTTAGCACATTCATACTCTGGAATAAGTTCACTTCAGCCTTTCTGTGTCGCAGTAACACTCGTTTTTGTCTCTAGCTCTGTTAAGGAAGAACAGGATATAAAGCCAGTCATTAAAGATGAGAAAGGTAGGCCTCCCTTGGCCATGTTACCATGTGGTGACCCAGGGATGGGGTGGGCTGCAGGCTGCCACGGAAGCCAATTTCTCTTGTGCATGGCACTTCCTGAACCACTGTTGGGGTTATGGGTGAGTGAGAGAGAGAGAGAGAGAGAGAGAGAGAGAGAGAGAGAGGGAGAGAGAGAGAGAGAGAGAGAGAGAGAGAGAGAGAGAGAGAGAGAGAGAGAGAGTGTGTGTGTGTGTGTGTGTGTGTGTGAGAGTGATGTCTTCTGGCTTGTGCCCAGTGTGTGTGTGTGGTGTCTTCGGTCTTGTGCCGTGTGTGTGTGTGTGTGTGTGTGTGTGTGTGTGTGTGTTTGTGTGTGTTGGGGGAGGAGTGTCTTCGGTCCTGTGCCCAGTGTGTGTGTGTGGTCTTGTCTTTGCCCAGACTAGAATACCTGCTCTGTGAATGACAAGGCACCTGCAAGACCCCTTGAGCCACCTGAGCGTGGTGGCACACTCCTATAATCCCAGCATTCTGGAAGGCTGAGGCAGGCTTGGTCTACAAAGTGAGTCCAGGACAGCCAGGGCCAAGGACTCTGGTTTATCCCCAGAGCCATGTAGAAAGCTGCACATCAGTGTCCCGCAACCCCAGTGCTAGAGAGGCAGGCAGAGGAGATAGCCTGAGCTTCACTGGCCTACCAGTTGAGCCTAACCTGGGAGCTGCATGCTCACTGAACTATGTCTCAAAAATGAGGGAGACAATTATTTAGGGAAGACCCCTGCCCTCGGCACAGCACAGAGATTCTTGCAGCTTCTACCCCATGTGGATAGGGCCTGCCTCAGTGGCACTGATGACCTCCTCTCTCCAGGCCGTGCCAGCTGTAGCTCGGGAAGGAACCTGTGGGTCAGCGGGCTGTCCTCCAGCACACGCGCTACTGACCTCAAGAGCCTCTTCAGCAAACATGGGAAGGTAGGGCCCCCCACATCTGCCTGCTGCCAAGGTGGGACCTTGGGAAAACATCCAGCTTCCTAGCTTTAGTGTCCACGTGCTCAGATGTCGATGTTTTCTCCTCTTCACTCTGGAGATTTCACCTAGGGCTGAATGCATGCTTGGGAAGTGCTCTGTCACTGACTAGATCCACCATCTTGGTTTGTGGCCTTTGGTGGCCTGGAACTCAGTCAGAGTTCCCCTGCTGTATTGTACCGAGTTCTCACAGTTGAACTATCTTTCTCCTTCCACATGTGGGACAGCTATGGTGACAGGCTTGTGCCACTGCTCGAGGGCTAGCGGTCCAAGCTATAAAAGTCCCAGCGGGCAGCATAGTTAGAGGCCAGCCTGCACTTGCTTCTGCTTAGAGCACCCAGGCTCCAGTAGAGAGGTGGCTCACTCACTCTCCCTCTTCTCAGGGCCATGTGAGGACAGTTCCCTCTGACAGGCCCCTGGGGGTCTAAAGCCAGCAGCACAACACAGTTGTGTGCCAGTGATTAAGCTGTAGACCTCCCTGTCCTTCCCTGGAGCTTCTTGGAAACTTGAGCAGGAGACTGGGCCTGTTTTTTCACTAGTGCAGTGCACACGCTTAAGAGCTTCTTTCAGACACTTGGGGACTGAAGAAGACTACTGTGTGGTGGCTGGGTCTGAGCACTGGCACGCAGCATTCTGGCCTGGTGCCTGGGCATGGGTGTGGTTCCTGGTGCAGGCAGAGGCTCCCGTCATACCCACTGCAGGCAGGGTTAGAAGACAGGCCTGGAAGCCACAGTTAAATTTTGGTGTGTGGGACTGCTGCCCTCCACGCCCTGTGTGCTGTGCAGGCTGCTGCCTTCCACGCTCTGTGTGCTGTGCAGGCTTAGCGTATGTCCTGGCACTGCAGGGAGTGTGTGTGTCTGCGTAAGAACAGCAGGGGCTGAAGGCCGGGTATTGTATCAGTAGTCAAGGGTGTTCCCAAGGCTTAGGCCAGGTGCACGTCCAGGCACACTTGAGTGTGAGAGGCCAGGTGTGTTCCAGGACCCCTGCTTCTATCCATTAGATGCTTGGTGCCTGGGCTTCTGGGGACAACATGCTGTCCTTCCTCTTTGACTTGGGTACCAGGGTCCTAGGCCCCCAGTCCCTGTCTGTCTGTCTAAAGTCCAAGCCTTTTGGTGCACCTGTCCCTCTCCTGTTTGATTTCCTTGGTGCTGTTGAGCACGTGGGTGTGTGTCTGCATGTGAGGTCCTGTGTGCTGAGTGCGGCCCCGGTTTCACAAAGCGCAGGCTAATGCCAGTTCCTACTGCTTTGCCATTTTCACTTTAGCACTTAATGCTTGGTGTGAAAAAAAGCACAGGTCACTAGCAGGGCTTCACTTCTGAGGAGGCTGCCCTGTTCATCCGTGGACAGACCCGCCTGTGTAGCCGGGGCATGTGGCTTGTCTTTGTTCCTCGGCTGCCCACTGCCTTTTTCTCCCAGCTTTTCAGGTTCTTCTCCCTCCCTAGCGTGCAGCGTTTTCAGAGCACATTGGGTTTTCTGGGCTCTGTGTTCCCTGCTCCCGTCTTTGGGGATTCACATTCTGAACCCTTGGCCGCTGATGGATTTCATAGAGCTGAGGCAGGCACTAATTCTGTGGCCCCAGGCTGCTGCCACACTCCTAGTCCTTCCTCGCCTCCCCAGGCCTGGTTCCTGTCTCCCAGTTTTTGTTTCATTCTGGTAGATTTTCTTGAACTTTCTTCTGTGTTCTCTACTATGTGATGCTAGTCAGTGTCTTTTAGGGTTCTGGTAGTTTGGAGGATCACTACATCTTCCTGACATGCTGGGCTGCTTCTTGCCTGAGCAGATTCTGGCATCCCCCAGGTTTGTCCCATGTCACCTGTGTCTGGTCACAATGCACCCCTGTCCCTATATGCAGGTATACCAGGATCAGGGTACTACCATCCAGCTTAGAGACTGCATTTTCTTAGCTTACTTGTAACCTGTCTCAGTTTCCCTTCCCTGTTGTGCAGTGGCTACCGCCTTCACCAGAAGGCTTGACACAGAAGCTGGGGCCTGTCAGGGGTCAGGAGCTGCTGAGCAGGCAGGCACCTTTGACTGTGTAGGGTCTGACTAGGCTCCGGATCTGTCCGTGTGATGTTTACCAGCTACTGTGTACTGTGTTTGTCACCATGAGAGCTACTGTGCTCTGATAAATGAAGGCTCAATCGACTAGCCAGAGCTGAGTGCAGAGGACAGCAGCAGTTGTGGGTGTCTGCTGCTTGATCCTTAATAAGCCCTGTGGTCCTGTTGCAAAAGCCAAGTGTGTCCTTATGCCAGTGTGCTCTTTTCCTTGGAGGTCATCGGGGCGAAGGTGGTCACCAACGCCCGCAGTCCTGGGGCTCGGTGCTATGGATTTGTGACCATGTCCACGTCAGATGAGGCTACCAAATGCATCAGCCACCTACATAGAACCGAACTGCATGGGAGGATGATCTCTGTGGAGAAGGTGAGGTCCCTGCCGTAGTCACTGCTAGCAATAGCAGGGTTGTGTCCCCCCCAAAGTCACCACCACCCCGTTACCTTCTAGGCCAAAAACGAACCCTATGGGAAGAAGTCGACAGACAGGAGAGCTTGTGACCAGAAGGAGAAGGTGCCAGGGCTGGACAGGCCTCATCCTGTGGAGATCAAGACGGAGAAGTACAGTGACGTGGTGGCCCTGTCCCTTGGAGTCCCAGTGCCCTTCCAAACCCCACTTCCTAGCTGGTAGCCATGAGACAGTGCAGTCCCTAGTAAGAGCCCAAAGCCAGACAGCTGGGCAGCCTCCCATTGGGCTTTGGTAGCGCAGCCTTGTGATCAGCCTTGACCTCCTGGCCGTGAGAACGTCCCAGACCTTCAAGGGCTTCCTGGGCTGACTCACAGCTGTCCACCAGCTTCCCCAGCTTGCAGCCCACTTGCCACAGGACTGTTACCTAACAGATGTCAGGCATTTCTATGTTCATGAAAATGTTAAAAGTCTCCCAGCATGCCGTGCATCCCCAATGTACCCTGGGATGCCGTAGCACCTTGCTTTTGCCAAAGGACCTGGCACATGTTTTTAGCAAAAACAGGCACAGAACTGGAGTCCTGGCAAGTGCCTAACAGCTTCCATTGTCACTGTTGAGAGGGCTCTTGGGTGTCACTGGGTAGTGTCCGTGCAGGTGGAACTGGGCTTCCAGAGATACACTGAAGTTTTCCATCCGCACCCTGGGGACTAGGCTAGCCTCAGAGTGCTTACTATCCCTACAGTCCCACAGTAAGGATGGCAGCAACGAGCTATAGACTGAGAAAGTGGGCTACACTGGGATTATGCATCATGCCATGAGGGCAGCTTGTCCTCTGGCTTCCACATGTGCACTGTGGGTACACCCACGCACAGAAGCCCTGTGTGGACGAGGCAGCCTCTGGGGAAGCACCCAGCAGCCTAGGTGAGCCAGGACTCACTCCAGGGGCTCCTGCCTGTAGCTGTGTGGCCAACCATGGCAGGTGGCAAGCCTGTGGTCTGCTGGTAGGAGAGCATTAAGAGACTTATTCTAGTGGCGCCATCTTGGGGCATGGTAACAGAACAGTGGGTTTTTTCTGCCAATGAAAGGATTAAAAGTGTGTTACCAAAAATCTTGGCGAGTCCCAGCAGAGCTATTAGATAATATCTGGGAAATTAGGGTCCCCTCTTGGGGCTCTGAATCTCATTAATAACAAATTTAAGAGCACATGAATGCTAGTGTAAAGGTGGTGTGCTAGGGTCTAAAGAGAGAATCCAGGGCAGGGTCACTGGAGACGCAGCTGCCCAGAGGAAGGAGGATGGAGAAAGAACAAAGGCTCCCAGGGCAGTGTGGGGTGGGAGGAGCAAAGTATGCTGTGCTCGGCCGCTGAAAAGGCACGGGAAAAGAGAGGAGTCAGCAATGCGCTTTTCTGTGGCAGGTCTACAGGAAAGGGGCAGTCGCAGGCCACCCTCCAGCACCTCGCAGGGACAGTGCTTCTGAGAAGGGAGAGAGGGCCATACCTAAGTAAACGCTGTGTAGGAATGTAGAAACTAGCCGGGTGCCTGTGGTGGCCCACGCCTGTAATCCCAGCACTCTGGGAGACAGCGCAGGCAGATCTCTGAGTTCGAGGCCAACCTGGTCTACAAAGTGAGTCTAGGACAGCCAAGGCTACAAAGAAACCCCAACTCTGTCTTGAAAAAACAAAAATCCAAGAATCTAGAAACTATAAGGAGATCATGCCAGGCTGAGCTTGCTCCCTGTGCTGACTTCCTGGACTCTCTGTCTCTGCCCTGCTTGTTAGAGTGGGAGGCAGTTGGTTTGTGTTGGTTTATTTTGAGGTTGTGTCTCACCTTGTGGCCTAAACTGGCACAGAACTCAATCCTCCTGTTGCAGTCTCCCGAAAACTAGAGAAACAAGCTTACCCACTACACCTAATTGAAATTATTTTTCTGTAAAAGTATTTTTAAAGTGGGCAAGGTGGCCCCCCTGTGAAAGTGTTTGCCCAACCTGATGGAGTTTGATTACCAGAATCTACATGGTAGGAAGAATCAGTTCAGTTCCTGCTAGTTGTCCTCTGTCTTCCACATGTGCACTGTGGATACAGCCACACACAGAAGCAAAATAAATAATTTAGCTGGGAATGTTGCTCATTGGGAGAGCGCTTGCCTAGCAAGCCCTGAGTTCCGTCCCTAGCACCATGGAGAACCAGGTGTGATGGCACATGCCTGTCATCCCGGCATCAAGAGATAGAGACAGGAGAATCGAGTTTGGGCTAGCATGGGCTATATGAGTCCCTGGGTTAGCTGAGGGGCTCGGGCCCAGCAGCACTCTGGCCCTGCTGCTTCCAGCTTCTTAGACTGCCGAAGAGGACCAGGAGTGGTGCCAGGCCTTGGATCCTCCCCTTCACTGGTGGGTGGGGATGGTGGCCTCTGTGGAGACCACCAGGAGACGACAGCTAACTGTTTTCAACAGAACTGTGATCAAGAAGGAAGAGAAACTGGAAAGAAAGGAGGAGAAAAGGCCAGAAGACATTAAAAAGGAGAAGGATCAGGATGAGCTCACTCCGGGAGCTGCCAGTCGATCTCAAGTCACCAAATCAGGTGAGCCTTGGGTGCTGATGGCAGAGATGAGGATGTCACGGACAGGAGGCAGCAAGTGGCAAAACGTGCCACTTGACTGGGTGGATTTGTCATGTGTGAGCAATAGCTGCAGAGCAGGCCTAGTGTGCCCTGTCACAGAATCGCAGCATCAGGTGTGCATCAGGCTAGCGTGCAGTCTGGAAGTAGGCGCTGCGCACACAGGAGGAGCAGCACAGCAGAAGGCAGGCCTGAGCTTGGGCCTAGTAACGGCTGGACACAGGGCTTTGTGTGCAGTCCAGTTTCTTCAGGTCCCTGTTGTATCTAGGCATGGTAAATAACTCTAGAACACTCAGGGTACAAGGCAGGAGGGGCACCTTGGCAAGCCTGTTTCAAAATGAAGAAAAAGCTCATATCACAACCCAGCTCCTGCTAAGACGTCTATCTTTGTGAATTTGCTTGGGGGGTGTGCGTGTGGGTGTCTGTCTTTCCCTCTGTCGTCCACGTCTGCCCAGAGCTAATAGACTCGGCAGGTTGCGCCTCTTGTGGCTCTCACTCAGGTGATGACACAGGGCCTTCTGCTGTCACTGAGCTCATGTTGCAACTAGTATTCACGCAGTTCTTGGGTTCTGAGATCCAGTTCTCAAGGCCAGTGTCGAGCTATCTCCCTGGCCCCAGTCCTGTGTTTCTCCCGTGCTCTTTGCTTCTCTTTTATAGTGACTAGTTGAATTCCCACTCTCAAGTTTGTCCGGGGCTCTCTGTTGAATTCAGTGCCTTCCTTTTCCTAACATTGAAAAGAGCCCTATTGTACCACCTAGCTCCTCACCAGCAGCTTGAGATACTACGGTCAACCACAAAAGCTAATAATTTAAAATAAAACTAAAGCCGGGTGGTGGTGGCACACACCTTTAATCCCAGCACTCGGAAGGCAGAGGCAGGTGGATCACTGTGAGTTCAAGGCCAGCCTGGTCTACAAAGCGAGTCCAGGATAGTCAAGGCTACACAGAGAAACCCTGTTTGGAAAACAAAAACAAAAACAAAAAAAAGGAACTAAAATTATTGGGCATCTTTAACTCCAGCACTTGTGAGGCAGAGGCAGGCAGGTCTCTGAGTTTGAGATAGTCTGGTCTACAGAGTGAGTTCCAGAACAGCCAGGGCTGCACAGAGAAACAGTGTCTGAAAAAAAAGAAAAGAAATTAGAGCTTCTTGGTGTGGTGAACCTCCCCAGAATTCACCACAGTCCCAGTGCTTACAGCCTAGGCCTGCATGCAGAGATGCCCAGCCAGCTCCTTTGAACAAATGGAACAGCCCTGCCGCCCACCACTGAGCATGCATCCCCTTTGCTGGGCGATACACCACACTTGTGGTTTGCAAGACAGAAACAGCAGATTGCAGAGGGCGATGAACACAAAGCTGAGCTGTAGAGTGCCCACGTGCTCATGGCTGCCTGTGGTTTCCCTGCAGGAAGCAGAGGCACGGAGCGTACAGTCGTGATGGACAAGTCCAAGGGCGAGCCCGTCATCAGTGTGAAGGCAACAAGCAGGTCAAAGGACAGAGTAAGCATTGACGGGCAGGGCTGGGACAGCAGCTCCCAGCCTCAGTTATCTGGGAAGCACCCTAGCTGCCATTTTCTGTCCAGCTCTACCCACTTCTAGTAGAGGGACTGAGGCATGGACGGCCTTAGCAGTGATGGGCCTGTCTAGCTTGGTCTAATCTGATGTCATTATTTGTTTCTGCTGTTGGCCTTGTGCTAAATTGTACCCAAAGGAAAGTAGGGCATTGTTCTTGACAGCATGAGGGTTGTGTGTGGGCCTCCCCATGACTCTTCATTCTAGAAGCTTCTGCACAAAAGAGCCTGGCTGCAGCTAAGCACAGTGGTGCATGCCTGTAATCTCAGCATTCCAGGAGGCAGAGGCAGGCAAATCTGTTGAATTAGAGGCTAGCCTGGTCTACAAATCGAGTCCGGGACAGCCAAGGCTACACAAAAAAAACCATGTCTCGAAAAAAACAAAAAAGCCAGCCTGCACATCTGTGTGTTCCACCGGGCACAGGCCCAGGACTGGAGTGCAGCTGGTGATGCTCTGTTCCCACGCTGCAGGAGAAGAATGTGAGTGCTTGGCCTCTTAGAGCTCCCAGGGCTGTGTGGCCTAGTGGGCCATGGTGGGGTAAGCATCAGCCATGCAGAGAACTCACGCACACTGGAGCAGCATGATGGCGGAGCTACTGACAGTGCATGCCTTGGCTTCATTCGTTTACACGCATTTGCACCTCCTGTGGAGCAGTGTGTGGGATGCCCCGGAGCTCCAGTTAGAATTATGAGCCGCCCTCCCAGGTCCTCAGAATCTAGAGTTTTCTGATTATCCCAAAGTAGAAGTGCCACTTCCTGGTCTGTGAGGCTTTGGCCAACCCTGACTTCCACAAACACCCCCACCACAAAAGCCGGACACTACACTACAACCAGCTCTGGAGGCCTCATCTCCTATAAAAGCCAGAGGAACAGAAGAGTCTTGGTCTGAGCATGAGGTGCAGCCTCCCTTCTATCTGGAGAGTGTGGCTTGGCTCTACTCTGATGTTTGGGTTTTGAGCAAGGGCTTTGCTACATCTGTATCCTAGGCTGGCCTTGAAATTAGAGTCCTGCTGCTATGCCCTCACATGCTGATGTGACTGGTACCTGTCCCCAAAAAACTCTAAGGTTCGGGATAGGCTGAATTCAGATGTATTTGGGTGTCTGTCACTGCTTTGTGGTGAAAATTGAAAAGCCTGGTACTCAGGAGGTGGGCGGGCAGGGTGGCATGTGCCAGGCTGCCTACAGAAGTTCATAGTGAGACCCTGGCCTTCTGCACTGTGCTGTGTGGCTGCTGTCAGAGCCATAGCACCCACTCAATTCTGACTGAGTCGTTCTGGTCAGCAGAGCTCCAAAAGTCAAGAGCGCAAGTCAGAGGGCAGGGAGAAGAGAGATATCCTGTCCTTTGACAAGATCAAGGAGCAGCGGGAGCGAGAACGCCAGAGGCAGCGGGAGCGGGAGATCCGAGAGACCGAGCGGCGACGGTAAGCAGAGGTGCTGCCATTAACCTGGCTTGGTCCTGTCTGCTTGGAAGTGGTTCCTGGCACCACCAGAGGTTATATGGGGCAGTGTGACCCTCAGAGCCAGGGAGTGTTCCTGACAGTGAGCCGAGGCCCTGGCTGAGTGTGGACCTTTTGCTTCTGTGGACCCCTGGTAGGGAGGCCAGAGGCTGAGCAGGGGCAGCACTGCAGCCTGGGGTGGGTCAACTGACAGTCACCTGTGTGCAGGGAGCGGGAGCAGCGGGAGCGGGAGCAGCGACTGGACGCCTTCCAGGAGCGGCGCGAGAAGGCACGCTTGCAGCGGGAGCGGCTGCAGCTCCAGTGCCAGCGGCAGCGGCTAGAGCGTGAAAGGCTAGAGCGGGAGCGCCTGGAGCGCGAACGCATGCGAGTGGAGCGGGAAAGGCGCAAGGAGCAGCAGCGCATTATGCGTGAGCGCGAGGAGCTGCGGAGGCAGCAAGAGCAGCTGCGCGCTGAGCAGGAGCGGCGGGCACTGCGCAGGCCCTACGACCTGGATGCCAGGTGAGTGCTATGGACAGGCACGTGGAGCTGATTCTTGGCCAGCTCTGTGTTGCCCAGCCACCCTGCCTGGTATTTTGTGCTCATGAGCCATGAGAGGGCAAGATGCTGCTGGCTCTCAGCCGAGCAGATAGTCGCTGCAGACATACTGAGGAAGCCTGTGATTCCCATCCCTTTTGCACAGTCCCAGGGGAGAGGCATGGGAATCCAGTGCTGTTGGTGACAGTCAGCTCAGAGCCTGCCACCATCCTTTGGTGACAGCACCCTTGGCGACTGTAGGATGCTACCGCCACCACTTTGAACTAAGTATTCTTGCAAAATGCAAACCAGGAGAGAGGATGGCTACTGGCCTGAAGGGAAACGCGCAGCCATGGAGGACAGGTACCGAGACTTTCCCCGACCGGATCACCGCTTCCATGACTTCGACCACCGGGAGCGTGGCCATTATCAGGAGCATGTCATAGACAGGTGAGCACCCTGCCCTGCTCCCAAGCAGCATCTAGGTGCATGGCAGGTGAGCCTCGGTGCTCTTTATGAAAAACTTATTGCTCCCTGCGACCTCCACAGGACAGCTGCAGGTGGCACTGGGAAACGCCAGGCCAAATACTAGGTGGGCCCACACAGGTACCCCATGGCCAACCTTTAGTGTCCACATGGTGGATGGCTCAGCTGTCCTGAGTACCAAGGTGCCATGTGCCTCCCAGCAGATCCTCGGTTGGTTGGGCAGGGCTGCCTGGCCTAGATACTCTAGAGGAGGAAGCAGTCTGTAAGGGGTGAGGGATCGCTGACTCCTGGGCCTGCTCCCCACCTTCCACACTGTAGTCGCCTTTCCTGCGGCATAGTTGGGGCTGCTCCTCAGACTTCTCAGACTGTGTTCTAAACTATCTTAACCCTGTGCATTGGTGAGGATGCCTGGCAGAGCCTGTCTGGAGCAACTCCTCTGGGTAGCCACTCCATCTCTGGCTCCATAGAGACTTACTGACCTGAATCCCACCGCCAGAGGAAAGCCTTCCACTCACCACTGCCATCACTGGTGCTGTGTCCTAACATACACAGCTAGTGCTTGGTAGGAGCCAGCCTTGTTCCCAAGGGAGACTTCTGCCTCCACCCCACCCACCCGCATGCTACTACACAAGTGCCCTGTTCCCTTTGCAGGAGGGACGGGTCCAGACCAGGGATGGAGGAACGGGATGGACAGGTGAGAGTGGCCACCTGTGGCTCTTGCTGTAGGGCGAGGGAGGGAGACCTCCATTCTAAGTCTCACTCAATAGAGAGTGTCAGCTCAAGCAATACTTGCTGGGTCATTTGGTGTCTTTGCTCTGGGGACCTGCATTGCAATGGCAACTTTGCAGCCCCATGGGGAGTTGGGCCCAGGCTTTGACCCCTCTGAGCTAGCTGTGTGCTGGTGCTGGTGCTGATGCTGGGGTCATGACAGTGTACTGTGTCCCCAAGTCTCCAAAGAGGACGTGGGGTTCTGCAGGATGGGCTTGAGTCAGGACACGGCTTTGGAAATGGCTTGTCCTCTGAGTGTCCCCAGAGCATGTTTTGTCATCACCTTCTTACCTCTCAGGAAGAGACCCTTGGTGGTGTATACGCCCCTGTAGAGCCTGGCCTTGCAGTACATCTAGGGGACATGGGGTTTAGCTCATTCGAGTGCATGGGCCCCAGAGAAGACACCCCATCTCTCCTCTACCTGCAGTGCTACCTAGATGACCACCACGGCCATGGAGGGCTCCTTGAGCACCATGGGTGGGACTCCCGAGATGGTTGGCGTGGCTATAGCTGTGACAAGAAGTTGAACGAAGACCAGGGGCTGCCCCCTCCCCCCAGGTAAGTGTTGTGTTAAGAGGAACTTGAGATGGGCTTCTGGGATGTACATGGAGGGACCTTCCTGGCAGTGACCCTCCCTCAGGTACGACCTACCTGGAGTGTCTTCCTCCACCTGCTGTCCCAGGATGTGCCACAGGGGTCATGATGGCAGGCATGGGCTTTGTCCAGTAGAAACACTGGGGGTTCGGTGGTCTGAGATAGAGCACAGGCTGTCTTCACACAGTCCTCCTGCCTCAGCCTCCCCAGCACTTTCCTGCCTCACTGCAGCACACTGTGCTGACAGTCCCTAACTGGAGCCTATGTCAATGTACTTTGATCTGGAAAAGCCCGTACCACCAGCAGCCTCCCCCTCATCCATCCAGATCTTGCACCCACAAATCCACCATGTGGCTTTGCAAGCACATATCAAGGCACCGTGGCACATACACATATACACACCCCTGACCCTTTACATACGTACATGTGATCCCAGTGAGATCCCCCCCATTCTGTGGTGTGGTTGGGGTGGCGCTCTTCTCTACTGCTGTGGACAAACACTCGCATCAGGCTCTAAAGCAAGGTGTTCCATGCTCCCTCTCAGCGGTGAGCCATTGTTACCAGCACATGCTGCCCATGTGCCTGTGTCCACAGGTTCCTACATAGGGGCAGACCCAAGTGTGGGCCACTGTGAGACTGCCTTCGGGGCGACCATGGTCCTTTCCCTGCTGGTGGCTGGTGTCCTCATTGCCCACCCCTGGCCACAGTCTCATCTTTGAAGATGTCCTAGAGTTGGACTCACATCTTGATAATGTTGGGAAGCACATGGGGACAGCCATGTTTCACCTTCTGTTTGGCAAAGGGTCAACCGAGAGTGGGCAGAGCACAACTCACGGCTGGAGGAGCAGCAGGTTCCCGCCTGGCACAGTGCTGTGGACACAAACATGACGGGCCATGAGCACATACGGTGGCGAGGTACCAAGGGGCTGCAAGGAGTCGGTGAGCACCAAGCTTAGAATGCAGGCAGAATCCCCAGAACCATCTCTCTTCTGCAGGTGCTGAGCGGGGCATAACAGGACCCGGGCATGGGCATGTGGCAGCAGGCCGCGGTGGCATGGCTGGGTAAGGTTTCAATGTCTGCCATTGTCTCCCTCATTCCTCTTCCCTTTCCTCTTCGTGTCTGCATCCTGGTTGGGCCGGCATTCCCTGTGAACTGTATAGGACCCTGTCCTCTGAGTTGGCACCTTGTCACCAGTCATGCCCCTTGCAAACCATCTGCCTTTGTTTTAGGCAAGGCAGCTTTGCACACGGTGGACATTCCCAGGGTCATGTGGTGCCCAGTGGTGGACTAGAAGGTGGTGGCGTGACGAGCCAGGACCAGGGTGGCCGAGTCCCCCACCCCCATCCCCACCCTCACCCTCATCCTCACTCTCACCCCCATTTCACCCGCCGCTACTGAGCCCTGCTCTGGACCAAACCCTGCTGCTCCAAGTAGGCAGAGGCTGCAGCCCAAGCCACCTCCCACTTGTGACACCGCCAGCATTCGCAGGTTCTGCCAAGTGTCGTGTGAACTCACTCTCCTAGTGTTTTTAATAAACACAGTCCTGTTCTGTCATTTGTAAGACAAGGTCTCTGATGTCAGGTACTCTGCGCCCTCACCTGGCCCATTCCACCCGCCTGGCTGTTCTGTCTGCAGCTGTGACTTGCCCTTGCTGGTTCTCAGGGTCTTCTGCTTAAGCTCAGACATGGTGGAGCTGGAATCAAAGCCAAAGGTTCGGAGCCTGTGGTGTTGGAGGGCAGCTGCAGAGCCACCAGCGTCTTTCCTTAAAGACCAGTACAAAAGCCTGAACTGGTTTTCCCTAGAGGCCTCCTTGAAAAGCCAGGCTCTGGTGGTGGCAGGCACTTAGGTCCTTTCTTGGGCAGTGTCAGCCAGGCTCTGGTTACAGGATGACCCACCTCAGGATTTGTCCCCATTCTCTCTGAGCACAGGCTCAGGACTGAGAGGCGTCCACACCTCTGTGGCTGCAGTACTGGGGATGTCCTACCACAGGTGAGAGGTCCTTGCATGGTGACTGAGGGTCTCACTGGGTTTTCCTTAGCAGTTGACCCCACCTCAAGCTGGCTGTCAGGTCCTCTGAGCCAAAACTTTAGTGTCCATTCTGCCTTGGGGCCTTCTCTGAGGCCAGGATCCCATCTGTCCCTGTGTCTGTCCACCAGTGCTGGGTGGCACCAAGCCTGCATCTCCAGCCCTCAGCCGACCAGAGCTCGTCTAGCCACCAGCACTTGGGCCCTGGTCACATGGGCATCCTACAGCCCTACACCAGGCCTTGGCCTGACAAGCTCTGTCCCTGAAGCTGTATTTGGTCCATCATAATGGCAAGGCTGGCCTTGGCTCAGCTTTAAAGAGTGAGGAGGCAGATTGTATGTGCTCCTCCTTCCACTGGCTGGCTGCTGAGCACGCCAGTGGGTCCAGTGCTAGGCAGTGTTAACAGTTCTCATAGAGGTGAGACTAATTCAGGCCAGCATGCGCTGTGCAGGGACACCCTACCTTAAAGCCAGATGGGACATTGGACCTTGAGGACACAGTGCTCATTGGCATGAGCCAGACACAGAACACACACTATAGGGCCTGCTGCCAGGACATCCCTCCAGTCCTCAGCCACAGGAAGGAAGTGGCATTGTGGTGCTGGAAGTTGGGAGAGGATTAGTTAGTGTGGAAAGTGGACATAGTTTTGTTGTGTCAAGATGGACTCCAGGTGGTGGGTGGTGGGTGTGGCCACCCAACCTTACCCTTAAGCTAATGTGGTAAACTTGGAGTTTGGGGTAGTGTTTTAAGGGGACCACACTCCCGTGTAGGCTGGCTTGCCTCAAACTTAAAACCCTGCCCTCCCACAGTATATGCACTATACTTGTTGTGCTTGCTGGAGGGCTTGTTACACTGCAGGAGAGGCCTATAGTGCCTAGCATACAGCAAGTACTTAATAAATCCTGAGAGCCAAAAGTGCTGGCTTGACCTAAGACTGCCTCCTGTATCCAGGTTCCAAGCGCTGTCTACCTCCCATCCTTGTGGCCTGCATCTTAGGTGCAGAGATTGTGGTGCTGGTGGGACAGTTTACCTGTGTGACCTTGTACAGTCCACTTTAAGACATCTGAACACCAGGCCTGCTGGCATTGGCATAGGCCTGAGTTCAAGGACAACCTGAACTACACAGAAAGTTCCAGTACAAGAAAAATAAATCACCTGACAGCACTGGTCTGGTTGGTCATGCCAGCAATCACTGGTGGCTGGTCTCTCATGGAAATGCTGTCCTGGTACCCAGACAGGTGTGGCCATAGCCTTCAGAACATCACAATCGATCTGAGCGTGGTAGCACATGTCTGTAATCCCAGCACTCTGGGAGGCAAAGGCTGGTGGATCTCTGTGAGTTAAAGCCTGCCTGGTCTACAAAGCAAGTCCAGGGCAGCCAAAGCTACACAGAGAAACCCAGTCTCAAAAACAAGAACAACAACAAGAAACCCACAATCACTGGTTCTCACTCAGGGTGCTCACCTTCAGGCTTAAGTCAGATGACCCAGTTCCTGCTTCTCTTCAGATATCCTGGGACCCCTGGCTACATACTGTCACCTGGCTTGGAACAAGCATTGTTCCCCTTGAGCTTGCTGCATACTTCTTGTATAATTAATATAATAAAATTAATATTTTATAATAATCAAAATATGTGAGAATTCCACAGTTCTTTATGGAATTAGCCTGCATCTTGATCCTGGTCTCAGTTCTTACATGTCCACCCCTTTCCAGGCACCTCCTCCTGTTGCCCTACCCCTGAGCCACACCCTCAGCCTTAGGATACTTTCTGTTTGGTGGGGGTGGGGGTTGTGTCGAAATGGGTTTTTCTGTAGCCCAGGCTATCCTGTAACTCCCTCTGTAGATCAGGCTGGCCTCAGCCTCACAGAGATCTGCTTGTCTCTGCCTCCTGGGTGCTGGGATTACAGGAGTGCGCTTCCACTGACTAGCTGGAACAAAGTTTTCCATACATGTTTTTCCCATTCCTCAGATCCTCCCCTACCCATCGAGGTTTGTTATTCTTTAATAGCGTGCGCGCGTGTGCACACACACACACACACACACACACACACACACACACACACACACAGAAAAACTACAAAGGGCTGGGGAGGTGGCTCAGAGGTTAAGAGCACTGTCTGTTCTTCCAGAGGTCCTGAGTTCAATTCCCAGCAACCACATGGTGGCTCACAACCATCTATAATGAGACCTGGTTTCCTCTATGGCATATAGTTGTACATGCAGACACAACATTGTATATATAATAAATAAATACATCTTTAAAAAAAAAAAAAAGAAAAACTACAAAAATGGAAACCAAAATATTTAAGTAAACCAGTAAGACAAAAGCTCCCAAGCAAAGCAAAATGTCTGCAAAAATACCATTGAATTCATTCTGTATTGGTCAACTGCTGGGCATGCCTGGACGGTCCACTGGAGAAAACTGAATTTTCCTTCACCTGACAGTGCCAACTGAAAATAGCTTCTTGGGTAGGGGTGGGAGCTCCAGTCCTTTTCTCTGTGCCTGCAGTCGAGTTCTGTCTTGCTGGAATGTGCATGCTGCCACCATTTTTGCTGAGTTCAAATGTGGTTCGGCCCTGTTGTATCTGGAAGGCACTGTTACTTTGGAGATCCCCCCCCCCCCCCCCCCCCCCCGTCCCTGCCCTGAGCCCTGGGGTGTGATGGAGATGTCTCATGTATGACTGGGTGCACTCAAGTCTCACTTTGTGCATTGTCCACGGTAGAAGGAAGCCTTCCTGACTTGTGAAGACTTTTTTAAATCAACACAAAGCAGCTCTCAGCCCCATGACAGGAGCCTTGTGGGTTCCAGGTCAGCTTGGACTGAACCTCAACCCTGTCCAAGACAAAGTGTCTCCTGCCTGTAGCTCCTGTCTCCTTGCTCAAGCGAGGGCTCTCAGACTGGGTCCCACACAGCTATCATCTGTAATGTTACGTTAGCAATCTTTTTAAAGCAAGGCCTTCTCTCTAGCCCCTAGGGCCCTGCTCCTTGAGGGCGTCTCGTCTCCTAGACCCATCACATACACACCCCCTCATGGGGACTGAGAAGCCACTGTGCCCTAGTGAGAGGACGTGTGAGTTTCATGGCACACTTCTAGGAAACACTGGCCGTTCCCCAAGCATGACTGAGCGTTTAGAGCGCTCTGGAATAAAACCGGTAGAGTGGCTTTCACAGAGTCTCCATTTTCTCATTTTTTGGGTCACCGGTGTGAGCAGGCAGGGAACTCTGGCCCCAACTTAGGATTCCGTAAGAAAGGGAAACCCAGGCTCATATCCTCCCCAGGGGTTCCACTTTCTGTCATTCACTTCCAAGTTGCTTCTTGTGTGCTGGGGACATGTGAGTGGCTTACATGGCAGCTGCTTGGCTTTCTGGGGGTGACCAGCAGGAACAGTGTTTTCAGAGAGGGAACACATACACAAGAACCCCTAGGAAAGAGGACAGGAGGACTGGAGAGGATGGAGTAAGCAGAAATGTGCAAGACTTGGGGTGCAAACTCTGGCCTGAAGGCTCCACGGACCCACAGCAAGTTGCAGGCCTGGAGGGGGAGACACTGGAGACAAAGTCTTCTCTGTGGTGCTGCCTAATGTCAGGGACCCACCCAGCAAATGAGGAGGGAAGGTGAGGCACAGGCCCTTGGATGGGCGGTCTCATATCTAAGAGTCTGTACCCCCAAGACCACACCTGGGCTCCAGAGGGAAACCCTGGCTTTCAAAAAACAACAAAAAACAGGTCTGGGGTCGAGCTAGGACTGTGTGACAGCAAAACTACCCCCAACATCAAATAGGAGAGGGACCACAGGCAAGTCAGAGTTGCTGAAAGCCTCTAGTTTCCAGGTATGCCGCTTCTGCCCCACATCGCCACCAGGTGGCACCGAAGAGCCATACTCAAGTGGGCCCCCCAGGTCCTCCAGCCAGCTCCATCTCTGCCTCACCATCCAGGTCCCCACTGGGTAAGTCTAGTCCCTGGGACCTCAGTGGTGGCTGGCAAGGAATCTCCATTGATACCAAGGGTCTCCAGAGGCGCCTGGCTCCAGGCTACAGTTGGGGATGCACTGATCTTAGAATTAGGAGTTGCTGCCCATCCTTGGCTACATCACAAGTTTGAGGCCAGTCTGGGTTACATGAAATCTTGTCTCTATCAAATAATAATAACTAATAACAACAACAACAACAATAATAGTGATAATAATAATAACAAGTGAGGGGAGGCATTAGGCTACCTTGGTGAGTAAAAAGAACATGGCAGCCACCAGGTAGTGGTGATGGTGGCGGCGGCTTATGCCATTGCTCCCAGCACTTGGGAGGCAGAGACAGGTGGATCTCTGAGTTCGAGGACAGCCTGGCCCACAGAATGAGTTCCAGGACAGCCAGGGTTACGCAGAGAGATCTTGTCTCCAAGACAAAAGAAGGAACAAAACCCAAAAACTTTAGTAGCCAAACTGCAAATACATACACACAAATGTAATTTTTTTTTTTAATCAGAAAAATGTGGGGCATGATGACACATGCTTCCCAGCACTCAAGAGGAAGAGGCAGAAGGCTCTCTTGAGTTTCAGGACAGCCAGGGTTACATACATAACTGCTAACCAAATACATATTTATGGGGGAAAGAGGGAGAAAAGCGTAAAGCAGTGGTAGATGTCTGTCATCGCAGCACTTGGGAGACAGGGGCACAAAGATAATCATAAGTCTGAGGCCAGCCTAGACCACATAGACCCTGTTTAAAGAAACACTACACTCAAGTTGCGTTCTACACAATGGAGCACCCTGCTCATTGAAGATGAGCAATGAACACTTTCAGGATACAGAGAATGTCAACCAAAGATAAGTCATGAGCGATGACTGCTTTCATTCACATGTAAAGAGCATCTGTGAATCAATAAGAACCAACAGTACAATAAGGAAGAAGGGGGTGAACTATTTGAGTGACATTCCGAAAAGCAAATTCAAATGTCCCTACATGATGGGAGCTGACCTTCTGAGCAGTGCTGTGACCTGAGCCTCTGGCTTTTCAGAGTTCAGGGATTCTCTAAACTTGCTGCCATCGGCCTGTGTGTTCCTAGAACATGCCACCGAGTCAGATACAAAAGCCATGATCCCTCCAGGCAGCCAGGGCAGAGAGCCCATGGGCCACAACCACCTTGGCTCGTCTCTGAACTGGAGGTGACACTGAGAGCAGTCCAGGTGGCTACAATGGCCTCCACCTGCTGTAGCCCTGTGGCCCAGCCCTCACAGTGACCAGTGGATACCCATGAGTGTGATGGGTGACAACTGAGACTTGGTCTGTGAGTGGTGAGGAGGGACATGGGGACCTGGTCCTGCAGATGAAGCCAGACACACACTATGCTTGCTAGGACTCAGTTTCCCCCCTTGTGCCACAGGTTGCATGTTAATGGCTCAGCAGGTGTATTGTACCCTAGTCTGACTAGATCATGGACAACACAAGCTGTTCTGAGCAAGCAAGCCATTCCACACTCTGCAGTCCAGCGGCCAAGACTGACTGTTCTCCGGGTGTGGTGGCGCACGCCTTTAATCCCAGCACTCGGGAGGCAGAGGCATGCAGATTGATGGGAGTTCGAGGCCAGCCTGGTCTACAAAGTGAGTCCAGGACAGCCAAGGCTACACAGAAACTCTGTCTCTCAAAAAGAAAAACTCCCATCAATCTGCATGCCTCTGCCTCCCGAGTGCTGGGATTAAAGGCGTGCGCCACCACACCTGGCCAAAAAGCTTCATGGGACTATAGGCGAAGCTCACTGGTAGAGAGAGGCTTGTCAAGAACCCTCGCCAATGAGGGGCTGGGGTGTGTCCTTTCCCTGTCATGTGCCAACCCTTGGATTCCATTTGTAGTGTTACGTGGAGGATGTGCCCTTGGTAGTCTCCAGAAGCCTTTTACACACTTTGCACGTTGGTATTTTGTCTATCAACTCTCGGGAGTTTTCATTGGCTTTGTTCGTGTTTGCCTATCTGAAGTGTTTGTCTGTAGGTGTTTTATATTTGTGTGTTGTCAGTTATTAGTCTTTTAATTAAAGCCTCCAGGATGTAATATCACCCTACACAGTACACTGAAGTGTATGTTTTTCCTCTGTATTCCCTAGCTCTTTTGTGTGTGGGGGGGGATGGGAGATCAGGGTAGCCCAGGCTGGCTTCAAACTCACAAGGATCTGCCTGCCTCTGCTGAGCCACCAAAATGTCAATTTGTGCTAAATTTTTAGAATGTTTTGTTTTTCTCTGTGGAGTCAAATTCAACACCTAGAATGCTCTCTCAGCAGAGCCGTTCTTGGGTGAGTGTGTTTCAGGAGCCGCGTGACAACCTCATCTTACAATGCCCCAGTTGACAGACAGAGACACTGAGGCAGGGGGATGGGGGATGGGGGGTGGAGACTGGGTTAGAAGGCCACAAGGTGGCCACTCCATTGTTGCCTGTGACAACTAACACCCAGCAGCACAGAGGACAAACTGCTCAGTCCTGTCGGGGCACGGGCAGAGGTGTGTTTGCATAAGTGTGCTGGAGATGAGATGAGGCTGGGGCACTTCTTTCTCCCCACCAGGCACTTACTGAGCTATGTGGGTGGTGACTGTGGGCAAATGGGGATATTGAACTTACCCATCCCCCTGAAGCCCCAGCTCCATTGGCTACATATTTCTTCTAGCCCAAACCCAGAAGAAGTCTGTCTCCCCTACTCAGGCCATGCCCACATAGGCTGGAGAATATGGTCCCCTTTCCCCAACTAGATGACCATGGAGGGCAAAGATTGTGATTTTTCTGGAGCCCACCAACACAAAGAAAGCCAATGCGGATTATAGATTAGGGAAGACAGTTCTAGAATGTTCCCTGGAGGGGTCAAGAAATGTGTAGGTGGGTTACATTACCCTCCCCGTCCCGTCCTGCTTCTTTATTCCTCATTACCTCTGCCTCAGAAACAGGGACCAGCTCTATTCCTCCAGCTCAACCAGGATCCACGCCGCCCCAGGGCCTTTGCGTGTGCTGTCACGGGAAGGTTTGCCACGGAGGCCCGGGGCTGGGCCAGCCAACGTCACCACCTCCCCCCACCCCCACCCCCATCCCCGTGAGCTGCTCCCGTAGCAGGGCGTGCCTGAAAGGGGCGGAGGCGGGTGGCCCAGCCGGTCCGGCAGGTGCTGGCCTGCGAGAGAGTCGCGGGCTGGCGGCGGCCATGGAGGGGCTGCGTCGCGGGCTTTCCCGCTGGAAGCGCTACCACATCAAGGTACACCTGGCCGATGAGGCGTTGCTGCTGCCATTGACCGTGCGGCCCCGCGACACACTGAGCGACCTGCGCGCGCAGCTAGTGGGCCAGGGTGTGAGCTCGTGGCGCAGAACCTTCTACTACAACGCTAGGCCGCTGCCCGACCATCAGACGGTGCGCGAGGCGCGCTTGCAGGACGGCTCGGTATTGCTGCTGCTCAGCGACCCCAGGTGACCAGGGACCTGGGCTGGGAACCTGGGTTGGGACCTAGGCTGGGGACCTGGGCTACTGGGGACCTGGGCTGCTGGGGACCCGGGCTGCTGGGGACCCGGGCTGCTGGAGACCTGGGCTGCTGGGGACCT